>CM038680.1:522267605-522907664 GCA_021605205.1 Aegilops longissima
CACTGGTACTTAGTCCAATAATGGACGGCTTTCGACTTACAAAAGTCCTCATGGATGGCGGCAGCGGATTAAACCTCATCTACGAGGAAACCCTTCAAAAAATGGAAATAGACTGGAGCCGCATTGAGCGAAGAAGCACAACCTTTAGAGGAATAATCCCTAGCCGGAGGCGCTACTGCCGGAAAAATCACACTCGATGTGGTATTCGCTCACCGAACAATTACAGATCCGAAGAAGTCACGTTCCAAGTGGCCCTGTTCAACAGCGGATATCACGCTATATTAGGACGAGAGGCATTCACAATTTTCAAGCCGCACCCCATTACGGGTACATGAAGCTCAAAATGCAGGCTCGGCGGAATAATCACTCTCGTTTGTGATCCGGACATAGCACTCCGCTACCAAAACAAGACAGCCGCATTAGCCTTAGAGGCACTATCCAAAGCCCTAGCGGCAGAGGAACTCACCACGCTGCGCTCTACGGTGAATAGGGACGATGTGATACTCGATAAGAGATCCAAGTCCACCTCCTTTAAACCAGCAGATGAAATAGTAAAATTCCAGGTTCACCCAACGGACCCGACAAAGACGGCCTCCATCGGGCACAATTGAACCACGATGTGGGCGCCAGATCTGCGAAATTCCTTCGAAAATCGGGACATTTTGCCGGCACCCCTCGGATATGCCCGAATCCCACGCAGATTGGCGAACACAGCCTAAACATCCTAAAAGGATTCAAGCCACCAAACAGGCTCTTGACGATTTTCCGAACCCAAAAGACAGGCAATGGGAGAAGAGCTAGCCAAACTATTGGAAGCCGGATTCATCGAGACATCAAGCACCGGATTGGCTAGCAAACTTGGTAATGGTACCAAAGAAGGACAAATCTCGCGCCTATGTGTCGATTTCAAAGACCTAAATAAGGCCTGCCCAAAGGATCCCTTCCTCCCCCCGATCGACCAAATCATCGATGCCACCGCAGAGCACAATTCATTGTGCTTCACGGACGATACTCCGGCTATCATCAAATCAAGATGGCGAAGCGGATCAAGCAACGGCATTCATTACTCCATATGGACCATTCTGCTTCAACACGATGCCCTTCGGACTTAAAACGCCAAAGCAACATATCGGCGCATGATTCAGACATGTCTGGCTACCCAGATCGGCAAAACAGTAGAGGCATACGTAGACGACGTAGTCGTCAAAACTCTAGTAGACGACTTGAGGCTCACATTCGACAACCTCAGAGCATATGACATCAAGCTGAATCCGGAAAATGCGTTTTGATTATAACAATGGAAAGCTGCTGGGCTTCATTGTATCCGTAGAGGAATTGAAGCAAACCCAGCCAAGATCCGAGCTCACACAGCTAGATATCCCAAAAGACCTCAAGCAAATACAAAAATTGATTGGATGTGTGGCGGCTCTAAGCCGCTTTATCTCCCATCTAGGAGAAAAGGCATTACCCCTCTATCGCCTCCTTAGGCACACCCAACACTTCGAGTGGACGGATGCTGCCACCGCCGGACTCGAAGAAATAAAGGCCATATTGGCAACAAATCCGGTCTGGCTGCGCCCAACCCGGGCGAACCAATGTTGTTATACATCGCAGCTACGCATCAAGTTGTAAGCGCAGATACTGTCGTCGAGCGAGAAATGAAGGGCATAAATTCCCTCTTCAAAACCAAGATACTACGATCCATTGTGTTAACCCCCCGCAAGTCCGTTACCCGCACTATCGTAAGATAGCATACGCGTGTTCATGGCATCCGGAAGCTCGACACTACTTTCAAGAGTGTTCGATTACGATGGCCTCAAGTACCACTTAACGACATTATAAACAACCGCTGACGCGACGGGCAGGATTGCAAATGGGCCATTGAGCTCTTACCATTTGATATATCTTACAAACCTCGTGAGCTATAAAGTCACAAGTTTTGGCTGACTTTGTCGCTGAATGGACCGCGAACTCCCTAAAGAATACGGCGATACTCCAATTGGATTATGCACTTGACGGCTCTAAAATGTTAGCCGAATCGAGGCTGGCGTCGTATTGACGCCCCGACCGGGACACAGTCCAATCGTATTTCAGATAATGTACATGGACTCCAACAACGAGGCGAATCTGAGGCCCTTTTACATGGTCTCCGGATGGCAATCTCCATGGGCATTCAACGCCTAGAGGTGCGCGATTCAAACCTCGCAATATCCCAAATAAACGGAGACTTTGGCGCCAAAGATCCGAAAATGGCAGCATATCGCAACGCTGTCCTAAAATGTCAGCCGGTTCAAGGACTCAATTCCATCACATAGCCCGGATAATAACCAAGCAGCCGACGATTGCACGCATTGGCGCAAAACGCGACGCTGTCCCTCCTAACATCTTCTGGAACGGCTCTTCAAGCCATCCGTATTATGGGAAGAGGAGTCCGAACTAACAAACCGGAAAAAGCCGCACCAACCGCGATTCAGCCAATGATATAACACCTTCCGCCCATGACATAATGGCAGTAATTGCCCGTGGATGAACCATTCTCGCCTACTTGCTTAGGCAAGAGCTTCCGAGACCAAAATGAGGCCCGCTGCATTGTCCGAGCGATCAAAAGCCTACAAGGTCTATGAGGAGAACTTTATAAGAAAAGTACAACCGAGTCCTTCAAAGGTGTATCTCCGAAGAGGAAGGGCGAAACCTCCTGGCTGAAATTCATGCGGACTAGGCGGACACCACGCCGCAGCTCGGGCCCTTGTAGGAAAGGCATTCCGTGCGGGATTTTATCTTGGCGGACGGCCCGAGCAGATGCTCGGGACTTAGTCCAAAGATCGTCGGTTGTCGCCTCTTTGCTAATCGAGCCATATGCCACCCACCGCCTCAAACTATACCCATTACACGCCGTTCGCATGCAGGGGCTTGACATGGTTGGACCACTTAAAGGGGAACCCACAAGCAAAGGTACCTATTGGTCATGGTGGATAAATTCACCAAATGGATAGAGGCCAAGCCGCTTAAAACGGCAGAGTCCGGACCAGTGATAGACTTTATATCCGGGTAGTACACCGTTATGGTGTCCCCACAAAGATCATCACCGATAACGGCACGAACTTCACCGCCGATGAGGTTAAATCATGGTGCAAAAATATGGGCATCAAGCTCGATTACGCTTCAGTCTATCATCCTCAAACCAACGGTCAAGTGGAACGAGCAAATGGTCTAATAATGAGCGGCATCAAACCCGCACTAGTGCGGTCCTCACGAAATCGACACGCCTTTGGGTAGAGGAGCTCGACTCCGTACTGGGGCTGCGGACAACGCCTAACCGTACTACTGGATTCACACCATTCTTTATGGTATACGGCGCGAAGCAGTTTTGCCTGCGACATCATTCATGACTCACCTCGAGTGCGCATGTACGAAGAAAAGAAGCCGAGTTGGATCGGCAGGACAGCTTGGACGCATTGAGGAAGAGCGCGACGTCGCCAAGGCTCGCTCCGCATTTTATCAGCAGCAGGCTCAAGATATCAAAGCGAGAAGTGCGGGCCAAGACTTACAACGTTGGCGAACTGGTTCTACGCCTACCGGACAAGAAAAGGACAAGCTCAAGCCCAAATGGGAAGGCCCTTCATCATCGATCAAGTCGACCGGCGGAGCGCATCGTCTCTTAAATGCATCGGATAACCGACTCGAGCCGAACCCATGGAACGCAGCCCGCCTCCGACGATTCTATGCCTAGCGCCGGACTAAGACTTCGCCCCTTCCCCGTCCCAAATTTTTTTTTACTTCAGCTGCCTTCCGCTTATGTTTTTCTTCTCAACCCTATTCATCCAAGCCTCAAAGGGCCTACTTGCATAACGTTCACGCGCAATTGATGTGCTATCCGCACTCATTATACACAGGGGCTTCTTTACCGAAGCTTAATTATCTGGGCTTCATGCCCGGCACATGTGTCAAGCCTCCACATGTACCTTTTATTCACCATTATATGCATCGATATGACTTAAGTTTTGGCCAAGCTGGGTTGCACGGCTCTGTGCTTACCCCTCGTTCCCGATTGTTCGGCTAGGAGGTAAAGGAGCACCTCTGCGATTATTACTTGCCGGGTCAGCCGGATGTGTACCTCGGTACCGGTGAAGCCGAAAGCTAGCGTTCTTAAGGGAATATTCGGTCGGTGACTTAAAAGATGATTTTTATCCACTTATTTATCTGCCCCGGATGTTTTTTCTGCTTTTTTCGCAGACCGCACATGCACTTTAGAGCATGCCACCCCCAGAGGAAAGGAACCCTTAACGGAACTATTCTCCCCGAAGATGTTTCTTACTACCCATGTAATATAACATAACTAGTTGGGCACTAGTCTGATAAAGCACTGATGACCCCTACGCCTGGTCTCCATGCATACCCCGGTTGTTTCATAACCGAGACGGTATTCGGACACACTCCGGACTCTAGGGTCCCGAGGTCGAAGCGAAAAGGTCGGCAAAGACAAACGATCTACAATCCGGCTAGAAGGCATTTTGTATGTCATTTTACAATACATTGTCAAATCGACTGGTTGTATTCTTCCTCAATCCCGTCTAACAGGGTGTCTAATTTACAGTCCTGTTGGGAAAATTTAGCGGCCAACTCCACTTGGCCGTATACTAAACTCACAGGGATCTCCTTCCCATTGGGCCCCACAGGTCCGACTTCGGCCATGTGGTTGGGATCCGCCTTCTTGTACCGCGTCTTTACCATGGCCCAGGCCTCCCTGGCACCTTGGCGGCAGGCGAAATCTTCCATAAATGGAAGCGCTGTCAAGACCTCGCAGCTTCTCATAAGCTCCCCAAGACCCTTGGGTAAGGAGAAGGCTGGCCACAACGCTGGATGACGCCGCTCATTGCCCGCCGAACTCGCTCGATCGGTTGCAACAATTCGAAGTTGATCACCCGTTGATACGGGCATCTCCTCCGCAGGCGACTGTGAGCATACCGCGGATATATTATGTCAATTGACTTCCTCGCCAACTCTTCTTTTCAAAGGAGTTCGCTCAAGCACTTACTATATATGCCGCGATGAAGCCGCTGATTCTCCTTAACGAGCACGACAGCTCGGCCCGAACGCATTTCAGCTCTTCTCCAAGCTGGGCATTGGCATCCTGGAGCTTGTTCCTTTCATGCTGCACCTTATGCAGCACCCTCTCGCCGCCTTTAGTTGGCGCAGAAGTTCTTACTGTCCGGATCTTGTCCGCAGACCTGCAACGCCATTTTTCTTTCAGGCTTGCGCAAAGGCCAAACGCCACTTATCTTTCTAAAATAATGCGTTACCAGGAGAGGTCCATGCGTTTCCTCCTGCGCCAGAAAGTGCGGCCTCCAGTTGGGCCCTGCACTCTTGCAGCTCCTGAGACAGTTGGGTATTCTTCTCGGTAAGATCCTACGTTTCATATGATCCTTAAATCAGTTAATATAACTACTTTAAGTCTCGGGGCTCTTGGCATATACAACTATTAAATTCTCTTACCAGATGTCTTTTACATACTTGCTCCGTAGCTCGATAAAACCATCTTGAGCAGCACGAAGGTCGCGTCCCCGTGTTAAAGGCATTCAACGCCTCGGGAGAAGCACGCATCACGAAATACTGTCGCGGCGCTTTGTGATTCAGGTCACTCTCCACCTCGACTTGGTGGCGGATAGTCTGTCGGCATCCTCCGTCGGAGGAACATCCGCTCGCGCTTTGCGCCACCACCCTCCCGACCAAAAGGGAGCCCGGTGGTAGAGGTTGGATTGACAACTTCCACGCCCGCAGTCCGGCGACGCTTTTTTCCCTATAGAAGTCATGAGCACTCAAACGCTTCCTAGGAACGTTGTTCTAAATACTGAATTGTGAGCTACACCTTTGCGGCGACGTTTCAGATCAAGGCCGCTCCTCTTCCGCCTCTTGGTCCGAACTAGCCCTTGTTGGTCAGCCACCGCTGGCTCGGCTTCTCGCCCTAGGGCGCCTCCTGCACAGCGCCATCATATACGGTGGTCGAAATAAGCAAGGAAGGAATGACGGTGTCGTGGCTTTGGCCGCAATCACACGGGAAGCCGGATATAGTCCGGATAGTCGGCCGTGATGGCGACTAAAGCATTGTCCATGCTGAGCTGGTGGAACACCCCGTCGATTAGCTCCACCTTTATGTCCGGATCCTCTTCGGAGGCCGGATCCCGGGATCTTTCTGGATCCTCGTGCTGCGGAGCCGGACTTAGCATGCCCTCCACGGACCGGCGCAGTTCCTGCGTCGAAAGAAGAACACAATATAAGAAACTTAAGTTTCGAAAGGCACGGGCGGACATGCAGTGTTCGCTACCCAAGGCCGGGATTATTCATGGAGAACCCATTTAACGGGTTCGTCCAAGGAAATCCTCCTTCTCCCCTTATACAGGCCGGACAGGATCGTCACCAGGTCTTCGGCCGAATCCGGCCCTTTGCGGCCATGACGGGTGGCATCGTCCTCCCGTTGAACTCCCACATGGGTGACCCTCAGATTGTAATGGCTGCACCCCACGTAATGCATGTTGCCATGACTCGATCATGGTCAACCCGGCATGGGCCAAGAACCTTATTCGCCCATCAAATAATGGACGCTCTTGTCTTCCTCCGGTTGGGGCTCATGACGCCAACTAAGGCGTTTCTTCAGAGGAGCATTGTTGAACTCGGAGGCCGATCCGAACAGGTCCGACAATGGGCGTCTTCTATATAAAACCATTCAAGGCCGGTCTTGAGCGCCTTCTTAGGGGTTCCGGATGGATATCTGGTCCCGCAATGCGCCATATTTCGCGCCGCCCACTTGGTATATGGACCCCTCGTGAGAGCGGGTACAAGGCGAAACAACCTCTTCCACAGCGCCAAGTGGGGCTCGACCCCGTGAATAGCTCGCAAAGAGCTACGTAACCCGCAATATGCGAGGATTGAGGCAAAGCGTGAGGTGATGAAGCTGAGTCCGTAGAACTCCGAGGCCCGCGAAGAATGGGTGTATAGAAATCCGAGCCCCTTATCGATAGGGGACGGCATACCCGCTCCCCTTTGTTGGGATTTGGGGTAACCTCCGCTTGCTTCCCAACTTTGTAGGTGGCCAGCCAGCTCGAACCGAACCATGAAGGCCGGAGGAGATATCCCCACTTGGAGCTTCACCAGCTCGTTGTGCGGAATGAGCATCTCCTCCAATCTCTGGCAAAGGGCCGGAGCGCGAGAAGAGGAGCCGCGTTGACTATGATGGATTCTTGGTCGAAAGCTCCCGATGAGTATTTATAGAGGGAGATGGTGATTTGGATCTGGATTCTTGCCTCCCTTATAGGCAGATTATTCGCACAACTAGGGGGTAAAACATAAAAGACACCCTGGCTTTTCACGTTCATGCGACGCGTGGAAGAAGGCCATTATTGGGCGTGGAAGCCAAGACGCGCAACATTGATGAGGAAGCTGGACACTTGCTCGCAGTACGTAGAACTTGAAGGAGAACCCGCCTTGCAACGCCAAGACTACACGCATGCTGGACTTATCGCCATTGAAGCCTGGTTCGGGGCTACCGAGGAGTCCCGGATTAGGGGTGTCCGGATGGCGGACTACCATCATCGGCCGACTATCATCATCAACCGACTCCAAGACTATGAAGATACAAGATCAAGACTTAGCCCCATGTCCGGATGGGACTTTCCTTGGCGTGGAAGGCAAGCTTGGCGATCTGGATATGTAGATCTCCTACCATTGTAACTGACTCTATGTAACCCTAGCCCTCTCCGGTGTCTATATAAACCGGATGGCTCTAGTCCGTAGGACAACATCAACAACCCTTACAATCATACCATAGGGTAGCTTCTAGGGTTTAGCCTCCTTGATCTCGTGGTAGATCCACTCTTGTAAACATCCACAATATCAATATCAATCAAGCAGGACGTAGGGTTTTACCTCCATCAAGAGGGCCTGAACCTGGGTAAAACATCGTGTCCCTTGTCTCCTGTTACCATCCGCCTAGACGCACAATTCGGGACCCCCTACCCGAGATCCGCCGGTTTTGACACCGACACTCGGCGTCAAGATCAAGCCTCCTTTTTTGGATCTCCATGAAAGCATCCATTTGCTCCGCCTTGAAACGCCGGCGCTCCTCCTCCCTTGAGTCCTTCTTATTCATCATGCCGTCCACGCTTGCGATCAAGGTGTTGGTGGCCGCATCTCGCTTTTCCTCCTTGGAGTTGGTCTTTCCCCGCGGCTGTGCCGGCTCGCCCTCCCCAACATCCTCCACGACTTTCTTCCCCCCACATACCTTGAGTGCGGCATATTGCGCCTTGAACTTCTCTTCGTCCTTGATGACCCGATAGCAATGGGAGAGGTTGAAGCACTTGCCATTGTGTTGAACCTTTAATTCCTCCAAAGCTTGAAATGCTTACAAAATGTTTCCATGCAAGCATATGGGCAAGTGATAGCAAATGAACACGTAAAAGGATGATCTTGATGACACAAAAGAGGGCGGCTTGCTTGCTATCATACCATGTCTTGCATGCCGATGCCGCTCACGGGGCGGGCCTTGACGCTCTCAAGGGTGGCGCAAAACTTGTTGCACTCTTGTTGGATCACCGTCCACCGCTTGGAAATGGAGACCCACCACGCGTGCTCACAAATTGGTAAGGTGGGAACTTCTTGCGCTCATGAAACTCTCGGTGCACACGAGTCCAAAAGGTTGAATGCTTTTGCTCGGCGCCCGTCTTTGGGTCTTGTCCAATGTCTCGCCAACACTCGCAAAGAAGCTTGTCCTCGGCAGCTGTGTACGCCTTCGTGCGCTTGCTCTTGCATTTCGGCTTAGGACCGGCGGCTTGGTTGGCGAGCTCGTCCTCGAACAAAGGCTCCACCTCGATATAGCACTCGTCCTCTTCCTCTAGCCCATAGTCGTCCGGGAACTCGTGGTCGAGGGGGAAGCCGTCCAGATCGATGCCGACCTGATCACGCATGAAGGCCGCCTGATCGGGATCATAGCCAGCGGCCGGCGTGAACGCCCCGTGGCCGTCCTGGCTTGTGTCTCGTCGGGATCGTAGCCAGCGCACGGCGCACCACCCTCGAAGATGAGGTTTTGCATGTAGTCCTCGTCGAAAGCCGACGACATTTCCTCGAACAGATTCTGGGCGTCCGGAGCCCAGTAATTGGCGTCGCGTCGCTGCTTCCTCGTGCCGCCGGATGACGAGCCACCGACCACCGGGGTGGCGTTGAGGTCGATGGATGCGGGCGTGGGCGTGAGAGACGGGAGGCCTGCGGGTAGACGTGGAAGCCGGGGACCGGGTTGGAAGCCGACGCGCGGGGTGAGTCGGGCAGCACCATCCGAGGAAACGCCGACGAGCCGGAGCTGGCCGCGATGACGGTGGGTTGGACGAGGTTGTGCTGGCTAGGGTTTACCCCTAGCATGTAGAGCGCCTCCCTCGTTGCCGCCGTGACGCGGGCGTTGGTGAACTCCTGCTGCGCGGCGGCGACGGCGGCGGCCTCATCCCTCGCGTCTGCAGCGTGCCTCCGGCCCTTCCTCTTGTCCGACTCCCTTGCCTGCTGCTCGGGCGTCAGCGCCTTCTTCGTCTTGGTCGCGGCGGCGGTCTTGCGCGGGGCACGAGACTTCCCATTCCCAGAGGGGGCGACGGCGCCGGACTAGGCGAGGGAGGCGACGCCGGCGGCGGCGTCGAGGTCGAGGTCAATGGCGTCCTCCATGGTTGGTTGGGGGGCGGGGGCACGCGCAGGCGAGAGTGTTTTTGGAAAAAATGGGGGGAAATGGCGGTGGCTGCCACCGAAAGGCGGGCCCGGGGAGAGGAGTAGGCGCGCGCGCGTCCGTCTCGTGTCCGCGCCGATGCAAATCCGGCTCAAAATTGGGCCGGGAATGGGTCGCCCGCGGATGAAAAACGGACGCGCGTCCGTTTAGGTCGGCGCGTTAGGCCGCCCATTTTTATCCGCGCCGACCCAAACGAACGCGGGAGGACGAAATGGGTCGCCCAATTGGAGTTGCTCTAATGCAAATGATCTTTTGTTATGCTTGAAGCAGTACAAGAAATTGTTCAGTTAGATGAAAGAAAACAAATTCACGGTCTGCACACCGGAGGTTATTAACATCATCGGTGGGTCCAAGGTCCAATATCAGCCCTGCCCTGCCTTCGCGGTTGCAAGAGTATCTCCCCTCGCCCCTCTGCAAGGCCTGCGTAGCCGGACCTCCTATATGCCGCTCTCTGCGGCAAAGAGTCGCCGTTTCGCGTAGGCAGGTTTCCAACTGGCATGGCCCATGAATATAGCGGCCGACGTTGCACACACACTGTAACTCAAAAAATATTTGCGGTCACGGTGATTCAAACACAGGATCGAGCGCTACACACAGCCGTTAGTACCAGTTGAGCTAGCTGATCATATAGTAGCACCCAACATAAAGAACCAACACGCTATGCAGATTCGAATTTAGATTAGAAATTTTGAAAGCACTTTTTTCTTCAAAAAACTGAATGTTCTGTGAAACGCAAACACTTTCAAAACCTATGAATCTTTTGTAAAGAAGAACTTAACATTTTCAAAAAAGAAACATTTTTTGAAAATCATAAACAATTCTTTGAAAGGGGAACATCCAAATTGCAATTTTTTTCGAAACATGAACATATTTTGAAACTCCTAATAAAATTTTAAAAACACAAACTTTTTTGAAACTTGTGAACAATTTTTAAAACTGGAAATTTTTGGAATCTCCTGAAAAATGAAAACATGAACAATTTTCAAAATTCATGTACAATTTTTTAAAACGGGAATATTTTTCAAAAATTTTGAACGTGTGAACAACATTCTGAGCAATATTTGGAAAACAAGAACAATTTCAGTAATCCCCGATCAAATTTTTGAATTTATGAATATTTTTATGAGACATGGACATTTTTGATATTTTAAAGATTTTTATTTTAAAACACAAGCATTTTTAAAATTTTCGAACAATTTTGAAAGATGATCTTTAAAAATAAAATAAAATAAACTTGAAAAAAGAAACAGAAATCAAACAAAAGAAAAAAAGAATAAAAAGAAACAGAAAAGCGGAAAAACGAAAAATGGAAAACTAAAAATGAAGAAAAATCGAAGAAGAAGCAGAAAAACCGGTAAATAGAAACGAAAACCGGTTCAGGGAACCTTCCAGAAGGTTCCTAATACTGGCTGCCTAGCTTTGGTATAATGGGCTGGCCCATAGCTAGCACTGCAGGGTTTCGCGTGTGCGTTGTGTCAACAGTTCAACGCAACGAGCGGCGAATAGGGATTTCCCTGTGTAATACGTGTCGTGGACGGATTGGCCGGAAATATCTAAGGTGACACCTCCATGCAAAAAACAAAACTAATGTGAAAAATACAGGGCGATTCAGGACGACGTCTGCTTGTATGTCCACAAGGAAAATTTCAAGGTTATATTTTTTTAAACGCTTTGAACTTGTATATGTGGTTATACGTTTGGTCTTTGGGTGTATCTTTTTTTTGCGAGGGGTCTATGGGTGTATCTTGACCTCATATGGAAAAGAATTAGTAAATAAATTAAAAGTCAAAAGTTCAGAAAATATTTTTGAATAAACTGACCTTCCATTGTACTTGTGAAAAATACACAAAAAGAAAACACCCACTAGACTTAATTTTAACAAAAAAAAATCGGCCAAAATAGTGTGGATAGTGAACTATAAGTGCAAAAGAAAGTCAAGTTTATTCTAAAAAAACTTCTGAACTATTTTGAATTTTTTTGAATTTTTTTGTAATTATTAATTTTTTCCCATTATACGCGCTGCTATATCTAGACACATAATTGCATGCGGACACATCTAAAATAAATAAAAATCCATGTGGACTATTCAAGGGACAATATCATATTTTGAAGAAATGTTTATCCTTTTCGTTTCTAGAAACAACTAGCATGATGGAACAAAAATATCTAACCAGTTGGCGACACGCATCACATCTTGGCATCGTGCCCTGTTGGCCATAGGATTTAGGACGGAGCCCAGAGCGCGACGCACAGTACTAGCACCACCACGCGCATGAATCACGGACTCACGCACACAGTCAGCTACCCCCACTGAGTGAGTGAAGCGAAGCGACAGCTCGTGCAGCGACAGTGACGATTTGGACGTGAAGCCGTGAAAGGATCTGATCCGAGAGCCGGCCACATCTTCCGAGTTAATTAGTGGAGTTGGGCGGAGGCAGCCCCGTTGTAGTCACCGCGCGTGAACGAATAGGGCCTATTTTTGGATCCATTTCGCGACTAGTACGCGTCAGCTGGCCGGTCGTTCTCCGTTTCCCTCTCTGCCTGATGAAAACCAACTTCTCTTCATCCTCCCCTCCCATGTATGTTCTGTTTGGCACAAAATTTGATGTGCATGCGTTGGATTGTTCAACGGTTTTAATTCTGTAGCCACAACCAGCTTGATCTTGCTTTTATGTTTCTGCAAAGGAGTATATAACCCCCGTCCAGCTTAATCTTGTGGTGGCCGTACTTGCGAATACGATGGAACAGCAGGTGTCGACGGAAGCTGTGGCTGTGCACGAATGGTATCGAGTCGACACGTCGAGGCTCTTACGTGTGGACGCGTGTTAAGCAAAGGCAGACGCGCGCGGGAGTGTGGCTCGGCCCATGGAGGCCCGAGAGGGCATACCATAATCATATCTTTTCCCGCGTTTCTTCTTGTTCTTTGGCAAGAGACAGGAGAAAGCACCGCTGATGGTGTATCAAGCCAAGGGTGAAGAGGGTTAACAGTTGTACACCTGAAGAAAGGGCATATCATCATATCTACGAAATTTTCCTCTCCCCCGGTATCGGTCCGGACCGTCCGAACCTATTTTGCATCCAACACGGTAACCTATCGATCTGCGGACCGCCCAGGACATCTTTTTTCTTGCAACCTAAGGTAAATTCAGGTGACTTTGCGTTTGTCCGAACAGCTGCCACACACACGACGACACCTTGGGCCCACCCAAAACCATATCGGGGCCCGTGAGCGTGAAGGGATTATCATGCATTCATGCCACTCTAAGCGCCGGCGCCACATTCATGCTGGCTAGAGCGGATGCGACCTCTCATTGGCACCGGCATTGAAGCGATGTGCTGGCCGAGATCGCTGCGTTCCGGTGTTTGCGCCTGTTCAATGTCGGAGAGACGTGACTGACGGGGTGGGGAGGATTTCTACCGCATTCAAACGGGTTGACCGTCCATCAGTCTGCCGTGACTAAACAGGCACGCCGGACGAGAAACCAAGTCCAGCGCCCGCATTGACACACACCACCGCTTGGCCCGACCGGTATGCGCTATTTAATGGAGGCCACGCCCGTCACAAACTGCATTACACCACGTCCTGCTTCACATCCTCCTCCATACACCGCCTCCACCATGACCACGCTCTGGAGTGTTATGTTGGAGAACCTTTTGACGGAGCAGAAGCACAAGCTGGCCTCCCTTGCATCCGGCCGTCTGGGCTCCGTGCGAGGCGGATAGAGGCCGACCTACCGGCCAGCTCTCTAGAGGTCTCCGACAATGACCCGATGATGCAAACGGCCTCCGACAATGAGTCGGTGACCCCACCCGTGTTGTTCCATGTCGGCTTGAGGAACAGCCGATGTCGGCATTACGACAGTCACATGACGATCAGCAGGACAACTTATCATTCCCCAGGTAGCACCGGGAGGCTAGCGATGAGGCCGTGGTGTCCATGGCTGCGGAGAACCCCAACTTTCTTGCCGAGCAACGAACGGTGCATGAGACCGTGCGTGCTCGTGCCGCTTATAACGTGGTCACATCGCAGTTGGAGGTGGAGATGATGCTGGCGGCGCTAGTGATTGCACATGAGAACGATGGCATCTCCGCGTCACTACTACAGGAATGCCTACTAGTAGCGTGCACCAAAAACCCAACAGTGGCAGACGGAGCTCTCATGGCCGCCCGCCACTGAGCTCCCGTCACTAGTAACATGACATTAGTGGCGGGCGTGCGCCCACCAACTGGTAGTAACTCTATAGTGGCGGGCTAACCTAGCCACCCGCACTGGAAAAGGTTGTCATAGTGACGGGCATTTTCTTGGCACGTACGACAACTACATGTTCAGCAGTCTGCAACACTTCCAGCTGGCGTTTATGAATTGAAATAGATATACACCAGAGCAGCAGGATCATATTTTACCATCATAATAATCCAAATGCATTGCAATAGATGTATGCACGACAATACAATTTACATAACAACATAACAACTAAGTACACATGACCTTCTCGGTGAAGCCTCCGTTATGCTGCATGTTACATATATACATATATGACCTCATGATAACAACAACACTATAATGACGATGAAATGGATAAAGATTATCAAACTTTAGTCGTCCACTTGTCCAGACGGTCTTGCATACTTGATGGTTGCTTTTCTGTGAGGACAAAGTTGGAGACGGTCTTGCATACTTCATGGTTGCTTTTCTCTATGAGGACGAAGTTGGAGTAACGAACCTCTTCTTCTTTTCTTAGTCTTATATCTCTTTTAGCAGTTGTTCCCGTAACTGTCCACTTGTTCATTGCATTACTCACATGAATCTTAGACTCCTGGGTTCTTCCCATAGTACATCACAAACCACTTCATCTACAAAGATAAATAAACAAGCTAACAACAAGTTAGTTTCATATTTACCAAATTACATATAACAAAGTCATATAGCAATATTCATAGCAACATAGAAATTACGTTCACAAGCATCAATCACATAAAGGCAATGCACAAGTAGTTCACAAGCAAAGTTTCAGCTCCGTCATGAGCTCTTCTGGCCTCCAAACATCTCTGTGATCTCAGCTAGGGCGGTCGCCGTAGCTTCAGCGGCTGCTCGCGCACTCTCGGCGGTTGCTCTAGTGCTCTCACCAGATGCTGCAATGCTCTCGGTGGATGCTCAAGCGCTCTCGGTGGTTGCTCGAGTGCTCTCGGCATAGACCAGCACGATCTCCGTGTACTCAGTCACCCTCATGATGGAGTCAACGGTTGTAGGAGTCCTAACGAGGCGTCTCGGCTTCTCCATCTAAATCGCATTGAAAAACTTGATATTTAGATAAAACACATTTTTCATGAAAGCAGCTTTATGAGCATAAAAGATCAACATCCTGCCAGTCTGCCACAATAGAGTTTCTGTACCATAGAACAAGATAAAACTATCTACGACAAGATTTAATATATCTCCTTCGGGTGGACACTTCTCACTCTTAAGTGGTTGTACATATGCTGGATATTGCTACACTACATCTTACAACAAACTTTTTGTAATACAAACTAAAATTGTACTTATCAGACCAAATGCATGGTCCTCCTTACTAGAAGAAAATGTTGCATATAGATGAGTACAGTAACTAAGAACAACTACATTGTACAATAATATATATATAGAGAGAGAGAGATGTTATTACTTGGGCGGGCGGGGACGATAGGAAGGGCGAGGACGATGCTTAATGAACAACATACAACTCGTATAATCTCTATTGCGTCAGCCATAGATGGTGGCTCTCTTTTTTATTGTAAGTCCTGAAACTTTGTAAGAAATTAAGGCTATATGCATCAATTGATGTAGAGGACAGCGCTCAACCTCCTTTTCAAGAAAAAACCGATATACGACTAGTATTGGTTTGTGGTGGATGACTGATGTGACTGATATATTGTACTAGTATGGGTGATATACCAATTGGCACTCAGTACGAGTAACTACCTGAAACTGCAATGTCGACTGATATAAACGATGTTTAGAACCGTGAAGTAGCATAATATTGTTTTTATGTTTTTTCACACTTCATATTATCACACATTCTGGATTATATCAGCAAGCGCGACTGTTTCAATGTGTGATCAATGTTGGATGGTTAGAAGTACTGGTGCTCGCGTTTTTTTGATTTGTTTCAGGATTTTCGCGATGTGTGTTCAGTGAGAGGACACGTTTTCGTAGACTACGAGGTGCCTACGGTGAATCCGTAAATCTGAAGATGATATGTCAGCTCAGTCTCTCGAAGGTGCTCATACGGATAGGGTGTGCTTGTTTGTGTTTATAGGCATGAGTGTATGTGCATACATATGAGCGCATGCGTCTGTACTATGTTAAAAAAAAGAATCTACAACTCGTGGAACTTCAAGGAATTGGGGACATGTTTGACTTAAATGACGTCTAGTGTAACCACAAAGTTTTTCTTTACCACATAGGTTGTTTATTCTAACAATAGATTTGTTTCTTATGATTTATTTTCAAAATATATTATAGAAGAAAATCATCTGTTCCAACCTCTCAAAAATCATTATATTTTCCTATCATAATCATATATCCTTCTAATCGTGTATTAGCTCCGTTCCAAATTAGTTGCTTTAAATTTGGCTAGATACATCTATATCTAGATAAATCTCAACATGTAATTCGGGACTGGGGGAGTAGTATTTAATATCATAGTAATTTTTCTATTATGCAAGGGATATACAATGATTGCAAAATTCACGCCATGCCTTTTTTGGCACTTTTTCTGTATTATATAATGCGTCGTTGCTTTTTTTATTTTAAACTCTAATGTAATGTTTCATTGTGTACCAGAAAATACACCCAAAAACAAGTGCACACTTGTTTGTAGGTACACGGTGGTATATTACGATACAATTTGAAATGGGAAAAAAGGTCCGATGAAACGAAGTTTAGCACTATGAAACAACACAAAATTATCACAAACTGAAAAATTATCTGGATTAGGTTCCATCTCTCTAACTACATGAGGTAATGGCAGTTTATATATAGTTGTTACACGCTTACCCCTGATCTTAAGATATTTCTGGTCATCCCACCTGAACGAATAGTATCTGCATGCTCTTGGAATCCTCTTACAAGCAGTCCAAGTCCATCTTTGTCAAGCTGTGACAATTTTTCAATGTGTCTTTTCTTCTTTCTTTGCTCATAATGCAATTGTTATTTCTTAAGTGCCTTTTCTTGTTTCTACTGACATAAAATATAATATCTTATGCCCATAATAACTGCGGAGGTACACATTCTTTATTCACTAGAACACTCAAGGATCGCTACTATACGGTTATACCCCTGACTTTGGGATATTTCTGGTAACCTCATCTGAACGAATAGTACCTTCTCTTGGAATTCTCTTACAAGCAGTCCATCTCCATCGTTGTCAAGCTGTGACGCTGTAAGTTCCTTAATGTGCAAGTATTTTCCTGTTTTTGAAGTGTCTTTTCTGGTTTCTATTGACAGAAATTATAATATCTTATGTCGATCACGGAGTGCTTGAGGTCCATAATAATTGAGAAGTACTCATTCTGTATTCGCTAGAACACTCAAGTGATTCAACCCAATAACAAAAAAACACTCAAAAATAACTCAAGTACAAATGCGCCCTCCCCCAAAAATAGACAGGGGAGGCTTTCACAATGCACGAGCACATATGGACATATGGGGAAAATATCCCCCTCTGTTTCCTCCCATATTTGGTGGAACAGAAGAGAGAAACCATCTACAAACTTTTAACTTCTTTAGTCAAACAAGTAGCTCCATGGCGGTGTCTCGACGCCACCGAGCTCGAGGTCTTCCCGCCACGGTCTGGTGTCCGGCGACTCCATGAACAGGCTCTCCGAGTAGCACGATCCGGCATCCATGCCGCCAAACCAGTGCTCATTCAACAGCTCGCTGGACATGAACAGGGCGCTCGGCGCCGGCGAGCCATCGATTTCCTTCTCGTCATCGGTTGTCCGCGCAGGGGACAATGGTGCCATGGACGCGACCGGGTGCTGCCTTTGGAACGCCAGGACGGCGACGGCGACGGCGTCCTTGATCTCCTTGGCGGTGCTGAACGAGCCGGCGAGGACGGGGAGCATCCGCCAGGCGGAGTCGGCGAAGTTGAGACAAGCGGCCCGGCCGGAGAGCGCGAGAACGGCGGCGTCGTGCGCGCGCGCTGCCATCTCGGCGGTGGTGAAGGTGCCGAGCCAGAGCCTGGAGCCCCTCATCCCGAGCACGCGCACCTCGCACACCCACCGGCCGGCGGGGCCCCGTCGCCGCACGCCGCGGTACAGCGGGTGGCGCGTCTCCTTGAACTTGGTCCGGCCGGCCGGCCGCTTCGGCGGCTCCGACCACACCGTCCTGTGCCCATCACACGGGGAGGCGGCGTCGGCGGCGTCCATCGAACGATCGCAGTGTCGCCGGGAGCCTGTCGACTGTGGAGTAATTAAGCAGGGAGGTAGCTTAGCGTGTTTAGCTGCTGCGTTGAGAGACTTGAGAGAGGAGCGGTGAGGCTTGGTTGGATGAGGAAACGGCGGAGTATATATAGCTGAGTGGTGGTTGCTCGCCGTAGCGCGGAAGGGGATTAGCGCGGGGAGTGGTGGGGTCACGCGCTCAGTGACATTAGCTTGAACGTGGAGCAACATCTGGCCACATAATCTGCACCACATGCAAGGACAAGCATACTACTAGCACCGGATCTTTTTCTTTTCTTCCGTCGAACAAGTATCTTAGTTGAGGCGACACTTCACATCCAAGCATCATTTGTGGCGAAAATTAATGAATAAAATAAGCATCTTGGCATATCTTTCGGAGCTCTGTTGGCCATAGCATCGACGGAGGAGGCCCAGAGCGCGACGTAACTGTGCCACCGGGCGCGTTGAGAGCGCAGCGCCTGCTTCCTCACACTCACACTCACACTCACTCACCCACTGTCGACTGAGTGAGCAAATGAAAAGGACAGCTGCGGCAAGGATTTTTGTGACATGAAGGCCTAATTTGGTTGCGATGGGGAGGTAACCCAGGGCTCTAATCCCCCACGGAGGGATTTCCATGGACGTAGGGGATCCTCTCCTTCCACCACAGGGATAGCAGCACGTCAGTTTGGACGATAGGGCGCGGGGGTGTCGCTTTCCGGTCATCGGACGAGGAAGTACGGAGGCTGGAGGCGGAGGCCATCAGCTCTCGGTCGCGAGGAGAGTCGCGAGCCAACGAGGCGGGGTTTTCTCCCTGACCTGTCAACACCCTAGTAGAAAATAGGGCATTTGTCCCGATTCAGTAAGCGCTTTTGTTTTTGCCTTAAACCGGCATTAAAAGGCCGTTATTAACGCCTCACCTTTAGTTGGCCATTGCCAGGCAGCTTCAGTAGGGCTTTTGGGTTGGTGACATAAACCCACTAAAAGGCTTTCACGCATCAAGATTTCAGCCATTGGTGTTTTTGTTTTTTGTTTTGAAAGGAGCGGGGGAGGGTTTGGGGGTTTTGGGGGTTAATTTAGGTGTTTGTGTTAGCTAGCTAATTAATAGAGAGAATTGTCCTCTCTTATCTCCGTGTTTGGTCGACGCTACGTATGCATACAGAGAGAAGTGATATCGACCACCTCTCCTTCTTTGAGAGAATGGTCGAACAACAAGTTCTCGTATATCTATCCGACGCTACTGGCTATATATATACAATACAATTATCTCTTACAATATAATCTCCTAATTCCAAACAAACTAAGGGTCCACATAGTATTCTCCGTCTTTAGCGATCACGTGGTCAAGAAAGAATGCCGCCAATTCCTCTTGAATTGCTCGCATACGATCTGGTGGTAGTAGTTCATCCCGCATCCGAAACATCTAATTTGAAGAAAGGGGGTCAATACATATATATGAATAAATGAAACTGAACACAAATGATGATAATAAAATAAAATTATGAATATTATTATTTACGCACTTCATATTGTTTGTCAGAGTAGCCCCGCTCACAGGTCGTGTGGCGGATGGACTCGCAAATGTAGTACCCACAGTAATCATTCCCTTGTTCCTGCCACAACCACTTTACAAGGAATAGAGGTCAATCAAACTGATAATTAGCAAGCATGCTAAATGGTATTGATGAAACTAGCGCTTGAATCACCAGAAGATGCGTGGAACATGCTACTATAGTACTTACTTTCGGGTATCTAAATTGCAGCTTCTTCGGCAGTGCCGGAGTTTTTGAGGTGAATTCTTCCCAAACCCTGCCAGACAAAGAAAAGAATTACTTGATATCACGAAATGAACAAAGTTGCCGATATGGTGCGATAATGATCGGTTTAACTTACTTCTCTAGAATTTCAGTCAAGTCCGAATACTTCGTGGGATCTTTTCGTCTCGAGTCTAAGACGGTTACTTGTCCCTGCTCAAGCTTAATCTCTAGCAGAATATAGTGAAACCTACGCAAGCATGCATAACTCATCAATTACATTACTACAACCTCGACTAATAAGGGATGCACAAGACAGTAACACTCACTTGACTTCGTAAGGGAAGAGTATTATAGCTTTGTTTTGATTTAATAGAAATAATTGTAGCAGCTTGGCCTCGGTATCTTTGGCATGAGATTTAACCATAAATACATCTATGAGATTTGTGTTAATGAACCCAATATCACCGACTTGTCTTTTCTTCAATTCGGCGATCTTCAATCTGCATAATTAATATAGTGAGGATAATTAAAAATATAAGCAATGAAAGAGCTGACCTATGAGACTTAATTAATGACAGAAGTAGTACTACTTACAGGCAGTAGCAAGTGACCATTAATTTATCGAGGGCCTTTAGATTGAAAAACGCGAAGATCTCCTCAAATGGAACA
Source organism: Aegilops longissima (assembly GCA_021605205.1). Classification (NCBI taxonomy): domain Eukaryota; kingdom Viridiplantae; phylum Streptophyta; class Magnoliopsida; order Poales; family Poaceae; genus Aegilops; species Aegilops longissima. The sequence continues at coordinate 522,288,207 of CM038680.1, forward strand.
TTCAACTGTTCAGTTCCAACGAGGTCATGCTCCTCTCTAACTCTCAGCGTCAAAATATCCCCCCCCCGAATCTCTGCAGGTTTTCATGTACCAATTATGGAATCTGAACATCATCGTTGTTAGAGATCTTTCATCTTTGAAGAGAGGCTTCCCGTACACGTATCTGTGTTCGTCCGCCTCAAGAAATCATAATGTACATCGTCGGGCAGGTAATTTGCAGGATTGTTATAACCCGGCACCATCCCGCCCGGATCATTAGCGACGCTATCTTCGGACACCTGGAGCGGGGGGAGCGATTGGTTCGCTTGTTCGCCGAGCTGGGCAATTTTTTCCCAGCTCGTCGCTCGCTAACCTTTGATCGCTGATAAGATTTGCATCGCTTCGCTTGGACAAATGACTTTTCAAGGATACGCTCATAGTTGCCTTTCGGCGGAGACTTTGGTGGTTTCCTCAAGGCAGCCAGTGAAGGAAATATGCCCTAGAGGCAATAATAAAGTTATTATTTATTTCCTTATATCATGATAAATGTTTATTATTCATGCTAGAATTGTATTAACCGGAAACATAATACATGTGTGAATATATAGACAAACAGTATGTCACTAGTATGCCTCTACTTGACTAGCTTGTTAATCAAAGATGGTTATGTTTCCTAACCATGAACAAGGAGTTGTTGTTTGATTAACAAGGTCACATCATTAGTTGAATGATCTGATTGACATGACCCATTCCGTTAGCTTAACACTTGATCGCTTAGTATGTTAATGCTTTCTTCATGACCCATACATGTTCCTGTAACTATGAGATTATGCAACTCCGTTTACGGAAGAACACTTTGGTACTACCAAACGTCACAACGTGAATCGGGTGATTATAAAGGAGTACTACAGGTGTCTCCAAAGGTACTTGTTGGGTTGGCGTATTTCGAGATTAGGTTTTGTCACTCCGATTGTCGGAGAGGTATCTCTAGGCCTTCTCGGTAATACACATCACATAAAGCCTTGCAAGCATTGCAACTAAAGAGTTAGTTGTGAGATGATGTATTACGGAACGAGTAAAGAGACTTTCCGAACGAGATTAAACTAGGTATTGGATACCGACGATCGAATCTCGGAAAGTAACATACCGATGACAAAGGAACAACGTATGTTGTTATGCGGTTTGACCGATAAAGATCTTCGAGAATATGTAGGAACCAATATGAGCATCCAGGTTCCGCTATTGGTTATTGACCGAGAATAGTTCTAGGTCATGTCTACATAGTTCTCGAACCGTAGGGTCCGCACGCTAAGGTTTCAATGACGGTTATTATGAGTTTATGTATTTTGATGTACCAAGGAGTTCGAGTCCCGGATGTGATCACGGACATGACGAGGAGTCTCAAATGGTCGAGACATAAAGATTGATATATTGGATGGTTATATTCGGACACCGGAAAGGTTCCGAAGTTTCGGAGAAAACGGAGTGCCGAGGGGTTACCGAACCCCGGGAAGTTATGGGCCTTATTGGGCCAAGAGGGAGAGAGAGGGCTGCACCAAGAGGTGGTGCGCCCCCTCCATGGGGAGTCCGACTGGACTAGGAGGGGCGAGCCCCCTTCCCTCTCCCTCTCCTCTCTTTCCTTCCCCTTCCCTCTTCCTAGTAGGACTAGGAAAGGGAGTCCTACTCCTACTAGGAGGAGGACTCCCCCCTTGGTCGCCCAAGGCTGGCCGGCCCTCCCCTTGCTCCTTTATATCACAGGGGGGGGGCACCCTAGCACACAAGTTGATCTACGGATCGTTCCTTAGCCGTGTCGGTGCCCCTCCACCATATTCCACCTCGGTCATATTGTAGCGGTGCTTAGGCGAAGCCTGCGCGACGGTAGAACATCAAGATCGCCACCACGCCGTCGTCTTGACGGAACTCCTTCCCGACGCTTTGCTGGATCGGAGCTCGGGGATCGCCATCGAGCTGAACGTGTGCCAAGAACTCGGAGGTGCCGGAGTAACGGTGCTTGGATCGGTCGGATCGTGAAGACGTACGACTACATCAACCGCGTTAATATAACGCTTCCGCTTTCGGTCTACGAGGGTACGTGGACGGACACTCTCCCCTCTCGTTGCTATGCCATCACCATGGTCTTGCGTGATCGTAGGAAAATTTTTGAAATTACTACGTTCCCCAACAGTGGCATCCGAGCCTGGTTTTATGCGTTGATGTCATATGCACGAGTAGAACACAAGTGAGTTGTGGGCGATACAAGTCATACTACCTACCAGCATGTCATACTTTGGTTCAGCGGTATTGTGAGATGAAGCGGCCCGGACCGACATTACGCGTACGCTTACGCGAGACTGGTTTCACCGCTGTGAGCACTCGTTGCTTAAAGGTGACCGGCGGGTGTCTGTCTCTCACTTTAGTTGAACTGAGTGTGGCTACGCCCGGTCCTTGAGAAGGTTAAACGGAGTCTATTTGACGAAGTATCGTTGTGGTTTTGATGCGTAGGTAAGAACGGTTCTTGCTCAGCCCGTAGCAGCCACGTAAAACTTGCAACAACAAAGTAGAGGACGTCTAACTTGTTTTTGCAGGGCATGTTGTGATGTGATATGGTCAAGACGTGATGCTATATTTTATTGTATGAGATGATCATGTTTTGTAACCGAGTTATCGGCAACTGGCAGGAGCCATATGGTTGTCGCTTTATTGTATGAAATGCAAACGCCATGTAATTGCTTTACTTTATCACTAAGCGGTAGCGATAGTCATAGAAGCAATAGTTGGCGAGACGACAACGATGCTACGATGGAGATCAAGGTGTCGCGCCGGTGACGATGGTGATCATGACGGTGCTTCGGAGATGGAGATCACAAGCACAAGATGATGATGGCCATATCATATCACTTATATTGATTGCATGTGATGTTTATCCTTTATGCATCTTATCTTGCTTTGATTGACGGTAGCATTATAAGATGATCTCTCACTAAAAATTATCAAGTAGTGTTCTCCTTGAGTATGCACCGTTGCCAAAGTTCGTCGTGTGCGAGACACCACGTGATGATCGGGTGTGATAAGCTCACGTCCATCTACAACGGGTGCAAGCCAGTTTTGCACACGCAGAATACTCAGTTATACTTGACGAGCCTAGCATATACAGATATGGCCTCGGAACACGGAGACCGAAAGGTCGAACGTGAATCATATAGCGATATGATCAACATAAGATGTTCACCATTGAAAACTACTCCATCTCACGTGATGATCGGTTATGGTTTAGTTGATTTGGATCACGTGATCACTTAGATAACTAGAGATGTGTCATCTAAGTGGGAGTTCTTTAATAATATGATTAATTGAACTTAAATTTATCATGAACTTAGTACCGATAGTATTTTGCTTGTCTATGTTTATTGTAGATAGATGGCTCGTCTGTTGTTCCGTTGAATTTTAATGCGTTCCTTGAGAAAGCAAAGTTGAAAGATGATGGTAGCAATTACACGGACTGGGTCCGTAACTGAGGATAATCCTCATTGCTGCACGAAAAAGTTACGTCCGGAAGCACCGCTGGGTGACAGCTGCTGCGCAGATCTTGAGCGAAGTTGTGAGCGTCGCAAAGCAGAGCTGATGACTACTCTATAGTTCGATGTGCCATGCTTTACGGCTTAGAACCGGGTCTTCAACGACGTTTTGAACGTCATGGAGCATATGAGATGTTCCAGAGTTGAAGTTGATATTTCAACAGAATGCCCGGATTGAGAGATATGAAGTCTCCAATAAGTTCTATAGCTGCAAGATGGAGGAGAATAGTTCGTCGGTGAGCACATACTCAAAATGTCTGGTATTACAATCACTTGAATCAACTGGGAGTTAATCTTCCGGATGATTGTGTCATTGATGTAATTCTTCAATCACCGCCACCAAGCTACAAAGGCTTCGTGATGAACTATAATATGCAAGGGTTAGTAAAGACTATGCTCGAGCTCTTCGCAATGCTAAAAGCTGCGGAGGTAGAAATCAAAAGGAGCATCAAGTGTTGATGGTCAATAAGACCACTAGTTTCAAGAAGAAAGGCAAAGGGAAGAAGAAGGAACTTCAAGAAGAACAGCAAACAAGTTGTCGATCAGAGAAGAAACCCAAGTCCGGACCTAAGCCTGAAACGAGTGCTTCTCTTGCAAGCGGACTGTCACCGGAAGCGGAACTGCCCCAAGTATTTGGCGGATAAGAAGGATGGCAAAGTGAACAAAGGTATATGTGATATACTTGTTATTGATGTGTACCTTACTAGAGCTCGCAGATAGTACACAGGTATTTGATACTGGTTACATTGCTAATATTTGCAACTCAAACAGAACTACGGATTGCTTAACACGGCAAAGGACGAGGTGACGATGCGCGTGGAAAGCGGTTCCAAAGTCGATGTGATCGCAATCGGCACGCTACCTCTACATCTACCTTCGGGATTAGTTTTAGACCTGAATAATTGTTATTTGGTGCCGCGTTGAGCATGAACATTATATCTGGATCTTGTTTGATGCGAGACGGTTATTCATTTAAATCAGAGAATAATGGTTGTTCTATTTATATGAATAATATCTTTTATGGTCATGCACCCTTGAAGAGTGGTCTATTTTAATGAATCTCGATAGTAGTGATACACATATTCATAATGTTGAAACCAAAAGATGCAGAGTTGATAATGATAGTGCAACTTATTTGTGGCACTCGCCGTTTAGGTCATATCGATGTAAAACGCATGAAGAAACTCCATCTTGATGGACTTTTGGAGTCACTTGATTATGAATCACTTGGCACTTATGAACCGTGCCTCATGGGCAAGATGACTAAAACACCGTTCTCGGTACTATGGAGAGAGCAACAGATTTATTGGAAATCATACATACGGATGTATGTGGTCCAATGAATGTTGAAGCTCGTGGCGGATATCGTTATTTTCTCACCTTCACAGATGATTTGAGCAGATATGGGTATATCTACTTAATGAAACATAAGTCCAAACATTTGAAAAGTTCAAAGAATTTCAGAGTGAAGTTGAAAATCATCGTAATAAGAAAATAAAGTTTCTACGATCTGATCGTGGAGGCGAATATTTGAGTTACGAGTTTGGTCTACATTTGAAACAAAGCGGAATAGTTTAAGAACTCACGCCACCCGAACACCACAGCGCAATGGTGTGTCCGAACGTCGTGTCGCACTTTATCGGATATGGTGCGATCTATGATGTCTCTTACAGATTTACCGCTATCATTTTGGGGTTATGCTCTTGAGACGGCGCATTCACGTTAAATAGGACACCGTCAAAATCCGTTGAGACGACGCCTTATGAACTATGGTTTAGCAAGAAACCAAAGTTGTCGCTTCGAAAGTTTGGGGTTGCGATGCTTATGTGAAGAAACTTCAACCTGATAAGCTTGAACCCAAATCGGAAAATGTGTCTTCATAGGATACCCAAAGGAGACAATTGGGTACACCTTCTATCACAGATCCGAAGGCAAAACATTCGTTGCTAAAATGGATCCTTTCTAGAGAAGGAGTTTCTCTCGAAAGAAGTGAGTGGGAGGAAAGTGGAACTTGATGAGGTAAGAGTACCAGCTCCCTTATTGGAAAGTAGTTCGTCACGTAAATCAGTTTCGTAACACCTACACCAGTTAGTGAGGAAGATAATGATAAAGATCATGAAACTTCAGATCAAGTTGTCACTTTGAACTTCAGAGATCAACCAGAACAAAATCCGCACCAGTGGTACGGTAATCCTATTCGGAAGTCATGCTACTAGATCATGATGAACCTACGAACTATGAAGAAGCGATGGTGAGCCCAGATTCCATAAAATGGCTTGAAGCCATGAAATCTGAGATGGGATCCATGTATGAGAACAAAGTATGGACTTTGGTAGACTTGCCCGATGATCGGCAAGCTATTGAGAATAAATGGATTTTAAGAAGAAGACTGACGCTGATGGTAATGTAACTATCTACAAAGCTCGACTTGTTGCAAAAGGTTTTCGACAAGTTCAAGGGGTTGACTACGATGAGACTTTCTCACCAGTGCGATGCTTAAGTCCGTCCGAATCATGTTAGCAATTGCGCATTTTATGATTATGAAATTTGGCAAATGGATGTAAAACTGCATTCTTGAATGGATTTCTAGAAGAAGAGTTGTATATGATACAACCAGAAGGTTTTGTCGATCCAAAAGGTGCTAACAAAGTGTGCAAGCTCCAACGATCAATTTATGGTCCAGTGCAAGCCTCTCGGAGTTGGAATAAACGCTTTGATAGTGTGATTAAAGATATGGGTTTATACTGACTTTTGGAGAAGCCCGATTTACAAGAAAGTGAGTGGGAGCTCAGAGCATTTCTAATATTATATGTGGACGACATATTATTGATTGGAAATGATATAGAATTTCTGGATAGCATAAAAGGATACTTGAATAAAAGTTTTTCAATGAAAGACCTCGGTGAAGCTGCTTACATATTAGGCATCAAGATCTATAGAGATAGATCAAGAAGCTTGATTGGACTTTCACAAAGCACATACCTTGATAAAGTTTTGAAAAGGTTCAAAATGGATCAGGCAAAGAAAGGTTTTTACCTGTGTTACAAGGTGTAAGATTGAGTCGACTCAATGCCCGACCACAGCAGAAGATAGAGAGAAATGAAAGATGTTCCTATGCTTCAGCCATAGGCTCTATCATGTATGCAATGCTGTGTACCAGACCGACGATGCTTAGCTGTAAGCTTGGCAGGAAGGTACCAAAGTAATCCAGAGTGGATCATCGGACAGCGGTCAAGAACATCCTGAAATACCCGAAAAGGACTAAGGATATGTTTCTCGATATGGAGGTGACAAAGAGCTAGTCGTAAATGGTTACGCCGATGTAAGCTTTGACACCGATCCGGACGATTCTAAATCGCAAACCGGATACGTGTTTTTGTTAAACGGTGGAGCTGTCGGTTGGTGCAGTTCTAAACAAAGCATCGTGGCGGGATCTACATGTGAAGCGGAGTACATAGCTGCTTGGAAGCAGCAAATGAAGGAGTCTGGATGAAAGAGTTCATTTCCGATCTAGGTGTCATACCTAGTGCATCGGGACCGATGAAGATCTTCTGTGACAATATTGGTGCAATTGCCTTGGCAAAGGAATCCAGATTTCACAAGAGGACCAAGCACATCAAGAGACGCTTCAATTCCATTCGGGACCAAGTCCAAGTGGGAGACATAGAGATTTGCAAAATACATACGGATCTGAATGTTGCGCACCCGCTGACTAAGCCTCTTCCACGAGCAAAACATGATCAGCACCAAGACTCCATGGGTGTAAGGATCATTACTTTGTAATCTAGATTATTGACTCTAGTGCAAGTGGGAGATCAAGGAAATATGCCCTAGAGGCAATAATAAAGTTATTATTTATTTCCTTATATCATGATAAATGTTTATTATTCATGCTAGAATTGTATTAACCGGAAACATAATACATGTGTGAATATATAGACAAACAGTATGTCACTAGTATGCCTCTACTTGACTAGCTTGTTAATCAAAGATGGTTATGTTTCCTAACCATGAACAAGGAGTTGTTGTTTGATTAACAAGGTCACATCATTAGTTGAATGATCTGATTGACATGACCCATTCCGTTAGCTTAACACTTGATCGCTTAGTATGTTAATGCTTTCTTCATGACCCATACATGTTCCTGTAACTATGAGATTATGCAACTCCGCCACGGAAGAACACTTTGGTACTACCAAACGTCACAACGAATCGGGTGATTATAAAGGAGTACTACAGGTGTCTCCAAAGGTACTTGTTGGGTTGGCGATTTGAGATTAGGTTTTGTCACTCCGATTGTCGGAGAGGTATCTCTAGGCCTTCTCGGTAATACACATCACATAAAGCCTTGCAAGCATTGCAACTAAAGAGTTAGTTGTGAGATGATGTATTACGGAACGAGTAAAGAGACTTTCCGAACGAGATTAAACTAGGTATTGGATACCGACGATCGAATCTCGGAAAGTAACATACCGATGACAAAGGAACAACGTATGTTGTTATGCGGTTTGACCGATAAAGATCTTCGTAGAATATGTAGGAACCAATATGAGCATCCAGGTTCCGCTATTGGTTATTGACCGAGAATAGTTCTAGGTCATGTCTACATAGTTCTCGAACCGTAGGGTCCGCACGCTTAAGGTTTCAATGACGGTTATTATGAGTTTATGTATTTTGATGTACCAAGGAGTTCGAGTCCGGATGTGATCACGGACATGACGAGGAGTCTCAAATGGTCGAGACATAAAGATTGATATATTGGATGGTTATATTCGACACCGAAAGGTTCCGAAGTTTCGGAGAAAACCGGAGTGCCGGAGGGTTACGGAACCCCGGGAAGTTATGGGCCTTATTGGGCCAAGAGGGAGAGAGGGCTGCACCAAGAGGTGGTGCGCCCCCCTCCATGGGGAGTCCGACTGGACTAGGAGGGGGCGCAGCCCCTTTCCCTCTCCTCTCCCTCTCTTCCTTCCCCTTCCCTCTTCCTAGTAGGACTAGGAAAGGGAGTCCTACTCCTACTAGGAGGAGGACTCCCCCCCTTGGTGCGCCCCAAGGCTGGCCGCCCTCCCTTGCTCCTTTATATACGGGCAGGGGGCACCCTAGCACACACAAGTTGATCTACGGATCGTTCCTTAGCCGTGTCGGTGCCCCCTCCACCATATTCCACCTCGGTCATATTGTAGCGGTGCTTAGGCGAAGCCTGCGACGGTAGAACATCAAGATCGTCCACCACGCCGTCAGGTCTTGACGGAACTCCTTCCCGACGCTTTGCTGGATCGGAGCTCGGGGATCGCCATCGAGCTGAACGTGTGCCAAGAACTCGGAGGTGCCGGAGTAACGGTGCTTGGATCGGTCGGATCGTGAAGACGTCGACTACATCAACAGCGTTAATATAACGCTTCGCTTTCGGTCTCACGAGGGTGCGTGGGCGGACACTCTCCCTCTCGTTGCTATGCCATCACCATGGTCTTGCGTGATCGTAGGAAAATTTTTGAAATTACTACGTTCCCCAACAGCCAGAGTACGCTTCACTTTCACCGGATCTATCTTCTCCTCCGGAGGTGGATGTCTCTGCGCTTTCAACCCTTCAAAGAAGTCCTTCACTTCGGTCCGCACGATCTTCTTGTTTTCCTCCACGGTCATCTCGTACGGTAACTTCTCTAGAGGCTTGAGAGGTGGACCGTATCTGTATTGCCTCCCGCCTCTGGCTGTACTGCTAGACGCCGGAGCAGACGGAGCGGCTGCGGCTGTCTTCTTTCGTGCTTGCTTACGAGGCGGAGGAGAAGGACTACGACGCGCCGGAGAAGCCGGGGCGGCGGCGGGTATCTTCCGCCCTTGCTGGCGAGGCGGAGAAGGAGGAGGCTGCTGGCTGCTCAGGCGCGCCGGCGCTAGCGGAGAAGGAGGCGGAGTGCCGCCACGCGCCGGAGAAGGAGGCCGACTGCCCTGATCGTCACTTGCCGGAGGAGGAGGCGGTGGAGGAGGCGGAGTTCCCTGACTCGCCGGAGGAGGAGGAGGAGGAGGCGTCCAGTTCGGAAGGTTGATGAGCTCCTTCCGCCATAGGCATGGAGTCTTCAGAGCAGAACCCAGCCGGGTCTCCCCTCCACCGGTAGGGTGGTCAAGCCGGAGGTCCTCAAATCCCTCCGTTATTTTGTCCACCGTCACCCTAGCATATCCTTCTGGAATCGGGCGACAGTGAAAAGTTGCGCGGGGTTCAGAAGGTCGAACTTGGCCGACAGCCGCCTTGACTTTTAAGTTCTGCCATTGCGCCATAAGGTGGCAATTTTGAGACTCCGTGATAAAATCCACGGGGTAGCTAGCAGGAGCCGTCAAGACATGCTCCGGCTGAAGCAGCTCGTGGAAGCCACGCTGCTTCTCCGCTGGGATGGCGGGGAAGCTTCGGCAGGTCGTTTGCTGCGATCTGCTTCTTCTTGTTCCTCTAGCCCTTGTACCCTTGTGTGCAGCGCCTGCAGTTGGCTATGCTCCACTTTCTTCCTCCTCTCCTGGGTTTTGTAACCCCCTGCGTCCGGAAAACCAACCTTCCACGGAATGGAGCCTGGCATGCCTCGTGTCCGTCCAGGGTGCTCAGGATTCCCGAGGGCCATTATGAGCTCGTCGTTCTCCCTGTCTGGAACGAACGTCCCTTGCTGCGTTGCATTGATATAGTGCCGAGGCCTCTTGACTGGTATTTTCAGTTGCTCGTCCGTCCAACGGCACTTCCCTGATACAGGGTCCAAGGTTCCGCCAGCCTCGAAGAACCAAGTCCGGCAACGGTCTGGCCAGTTCATTGTCTCTGGTTCGATCTCTTTATCAAGCAGATCATTCTCAGCCTTGGCCCACTTAGGCCGGGCTTTGAGGTAGCCACCTGACCCCGTGCGATGGTGAAACTTCTTCTTCGCAGCATTTTGCTAGTTTGTCGCCGACATCTTCTTACTCTTTTCCGATGTCTTGTGGGCCATAAATGTGGGCCAGTGATCTCTGATCTTCTCATATTTGCCGATGAATTCTGGTGTCTCTTCTTTGTCGATAAACTTTTTCAGATCTTTCGTCCACCTCCTGAATAGGCCTGCCATCTTCTTAAGAGCAAAAGACTTGATTAATTGCTCTATAACTGGCTTCTCCGGATCCTCCTCTGGCGGTAGGGTGAAATTTGCCTTCAGCTCAGTCCAAAGATCATATTTCTGCATATCATTGACATAAGACACCTCAGGGTCTTCGTTCTTAGGCTTATACCATTGGTGGATGCTGATCGGGATCCTGCCCCTAACAAGAACCCCGCACTGAGCAGCAAACGCGTTCTTTGTCCAGATGGTTTCAATCGGTTCGCCGTCGCGCGCGATTGCTGTGATCTCAAACCTTTCATCCGAACTCAACTTTTTCTTCGGGCCTCGTCTCCTTACCGAAGGTGTACACCGGGAGATCTGACCCGGGGACGGGACGTGGTAAGCCCAGGGCTCTTCTCCCCTCGCATCCTACCAAATGGTTCTGTTTACTTACCCGGGCCCAACTTAGCCCGTGGTTTGCCCACCCGGGGAAAAGGCTGGGATCCCTTAGAACCAAATGGGGCCGAAATCGGGAAAAGATCCAGGGCTACGGTAGTTCAAAGCTTCTGGATTAGCGTACTTGACCACCGCCTTTTAGACCAAGCAACGGAAGGTATACCCGTTATAGTCTCACCACACGTGAACGACTACGCCTGTTTTTGGAAACATTTTTGCGAGTCATCAACAACCCGTTATTTTTAGCCAACTGTGATGTTTGTTGAGGTGTATTTTTCAAGTCAATAAACTAACTATGTTTCAAAATACTTCGCATATAAAGAATTACTCTCTCCATCCCAAAATAAGTGTCTTAATTCAGTACAATTTTATAATAAGTGTCTCAACTTTAATTAATATAATTTTAATATATAAAGTTGTACTAAAGTTGAGACACTTATTTTCGGACGAAGAGAGTACTTTATTAATATATGGCAAAGTTAACTGCCAAATGTGTTCCAAATCTAGGGCTATAGCACAATTAGTTGGTGGTCCTTGGATCATGATGGCGCACCTCTCCGCTTGGTCACGTTCTCAAATTCCCATTAGTTTTCTTTCCTTTATTTTTCTCAAGTTGCGTTACTTCCAACACACTCTGTTCCCGCACTAGTTTTGTTTCTTTTTGTTCATAGATTTCTATGCGGATTTTTATGGCAATCCAGTTTTATCATCTAGATCCATTAAAAACTTATTCTGGAAGGTGAGAAATTATGTGCGCGTAGGATTCCAACCCAGCACTCCATAGAAGTCAGTTGGCCCAATAACCAACTCAACAAACTTCAGTTATTGTCAAAAAGCAGAAAACTAATCAATTTGACCAAAATTTACTATCGTATTTAGTAGAGAGAACTTTACAAGTTTTTTCTCAAGGGCGTTCTCTTGTGTTCAACTTCATGTTGAGAAAGTAAAGCATCCCAGGGACGCTCCGACGATGGTGAGGGTGCTGTTGGTGGATCAGCGGTCCCTTTATAGGAGATGCAGTCGGAGAGGTAGTGTATGTTTGCAAAGTGTAGGTGGCGGGGCATCTCGAGGTGGAACCTGACTACATCTTCGTAGTACTTCATGCGAGAGAGGACGTCGCAAGGGAGAATGTATGTAGTTATCAACAGATCAATTATGTACTTAGAAAGCACACATGTTACAATTATCAACATGGTTATCATTAAGTTATCAGGCTGCATATCCTATATTTACCAACATGATTATTATTTACTCACTCGCATGCAACGCTACAGTTACCACACCTACCATTAGCCCTTTTAGGATTTTGTTTTGCACTTCAGATTTTGTTGGTCATTTTAAAATGTTGCAGTATTTAATTGAATGATGTGTGCAACGATCAATGCCAAGGCCGGGGGTTCCAACCCTCTTTCCGAGTGGGCCCAGCGTGTTGTTATATGTGAATTACACCAGACTCTAAAAGTTTTAGTTTCATGCTATGAAGTTTATTGTTACACCCAATGTTCGAATTTATGATGTTTTTTTTTATTTTGGTGTTTTTCTTTTGCGAAAAGTATACAACATATGTGTCATTTGTACAAATTCACTATAGATGTTGGGGTTGTATCTCGAAACACAAAGGTGCATGCCCGAGCGCATGCTTCCTGGTGCAAAAATGTTAGTATGTCCCCTGAATATATTTTGAGAATCTGAGCTTACTCTCGGGTTGGATATCATTTTGTTGGTTATGTGTTTTCCTTCAAAATTATCTTAGGGAGCGTCATTTGGTTATATTTCACGGGACCACAACGATTTCAGGAGGAGGGTGGGGATTAATTGGGGATTACGTCGCCATTTTTGCACTCGATATGGACACTTTTTTTTGGAAGAGCATGACTAAGGCCATGTTCGGAGCACCTCCACTCCACAACTCCACTCCCGGAGTTGGTGGAATTACAGTTGAAAACTGCGGAGCAGCTATTTCCTGGCTCCGCAGCTCCTGGAATTTCGTGGAGCAATTCCGAACAGGCCCTAAGTGAGATGGCACTCATTTTTTTTAGCGAGGGGTGACATGGCACTGGCCGACTTGGACGCCGAGTTTGAGGTGATGGGGAATTCCGGTTGATGGTAGTACGCCGTGTGGTGCATCCAACCTCCAACGTGGACAAGGCAGATCAACCACGCGTGACTCCATCCATACCTTTTGTTTGGCTAGCAATGCTTAGAGAAAGGCACAGGAAACGTCAGGCTATAGTAGCACACTGGTCACTGGCATCACAGAAATATCTAAACTAAGGTGACATGTCACAACGCATCTTGGCCATACAGTTTAGGAGGAAGGCGAGAGCTTGACCCTATATGATCATGGTCCAGCGCTCGATCGAGATTGTGGCTGAACGTTTCCGTGCCCTCTCCTTCGCCAAATAATGTGACATCTCGCGTGGCTGCTTGCGTTTTCTTTTCTTTTTCTTTTGAGCTGGGCGTGGCTGCGTAAGTTTTCTTTAAGAGCAGCCCTGAAGCATCACAGTAACGGTGAAAGGCAAAAGCAAAGCCATGGCAGATGGGCCTGGGACGCGTCGACAGCGACGGGCTCTGGCTCCGCAAAGGCTATATCTCGCTTATAGCAAGCCCGATGGATGGCTTGGATCAGGACGGCGGCTTTGGATAAAAGAGAGGCACGTAGCGTAAGAAAAAAAATTCCCTAGCCGCCCGAGGCGACTAGGGTTTACCTACTCCGCCGGCGTCGCCGGCGTTGAGTCCTTTGTCCCCTGTCCCCTTCGCCGCCGATGACGTTCGTTGGGGCTCCCAGGCCTTGGCGTTACGGTTTCGATGGCCTTGTGCGAGGGTATCTAGGGTGTTGGTTTCGGCCCAGATGGGATCGGATGTTGCGGAGCACCATAGCTGGAGGTTCGAGCTCGGCCTCTGGAACCGGGAAGGAATACTTGGCAGCGACGAACCGTCGTCTGGGCGTGAGGATAGAAGTTATGATCGGAGGTGTGGCCGCATGCAAGGATCAGCCGCCGGAATCTCCTTGTTGGCTGGCTGAGACACGTACTCTTGGTGAAGAGAGAAGCTTGCCTGTGCTTATACATGCCGTCGAGATTAGCCAGTTGCATTCGTTTTTGCACATGCGGAAATTCTTGTGTCCCGGCAGTGGGGATCCTGGTGGAACGTGGAAGGCTGAGGCACATACTTATGTTGAAGCGAAAAGTCTGTATGTGTTTATGCATGATGCCGAGATTAGTCAGTTGTATGCTTATTTGGAAGCAAAGGCAGAAGCTAGCAGTCTGGGAGCGGAAAAAGTTTCAGAACAAAACTTGGCAACATCGGCGGCCTCCTTCAAGGAGGACCGCCGGGCCTAATGTCGATCCTATGCTGGAACTGTCGCGGGTTGGGTGACCCCGCGACAGTTAATGAGCTGCGCGACCTTGCGCGGGAGAGTGCGCCGGCGGTCCTTTGTGTTGTGGAAACACAGATTGCAAAGAATCGCATGGAGGGTTTGGCAAAAACTTTAGGGTATGACAATGCTTACGGAGTGGGCAGCTCGGGGAGAAGTGGCGGTCTGTGTATGTATTGGAAGCGGCCTTTGGTGCTGGAACTAAGGAATTTCTCTAAATATCATATAGATATGGAGGTTAAGGAGAATGGGAAAGATCCATGGCGCCTAACTTGTTGGTATGGGGAGGCGAATAGGAGCATGCGATATAAAACCTGGGATATGATGCGATTTTTGAAGGCAGATAGTGATCTTCCGTGGCTGTGTATCGGGGATTTCAACGAGGTTTTGCGAAGGGAAGAGCAGTTTGGCCCGAATGAGCGGGATGTGGGACAAATAAATGCATTCAGAGAGGTGGTCGATATATGTCAGTTGTGTGACTTGGGCTACACAGGTCTCGACTGGACTTTCGAACGTAAAGTGCAGAATGGTGCCACTTGCAGGGTCAGACTTGACCGAGCAATGGCCACAGCGGATTGGAGCTCTTTATTTTCTTTGGCATCTGTACGCCATCTGCATGCCGTCAAATCCGACCATTCACCTATTCTTCTCCTTAACAGTATGGAGGCGCACAACCAGCGGATTGGCAAGGAGAGGCCGTTCCGGTATGAGCTTATGTGGGAAAGGCATGAGGGTTTTCATGCAATGATACATGAAGTATGGGGGGCTTCGACTGCCACATCAGTACAGGAGATAAGAGACAAGTTGCTGCTCATGGCTGCGGCCATGAGTGGATGGGGATCAACCACTTTTGGTTCAGTGCGTGCAGAATTAAGGATCCTGAGAAGAAGGCTGGGTGAGCTACGTGAGGACCCAATTAGGATTGCTGCTTCACGTGAGGAAATCAAGGTTGAACAACGCATTATCGAGTTGCGGTTTAGAGAGGAAGTAATGTGGCGTCAACGGGCGTGTATTCAGTGGCTTCTTGAAGGTGATCAGAATACGAAAATTTTCCACCATAAGGCGTCCAACAGGCGAAGGAAGAATCGTATAGAGAGTTTGACGCGACCTAACGAGACTGTTTGTAATGACCCAGCAGAACTTGAGCGAATGGCGGTGGAGTTTTATGAAAATTTATATGCATCAGAAGGAGTCATTGGAATGGAAGAGGTGCTATCTCACGTACCTTGTAAGGTTACAAGCTCGATGAATGATATGTTATCAAAAGATATCACAGAAGGAGAGGTGAAAGAGCTCTGTTTCAAATGTTTCCCACTAAGGCACCGGGACCCGACGGTTTTCCGGCTCACTTTTTTCAGAAGTTCTGGCATTTATGCGGTGAAGAGGTGACCAAGGTTGTGATTCGAGTTTTGAAGGGAGAAGACTCCCCTGAGGAGATTAATAGGACGTTCATTGTTATTATTCCTAAGGTACAAAACCCCACTTTACTGTCTCAGTTTCGGCCTATTAGCTTGTGCAATGTGATTTTTAAAATTGCATCCAAAGTACTTGCTAACCGACTGAAGCAGATTCTCCCGGATATTATCTCTGAAGAGCAGTCGGCCTTTGTGCCCGGTCGTCTAATTACCGATAATGTTATTACTGCATATGAGTGCCTTCACCTTATGAAGAACAACAGGAGCAAGAAGAATGGGCATTGTGCTGTCAAGCTCGACATGATGAAAGCATATGATCGTGTGGAATGGATATATTTGGAGGCTATTATGAAAAAGTTGGGCTTCTGCGATTTGTTTGTGCGTCAAGTTATGAGAGGGGTTACTTCAGTTTCTTTTTCTCTACTCTTTAATGGAGGGCAGAGTAATGAATTCCACCCTTCCAGAGGCATCAGGCAGGGGGACCCCATCTCTCCCTACTTGTTCCTATTGGCGGCAGAGGGACTTTCATGCATGTTAAAGAAAGCAAGCAGTGAGGGGTTGTTTGAGGGCGTCCAAATTGCGGCCACGGCACCGAAGGTAAACCACCTCTTGTTTGCGGATGATTGTTTGCTCTTCAGCAAAACTACTATGGAGAATGCCTCGAAACTTAAAGAAATTTTGAGCTCGTATTGTCAAGCTTCAGGTCAGCGTATAAACCATGACAAATCTTCCATTTACTTTGGTAAGGGATGTCCTGTGTTCCAAAGAGAGATAATTAAAGCTATTCTTGAAGTCCAGAAAGAGACCATCTGTGAGAGATACTTGGGGCTACCATCTGATGTGGGACTAGCAAAGAATGGAGTGTTCTCCTATCTAAAGGACAAAGTTTGGAAGAATATTCAGGGTTGGATGGAAAAGTGCCTAGCGGGAAGTGGCAAGGAGGTGCTTATTAAGTCGGTGGTGCAAGCTATACCCACATACTCCATGGCTCTATTTAAGTTACCAAGGGGTTTATGTCAGCACATTACTTCATTGATACGCAAATTCTGGTGGGGTAGCAAGGCAGGAGAAAGGAAAACAGCATGGGTCTCATGGGAATCTATGTGTATGCCAAAATACAAGGGAGGTCTAGGTTTCCAAGATATGGAGATTTTTAACTTAGCACTTCTTGCCAAGCAGGTATGGAGGATTCTTTGTGACCCCAATACTCTGAGCGCGAGAATACTTAAGGCGGTTTACTTCCCAGCTTCAGACATTCTTTCAGCACAAGTGGGGTCTCGGCCATCACAAATTTGGCGCTCTCTCTGCGAAGGGAGGGATATCTTGCGCACGGGGCTGATTAAGCGTATTGGAGACGGTGAGAACACCAACATCTGGAATGATAATTGGTTACCTAGAGATTATAACATGCGCCCAATCAGTGTAATCTCTCCAAACCCTCCAGAGAAAGTTGCAGACCTTATATCACAAGTGGACAGAACTTGGGATGAGCAAGCATTGACTGAACATTTGCTTCCGATGGATGCTGAGATAGTGCGCCAAATCCCGCTCAGCCATACAAATCAATGTGATTTCTATGCATGGCAATATGAGAAATCAGGAGTGTTCTCTGTTCGTTCTTGCTACTAGATGATCATGGAGACAAAAATGAGGCGGGAGAAGTGGCTTACTGGAGGAACCGATCCGTCAAACACTTTTCAGCAGGAGAGTAGTTGGAAGAAGCTTTGGGGTATCCAGGTTCCCGCCAAGCTCCGTATTTTTGCATGGCGCCTAGCTCGGGCGTCCCTGCCGACTGGCCAAGAGAGACAACGCCGCCACTTGTCAAAGGAGGCAGTATGTCCGATCTGCCAAGCTGCATGCGATACTTGGAGACATGCCCTCCTAGACTGTAATATGTCAAAGAGCGTGTGGTCCCTCCGAGACGATGATGATGATTCACTGCTACCTGTATACGGCGATGAGACGTCTGATCCGAAGCTATGGCTGCATGGTCTCTGTAATACGTTGAGCCAAGACAGGTTTGTTGCTGTTCTTACCACCCTGTGGGCGATATGGTGGGCGCGCCGCAAGGCTATTCATGAGCAGGAATTTCAAAGTCCACTGTCCACGCATTTGTTCATTGAACGCTATTTACAAGAGTTGAGAGAACTACCAGCCAAGAAGCAAAAGATCAAGAACACTAGTGGAGCTGCTAGTACATCAGCGCCTAGATGGATACCGCCTTCACCAGGAGAGACCAAACTGAATGCTGACGGGGCTGTGGCGAAGTCATCAAATATTGGTGCCGTGGGTGTGATCTGTCGCAACACAGAGGGACAGTTTCTTGGCGCTTCTGCACTGGTCTTCAAGAGAGTAACGGAGCCTGCAACGCTTGAGGCTTATGCATGTAGAGAGGCTCTAGCTTTGGCAGAAGATATGGTCATCACCAAAGTGCGTATAGCATCCGACTGTCTGAGAGTCATCAACAACCTGAAAAGCCAAGTGCACCGAGGAGAATATTGCATGATCTTAAATGATATACATGAGACGATGTCGAGTTTCCTTAGCTGTGAGTTTCGTTCACGAGCAACGCGCTAGTAATAGCGAGGCACATAATTTAGCGAGGATGGCCACTACCTTAGATATCGGCCGTCATGTGTGGCTCAACGGTCCTCCGTCCACCTTTGTATTCCCCAAAACATTATGATATGAAATAAAGCGTGTTGTTCTTCTCAAAAAAAAAAAAAAAGCTAGCCCGATGGAAGACTCTCCTGAAGCATATAGAGTAACAGGACGGCCAATTAGCGCAGGACTGCCGGTAGCCACTGCGCCATTGTCCGGTCCGTGTTAAGTTAGTATGTCACGATATAGTTAAAGAAAAAGAGTTTGTCTTCCACTGGTTTTTCTGGGTTTCTTTTGTTTTTGCTTTTTGTTCTTCAACGATTTTTCTTCATTTCTTTCTATGCTTTTACTAGTATTTTTTTATCCTTTTCGTTTTTCACTAGCTTTTTTCTTCATTTTCTTCAGTTTTGTTTGTTTCTTTTCTCGTTTTCATTGCCTTTTTCTGTTTTTCTCTTGGCTTTTCAATGTTTTTCTATACACATTTTTGGTATATAACTAATATATTTTTCTAATAAGCATTTAATAAATTTAAAGTACAATATTAATATTTGTTGAACACATCGTTAACATTTTTATATACATTTTTACATTTTTAAATGCTTGATTAAAATTTTCAAACACTAGATTAATTTTTTAATACATCATCAATATTTTTCATATACACATTTAACATTTTGAAATACAAGGTCAACTTTTTTGTAAACATTTCACTTTTTTCAAATGCTTGATTAACATTTTGAAATACAATTTAATATTTTTCGAATACATGGTCAACATTTTTCTATACACTTTTAACATTTTTCAAATTCTTGATTAAAATTGTTTGAATACATGGTCAACATTTTTCTATACACAGTTAACATCTCTCAAATGCTTGATTAACATTTTTCAAATACAAGATTTTTTTCCAAATGCTTGGATTACTTTTGAAAATACATGATCAAGTTTTTCCATACACATTTTTTAAATACTTGGATTATTTTTTCTTCAAATGCATGATTAACTTTTCTTTCAAATATTTTTTATGTAAAGTATTTTTGTAATATATTTATTTAGAATATTTGGAAGTTTAAACAAAAGTAAACAAGGAAAGCAAAAACAAAAAAACAAAAAAGAAAGCAAGGTCGTGGCCGCCCTCGCGCCTAGGCCGACCCATCTGGCGCCTCCCTTCACGCCTTTTACAAAAGAACTCCACATATTCTGCAAAAGCACTCTGCTTAAACACAAGGCTCGGCAAAGTACTTGTCACGACGGCAGCCCCACCACACTTGTTTGCTCCGTAACAGTGAGCTCTACTAGTCAAGTGGACTTTAATGTCATACTCATCTTACATGCGCCTTTTCTTTAAAAAAATACCAAATATGTAAGCTGAGTGTCCAATATAACACACTTGACTTAGTTTTGTATATTATTCGAGGCCCTAGACCCTTCATCTCACAGTTATAAGCACGACGCGACCTGCGCGTGACCCTCCTCAGCCTCAACCATTCCACCACCACCCCCACCTCCATGCCGCAGCCACAGTCATCATCGCGGGGTGCACCGCCTCGCCGCCCACTCCTCCACCCCACGGCCATACGCAGCGGTCGGCCACCCACCTTCATCTCGCAGTCGCATACGCCCTCACCAGCTCGATCGTTATGTCCAAGCCATTTGTCATCGGGGAGGGACGGACGAAGCTGATCTTGGGGTGTGCGCGCGGCGACCACCTCAAGTTCCGCAAGATGATGGTTGTGTGTGCGGTTCACAAATGTCAACGAGCTCATGAAGGAGGCGTGAACTGCGATGTCTGTAGTGACGAGGACGGAACAGAAGCGCGTGATCCCTGATGATGGTGTCGGAGAGCTTCCAACCAACACCTTATGGGCGATGGAGGAGGCCGAGTCAGACGATTTCGGATAGAGAGCTCGGTGGCACAAGCACGGGTCTCTCGTTAAGGCCCTAGTGGTCGATGCCACTAGTACAGAGTCGGGCTTTGGAGCCATTTCTCGTACATGGACAAGCAACAGTTTCCAGTTCCAGCCCCGAAGCCCGCGTCACTAATACTTCACATAACGGTTGTGGTTGTGGGAAACGCCTCCAATACCATGGACACGTAGGAGTTTCCGAATTAAACGCCTCCATTTTGTATGTCAGGGATCCGAATGTTTCCTTTTAGGTATCCGCCTTGCTAATGATAGTCAGATGAAACACTCTTTGATTTTCGTATTCCTCAACTGGTCACGCGAATGAAAATGAAAGTAAACATTAAAATAAACATAGACATACATCATTCATTTGCATAGAGCTCAATCTCTCGGAAGTGAACGCACATCGGCAGAAATCCTGAAATAAATCAAGGATAATGCGAGCACCAGGACTCGAACCTTAGTGGGCTGGGTACAACACTGTTCTTGACCATCTACGGTTGTAATGTGCTCAGGAAAAAAAATCGGTACTTGTCTTTGATAGAACTACATAACACGAGGAGAATGTGTCATTTGTCCAAGGCTAGTCCATGCTAGTGGGCCCCATTTATCAGTTTCAAGCAAAACCTTTTCACGCTGCAAATCCATGACGCGTCACTTGTCCCCTGCCGCTTCCCCACACCGCGTATAAAACGAGTCTCCAGCAAGAAGATGCCTTCCTTTTTAAAGCTGCAATTCCCTGACGCGTCACTTGTCCCGTGCCGCTTCCCCACACCGCGTACACTCCGCAAAGACACTCAATCGCTGGAGAACAACATATAACGCGGGAGAAAAATGCGTCACTTGTGCCAGCCTGCTGTTTGCTAGATGGTCACACGCCGGGGCCCCAACTGTCAGTGTCATCAAGCAAGAAGGTGCCTTCATTTCAACGCTGCAAATCCCTGACGCGTCTTTCGTCCCTGCCGCTAGTCTGGAGCGCGTCAGGGAGAACCATAAAGCAGCGCACTCCACAAGACACTAAATCATAACCAACACTCCCCAGCTCAAGCTCAGCCTGCTCTCACACTCCATAGATCGACCTCGGTCCACCGGACGTAAGCTCGAGCCAGCACCGACCACCTGCAGTAGCAATGGACATGACCGGCTCCGATCAGCAGCGGAGCTCCCCTTCCTCTCCGTCGTCCTCCTCACACCTGAAGCGCCCGGCCGGGCGCACCAAGTTCAAGGAGACGCGCCACCCAGTGTACCGCGGCGTGCGGCGCCGCGGCAGCGCCGGCCGGTGGGTGTGCGAGGTGCGCGTCCCCGGGAAGCGCGGCGAGCGGCTGTGGCTCGGCACGCACCTCACCGCCGAGGCGGCCGCGCGAGCGCACGACGCCGCCATGCTCGGCCTGATCGGCCCCTCCACCCCGTGTCTCAACTTCGCCGACTCCGCCTGGCTCCTCGCCGTGCCGTCCGCGCTCTCCGACTTTGCAGACGTCCGGCGCGCGGCTCTCAGCGCTGTCGCGAACTTCCAACGCCGGGAGGCCGCCAGCGGCGCCGCCACCACGTCCCTGGCCGCCACCGTTCCCGTCGATGACGGAACCTGTAGCCAATCCGCGGAGTCGTCCATGGAAAATACCGGCTCGTCATGGACGTCGTCGTCCCTGCCGTCTGGCAACGGAATGTTTGAGGTGCCGGCCACACTAGGCTGCGACATGTTCGAGCTGGACATGTCCGGGGAAATGGACCTGGACACATACTATGCGTACTTCGCGGAGGGGCTTCTCCTGGAGCCGCCGCAACCGCCGGTCGCCGGCGCGTGCTGGGATACCGAAGGAGGGGGAGCAGACGCCGCGCTCTGGAGCTACTAAAATACTCCATCCAGCTGCTTTGACTCTATGCATGGAACAAACTGAAGTCGTTCCCTGTCAGCGTAATAAAACTGTGGAACTTAAACCAATCAAATCCTGTGACATACATGCAAACAAACGAAGTTCTAGCCTACGCACAGGAGCAAGAAAATGACATCACTGCTCGATGAATAATACTCCACAGAAGATCCTAGACTGGTGGCAAGAGGCTACCAAAAAAGGGTACTATCACTTGACGCGTCATGACTATAACTGGTAATCAGATGAGAAATATCAACGTTTTGTTAATCAGACAGGCGTGGTCCATGTACGCCCATTCGGAAGATGTGGCCTAGGCACCGCCAGGTCAGCTGGCTAAAGCAGCTGGATCCATGGGATCTTTTTCTACTCCTCATGGCCACGCGAGCTGACGCGGCGCCGCTGCCCGTGCCAGCTCCGCGCCCCCTTCCTTTCCGAATCGCGTGGCCAACATGCAAGATGCATATAGGTGATGTGTCACGTACCTTTTTCCTTTTGGGAGCAGATATTTATATTACCGTTGATTTAACATACAAAGTCAATGAAAATTAATACGAATCGGAAAACGTATGCTAAATCAATGACAAATTAATATGGATTGGATGCAGTAGTTTTTTTTTTTGACGTTTAGTAACAATTCCTAGTTTTTTGCCCCCTCATCGGATAATGTTTTGTGTTGACGGCTAGCTCAATCATTGATGAGCGCATACTTTTTTCTTCTTATTTTCGGTGCCGTGCCCAGTTTCATTTTGAAATGTGAAAAATCAGGATTTGTTGTTTGCACTACCTAGCCCCCTTGGGCGGCCCTTGTTTTTGGCAAAGTTGTGGTGTAATTTTCCAAAAAAAAGGAAAAGAATTACTAGTGCCCAACATTTTTCCAAGCAAGGCCAAAAAAATGTCTGGATGGCCATTTTCGTTTATTTTCCCGTCCAATCTGAGCCTGTGAAATTCAAAAAACAACACACACACAATATGACTTTTCTTTACATTGTACGGAAGGTGAGGGACAACAAAACGCGGTGTGATGGAGGGAACCCTACAGACGGTGATGCCGGCCACATGGTCATTTCTTAGGGCATCTCCACCGCTTCTCAACAGTCCTCCCTGGCGATTTTATCACACAAAGATCAAAAAAGGTCCCAACGTGTCCCGAAGCCTGTTTTAGCGGTTCGGGCCAAAATCGTGCCAAGGACCAAAGTCGAACCCGCGCCTGGGCGCTTAGGGAGCCGGCACAAGCGAAAAAGCGCGTGGGCCCGCCACGAGGCGACCCGAGGCCTTTTCCCGTTCTTGACGCTTTTCCTCGCATCTCCCGCCGCCGCCTTCCTCCCGCCATTCTCCCTTTCTCTGCCAAACCCTCCCGCCGCCGGA
Organism: Aegilops longissima; assembly: GCA_021605205.1. Taxonomy (NCBI): domain Eukaryota; kingdom Viridiplantae; phylum Streptophyta; class Magnoliopsida; order Poales; family Poaceae; genus Aegilops; species Aegilops longissima. The sequence goes on from CM038680.1 coordinate 522,311,789, forward strand.
AGAACGCCATGCAGCATGGCGGCAACCGCGATCGGCGCCGTGGCTCACCAAGCAGAGGAAGCCGAGCGCCGCCATCGGCCACCGGCCTGCTGAACGCCGAGTGGAGGTGGAAGTTCAACGGCGCTGGCGATCCATCGCCGACAGCGAATAGGCCATAGCCAAGAAGGCCCGCGACAACGCTGGCGCACAAGGCGGCGTCTTCTCATCGGTCGACCAGCGGGGATGAATCCACCTCCCGGACGAACGTCGCCGCAAGAAGAGGAACACCGACATGGCTTTTCCGATGGGAGGGCGGACATGCTCCAGCAACGACGAAGCTCAAGGCGTGGTACCGTGCAGCGCGCCTCATCTGAACGAAGCTAACACCGACGACGCCCACGACCACACGGACGCTAAGCCCGAACGACGCCTACATCGCCGCCAAGAAGTGCCGGCCGCTACGACGCAGCCCAAACCGAAGCAGCTCCGACACCGACGAGCCCGCGCACGCCGACTCCGCCAACGCCTGGAGCCGACCCCGCCGAGTGAATCGTTGCGCACGCGAACTTGCGGCGGCGACGATCTGTTTTTTGTGACGCCAGACTACGTCCGATCACCGGATTTGCGGCGTCTTTTAAGAGCGGGAACGACCAAGTTTAAATTTCCGCGATTCGAGGCGGCGCGCGGCGCGTGGGACGGAAGGCAGGTCGCCTCAGAGGCCGAACTAGCGACGGCATGCCCCCAGGCCGCTCTATTTAGGCGCCCTGGGGGGCCGAGCTGGAGATGCCCTTAAGCGCGCTAAGACGGGAGTGGCAGCGACAAGAACACACTGCATAACTTCGTTGCCAGTAGCGATGGGAACAAGTTCATTCGGGGAAGCGACAACAATGATGACATCTGACAGTATCTACGGACATGCATGATCACCCTCAAGGATGTGCAAAGACACCATTTGCGGTGATCTCAATGACAATGAGGGTAGCATGAGCCAACACTTCAATATTTTGTTTTTATGCACAATAGGTTGACGATTTTGGCCTTTTGACTATTCATTTGAGTGCAATAGCAAGGTGCCAAGGTTAGTGGTGTTTACTATTTTTATTGTTACGATCAGCCACTAGATTGAAAGTTTATCAACATTCGCAAGAGTAGTTGGGATCATCGACCAACGTATCAGAGCTTTGGATGACACTTCGGCCTTTTTTTTTCCATAGTAATACGTGTCTCATTCATATCATAAAGAACAAAGTACAAGTTACGTAAAAACCGACATGACAAAACTGAAAAGATAGCGAAACATTTCGAGCTTGACACTAATGCCCGCCACCCGCCTCCGCACCACCACAAGAGCCACCGAAAAAAGAATGACGGATCACCTCTCACCCGAAGCTCGACGCTGCTCCATCGCTGATATTCAGCTTTATGACCTCCAAGGTGGCTCACCAAAAGTGAAGCCATTGCCGTTGAACGAATCGGACCGGGCAACACCGGACACACCATCGAACTCCAGATCGGCACCCCACCACGACTAAGACGCCAAGGAGGAAACCATACCTGCCATCCACGAACCACGAACCTAGCATACGCCCGCCTTCCAGATGTCGCCGATGCAGACTACAATCTGCATCCGCTCTGGACTACCTCCCAAGCTCCACGCTGACGCTGGAGCAAACGTCGTCGCAACGACGGAGCCCGAGGACACAGATCCACCACGAGGATGCCGCCGCCGCCACGCCATCCTTGCTTGAACAGACTGATTTCCAGATCCATCCCCAACCATAGGACCGATGGCCTCGTCAGGAAAGGATCTGAAGAATATTTATTCAGCGTCGTCATCGTCGCCGCCGAAGCAAAGACGATGAAGAACCTAAAGACCTAAACTACGGATGAGTAAAAACGATCCACACGCGTGGATCCGGCGACCCCCCCTCACCACCGACGACCGAATGACACTTCGGCCTTGCCGTTGACACGAATCAACATTTGTTTTATATTAGTGGACGTGGACTTGCTATCCTCTATGAGAATAAATAGTACTCCCTCCGGTCCTTTTTACTCTGCACATTGGATTTGCCGAAAGTCAAACTTTGCTAAGTTTGATCAAATTTATATTAGAAATTATTAGCATCTATAATATCTGCTCCCTCCGTTCGGAATTACTTGTCTCGAAAATGGATGTATCTAGAACTAAAATACGTCTAGATACATCCATTTCTGCGACAAGTAATTCCGAACAAAGGGAGTAATAAATATAATATGAAAATGTATTCCAAGATGAATCTAATGATATTGATGTTGTTATGTGAATGTCTATAATTTTTTATATAAAGTTGGTCAAAATTGGATGAGATTGACTTCGGACAAACCTAATATGCAGAGTAAAAAGGACCGGAGGGAGTACATGATGTGATCCGTTGAAAAAGGAAACACACATTTCAGAATTATAGAGCATCAAAGACACAATCTTTTGTTTTGGTGTGCCATTTGTTTTTCATTTACAATGACAATGATCGATTTTTCTTCCATGCTAGTGGAAAGTTACCATAGGGAATGTTGTTGGACACAGATGCACAACTACACCTTTCAACGAAAGATAAAATTCCACACAGTTCCAATATTAAATCAACAACTAGCAAGTAGATACACATCCAGTCCCAAATGTTTATGTCATTCTAAAGATCTTCCTATTGTTTCTTGTTTGATGTGGTTGTATTTTATTTTCATAGCTTTTGGGATTATATGAGTAATAAAATGATTATCCAGTAGTTCTCTATCCATTAGAGATTATATTTTCCTCCTTGTTGTGCCTAGTCTTGGCTTTCTACTTGCTAGCTCGATCATTTTCCCTTGTAGTTATGGTTTTAGCCTTCTCATGATGTGTAAAGTTGTTGATATTTGAAATGTCGAGAGATTTCTAGGTTTCTTTTATCTTACACGTCTTTTAAGATATCAAAATCCAATTGCCTTGATTGATGAAAAGAAGATGCGTTCGATGCATGAAAATGACAATGGTGGCTAGTTTTTCAATCATCTGTGCAACTGGAAAACACATATGATCTTCAAAATATGTGTCGATTAGTCGTCCCTATTAAGTAACTTATATTTACTTACTTCTTTATCTTTTTAGCATTAACATACTAGTTGTAAAGTTAAAATCACTAGTGCATGCTTCCTAGAACCAGCAAACATTTTAGCATATGGCAGAGCAAAGCATAAAGTTTTTTCCTTGAAAGTGTGTATGTCTTGCCCTTTCTCAAGCTATAACATGGCTAAATACTCTCAAGCTAGAGCAAAGAATGATTCATTGATGACATCTGGATTATAATTCTGGTTTCATTTGTTCTTCTAGCGATTGTGAAAAATCAAGGGTGGAGACAACAGGCACACTAAGCCGTGGCCAGGAGCGCAAAAACCACAAGCGGGCTTCCGGAAGCACTATCTAGCGTAATGTAGTTATAGTACAGTGTAGCCAGCCTGAGGCTCGGCCCAACCTTGTCCGTCCTGATGACAATGCAACATATTGCTAGGAGCTTTTCGTTTGCTTCTTCGTTATTTTCGCACCATCCTTTTTCCAAAGGTGTTGTTGTGATTGCTAACAAGCAATCCCTTTCTTTTAACTGATCTATTCCTCGTTGTTATGCATTTGATGAGTTGGAAAGAAGTGTCCTCTTATGTTAGCATATCCCGCATATCCTTATGCACTCCCTATATTATAGCCTTATTGATTTTATTGAGCCATCCTTGTTTCGTAGTTTTGTTGATCTTGTGGTTCTTGAAATACTTCACCATATATTAATGGATATGTATAGCAAGTTCCTTGTGTTAGTGTGTATTTGTATTTGTATGTAAACTGAGGTTGACATCGTGTGGAGTTTGTAGGTCATTTCCGTTTATGTCGCTTGTTTAGAGCAAGTCCTCTATCTCTTTTTTTTGCAAAATGGATACTAATTTATTATAAATGGTTCACCAAAAGTACAAAGCACCACAAGCATAATAAAAATTACACCAAGACCCCTAAACAATATACAAGGAAATGCAGTGGTTGGGTTGTTTCATTGGTAGCTAGTAAAAATACCATTGTAAAGTGATATACTAATATGTGGTTACTTTTTTACATGGATTCCAAGAGGGGCATAAGTAATATTAGCATCCCCTCCCCCCCCCCCACACACACACCTCAAAAGACAATAAATTTCCAATGTACAAAGATCAAAGTGTTGGAAATATGCCCTAGAGGAAATAATAAATTAGTTATTATTACTATTATATTTCCTTGTTCATGATAATCGTTTATTATTCATGCTATAATTGTATTGATAGGAAACTCAGATACATGTGTGGATACATAGACAACACCATGTCCCTAGTAAGCCTCTAGTTGACTGGCTCCTTGATCAATAGATGGTTACGGTTTCCTGACCATTGACATTAGATGTCGTTGATAACGGGATCACATCATTAGGAGAATGATGTGATGGACAAGACCCAATCCTAAGCCTAGCACAAAGATCGTGTAGTTCAGATGCTAAAGCTTTTCTAATGTCAAGTATCATTTCCTTAGACCATGAGATTGTGCAACTCCGGATACCGTAGGAATGCTTTGGTGTGCCAAACGTCACAACGTAATCGGGTGGCTATAAAGGTGCACTATGGGTATCTCCAAAAGTGTCTGTTGGGTTGGCACGAATCGAGACTGGGATTTGTCACTCCATGTAACAGAGAGGTATCTCTGGGCCCACTCGGTAGGACATCATCATAATGTGCACAATGTGACCAAGGAGTTGATCACGGGATGATGTGTTACGGAACGAGTAAAGAGACTTGCCGGTAACGAGATTGAACAAGGTATCGGGATACCGACGATCGAATCTCGGGCAAGTACTATACCGATAGACAAAGGGAATTGTATACGGGATTGATTGAATCCTTGACATCGTGGTTCATCCGATGAGATCATCGTGGAAGATGTGGGAGCCAACATGGGTATCCAGATCCCGCTGTTGGTTATTGGCCGGAGAGTTGTCTCGGTCATGTCTGCATGGTTCCCGAACCCGTAGGGTCTACACACTTAAGGTTTGATGACGCTAGGGTTATAGGGAATAGTTATACGTGGTTACCGAATGTTGTTCGGAGTCCTGGATGAGATCCCGGACGTCACGAGGAGTTCCGGAATGGTCCGGAGGTAAAGATTGATATATAGGAAGTGAGGAGTTGGCCACCGGAAGTGTTCCGGGCATCACCGGTAATGTACCGGGACCACCGGAAGGGTCCGGGGGTCCACCGGGTGGGGCCACCTATCCCGGAAGGCCCATGGGCTGAAGGGGCATTGGAACCAACCCCTGATAGCTGGTGCGTCCCCCCCCTTGGGCCTCCCATGCGCCTGGGGTTGGAAACCCTAAGGGGTGGGGGCGCCTCCACTTGGCTTGGAGGCCAAGCCACCCCTAGGGCAGCCGCCCCCCTCCCTAGATGGGATCTCCAAGGGGCCGGCACCCCCCCTAGGCCCCTATATATAGTGGAGGGGAGGGAGGGCAGCCACACCTGAGTCTCTGGCGCCTCCCTCCCTCCCGTGATCCCTCTTCCTCCCCGCTTGCGATTGGCGAAGTCCTACCGGGATCCCGCTGCTTCCACCACCACGCCGTCGTGCTGCTGGATCTCCATCAACCTCTCCTTCCCTTGCTGGATCAAGAAGGAGGAGATGTCTCTCCCAACCGTATGTGTGTTGAACGTGGAGGTGTCATCCGTTCGACGCTAGGATATCGGTGATTTGGATCATGACGAGTACGACTCCATCAACCCCGTTCACTTGAACACTTCCGCATCGCGATCTTCAAGGGTATGAAGATGCACTCCCCTCTCTCTCGTTGCTAGTGTCTCCGTAGATTGATCTTGGTGATGCGTAGAAAATTTTGAATTTCTGGTACGTTCCCCAACAGTGGCATCATGAGCTAGGTCTATTGCGTAGATTCTTTGCACGAGTAGAACACAAGTAGTTGTGGGCGATGGTTTGTACAATTTGCTTAGCGTTACTAGTCCTATCTTGATTCGGCAGCATTGTGGGATGAAGCGGCCCGGACCGACCTTACACGTACGCTTACGTGAGACAGGTTCCACCGACTGACATGCACTTGTTGCATAAGGTGGCTAGCGGGTGCCAGTCTCTCCCACTTTAGTCGGATCGGTCTTCCTCTTGAAGATCCATTTATATAATATGGCTTGCCGATCATCGGGCAACTCCATCAAAGTCCACACTTTGTTCTCATATATGGATCCCATCTCAGATTTCATGGTCTCAAACCATTTCGCGGAATCTGGGCTCATCATCGCTTCCTCATAGTTCGTAGGTTTCATCATGGTCTAGTAACATGACTTCTAGAATAAGATTACCGTACCACTCGGTGCAGATCTTACTCGAAGACCTCACGAGGTTTTAGTAGTAACTTGATCTGAAGTTTCATGATCATCATCATTAACTTCCTCACTAATTGGTGTAGTAATCATCGAACTGATTTCTGTGATGAACTACTTTCCAATAAGGGAGAAGGTACAATTACCTCATCAAGTTCTACTTTCCTCCCACTCACTTCTTTCGAGAGAAACTTCTTCTCTAGAAAGGATCCATCTTAGCAACGAAAAACTTGCCTTCGGATCTGTGATAGAAGGTGTACCCAATAGTTGTCTTTGGGTATTCTATGAAGACGCACTTCTCCGATTTGGGTTCGAGCTTATCAGGTGAAACCTTTTTCACATAAGCATCACAACTCCAAACTTTAAGAAACGACAGCTTAGGTTTACTGTTAAACCATAGTTCATACGGTGTCGCCTCGATGGATTTAGATGTTTGCCCTATTTAAACGTGAATGCAGCTGTCTCTAATGCATAACCCCAAAACGATATTGGTAAATCGGTAAGAGACATCATTGATCGCACCATATCAAAATAAAGTACGGTTATGACGTTCGGACACACCATTACGTTATGGTGTTCCATGTGGCGTGAGCTGTGAAACTATTCCACATTGTTTTATATGAAGGCCAAACTCGTAACTCAAATATTCTCCTCCACGATCAGATCGCAGAAACTTTATTTTCTTGTTGCGATGATTTTCCACTTCACTCTGAAATTCTTTGAACCTTTCAACTATTTCAGACCTATGTTTCATCAAGTAGATATACCCATATCTGCTCAAATCATCTTTGTGAAGGTCGAAAATAACAATACTTGCCACAGTATCAACACTCATTGGATCGCATACATCGGTATGTATTATTTCCAATAAGTCAATAGCTTGTTCCATTGTTCCGAGAACGGAGTTTTAGTCATCTTACCCAAAAGGCACGGTTCGCAAGCATCAAATGATTCATAATCAAGTGATTCCAAAAGTCCATCAAGATGGAGTTTTCTTCATGCGTTTACACCAATATGACCTAAACGGCAAGCCACAAATAAGTTGCACTATCATTATTAACTTTGCATCTTTTGGTTTCAATATTATGAATATGTGTATTACTATGATCGAGATCCAATGAACCATTTTCATTGAGTGTGTAACCATATAAGGTTTTATTCATGTAAATAGAACAACAATTTATTCTCTTACTTAAATGAATAATCGTATTGCAATAAACATGATCAAATCATATTTATGCTCAACACCAAATAACACTTATTTAGGTTCCACACTAATCCCGAAATTATAGGGAGTGTGCGATGATGATCATATCAATCTTGGAACTACTTCCAACACTCATCGTCACTTCCCTTCAACTAGTCTCTGCTTATTCTCAGAACTCCTGTTTCGAGTTACTAATCTTAGCAACCGAACGAGTATCAAATACTCAGGGGCTACTATAAACACTAGTAAGGTACACATCAATAACCTGTATATCAAATATAACCTTGTTCACTTTGCCATCCTTCTTATCCACCAAATATTCAGGGGTAGTTCCGCTTCAAAGGACCAGTTCCATTGCAGCAAAAGTACTCGGTCTCGTGCTTAGGTCTAGACTTGGGCTTCTTCACTCGAGCAGCAACTTGCTTGCCGCTCCTTTTGAAGTTCCCTTCTTCCTTTGCCATTTTCCTTGAGACTAATAGTCTTGTCAACCATCAACACTTGATGTTTTTCTTGATTTCTACCTTCGCCGATTTTAGCATCGCGAAGAGCTCGAGAATCTTTTTCGTCATCCCTTGCATACTATAGTTCATCACGAAGTTCTACTAACTTAGTGATGGTGACTAGAGAATTCTGTCAATCACTATCTTATCTGGAAGATTAACTCCCACTTGATTCAAGTGATTGAAGTACTCGCACAATCTGAGCACATGCTCACTAGTTGAGCGATTCTCCTCCATCTTTTAGCTATAGAACTTGTTGGAGACTTCATATCTCTCAACTCGGTATTTCCTTTAAAATATTAACTTCAATTCCTGGAACATCTCATATGGTCCATGACGCTCAAAACGCCTTTGAAGTCCCGATTCTAAGCCGTTAAGCATGGTGCACTAAACTATCAAGTAGTCATCATATTGAGCTAGCCAAACGCTCATAACGCCTCAGATTCGCTCCTGCAATAGGTCTTTCACCTAGCGGTGCATTAAGGACATAATACTTCACAGCAGCAATGAGGATAAACCTCAGATCACGGATCCAATCCGCATCATTGCTACTAACATCTTTCAATACAATTTTCTAGGAACACATATAAAAACATAGGGAAGCAACAACGCGAGCTATTGATCTACAACATAATTTGCAAAATACTACCAGGACTAAGTTCATGATAAATTAAAGTTCAATTAATCATATTACTTAAGAACTCCCACTTAGACCGACATCTCTCTAGTCATCTTAAGTGATTACGTGATCCAAATCAACTAAACCATGTCCGATCATCACGTGAGATGGAGTAGTTTCAATGGTGAACATCACTATGTTGATCATATCTACTATATGATTCACGCCGACCTTCGGTCTCCGTGTTCCGAGGCCATATCTGTTATATGCTAGGCTCGCCAAGTTTAACCTGAGTATTCGCGTGTGCAACTGTTTTGCACCGTTGTAGATGGACGAGAACTTATCACACCCGATCATCACGTGGTGTCCGGGTACTACTGAACTTTGGCAACGGTGCATACTCGTGGAGAACACTTCTTGATAATTTTAGTGAGAGATCATCTTATAATGCTACCGTCAATCAAAGCAAGATAAGATGTATAAAGGATAAACATCACATGCAATCAATATAAGTGATATGATATGGTCATCATCATCTTGTGCTTGTGATGTCCATCGCCAAGCACCGCCATGATCACCATCGCCACCGGTGCGACACCTTGATCTCCATCGTAGCATCGTTGTCGTCTCGCCAACTATTGCTTCTACGACTATCGCTACTCCTTAGTGATAAAGTAAAGCAATTACATGGCGTTGCATTTCATACAATAAAGCGACAACCATATGGCTCCTGCCATTGCCGATAACTCGTTACAAAACATGATCATCTCATACAATAAAATATAGCATCACGCCTTGACCATATCACATCACAACATGCCCTGCAAAAACAAGTTAGACGTCCTCTACTTTGTTGTTGCAAGTTTTACGTGGCTGCTACGGGCTGAGCAAGAACCGTTCTTACCTCGCATCAAAACCACAACGATAGTTTGTCAAATAGACTCCGCTTAACCTTCTCAAGGACCGGGCGAGTCATACTCGGTTCAACTAAAGTGAGAGAGACAGACACCGCCGGTCACCTTTAAGCAACGAGTGCTCGGAGCGGTGAAACCAGGCTCGCGTAAGCGTCTGCTGTATGTCGGTCCGGGCCGCTTCATATCACAATACCGCTGAACCAAAGTATGACATGCTGGTAGGCAGTATGACTTGTATCGCCCACAACTCACTTGTGTTCTACTCGTGCACATGACATCAACGCATAAAACCAGGCTCGGATGCCACTGTTGGGGAACGAGTAATTTAAAAATTTTCCTACGATCACGCAAGACCATGGTGATGGCATAGCAACGAGGGGAGAGTATCCGTCCACGCACCCTCGTGAGACCGAAAGCGGAAGCGTTATAACAACGCGGTTGATGTAGTCGACGCCTTCACGATCCGACCGATCCAAGCACCGAACGTCGGCACCTCCGAGTTTCTGCACACGCTCAGCTCGATGACGATCCCGGACTCGATCCAGCAAAGTGTCGGGATGAGTTCCACAAGACGACGGCGTGGTGACGATGTTGATGCTCCACCGACGCAGGGCTTCGCCTAAGCTCGCGACGATATGACTTCTCCGGCGCAGGGCTTCGCCTAAGCTCCGACGATATGACCGAAGTGGAATATGGTGGAAGGGGCACCGCACACGGCTAAGGAAAGATCCGAGATCAACTTGTGTGTCATGGGGTGCCCCCTGCCCCGTATATAAAGGAGCAAGGAGGAGGTGGCGGCCTAGGAGGGCGCACCAGGGGGAGTCCTACTCCCACCGAGTAGGACTCCTCCTTTCCTAGTAGGAGTAGGAGAGAAGGAAGGGGAGAGAAGAAGGTGCGGCCCCTCCCTAGTCCAATTCGGACTAGGCCTTGGGCGCGCCTGCCCTAGGCAGCCCTCTCTCTTTCCTGCAGGGCCCAATAAGGCCCAATACTTCTCCCGGCGAATTCCCGTAACTCTCCGGTACTCAAAATACCCAATCATTCGAACCTTTCCGAACTCCGAATATAGTCGTCCAATATATCGATCTTTACGTCTCGACCATTTTGAGACTCCTCGTCATGTCCCCGATCTCATCCGGGACTCAACTCCTTCGGTACATCAAAACTCATAAACTCATAATATAACATCCATCGAAACCTTAAGCGTGCAAGGACCCTACGGGTTCGAGAACTATGTAGACATGACCTAGAACTATTCTTGGTCAATAACCAATAGCGGAACCTGGATGCCCATATTGGCTCCTACATATTCTATGAAGATCTTTATCGGTCAAACCGCATAACAACATACTTTGTTCCCTTTGTCATCGGTATGTTACTTGCCCGAGATTCGATCGTTGGTATCCAATACCTAGTTCAATCTCGCTACGCAAGTCTCTTTACTCGCTCCGTAATACATCATCTCATAACTAACTCATTAGTTACAATGCTTGCAAGGCTTAGGTGATGAGTATTACCGAGAAGGCCCAGAGATACCTCTCCGACAATCGGAGTGACAAAACCTAATCTCAAATACGCCAACCCAACATGTACCTTTGGAGACACCTGTAGTACTCCTTTATAATCACCCAGATTACGTTGTGACGCTTGGTAGCACCCAAAGTGTTCCTCCGGTAAACGGGAGTTGCATAATCTCATAGTTACAGGAACATGTATAAGTCATGAAGAAAGCAATAGCAACATACTAAACGATCATGTGCTAGGCTAACGGAATGGGTCATGTCAATCACATCATTCTCCTAATGATGTGATCCCGTTAATCAAATGACAACTCATGTCTATGGCTAGGAAACTTAACCATCTTTGATTCAACGAGCTAGTCAAGTAGAGGCATACTAGTGACACTATGTTTGTCTTATGTATTCACACATGTATTATGTTTCCGGTTAATACAATTCTAGCATGAATAATAAACATTTATCATGAAATAAGGAAATAAATAATAACTTTATTATTGCCTCTAGGGCATATTTCCTTCAGTCTCCCACTTGCACTAGAGTCAATAATCTAGTTCACATCGCCATGTGATTTAACATCAATAGTTCACATCTATATGTGGTTATCACCCATAGTTCACATTGACATGTGACCAACACCCAAAGGGTTTACTAGAGTCAGTAATCTAGTTCACATCGCTATGTGATTAACACCCAAAGAGTACTAAGGTGTGATCATGTTTTGCTTGTGAGATAATTTTATTCAACGGGTCTGTCACATTCAGAGCCGTAAGTATTTTGCAAATTTCTATGTCTACAATGCTCTGCACGGAGCTACTCTAGCTAATTGCTCCCACTTTCAATATGTATCCAGATTGAGACTCAGAGTCATCTAGATTAGTGTTAAAACTTGCATCGACGTAACCTTTTACGATGAACCTTTTTTCACTTCCATAATCGAGAAACATATCCTTATTCTACTAAGGATAATTTTGACCGCTGTCCATTGATCTACTCCTAGATCTCTATTGCACTCCCTTGCCAATCTTAGTGGTAGGGTATGTAATAGATCTGGTACATAGCATGACATACTTTATAGAACCTATGGCTGATGCATAGGGAATGACTTTCATTCTCTTTCTATCTTCTGCCGTGGTCGGGTTTTGAGTCTTACTCAATCTCACACCTTGTAACACAGGCAAGAACTCTTTCTTTGACTGTTCCATTTTGAACTACTTCAAAATCTTGTCAAGGTATATATTCATTGAAAAACTTATCAAGCGTCTTGATCTATCTCTATAGATCTTGATGCTCAATATGTAAGTAGCTTCACCGAGGTCCTTCTTTGAAAAACTCCTTTCAAATACTCCTTTATGCTTTGCGAATAATTCTACATCATTTCCGATCAACAATATGTCATTCACATATACTTATCGAAATGTTGTCGTGCTCCCACTCACTTTCTTGTAAATACAAGCTTCACCGCAAGTCTGTATAAAACTATACGCTTTGATCAACTTATCAAAGTGTGTATTCCAACTCGAGATGCTTGCACCAGTCCATAGATGGATCATTGGAGCTTACACATTTTGTTAGCACCTTTAGGATTGACAAAACCTTCTGGTTGCATCATATACAACTCTTCTTTAAGAAAACCATTAAGGAATGCAGTTTTGACATTCATTTGCCAGATTTCATAAAATGTGGCAATTGCTAACATGATTCGGACAGACATAAGCATCGCTACAGTTGAGTAAATCTCATTGTAGTCAACACCTTGAACTTGTCGAAAACCTTTCTGCGACAAGTCGAGCTTTGTAGATAGTAATACTACTATCAGCATCTGTCTTCCTCTTGAAGATCCATTTATATAATATGGCTTGCCGATCATCGAACAACTCCATCAAAGTCCACACTTTGTTCTCATATATGGATCCCATCTCAGATTTCATGGTCTCAAACCATTTCGCGAATCTGGGCTCATCATCGCTTCCTCATAGTTCGTAGGTTTCATCATGGTCTAGTAACATGACTTCTAGAATAAGATTACCGTACCACTCAGTGCGGATCTTACTCGAAGACCTCGAGGTTTTAGTAGTAACTTGATCTGAAGTTTCATGATCATCATCATTAACTTCCTCACTAATTGGTGTAGTAATCACTTTGGAACTGATTTCGTGATGAACTACTTTCCAATAAGGGAGAAGGTACAATTACCTCATCAAGTTCTACTTTCCTCCCACTCACTTCTTTCGAGAGAAACTTCTTCTAGAAAGGATCCATCTTAGCAACGAAAAACTTGCCTTCGGATCTGTGATAGAAGGTGTACCCAATAGTTGTCTTTGGGTATTCTATGAAGACGCACTTCTCCGATTTGGGTTCGAGCTTATCGGTGAAACCTTTTCACATAAGCATCACAACTCCAAACTTTAAGAAACGACAGCTTAGGTTTCTTTGTTAAACCATAGTTCATACGGTGTCATCTCGATGGATTTAGATGTTTGCCCTATTTAAACGTGAATGCAGCTGTCTCTAATGCATAACCCCAAAACAATATTGGTAAATCGGTAAGAGACATCATTGATCGCACCATATCAAAATAAAGTACGGTTATGACGTTCGGACACACCATTACGTTATGGTGTTCCATGTGGCGTGAGCTGTGAAACTATTCCACATTGTTTTATATGAAGGCCAAACTCGTAACTCAAATATTCTCCTCCACGATCAGATCGCAGAAACTTTATTTTCTTGTTGCGATGATTTTCCACTTCACTCTGAAATTCTTTGAACCTTTCAACTATTTCAGACCTATGTTTCATCAAGTAGATATACCCATATCTGCTCAAATCATCTTTGTGAAGGTCAGAAAATAACAATACTTGCCACGAGTATCAACACTCATTGGATCGCATACATCGGTATGTATTATTTCCAATAAGTCAATAGCTTGTTCCATTGTTCCGGAGAACGGAGTTTTAGTCATCTTACCCAAAAGGCACGGTTCGCAAGCATCAAATGATTCATAATCAAGTGATTCCAAAAGTCCATCAGCATGGAGTTTTCTTCATGCGTTTTACACCAATATGACCTAAACGGCAGTGCCACAAATAAGTTGCACTATCATTATTAACTTTGCATCTTTTGGTTTCAATATTATGAATATGTGTATTACTATGATCGAGATCCAATGAACCATTTTCATTGAGTGTGTAACCATATAAGGTTTTATTCATGTAAATAGAACAACAATTTATTCTCTTACTTAAATGAATAACCGTATTGCAATAAACATGATCAAATCATATTTATGCTCAACACCAAATAACACTTATTTAGGTTCCACACTAATCCCGAAATTATAGGGAGTGTGCGATGATGATCATATCAATCTTGGAACTACTTCCAACACTCATCGTCACTTCCCTTCAACTAGTCTCTGTTTATTCAGAACTCCTGTTTGAGTTACTAATCTTAGCAACCTAACGAGTATCAAATACTCGGGGCTACTATAAACACTAGTAAGGTACACATCAATAACCTGTATATCAAATATAACCTTGTTCACTTTGCCATCCTTCTTATCCACCAAATATTCAGGGGTAGTTCCGCTTCCAAAGACCAGTTCCATTGCAGCAAAAGTACTCGGTCTCGTGCTTAGGTCTAGACTTGGGCTTCTTCACTCGAGCAGCAACTTGCTTGCCGCTCCTTTTGAAGTTCCCTTCTTCCCTTTGCCATTTTCCTTGAGACTAATAGTCTTGTCAACCATCAACACTTGATGTTTTTCTTGATTTCTACCTTCGCGATTTTAGCATCGCGAAGAGCTCGAGAATCTTTTTCGTCATCCCTTGCATACTATAGTTCATCACGAAGTTCTACTAACTTAGTGATGGTGACTAGAGAATTCTGTCAATCACTATCTTATCTCGGAAGATTAACTCCCACTTGATTCAAGTGATTGAAGTACTCGCACAATCTGAGCACATGCTCACTAGTTGAGCGATTCTCCTCCATCTTTTAGCTATAGAACTTGTTGGAGACTTCATATCTCTCAACTCGGTATTTGCTTTAAAATATTAACTTCAATTCCTGGAACATCTCATATGGTCCATGACGCTCAAAACGCCTTTGAAGTCCCGATTCTAAGCCGTTAAGCATGGTGCACTAAACTATCAAGTAGTCATCATATTGAGCTAGCCAAACGCTCATAACGTGCTCAGATTCGCTCCTGCAATAGGTCTTTCACCTAGCGGTGCATTAAGGACATAATACTTCTGCGCAGCAATGAGGATAAACCTCAGATCACGGATCCAATCCGCATCATTGCTACTAACATCTTTCAATACAATTTTCTCTAGGAACACATATAAAAACATAGGGAAGCAACAACGCGAGCTATTGATCTACAACATAATTTGCAAAATACTACCAGGACTAAGTTCATGATAAATTAAAGTTCAATTAATCATATTACTTAAGAACTCCCACTTAGACTGACATCTCTCTAGTCATCTTAAGTGATTACGTGATCCAAATCAACTAAACCATGTCCGATCATCACGTGAGATGGAGTAGTTTCAATGGTGAACATCACTATGTTGATCATATCTACTATATGATTCACGCCGACCTTCGGTCTCCGTGTTCCGAGGCCATATCTGTTATATGCTAGGCTCGTCAAGTTTAACTTGAGTATTCGCGTGTGCAACTGTTTTGCACCGTTGTAGATGGACGAGAACTTATCACACCCGATCATCACGTGGTGTCCGGGTACTACGAACTTTGGCAACGGTGCATACTCGTGGAGAACACTTCTTGATAATTTTAGTGAGAGATCATCTTATAATGCTACCGTCAATCAAAGCAAGATAAGATGTATAAAGGATAAACATCACATGCAATCAATATAAGTGATATGATATGGTCATCATCATCTTGTGCTTGTGATTCCATCGTCAAGCACCGCCATGATCACCATCGCCACCGGCGCGACACCTTGATCTCCATCGTAGCATCGTTGTCGTCTCGCCAACTATTGCTTCTACGACTATCGCTACTCCTTAGTGATAAAGTAAAGCAATTACATGGCGCTTGCATTTCATACAATAAAGCGACAACCATATGGCTCCTGCCATTGCCGATAACTCGTTACAAAACATGATCATCTCATACAATAAAATATAGCATCACGCCTTGACCATATCACATCACAACATGCCCTGCAAAAACAAGTTAGACGTCATCTACTTTGTTGTTGCAAGTTTTACGTGGCTGCTACGGGCTGAGCAAGAACCATTCTTACCTACGCATCAAAACCACAACGATAGTTTGTCAAATAGACTCCGTTTTAACCTTCTCAAGGACCGGGCGTAGTCATACTCGGTTCAACTAAAGTGAGAGAGACAGACACCCGCCGGTCACCTTTAAGCAACGAGTGCTCGGAGCGGTGAAACCAGGCTCGCGTAAGCGTACGCGTAATGTCGGTCCGGGCCGCTTCATATCACAATACCGCTGAACCAAAGTATGACATGTTGGTAGGCAGTATGACTTGTATCGCCCACAACTCACTTGTGTTCTACTCGTGCACATGACATCAACGCATAAAACCAGGCTCGGATGCCACTGTTGGGGAACGAGTAATTTCAAAAATTTCCTACGATCACGCAAGACCATGGTGATGGCATAGCAACGAGAGGGAGAGTATCCGTCCACGCACTCGTGAGACCGAAAGCGGAAGCGTTATAACAACGCTGGTTGATGTAGTCGACGCCTTCACGATCCGACCGATCCAAACACCGAACGACGGCACCTCCGAGTTCTGCACACGCTCAGCTCGATGACGATCCCGGACTCCGAGCCAGCAAAGTGTCGGGATGAGTTCCACAAGACGACGGTGTGGTGACGATGTTGATGCTCCACCGACGCAGGGCTTCGCCTAAGCTCCGCGACGATATGACTTCTCCGCGCAGGGCTTCGCTTAAGCTCCGCGACGATATGACCGAAGTGGAATATGGTGGAAGGGGCACCGCACACGGCTAAGGAAAGATCGAGATCAACTTGTGTGTCATGGGGTGCCCCCTGCCCCAGATATAAAGGAGCAAGGAGGAGGTGGCGGCCTAGGAGGGGCGCGCATGGGGGAGTCCTACTCCCACCGGGAGTAGGACTCCTCCTTTCCTAGTAGGAGTAGGAGAGAAGGAAGGGAGAGAAGAAGGTGCGGCCCCTCCCTAGTCCAATTCGGACTAGGCCTTGGGGCGCGCCTGCCCCCTAGGCAGCCCTCTCTCTTTCCGCAGGCCCAATAAGGCCCAATACTTCTCCCGGCGAATTCCGTAACTCTCCCAGACTCAAAAATACCGAATCATTCGAACCTTTCCGAAATCCGAATATAGTCGTCCAATATATTGATCTTTACGCCTCGACCATTTCGAGACTCCTCGTCATGTCCCCGATCTCATCCGGGACTCGAACTCCTTCGTACATCAAAACTCATAAACTCATAATATAACATCATCGAAACCTTGTTGCGGACCCTACGGGTTCGAGAACTATGTAGACATGACCTAGAACTATTCTTGGTCAATAACCAATAGCGGAACCTGGATGCCCATATTGGCTCCTACATATTCTACGAAGATCTTTATCGGTCAAACCGCATAACAACATACTTTGTTCCTTTGTCATCGGTATGTTACTTGCCCGAGATTCGATCGTCGGTATCCAATACCTAGTTCAATCTCGTTACGCAAGTCTCTTTACTCGTTCCGTAATACATCATCTCATAACTAACTCATTAGTTACAATGCTTGCAAGGCTTAGGTGATGAGTATTACCGAGAAGGCCCAGAGATACCTCTCCGACAATCGGAGTGACAAAACCTAATCTCGAAATACGCCAACCCAACATGTACCTTTGGAGACACCTGTAGTACTCCTTTATAATCACCCGATTCGTTGTGACGTTTGGTAGCACCAAAGTGTTCCTCCGTAAACGGAGTTGCATAATCTCATAGTTACGTGAACATGTATAAGTCATGAAGAAAGCAATAGCAACATACTAAACGATCATGTGCTAGGCTAACGGAATGGGTCATGTCAATCACATCATTCTCCTAATGATGTGATCCCGTTAATCAAATGACAACTCATGTCTATGGCTAGGAAACTTAACCATCTTTGATTCAACGAGCTAGTCAAGTAGAGGCATACTAGTGACACTATGTTTGTCTTATGTATTCACACATGTATTACGTTTCCGGTTAATACAATTCTAGCATGAATAATAAACATTTATCATGAAATAAGGAAATAAATAATAACTTTATTATTGCCTCTAGGGCATATTTCCTTCATGTCAATGATAACGCCATGTAATTACTTTACTTTATTGCTAACCGTTAGCCATAGTTGTAGAAGTAATAGCTGGCGAGACAACTTCATGAAGACACAATGATGGAGATCATGATGATGGAGATCATGGTGTCATGCCGGTGACGATGATGATCATGGAGCCCCGAAGATGGAGATCAAAAGGAGCAAAATGATATTGGCCATATCATGTCACTATTTGATTGCATGTGATGTTTATCATGTTTATGCATCTTATTTGCTTAGAACGACGGTAGTAAATAAGATGATCCCTCATAATAATTTCAAGAAAAGTGTTCCCCCTAACTGTGCACCGCTATGAAAGTTCGTTGTTTCAAGCACCACGTGATGATTGGGTGTGATAGATTCTAACGCTCACATACAACGGGTGTAAGCCAGATTTACACACGCCAAACACTTAGGTTGACTTGACGAGCCTAGCATGTACGCACATGGCCTCGAACACAAGAGACCGAAAGGTCGAGCATGAGTAGTATGGTAGATACGATCAACATGAAGATGTTCACCGATGATGACTAGTCCGTCTCACGTGATGATCGGACACGGCCTAGTTGACTCGGATCATGTAATCACTTAGATGACTAGAGGGATGGCTATCTGAGTGGGAGTTCATAAGATGAACTTAATTATCCTGAACATAGTCAAAAGGTTTTTGCAAATTATGTCGTAGCTCGCGCTTTAGTTCTACTGTTTTCGATATGTTCCTAGAGAAAATTCAGTTGAAAGTTGATAGTAGCAATTATGCGGACTATGTCCGTAAACTAAGGATTGTCCTCGTTGCTTCGTAGAAGGCTTATGTCCTTAATGCACCGCTCGGTGTGCTGAACCTCGAACGTAGTCTGTGGATGTTGCGAACATCTGACATACACGTTTTGATAACTACGTGATAGTTCAGTAATGTTAAACGGTTTAGAGTTGAGGCACCGAAGACGATTTCGAAACGTCGCGGAACATATGAGATGTTTCGAGGGTTGAAATTGGGATTTCAGGCTCGTGCCCACGCCAAGAGGTATAAGACCTCCAACGAGTTTCTTAGCCTGCAAACTAAGGGAGAAAAGCTCAATCGTTGAGCTTGTGCTCAGATTATCTGAGTACCACAATCACTTGAATCAAGTGGGAGTTAATCTTCCAGATGAGATAGTGATGTTTCTCCAAAGTCATTGCCACCAAGCTACTAGAGCTTCGTGATGAACTATCACATATCAGGGATAGATATGATGATCCTTGAAATATTTGCGATGTTTGACACCGCGAAAGTAGAAATCAAGAAGGAGCATCAATCGTTGATGGTTAGTGAAACCACTAGTTTCAAAAAGGGCAAGGGCAAGAAGGGATGCTTCATGAAACGGCAAATCGGTTGCTGCTCTAGTGAAGAAACCCAAGGTTGAACCCAAACCCGAGACTAAGTGCTTCTGAAATAAGGGGAACGGTCACTGAAGCGGAACTACCCTAGATACTTGGTAGATGAGAAGGCTGGCAAGGTCGATAGAAGTATATTGGATATACATTATGTTAATGTGTACTTTACTAGTACTCCCAGTAGCACCAGGGTATTAGATACCGGTTCGGTTGCTAAGTGTTAGTAACTTGAAGTAAAATCTACGGAACAAATGGAGACTAGCTAAAGGTGATATGACGATATGTGTTGGAAGTGTTTCCAAGCTTGATGTGATCAAGCATTGCATACTCCCTCTACCATCGAGATTGGTGTTAGACCTAAATAATTGTTATTTGGTGTTTGCGTTGAGCATAGAAATGATTGGATTATGTCTATCGCAATACAGTTATTCATTTAAGGAGAATAATGGTTACTCTGTTTATTTGAATAATACCTTCAATGGTCTTGCACCTAAAATAAAATGGTTTATTAAATCTCGATCATAGTGATACACATGTTCATGCCAAAAGATATAAGATAGTACCACATACTTGTGGCACTGCCTCTTGAGTCATATTGGTATAAAACGCATGAAGAAGCTCCATGTTGATGGATCTTTGGACTCACTCGTTTTTGAAAAGATTGAGACATGCGAACCATGTCTATTGGTGTATACGCATGAAGAAACCCCATGCAGATGGATCGTTTGGACTCACTTGATTTTAAATCACTTGAGACATGCAAATCATACCACATGGGCAAGATGACAGAAAAGCCTCAGTTTCAGTAAGATGGAACAAGAAAGAAACTTGTCTGAAGTAATACATTTTGATGTGTGCAGTCTAATGAGTGTTGAGGCACGTAGTGGACATCGTTATGTTCTTACTTCACAAATGATTTGAGTAGATTCAGAGTATGTTTACTTGATGAAACACAAATCTAAATTATTGAAAGGTTCAAGTAATTTCAGAGTGAAGTTGAAGATCGTCATGACAACAGGATAAAATGTCTATGATATGATCATAGAGATGAATATCTGAGTTATGAGTTTGGCACACAATTAAGACATTGTGGAAATTGTTTCACAACTAATACCGCCTGCAACATCATAGTGTGTGATGGTGTGTCCGAACATCATAACTGCACCCTATTGGATATGATGCATACCATGATGTCTCTTATCGAATTACTAGTATCCTTTATGGGTTAGGCATTAGAGACAACCACATTCACTTTAAATAGGGCACCATGCAATTCCGTTAAGACGACACCGTATGAACTATGGTTTAGAGAAACCTAAGTTGTCGTTTCTTAAAAGTTTGGGGCTGCGACGCTTATGTGAAAAGTTTTAGCCTGATAAGCTCGAACCCAAAGCGGATAAATGCATCTTCATAGGACACCCAAAAACAGTTGGGTATACCTCCTGTCTCGGTTCCGGAAGAAAAAGGGGTTGTTTCTAGAATCGGGTCCTTTCTCGAGGAAAAGTTTCTCTTGAAAGAATGAGTGGGAGGATGGTGGAGACTTGATGAGGTTATTGAACCATCACTTCAACTAGTGTGTAGCAGGGCACATGAAGTTGTTCCTATGGCGCCTACACCAATTGAAGTGGAAGCTAATGATAGTGATCATGAAACTTCAGATCAAGTCACTACCAAACCTCGTAGGTCGACAAGGATATGTACTACTCCTGAGTGGTACGGTAATCCTGTCTTAAATATCATGTTGTTAGACAATAATGAACCTACGAGCTATGGAGAAGCGATGGTGGGCCCGTAATCCGACAAATGGTTAGAAGCCATGAAATCCGAGATAGGATCCATGTATCAGAACAAAGCATGGACTTTGGTGGACTTGCCCGATGATCGGCAAGCCATTGAGATAAATGGATCTTTAAGAAGAAGACGGACGTGGACGGTAATGTTACCGTCTATGAAGCTCGACTTGTGGCGAAGAGTTTTTCACAAGTTCAAAGAGTTGACTATGATGAGATTTTCTCATCCGTAGCGATGCTTAAGTCCGTCGGAATCATGTTAGCATTAACTGCATTTATGAAATCTGGAAGATGGATGTCAAAACAAGTTTCCTTACCAGTTTTCGTAAGGAAAGGTTGTATGTGATACAATCAGAAAGGTTTTGTCGATCCTAAGGATGCTAAAAGGTATGCTAGCTCCAATGATCCTTTCATGGACTAGAGCAAGCATCTCGAGTCGAATATATGCTTTGATGGAGTGATCAAAGCTTTTAGGTTTATACAATGTTTGCTAGAAACTTGAATTTACAATAAAGTGAGTGGGAGCACTACAACATTTCTGATAAGTATATGTGAATGACATATTGTTGATCCGAAATGATGTAGAATTTCTGGAAAGCATAAAGGGTTGTTTGAAAGGAGTTTTCCAAAGGAAGACCTGGATAAAACTGCTTACATATTGGACATCAAGATCTATGGAGATAGATCACGACGCCTGATGATACTTTCAAAATGAACACACACCTTTGACATGATTTTGAAGGAGTTCAAAATAGATCAGTCAAAGAAGAAGTTCTTACCTGAGTTATAAGGTGTGAAGTTGAGTAAGACTCAAAGCTTGACCACTGCAGAAGAAAGAGGAAGGACGAAGGTCGTCCCCTATGCTTTTGTCATTGGCTCTATATGGTATGCCATGCTGAGTATCGCACCTGATGTGTGCCTTGCCACATGTCTGGCAAGAGGGTACAAAGGTGATCAAGGAGTGGATCACCAGATAGCGGTCAAGATTATCCTTAGAGGAATAAGGATATGTTTCTGGTTATGGAGGTGATAAAGAGTTCGACGTAAAGAGTTGCGCCGATGCAAGTTAACACCTATCCGGATAGCTCGAGTAGAGATACGGATACGTATAATGGAGCAACAATTTGGAATAGCTCCAAGTGGAACGTGGTAGCAGCATCTACGATATGACATAAAGTTTTGCGAAATACATAGGGATCTGAAATTTGCAGACCCGTTGACTACAACCTCTCTCACAAGCATAACATGATCAAACCCAGAACTCATTGAGTGTTAATCACATCGTGATGTGAACAAGATTATTGATTCTAGTAAACTCTTTGGATGTTGGTCACATGGCGATGTGACCTGTGAGTGTTAATCACATGGCGATGTGAACTAGATTATTGACTCTAGTGCAAGTGGGAGACTGTTGGAAATATGCCCTAGAGGCAATAATAAATTAGTTATTATTATTATTATTATTATTATATTTCCTTGTTCATGATAATCGTTTATTATCCATGCTATAATTGTATTGATAGGAAACTCAGATACATGTGTGGATACATAGACAACACCATGTCCCTAGTAAGCCTCTAGTTGACTGGCTCGTTGATCAATAGATGGTTATAGTTTCCTGACCATGGACATTAGATGTCGTTGATAACGCGATCACATCATTAGGAGAATGATGTGATGGACAAGACCCAATCCTAAGCCTAGCACAAAGATCGTGTAGTTTGTATGCTAAAGCTTTTTTAATGTCAAGTATCATTTCCTTAGACCATGAGATTGTGCAACTCCCGGATACCGTAGGAATGCTTTGGGTGTGCCAAACGTCACAACGTAACTGGGTGGCTATAAAGGTGCACTACGGGTATCTCCGAAAGTGTCTGCATTGGGTGGTACGAATCGAGATCGATTTGTCACTCCGTAACGGAGAGGTATCTCTAGGCCCACTCGGTAGGACATCATCATAATGTGCACAATGTGACCAAGGAGTTGATCACGGATGATGTGTTACGAACGAGTAAAGAGACTTGCCGTAAACGAGATTGAACAAGGTATCGGGATACCGACGATCGAATCTCGGCAAGTACTATACCGATAGACAAAGGGAATTGTATACGGGATTGATTGAATCCTTGACATTGTGGTTCATCCGATGAGATCATCGTGGAAGATGCGGAGCCAACATGGGTATCCAGATCCCGCTGTTGGTTATTGGCCGAGAGTTGTCTCGGTCATGTTCAGATGGTTCCCGAACCCGTAGGGTCTACACACTTAAGGTTTGATGACGCTAGGGTTATAGGAATAGTTATATCGGTTATCAATGTTGTTCGAGTCCCAATGAGATCCCTGGACGTCATGAGGAGTTCCTAATGGTCCGGAGGTAAAGATTGATATATAGGAAGTGAAGATTTGGCCACCGAAGTGTTCCGGCATCACTGTAATGTACGGGACCACCGGAAGGGTCCGGGTCCACCGGTGGGGCCACCTATCCGGAGGGCCCCATGGGCTGAAGGGCGTGGGAACCAGCCCTGGTGGGCTGGTGCGCCCCCTTGGGCCTCCCATGCGCCTAGGGTTGAAACCCTAAGGGGGGGCGCCCACTTGGCTTGGAGGCCAAGCCACCCCTAGGGCAGCCGCCTCCCTAGATGGGATCTACAAGGGGCCGGCGCCCCCTAGGCCCCTATATATATGGAGGGAGGGAGGCAGCCGCACCGAGTCCTGGCGCCTCCTCCCTCCGTGACACCTCTTCCTCCCGCTTGCGCTTGGCGAAGCCCTGCCGGGATCCCGCTGCTTCCACCACCACGCCGTCGTGGTTCTGGATCTCCATCAACCTCTCCTTCCCTTGCTGGATCAAGAAGGAAGAGATGTCTCTCCCAACCGTATGTGTGTTGAACGCGGAGGTGCCGTCCGTTCGGCGCTAGGATCATCGGTGATTTGGATCACGACGAGTACGACTCCATCAACCCCGTTCACTTGAACGCTTCCGCATCGCGATCTTCAAGGGTATGAAGATGCACTCCCCTCTCTCTCGTTGCTAGTATCTTCGTAGATTGATCTTGGTGATGCGTAGAAAATTTTGAATTTCTGCTACGTTCCCTAACACAAAGATAACATTTTTTTCACAAATTAGCCGAGCTTACGATGGTGGCCGTTCATATTGTGAATTATCATGAAGAATGTGAGCTCTCTTTGTTTTTAGGCTTATTATTTATCAGAATATGAGAAATAATCATTTCTCGGTAGACACAAGAACCAATATAAAACATGAAGGTTCATACTAATAAATGGGAAAACAATGTTTCGCCACTCTACCTTTTGCCGACTTTGCTTTTACCACTCTAGAGTTTGATATTTCACTTTTGTCACTCTTAACTTTTGACATTACGTCACAATTTTCATTCGGTGGCAAAAGTAAAATTCCCAGAGTGACAATTATGACACATAGTCAAATGCAAAGAGTAGCAAAAGTGAAATGATTTTTTTTGCTTTTTCCACAGAATGGCATCTGTGATACATTGTCAAAAACTATTACTAAAATGAGATGTCCTATTTGAGAGTGGCATAAGTGAAGTGGTCAAACGTTAGAGTGGCAAAACAAAGTTTTCCATGTAAAACATCCATGGCTGAATGGTTAAAGCGCACAACTCATAATTTGTAGATTAACGGGTTCAATTCCTGCTGGATGCACATGGACTTGAACATTCCATAAGTCTATTGACCTTAATAAATTGGGCTGAAAATCGTCATCTAATGGCTGTGAACATAGACCGAGAAATTTCTCGGCCGACCGAGTTGTACAATAGATGTGTATTAAAATTTGAAAATCATAAAAACTATCTTTAGATTTAGAGAATAAAAAATAACTACAAGTGTTAAGCACAAATCTCAACATTCGAATTTGAAGCATATTACGTGCATGCAATGTAAATCATGAAGATCGAATCTGGATCCATGGAAAAATGCTACCAAGGATGGAATGGAATTGGCCGCCGCCGCTACTTGCGCAACGTCGTCCTTGCTCCGTCATGGCGGGTTGCTTGTGGAGTAGGGAAGATCGGGCTCCGGGGCATTGAGCGCCAAAGACCACCGTCTGTGAAGGGAAGGGCGGCGCCGCTGCTCTTCCCACACCGCTGCTACTAGTGTTCTGTGACAAGGTGGTCGTGACATGGAGGAAGTTGAATGGGAGATCGGGCCTCGACGAGTAGTAGCACCTAGACGACGAAGAAGAACTGGGACAGAGGCTGGACGGGTCTGCGGCGGAGGGTTTGCTCGAGTAGTCCCGGTTCGCACTTATCCTTGTCCGTAAGACGGTCTATTTACTGATGGGGGCTGGGGGATTTGGGCTTGAGTTGGGCGTGCTAGTTTGTGTGGTACCCATTTACGGTCCAAAGATAACAAAAATGCTTACGAGAATCGGGTAACAACACAATTGAATGGTGGGTAATAAAAGTTCGAACGATTTAAACTGATCATTCCACGGGCGGGTAGGGTTTGGGCGGGCTTGGCCAAAATCAAGAAAAAATCCCAAACCCAACCGGCCCGCCCGAACCGCATGAACATTGACATTTAAATATTAAATCAATCATATTCGGATATTATATTAATTTATTATACTGTTTTTGAATAATATATATGGCCATTTGTTCTTTTTTGGGCTTTCAAGCAAGAAAGTGAAGCCCAATCCGCCCGAATGTCGGGCTTGTGTTCCAGCCTCCAAAGCGGGTTGTCCATGCATAGGTCTAAACCAAACACGTTCCAAACGTTCTTGTGTGTGAGACACAAAGAGGCGAACCCAAGTAGACAAGCGAACCCAGGAGTAATGAAGAACCTCATATGTTCCCAAGATTTTGAAAACATCGGAATAGAAACATATATATAGAAACGTCGACATGCTAGATTGTACCAAAAACCAAAAACATCATTTTTTTAGGAGAATCGTTTGGATAACTTACAGGGAAAAGGTCCAACATAGGTACTAGTTCTTGATTGGAATGAAAAGGACAAAAAGGTACATTAGAACTTTCAAAGGATTCTTTTCCACCTTGCAGCCAAAGTATCCTGGCCACCCACCCTCATCGCCGACAGAACCAACGCGGTAGGCAGCCCTGCCTTCCCTTCCTTCGCATAGACACGCCACTGGAGATGGTCGGGTTTGATTGACCTGAAAGCGGATTAGGGGAGATGCTGCATCAAAAAGATCCATCTAAGGATGACGAAGCAGAAGCGCGGATAAACAAAATGTGGAAAACATAACCAGAGAGGAATTTCCCGTCCCGGGAATGGCAACGCATGGGACACATGAGTACACGTGGATATCCTTCACTACAAAACATGATGATGGAGCCAAGCTCCCGGATGGCCACTAAGTCGTCTTCTCGTATTAATCTGCTGATGATGAGACGGCCGAACAAAGGGTGTCCTGCGGACATGGTACCTAATGCTTGATCTAGTGGACCCAGGCGGAGCTTATTTGGCACAAGCGGCTCGAAAAGAGAGAGGAAACGATCTCGACAGTTGGCGTTCATTCTATTCCTTTCTCTTTATGGTTGCTGCACATGAACTAGTCGCCCCTATTGTTGTGTACCTATCAAATGATTTCCACGTGTAGTGTCTCTTCTTAACACCTCCTTTATTTGCACCCATCTACTGGACGCCAATTGCTCGCTCCTAGTATGCATATGGGGCTAGTGATCGCCTTTTATGTTATCTTGTCTTGGTTGGATGTTGGCTATCCACATGTATCATTCTCGTTCGCTACCAGGACTTCGAATAGGGAAAGCTGAGGCCACTCGCACTAGTTAGACACCGGCGTTGCGGAGCATATGAATAAGGGTAGGATTGGCGCGACGACTCATATGGGCGAGCATTTAATTTAGTTATTTGACCGTGGTAGGTGATTAAACGAACTAAGTGTAAGTGACACACTATATGTATATACCATATACTCTCGATTGTGTATGTAAAAACTAAAAAAGTGCTATTCAATTGAATCATAAAATGTGTCTTGTGGAGACATGTGTTCACGTGCAAGGCTACTAGTAAATGGTAAAGTGCAAAGTGACAGCGGGGGTCGGGGTGTATGCGCTTGTTCCCTATTCTATTTGGTTCAAATTGGCAATTTTTAATTTGAATGTATTAATGTTATTTTTATAGCTTTCATCCCTGCTGTACAACAGACGTGTATTAAATTTTGAAAATCATAAAAAAAATCTTTAGATTTATAGTATAAAAAATAAAAAATTACTACAAGCGTTAAGCAGAAATCTCAACATTCAGAATTTGAAGCATATTACATGCATGCACTAGAAATCACGAAGATCGGAATTTGGATCCATGGAAAAAACGCTACCTGGAGGATGGAACTGAATCAGCCGCCGAAAATACTAACTCACCTTTTCCTGGTGCAAATAAAAAGAAAAATGCATGGAAAACCTGCTTGCATTTTTTTGGAGGGGTGGTGGGATGAAAAAAAATCTGCTTGCATAATAATGGAACTAAAAATATCTAACCAGGGCGGGACCGAACGCGGCCCCTTCACTAGAATCACGTGATTCGGGCGGTGGGCATGTGCACCAGAGCGGACCTGCACCCACGCGTTACACATATCACATCGTGGCATGTTGCACCCTGTTGGCCATGGGATGCGTAGGAGGGGAGCCCAGAGCGCGACGTGCATGTACTCCCTCCGTTCGAAAATAGTTGTCATCAAAATGAACAAAAAAGATGTATCTAGAACTAAAATACATCTAGATACATCCACTTTTATTCATTTTAATGACAAGTATTTCCGGACGGAGGGAGTATGACCATGCAGCTGCTCCCTCAAAGCCACAGTCAGCTGCCCCACCAGTGAGTGATACAGATAGGAGATAGCTTCAACCGCCAGACGAGGATAGTTGGATGGGTCTCTACCACATCTTGTGTGGATTGATTAGCGTACCTGGACCACCCCCCTGCATCTAATCTACACGAGCAAACTAGTGGATGGATGCTGCCCGTCGTGGTGACCGCGCGAGAGGAAATAAAGCCTATTCTGGGGCAGGCAGCTTCATGGCACTAGGCGTGAGATCTTTTCCCCCCAACGGACATGAAATATCTCAGGCGGGAGTAGCACTTTTGTGGCAAACATAACATAATTAATCATCTTGGCACTGCATCTTGACCTGCCTTGCTGTGCTCTAGTAGGAAGTAGGGCGAGAGAGTGACGCGCCGGACCACCCGGCGACGGTCCCAGCTGGGCAAAATTTTACCCTTTTGATAAGAAATTCAGGATCTGACCTCGTTTGAAATTTTTTCAAGATTTGACCCTTTTTCCTATCGTCAGGGCCTCTGGCGGTAGGGTTACACAGCCTACCACCAGGGACCCTGGCGGTAAGAAATTTATCCAAGTTAGCACGCAGAGACGGCGCCGTCCCCCCTCCGTCAAGATTTCATCGCTGGGCCCGGCGGTAGGCTGTGTAACCCTATCGCCGGAGCCCCTGGCGGTAGGGTCCGGGCAGTTATTTCACCGAGACCCCATGCCCTTCCCTTCTCCCCACCCTCCCTCCCTAAGTCGGCAGTTCATCCATTTTCTCTCCCAAGTTGCGCCCCTCTCTCCCTCTCTCGTCTCCTCCACTCTCCCCCTCCGATCTTCACCGTTTTGGCGGATCGAGATGGCCCCGAAGAGAGAAACGTAAGCTCCTCCGATCCCTCCAATTAGTTTTTGCAATCTTGCTTCCGATTCGACGCATTATTTGCTCGAAATCCCTCATGTTTTTGAACTTATATTGGATTTTTTTCACCTAAGATTGATTGTAGTTGTAGTTCTTAGTTCTTTAGTAACTAATGGTATTGGATGAACTCTAATCAATAGTTCATATGTTAGTGTAAATATGAACCCTAGTTCATAATTTATTTTGTTAAAAAAATTATGATGTAATGTTGATATGAGGATGAACCCTAGTTTGATGATGCATGTTGATATGATGAGCCCCGTGCCGTCCCTTCCCTTCCTTCTCCTGCCTTTCTCTCTGTCTCTCAAATCCATCTCTCTCTCTCTAACCAGGAACACCAAGCAGGAGCAGCCATGGACATCCTTCCTCGAGCAGCCGCCGCCGACCTCCCCGTCCCATCTCGGCACGGACATGGAGCCCGGCCATGGTCGTGCGCCACCTGTCTCCTCGACCCGGCGTCGCCAAGTTCCTTGTCGCTGGGAACCACTTTTTCCGACCCATGGACCGCCTGGATCCGTCGCCTTCGCGCCTCGCCTTGATCCGCCGTCCCTCGTCGTCGTGCCACATCCGCTGACCAGCCACCAAGCCAAGTACTGTCGCGCCTCTCGCCAAGTCCTCGCCACGCTTCTCGCTTCTCTGTCAGCGGAGGACGAGCACTCGACCGCGTTTTGCTCGACCTTCCGCACGCTGGGTCGCGCCAGCTCGATGCCGCCATCGTCGCCGCCGCCGCTTCGCCCCGGATCCATACGCCTGTCGCCGAGGTCGCCGTCCCTCGCCGGGCACTTTCGTCCCCAAGTTCCGCCTCTACTTCCCCGCCGCTTCGTCTCGCTGCCTGCGTCCTCGCTCGAGCAGAGGACGAGCACACGCTGCCACCGCTGACCCAGGTGGTCGCGCCAGCTCACGCCGAGCCGCCCAAAGAACTGCCTACCTAGCCCACCACTGGCCTCACCATGGGTGAGCGCCCAGCCCTCCTCTGTGTTTTTCCTCCTGTTGGGCCAGCCTGCAGATTCGCCCGAGTCACTGCTTTCTTTTCGCGAACTAATTTACTAATTATCCGAGATTGCCAGTTTTCGTAAAACCCTTAATGTTCATGCATCAATAATTAATTAACCATGCATCGGATTAAAACAAATTATATATGTAAAGTGCTTAGAATTTTATCTAGTTTCATATTATGCTACTTTCATCCAAGTTTAACATGTTTAAAATGTTGTTTACATTAATTTGCTCCTATGCCATGCTAAAATGTTTTATTTCATAACTAAATAACCGTAGCTCGGATTTAAATAAATTATATATGTAAATGGGGTAGAAAATGCCTAGTTTAACATGGTGCACTTTATTTTGCTGTTTAATAACTCTAAAATTGTGTTTAGGTCAGAACAGTACCAAACCTAATATATGCATATGAGGAGTTTCGGACTTGTTGTTTTGTTGTTCCGGCCTCATTTAAACTTGCCTAAATAGGTAGTTTAATTATGCTTCACCTCTTGCCATGTTAACCAACATTTAATATTGTTGAGTACATAACCGAGAGAGAAACTAAATAATTGATGTGGTGTTTCGTCCATATGCAACTCGTTGCATATTGAGCTCCACTTAATTTGTAGTGTTGTTTGTTGCACTTTGCCATGCCATGCTATTTAAACCGGACATGCATCATACTCGCTTGTGCATCATGCCATGTTTATGTGATGGTTGTTTTACTGTGTTGTTTGCTTCTTTCCGGGTTGCTTCCCTCGTTTAGCTTCGGTTTCGTTCCGGAGTGGTGAGGATTCATTCGACTTGTCCGTTTTTCTTCTTCATGGACTCGTTCTTCGTCCTTGCGGGATTTCAGGCAAGATGACCATACCCTCGAAATCACTTCTATCTTTGCTTGCTAGATGCTCGCTCTTTTGCTATGCCTATGCTACGATGCCTATCACTTGCTTATCATGCCTCCCATATTGCCATGTCAAGCCCCTAACCATCCTTTTCTAGCAAACCGTTGTTTGGCTATGTTACCGCTTTGCTCAGCCCTCTTATAGCGTTGTTAGT
Source organism: Aegilops longissima (assembly GCA_021605205.1). NCBI lineage: Eukaryota > Viridiplantae > Streptophyta > Magnoliopsida > Poales > Poaceae > Aegilops > Aegilops longissima. Next base: position 522,343,177 of record CM038680.1, read on the forward strand.
TGCAGGTGAAGATGAAGTTTGTTCCTTGTTGAACATGGAGATGTTGTTCCTTGTTGGAACATGTTTACTTGTTGGGATATCACAATATATCTTATTTAATTAATGCATCTATATACTTGGTAAAGGGTGGAAGGCTCGGCCTTATGCCCGGTGTTTTGTTCCACTTTGCCGCCTAGTTTCCGTCATATCGGTATTATGTTCCCGGATTTTGCGTCCCTAACGCGTTGGGTGATTTATGGACCCCTTGACAGTTCGCTTTGAATAAGACTCCTCCAAAGAAGGCCCAACCTTGGTTTTACCATTTGCCACCTAAGCCTTTTTCCCTTGGGTTCTGCAGACTCAAGGGTCATCTTTATTTTACCCCGGGCCGTGCTCCTCCGAGTGTTGGTCCAAATTAGAGCACCGTCTGGGACCATTCCTTGGCAACTTGGATTACGTCGGTACTCAGACGCTTAGCTTATCCGGTGTGCCCCGAGAACGAGATATGTGCAGCTCCTATCGGGATTTGTCGGCACATGGGTGGTCTTGCTGGTCTTGTTTTACCATTGTCGAGATGTCTTGTAGTCCGGGATTCCGAGTCGATCGGGTCTTCCCGTAGAAGGAATATCCTTCGTTGACCATGAGAGCTTATCATGGGCTAAGTTGGGACACCCTGCAGGTATTATCTTTCAAAGCCGTGCTCCGGGTTATGAGGCAGATGGGAATTTGTTAATGTCCGGTTGTAGAAAACCCGGTTGACCTTAATTAAAATACACCAACGCGGTGTAACCGTGATGGTCTCTTCTCGGAGTCCGGGAATTGAACACGTGTTGGAGTTATGTTTGACGTAAGTAGTTTCAGGATCACTTCTTGATCATAGTTGTTCGACCGTGCCTTGCTTCTCTTCTCGCTCTCTTTTGCGTATGGTAGCCACCATATATGCTAGTTGCTTGCTGCAGCTCCACCTCACCACCTTCTCCTACCTATAAGCTTAAATAGTCTTGATCTCGCGGGTGTGAGATTGCTGAGTCCCCGTGACTCACAGATACTTCCAAAACCAGTTTGCAGGTGCCGATGAAACCGTGCAGGTGATTTAATTCGAGCTCAAGGAGGAGCTCGATGAAGATCTTGTTTTTTGTGTTGTTTCGTTTCAGTTGATCAAGAGTGGAGCCAGTTGGGACGATCGGGGATCTGTGTAGCATTTGGGGTAGTCTTCTTTTATTTTGGTTCCGTAGTCGGACCTTGATTGTATCTGTATGATGTAATACTTTACTCATGTATTGTGTGAAGTGGCGATTGTAAGCCAACTATGTATCTCTTTCCCTTATGTATTACATGGGTTGTGTGAAGATTACCTCACTTGCGACATTGCTTTCAATGCGGTTATGCCTCTAAGTCGTGCTTCGACACGTGGGAGATATAGCCGCATCGAGGGCGTTACAAGTTGGTAATCAGAGCCATCCCCGACTTAGGAGCCCCCTGCTTGATTGAATCGCTGAATTTGTTGAGTCTAGAAAAAAAATGTTTTGGGTCTTAGGATTATATATATCGGAGAGTAGGATTCTTTTTACTCCTCAGTCCCTTCGTCGCTCTGGTGAGGCATCCTGACGTAGAAGTTTTGACTCTTTCTCTTCTCAAATTTCACGAAATTTTTTCTAGGATCACGCGGGTATCTTGGAATCGTGCCGATGGTTTTGTGACGAGAACATTGTTCTTGGTGCCTCCTGACATTTAGGGGTTGTGGCAGTGTCCCGGGGAGTTGAGCTCCGAGGTGTTGTCGCCACAATTTTATCGTTGCAGATTCGAATACCGAGCTTTGCCGACATCGAAATCTCTTTTGTGCAGTTGTTGGTGAGATAACCTCGATAACCCAAATCTTCAAGCGAGCTCGAGAGTATTGCCATGACTCATATAACGGATGCTTTTCAAGGTTGAGGTAAACGATTTCGAAGGTTTCTTGGTTATGTGTTGAAGGATGGATACAATGGATCTAGGTATTGTTAGTTTGGGTGATATATTTTGTGTCCCTGTATCCCCAACACCAGATTGCATAACCGAAAGTTTCGGAGTTTATAGGTGGGAATTCAAGTAGCTCCTAGAATATATTTTCGACAGATGCATGATATGAGACTGGGTAAATCTCTATCATATGTATTTGTTCCGGCTTATTCTGCAAGCCAAATTCTTTGTTTTTGTTCCGTTTTGTGGTATTCAAGTTGCTTCAATGTCAAGTGTTGATTCCATACCTTTCCTAAATGGTGTTCTCATATTTCTATGTGAATACTAATCCTTCTTGATCATCGAGGTCGTCATGTTAATCTTTTCCCAACCGGCGTGCTTCTCTCCAATTAAATCCGATCATTCCAACATTCGCAAGATAAATTCTAAGTTTTCTCAACGGTGTCTGTTTCATCCGTCCCAAGTTGCCTTTGTTTTCCCGCCCTCCCACCCTTTTTCTTCAAGGACTCAGATTTCTTAATCAAATATACATCGTATGGATGTGAAGTCTCTTCATTCTTTTCCTCAATGCTCTTATCCGGTGATTCTCATGAAGATGCTAAAGGAAGTTTCAACCTTATCATTGTTCCATTCTAATTTTCTTCTCCGGTGGATTTAATTCAAGATTTCGGTGTTGATCTTATCCCTTTTTCCTCTTTTCACAATGTTTTCTCATGCCGGTGCACCTCTTAATTTTTCACTTCTTGTTATTCATTTGTTTCGGAGTGCTAAAGATTATCTCAGAAGATTCGTGTTTTCATTCCTAATCCGTGCAAGATTTCTCGTAGTTGTTATCCCTTTTGAGCCATTTAATTCAACCGGTGCAATCTCTCTTTTCAAGCAATCGTTCAACAGTGGTTCTTTTGAGTGGGACCTAACCCACATGTCTTTTTCCAGGATCTTACCGGACTCTTTTAATTTTCTTGGAGCTATTCCCAAATTCTTTTCAAAGTTTGACGTAAGAATGAGTTATCATCACCAAATGTCTTTCTCCAAGATCTTCCAAATTCTTTTCAGCGTTGGTTCAACCTTTCTAATTTTCATCCCGAGTATCTCAACAATTCATGGTGGTGTTTCTCATCGTCATTCTCAACATTTGAAGACTGAAGAAGAGTTTCTCTTAAATCTTGCTCCATTCTCTTCAAGATTCATGGTTCTAGCTTGATGCCATCCTCTCATAATTATTTTCGATTGTGAGAATTCTTTTAACCCACCCGGAGCATTTCAGGAGTCTTTTCAGTTTGATTCTTCGGAGCCCATCATCTCAGAATTATTCATTCCAGCTTTCAGCTCTCGTTCTCCAAATCATACCGGTGCATCATTCAAATATTATCTAATCAGCTCGAGATCTCTCGTTCACTTGTATCTAAATTCTCTCAAGTATCTTCGCTCATTTTCTAATTCTTCCCGATGTTTTGTTATCTTTTCTTCATTCATTTTCAATTCTTACGGTGGTTCGCTCAAGAGTTCTCTTCCTTCGTTATCATATAGATTCATTCGTTCTTTCCAATCCTACCGACGGATCGTTGAAGACCTTCCCAAGTTGAGCAATATCTCTTCAATCCTTTTTCAACGAGAATAAGTAGTATGCCTAATCCGTTGCTTGTCATCAATCTAAATTGGTGAAGGATACGCATAACATAATTCTTGTTCTTGTTTCATCCAAGTGATTGATTCATTCTTCCGGAGTTCGTAATGGTATCAATTTCTCAGTTCTAAGTTGTTCATCTCTTCTTTCCGGAGTTTGTTCATCATATCAAATTCTCGGTTTCAATTGTTTCATCTTTTCTTTTCCGGAGTTCAAAGTTTTCTCATTATATCATCGCGAAGCTTCTTCTTATCACTGCAAGGCTTCACCTTGTGTTTTCAACTTCTCTTTCTTTTATCATCCTTTTCTTACCGGAGTTCTTCATGGAGGCTCTACATGGTGGTCCATCAAGGATTCTTTTCATTCTTCAATTGTTCTTCAAGATTTCTCGCGGAGTTAAGATCCGCCAAGCTATACTCTAAAATAAACATGGTGCTCAACACATGTTTTGTTTTGAGGAGTTCAAGTATTCTTCTTCTTGCATTCCGAAGTGCAATTCTTTCTACCTTATCTTTTGAGGTGGTGTTATGTCATTTTGACAGTTTCATTCATGTTTCATGATTCACTTGTTGTCAAGAATGAGATATTTAAATCCATCAATCTCTTCATTGGAGTTATCTTGGGTTATATTTCACCTAAAGCTTTCCCTAAGGATTGTTGCTATTTATGGTGCTTATAAATGACCCAAGTTCTTCATTTGTCCTCTCGGTGATATAAGTTTTCATCTCCGTGTTGCTCTCAATCCAATCGTTTGTTTCCGTTGGTGGCAGAAGCTCACCTCATAATGTTGAGATGTTTCCATAAGCCCACTACAAGCTTATTCTTTTCGTTGTTGGTTTTCCAACAACTCCATTCTAGCATTTCTTGTAAGCGTGCTCTTTCAAGATCTTGTTTCTCTTCGTCCATTCCATTCCATTCTTTCATTTCTTCCGGAGGCATTGTGATGTTGCTCTCTTCGACCCATCATCTTGTTTTGTCAAGACCATGTCCTTTTCCTTGCTTATCGATTTAACCGGAGTGTTGTGTCTATCGTTCCTCTTTTAACCGGAGTCGCATCCAGGTGCTTTCATTTTGTCAATTTCATGATTCTAATTCCTTCCATTTTTAGTCGGAGTGCTGTCCAAATTATATCATTCTTACTCCTTCTCTATCTTGTTTTAACCGGAGTGGCTTCAAAATCTATCTTGTCCCCTAAGCTCTTGGTTCTCATCATGTTCATTGTTCTTCTCTGCTAACAAAGTGTTCACAATCTCGTTCATCTCCATTGTATTCTTCTCTCAAATTTTCAACCTCTCAAGGTTCATGGTTTCACTCGTTTGTCAAAGAAGCAACTAAGTTTTACCTCTCCCTCTTCCGTTTCTCTCCGGTGCCATCCCAGATCTCGGGACGAGATCCTCTCATAGTGGTGGAGTGTTGTAACGCCACGGATACAACTTTCCATATTCGTAACACCAACTCTTGCCTTTTCCGGAGATGCAATATGTTATTTTCTCTGTGGTTGGATTTTTGTCTTTTGTTTTGCATTTTGTTCTTGTCATGCATTTCATCATTGCATCATTTGCATTGCATCGGCACTCGTTGCCATCTTTGTTTTTTTTAACTTGCATCCGCTCGTAGTTGCCGCGTCCCCCCTTGCTTTTGTTGACCGCCCCGAGACCAACCGCGTTTTCATTTCCCTTTTGTCCGACCACCTAACCCCTCTTTGCACAACCACCGACCACCTCCGCAACCTAGTCCGAAAACTGCTCCGAACCTGAACCGGGCTGTCATTACCGATGAGTCCGGATCATCCCCAATCATCTCTAAAATATCATCAGTTTATTTGTTGAACTCCCCTAGTTTGTTTTTCCCGTCCGTCCGATTTAAATTGGATGTCCCAAAATTCCCCTCATTTCACTATTTATAGTCCACCCCTAGTCAAACCCTAAAATCTAGCTCCCTTGTCCCATCACCCGCCGCCACCTTCCAAATCCCCCTCGGGATCCATCCCTCCCCAACCATCGCTCGCCACCTACAGCCTCTAGATCCCATCGCCCACCTTATCCTCTCGATCCATGGTCGCCTCCTCCCTGCCTTCTTCGCCAACCACCAGATCGAGCCCCATACCGAGCTCCTCCTCCCTGCCTTCGCCCGAGCACCTCCTGCTTCTCCTCGTCGCCCTCAACCCCGCCTTGACTCGCCGAGAGCTCATCCTCCGGTGGATCCCCTCAATCCCCTGCCTCGCCGCGTCCGCCTCCCGCTCCAACCTCGTCCATCGGCAGCTCCGCCGTTCTGAGATGAGCCCGTGCCGTCCCTTCCCTTCCTTCTCCTGCCTTTCTCTCTGTCTCTCAAATCCATCTCTCTCTCTCTAACCAGGAACACCAAGCAGGAGCAGCCATGGACATCCTTCCTCGAGCAGCCGCCGCCGCCGACCTCCCCCCATCTCGGCGCGGACATGGAGCCCGGCCATGGTCGTGGCGCCACTCGTCTTCCTTGACCTCAAGGCCGCCAAGTTCCTCGTCGCCGGGAACCACTTTTCCGACCCATGGACCGCCCGGATCCGTCTGCCTTCGCGCCTCCCCCGCCTTGGATCCGGCCGTCCCCGCGTCGTCGTGCCATGCATCCCTCGGCCAGCCGCGCCAAGTACCTCGTCGCGCCTCTCGCCAAGTCCTCCGCTACTCTGCTCTCTCACAAGCGGAGGACGAGCACTCGTCCCTGCCTTGCTCGACCGCTTCGACGCTGCGTGGGTCGCGCCAGCTCGATGCCGCCTCATCGTGCCGCTGCCTGCTTCGCCCCGGATCCATACGCCCGTCGCCGGAGGTCGCCGTCCCTCGCCGGGGCGCTCGTCCCCAAGTTCCGCGCCTCTGCTTCCCTGCATCGCCCCACATGCGCTGCCTCGTCCTCGTTCGGCGGAGGACGAGCACACGCCTGCCTGCGCTGACTCCCAGCGTGGTCGCGCCAGCTCACGCCGAGCCGGCCCAAAGAACTGCCTACCAGCTCCACCACTGGGCCTCAGCCCATGGGTGAGCGCCCCAGCGCCCCTCCTGTGTTTTTCCTCCTGTTGGGCCAGCCTGCAGATTTGGCCCGAGTCACTGTTTCTTTTCGCGAACGAATTTACTAATTATCCAGAGATTGCCAGTTTTTCAGAAAACCCCATAATGTTCATGCATCAATAATTAATTAACCATGCATCGGATTAAAACAAATTATATATGTAAAGTGCTTAGAATTTTATCTAGTTTCATATTATGCTACTTTCATCCAAGTTTAACATGTTTAAAATGTTGTTTACATTAATTTGCTCCTATGCCATGCTAAAATGTTTTATTTCATAACTAAATAACCGTAGCTCGGATTTAAATAAATTATATATGTAAATGGGGTAGAAAAATGCCTAGTTTAACATGGTGCACTTTATTTTGCTGTTTAATAACTCTAAAATTGTGTTTAGGTCAGAACAGTACCAAACCTAATATATGCATATGAGGAGTTTCCGGACTTGTTGTTTTGTTGTTCCGGCCTCATTTAAACTTGCCTAAATAGGTAGTTTAATTATGCTTCACCTCTTGCCATGTTAACCAACATTTAATATTGTTGAGTACATAACCGAGAGAGAAACTAAATAATTGATGTGGTGTTTCGTCAATATGCAACTCGTTGCATATTGAGCTCCACTTAATTTGTAGTGTTGTTTGCTGCACTTTGCCATGCCATGCTATTTAAACCGGACATGCATCATACTCGCTTGTGCATCATGCCGTGTTTATGTGATGGTTGTTTTACTATGTTGTTTGCTTCTTTCTGGGTTGCTTCCCTCGTTTAGCTTCGGTTTCGTTCCGGAGTGGTGAGGATTCATTCGACTTCGTCCGTTTGTCTTCTTCATGGACTCGTTCTTCGTCCTTGCGGGATTTCAGGCAAGATGACCATACCCTCGAAATCACTTCTATCTTTGCTTGCTAGATGCTCGCTCTTTTGCTATGCCTATGCTACGATGCCTATCACTTGCTTATCATGCCTCCCATATTGCCATGTCAAGCCCCTAACCATCCTTTTCTAGCAAACCGTTGTTTGGCTATGTTACCGCTTTGCTCAGCCCCTCTTATAGCGTTGTTAGTTGCGGTGAAGATGAAGTTTGTTCCTTGTTGAACATGGAGATGTTGTTCCTTGTTGGAACATGTTTACTTGTTGGGATATCACAATATATCTTATTTAATTAATGCATCTATATACTTGGTAAAGGGTGGAAGGCTCGGCCTTATGCCTGTGTTTTGTTCCACTCTTGCCGCCTAGTTTCCGTCATATCGGTATTATGTTCCCGGATTTTGCGTCCCTAACGCGGTTGGGTGATTTATGGGACCCCTTGACAGTTCGCTTTGAATAAGACTCCTCCAAAGAAGGCCCAACCTTGGTTTTACCATGTGCCACCTAAGCCTTTTTCCCTTGGGTTCTGCAGACTCAAGGGTCATCTTTATTTTACCCCGGGCGGTGCTCCTCACGAGTGTTGGTCCAAACTAGAGCACCGTGCGGGACCATTCCTTGGCAACTTGGATTACGTCGGTACCTGTACGCTTAGCTTATCCGGTGTGCCCCGAGAACGAGATATGTGCAGCTCCTATCGGGATTTGTCGGCACAGCGGGTGGTCTTGCTGGTCTTGTTTTACCATTGTCGAGATGTCTTGTAGTCCGGGATTCCGAGTCGATCGGGTCTTCCGGTAGAAGAAATATCCTTCGTTGACCGTGAGAGCTTATCATGGGCTAAGTTGGGACACCCTGCAGGTATTATCTTTCGAAAGCCGTGCCCGCGGTTATGAGGCAGATGGGAATTTGTTAATGTCCGGTTGTAGAAAACCCGAAGTTGACCTTAATTAAAATACACCAACCGCGTGTGTAACCGTGATGGTCTCTTCTCGGCGGAGTCCGGGAATTGAACACGGTGTTGGAGTTATGTTTGACGTAAGTAGTTTCAGGATCACTTCTTGATCATAGTTGTTCGACCGTGCCTTGCTTCTCTTCTCGCTCTCTTTTGCGTATGGTAGCCACCATATATGCTAGTTGCTTGCTGCAGCTCCACCTCACCACCTTCTCCTACCTATAAGCTTAAATAGTCTTGATCTCGTGGGTGTGAGATTGCTGAGTCCCCGTGACTCACAGATACTTCCAAAACCAGTTTGCAGGTGCCGATGAAACCGTGCAGGTGGCGCACCCGAGCTCAAGGAGGAGCTCGATGAAGATCTTGTTCTTTGTGTTGTTTCGTTTCAGTTGATCAGTAGTGGAGCCCAGTTGGGACGATCGGGGATCTGTGTAGCATTTGGGGTAGTCTTCTTTTATTTTGGTTCCGTAGTCGGACCTTGATTGTATCTGTATGATGTAATGCTTTACTCATGTATTGTGTGAAGTGGCGATTGTAAGCCAACTATGTATCTCTTTCCCTTATGTATTACATGGGTTGTGTGAAGATTACCTCACTTGCGACATTGCTTTCAATGCGGTTATGCCTCTAAGTCGTGCTTCGACACGTGGGAGATATAGCCGCATCGAGGGCGTTACACGTATCTATAATCTATGAAGTATTCATGCTATTATTTTATCCATCTATGATGATTTATATGCATTTATATGCCATTCTATATGATTTTTGGGACTAACCTATTAACCTAGAGCCCAAAGCGTTTTGCTTTTCTCCTTGTTTTAGTTTTTTACGAAAAGGGATACCAAACGGAGTCCAATTGACGTGCCAATTTTTGAGGATTTTTTATGGACCAAAAGAAGACCACGGAGCATCGGAGTTGGGCCAGAAGAGTCCCGGGCTGCCCACGAGAGTGGGGGGCGCGCCCTCCTCCCTAGGGCGCGCCCCCTATCTCATGGACAGCCCGGAGACCTTCCTGACGTGAAAGCAACGCCAAAAATTCCTATAAATACAGAAACCTTCAGGAATTAACCTAGATCGGAAGTTCCGCTGCCGCAAGCCTCTGTAGCCACGAGAAATCAATCTAGGCCCTCTCCGGCAGGCTGCCGGAGGGGGCCATCATCACCGGAGGCCATGGATGAGGATCTCGGAGGGGCCATCATTCTCCATGAAGGCCAAGGACCAGAGGGGGAAAGCCATGGAGGAGGAAGCACAAGGGGGAGAACCTCTCCTCCCCTCTCTTGGTGGCACCGGAGTGCCATCGGGAGGGGAATCATCACAGCGGTGATCATCTTCATCAACATCACCATCATCATCACTACCCTCATCTCTTTTACGTGGTCCACTCTCCCGCACCCCGCTGTAATCCCTACTTGAACATGGTGCTCTATGCCACATATTATGATCCAATGATGTGTTTCCATCCTATGATGTTTTGAGTAGATATCTTTTGTCTTTGGGTTGATTGATGATATATATTGGTATGAGTTGTATGTTTTACTTCGGTGCTGTCCTATGGTGCCCTCCGTGTCGCGCAAGCGTGAGGGGTTCCCGCTGTAGGGTGTTGCAATACATGCATGATTCACTTATAGTGGGTTGCGTGAGTGACTGAAACACAAACCTGAGTAAGGGGGTTGTTGCGTATGGGATAAAAGAGGACTTGATGCTTTAATGCTATGGTTGGGTTTTACCTTAATGAATCTTTAGTATTTGCGGATGCTTGCTAGAGTTCCAATCATAAGTGCATATGATCCAAGTAGAGAAAGTATGTTAGCTTATGCCTCTCCCTCATATGAAACTGCAATAGTGATTACTGGTCTTGATAACAATTGCCTAGGATAATTCCGCACACCGATCCACCATTATTCCACACTCGCTATTTATATTATTTAGTATTATATTCCAACTTTATAATAACAGCACCTACTTTTATATTTTAGCTCTCCGATATCTTGCAAAGTTATCCTCTTCATACCCACAACACAATTTTATTTCTTGCTTCTAGTTGGAAGCAAACGTTCGGTGCACGTAGAGTCGTATCAGTGGCAGATAGGGCTTGAGAGAATATTGATCTTACCTTTAGCTCCTTGTGGGTTCGACAATCCATACTTATCACTTCCACCTTTGGGAATTGCTACGATGATTCCCTGCACTTGGGGATTATCAGACACCTGCCCCACGGTGGGCGCCAACTGTCGTGGTTCTGAGTCTGACAGTAGAATAGGGGGGTAGGAATGTAGAGGCAAGATCTTAGCTATGGAGGAGTTGTACAAGCTAGATTTACGAGTTCAGGCCCTTCTCGGAGGAAGTAATAGCCCTACGTCTCGGAGCCCGGAGGCGGTCGACTGGATTATATGCGTGTGAGTTACAGGGGGTGCGAACCCTTGTCCCTGAGGAGGGGGCTGGCTTATATAGAGTGCGCCAGGACCCCAGCTCCCCTCCGTTACATAGGATTCAATGTACATAAAGAGGTGGCGTTACAGGTAACGCCTGTATTGAAGTGCTACAAATGATAATTAAATATCTGAGTAAATGCCCGACCGTTGCTGCGCGGAGCGGCTTTAGGTCTTCTTGTTGTCGAGTGGTTTGATGGTCGAGTGACCTGGATAAAGTGGGATCTCCGAGTGGATGGAGGTCGAGTGGACTTCACTCGACGCCTTTGCTGGATCCCTTCTTCTGATTCTTGAACTTCTTTGTTCTTAGGACAAGGACTTTAGGCAGGATGTATAGGTTAGGCCTATTACCCTACCCTAGGTTTATGTCCACATCACTACCCTGTGAGCACCTCCGAAAGACTGAGCCAACATATCATCTTGAAATTTATGAAGTCACCGTAGGCACCCCATCGTCGATGTGAACGTTTCCTCCCACTGAATGCGCATCGTCGAAAATCCTGAAGTAAATCAGGAATTAATGCGAGCACCAGGACTTGAACCCTGATGGACTGGGGATACCACAGTCCTTCTAACCATCCAACCACAGATTGGTTCGCCCCAGAGTGCTACGTTAGATTATCTCCAGCAGGTGTTGAAAAATCATCATCGATTCTCAAGATTATGCGAGAATCGGTCAAAAAAAAAACTGGGCCAAAAAGATATACCAACATCGACACTAATGTAGAACGGTCTAGCAGTGAAGGGCTTAAAAGATCCATCAGTGAGGGATGAGGCCCTTCTCCCACCACTGTTAACATGGCCCGCCCGCCACTGGTAGAGTAAACAATAGTGGCGGGCAGATGATCATGCCCGTCACTTATCAATTTACATCAATTAAATATTTTACAAGTTCTAAATTAATCATCATGGGTACACGTCAGCACGAAATGACACATATCATTATGGATGACAAAATGATCACGAACAGATAACTAGAGTCCATAGTCTTACAAATCCAAACAAAACTGAACCGAATCCAAAGCTACTAAGAACTATATATAAAGAGCAAGTCCAGACCAAATTAGAGATAAATCATACTACAGTAACTCTAGAACCTAATGATACTAGCCTTAATATTAATTGGTAATACCACCATCATGAACAAGTTTGACATTATTTTCCAGCTGCCGCTCGCTGGTGCCACGTGCAACACAAATACCAGCAGTCTCTCGAAGCTTCAAGCTTGTGGGTGTAAAGAGATGGAAATCATAATATACGACTAACTTGGGGAAATTCATCTTCTATAGTTCTAACTTAGGAAATTAAAATTAATCAACACTAGGTACCTATTCAAGAGGATGGCAAGGTGGCTACTGAAGACGGAGCGGAATCAGATGGTGGTGGAGACATTCACCGCGGGAATTATCCCCATGACACATCCACGTGAGGCTCTCTCACTCGGGATCAGAGATGTCACCTGTTGCGGCGACCTTTGAGGTCATTTCCGCTCTTCTACGAGTCGGCATCCGAGCGCACTCTGCATATCGTTGGCCCCCGAGAAGATGATGTGTTATGCATTCCTCAATTCTGTATTGACACACGCCTTGCACATCTTGACTCCCCCTTGTGAGTGATCGTTCTCCCGTTTGGTAGCCTTCACCTTAATCAGCTCATTCATGCAATCTCTCCTGCAAAACACAACTGCAAGGGCATTTCCAGCCCTAGGTGATTTGGTGTTTATGACAACGTAGTTTGTGGGCTAACCGCATGCTTGAGCTATACAAGCATGCATATATAGGTCAAAACGGTTAGGCACCCCTCTGTAAGGAAAAGAGCGAAGACGACATTTCCGTCGTGTTTATTTCTTTGGTCATAGAAACTCTGTACTATTAAGAGGGGCTCCGCATCATAATGTACGTGTGAAATCAAAACACGTCCACAAATTCATATTACACCCACATATTCCTTCCGTTTCAAGGAGAACACTCCAAGTCTAAATAGTGCAATTGCCACCCAAGCGGTTGTACCGCTCATGCAAGCGGTTTTACTGCTCCTTCATGGAGTGGACATTGCTTGCATTGCCACGGTGGTTGTATCGCTATCTAGTGTAGGCGTACCACTTCCTTTGTGAGCGGTACTACCGGACTATGCACCGGTCCAACTACCATACGAGGGGTGTTTCCCTCGGGTTTGGCAGCGGTACTCGGGTGGTGGCCAAGCGATTGTTCCAGTTATTGCATAATAGCAAGTACAACCGGGTGACCAGGCGGATGTACCGCCTTGATTCTCCACGGCCACTCCTGTCTCTATATGTGTGTTCATACCGGCCCTTCCACCTCCCGAGGCATGATTCCCTCGAGTTTGGGCACGATGGTAGTGCGGTTCCTGTGTGGTTTTTCTGATTATTATTTATAACCTGCACAATCGTGGCTGAGCGGCTGTATAGCTCTGGCCCAGGTAGACACGATATGTTGCAAAAGTGGTTGTACCGCTCACCTGAGCGGTTATATCTCTCCAGTTCTTTTGCACATAACGGTTGGATTTAGAGGAGGGCTTTTAAGGTCGGAGTTCTTTCTCCTCCCACTCACTTCCTGCATCCCTCTGTCCTCCATTAATGCCCTAAGCTCTATCTTGCACGGTCTCCTTCTATAGCCAACCAAACTTATTGATTTGCTAGGGATTGAGGGAGGAGACATAGATCTACACTTCAACCAAAGAAAATTTGATTCCCCATACATTTCTTGTGGATCTTATTACTATTGGGTGTTTGGGCACACCGTAGACGAAAGACGTTACTTCAGAGACATGGTCCATTGTGGTGAAGCTTCGTGGTAATGTTGGAGCCTTCAACTAAGTTGTGGAAGTTGCCCCAAACTTGATTGTACAGATTTTGATTGTCGCCTTCAAGGGCACCGCAAGTGGTTTTACGATAACTTGCATTGTGCGAGGACGTGAGGAGAATTGGGTGAGTCCGTGTGACACTTGAGGAGTATTGTGCCTCCACATCCCTACAACGGACGTACCTTCCCCAAAAGAGAGAGCTTCGGAAACCCATTCTCGTCTCCATCATCTCCATTTGCGGTTACATCTATCCTTTACTTTGTGCATGCTATTATTATCTTATGTTTACCTTTGCTTGCACTTGTTGTGTGTTATGCTTATCATATATCTTTGAGCCTAAATTTTGCGAACAAAGTTAAAAATTGCCAGTCGCCTATTCAACCCCCCTCCCCATTCTAGTCGACCATACCGATCTTTTCAACAGCGTCGACGATCCTTCTTACCCGTGCCACCGACATCCTTCGTCGTTGCCTCTCACATTTGTGCGGTGAGGGTGATGAGGGTGGCGCTAGAATGGAGGATGAAGGTGCGGCACATGGAGGCCCGGCGAGAACGCCTAGGAGCCATCGAATCCCTGTAAAAAATTACCTTAGTACAGAAACAATGTTGGAAACTATTCATCCATTTTGACCTCCTTGCTACTATATTAATTAAAAATGACTCTTGAAAATTAACATTGCGTGTATGTTCTATACTCCTACTTCTGTGTTTCACAAAAAAATGCTAGGGTTATTCCTTTGCCTTTGTCCCTCCATTAAATGCAGCATCGCACGTCGCTGTGAGAAATTTGACACGAAAATAAAGAAAGAGTCATGGTTTTGACAGTGCAAGTGAGTCCATGCAAACTTAACCTGCATATCGTGTTTGTGGTGGAATCTGCATAGCGAGAACTAAAATCCTTTATAAAGCCTCCAAAAACTCTAATGTATTTGAATACATAAAGGCAACCTATATACTCAAGTTCTGGACCAATAATGGAGTAGTATAACCTGTCCTAAATTTATAGTCCAAACTCGAATCAAAGCACAAAAATAAGATCAGCAATTTCTTTCTGCATTACTTGGATTTTCCTTTGGCAACCCATAATGGTTTGCAAACTTATCATGCAAACTTATCCTATTATTTGACAATTTCCTTCTGCATTACCCCCTCCGTCCTGAAATACTTGTCATCAAAATGAATAAAAGGGGATGTATCTAAATGTATTTTAATTTTAGATACATTTTTTTTGTCCATTTTGGTGACAAGTATTTTCGGACGGAGGGAGTACTTATGTGTGTCTTTTGGTCGTTCAAGCAATCTTTTTCATATAACATATAATCATAAAGTTAATCTGAACTTTTTGTCATATAATGATATACTACTGTATTTGGGATCATGGAGTACGTGCCCACTCGAGTTCTGGGCCAATAATGGACGCACTATTCACTTATATTACGGTAGAAGAGTACCATTCACACTTTATTGGCTACTGATAAAAGGGAGTGGTGAAGTACAAATGAGTCCTTCCCAAAAATAGAAACCGGAAACTTTCTCGATGTACGAGTGAATGAACACATTGGGGAAAAATTGTCCTCCATGCCTACTCTGTTTCTTTCCATATTTGGAAGAACAGAACTAGGAGTAGCACTAATTTACAATAACTAGCTCCATAGAATAATAGCACTAGTTCACACTGCTCTACTCGAGCAAGTAGCTCCATATCCGTAGAGAGTCTCCAGACCGATCTACTCGCCGCCGTCCTCCCGCAATCTTCGTCGGCCGATGGCTCCACGAGCATACCCTGCGCCAAGCTCGCGGTAGTGACGCGTATATGCCGCCAAACCAGTGTTCGTCCAACAAGTCGCTGGACATTGAATATGAACGGCGCGCGCGGCGTCGGCTTTGCTATGGGCGTCCTCTCTTAGTCGGCCGGCCATCTCCGTCGGAGACACAAGTGCTTGCTTGCGCTGGACTGCCACGACGGCGGTGGCCACGGCGTCCTTGAACACATGTGCGCTGCCGAAGCCGAACGACCCGGCCGCGAGAACGGGCAGCATCCAATAGGCGGAGTCGGCAAAGTTGAGGCAGGCGCCGCAGCCCGATAGCGCGAGCGCGTGCGTCGCCGTCTCAGCGGTGGCGAAGGTGCCGTGCAAGAACCTGGAACCCTTCGTCCCGTGCACGCGCAGCTCGCACACACAACCCCCGGCCAGGCCAAGGTATACCTGGTGGCGCGTCTCCTTGAGCTTGGTGCGCCCCGCCGGTCGCTTCGGCGGATCCGACCACACCGTTTGGTGCAGCCCTTGCTCCTGGTCGTCGGACGGGGACGCGGCGTCCATGGATCGATCGAAGTTAGTCGAGGAGCTCATGAAGTTTGACTTGCTGAGTTGAGAGAGACGGGGCTGGATGAGGCCTGGTGTTCTTGTTCGCCGCGGTGCGCCGGTGGAGAGCTCCGGCATAGCATTAGCACGGAAGGAGATAAGCGCGGCTGCGCGGAGGCGGTGGGTCACGCGCTCAGTGCCTTGTTATTGATCAGTTATTACTGGAAGAAGGCAAAAGCAAGTTTTGCACTGGAGTAGGAATATATATATTTGGGGTGTGATGCAATGCCTAGGGCCGTCGTTCGACGGTTACGCGTATTTGCCTTCGGTTGACACTAGGGGGGAGTCCTTCTTGCTTGGGACTCAACCATCATGGAGATTGATAGCATTCATCTGGATAGTAACTTCCTCAAGGTTTGGTGCATAACAAAGATGGGGTCTCTTGGTGGATTTCGGTGGTTTATGGACCACAAGGGGATGATCTTAAAACTGTCTTCCTGAAGGAATTGCATGCTAGAAGAGCTGGCTGCCCTGGCCCTTGGATGGTTCTAGGTGACTTCAACATGATCCTTCGAGCTTGGGAGAAGAACAACACTAACCTGAACAGGGCTATGATGAGGAAGTTCCGGGATTTCGTGGACACACGTGAGCTCAAAGAGTTGTACATGCACGGCAGAAACTTCACTTGGACCAACGAAAGGGACGCTCTGGTTATGACCAAGATAGACAGAATCTTAGTCTCAGTGGATTGGGAGTTACACTTCACAGACTGCCTGCTTCAAGCCCTATCTACCAATGTGTCCGATCATGCGCCATTGCTTCTCTCCACCTCCGCTGCGTTTTGCCCCAAAAAACGTTTCAGATTTGAGCTTTTTTGGACAAAACTTAATGGTTTTCTCAATGTGGTTCGAGAAGCTTGGGAATGTGCCGATGATATCATTGATCCTTTCAAGCGGCTAGATGAGATGTTGCGTAACACAGCTCGTCCGCTCCAAGCGTGGGGACAGCGGAAGGTGGGTAACATCAAGATCCAAATGTCGGTGGCGAACTATGTGATCCTACGCTTGGACAGAGGGCAGGAGTCTCGTCAGCTTTCCCCTCAGGAGTTGTGGCTTCGTAGGACTCTCAAGGTGGCCCTGTTGGGGCTGGCTTCCCTCCAGCGCACTATCGAACGGCAACGGTCCAGACTCAGATGGATCAAGGAGGGCGATGCTAACACAAAACTGTTCCAACTCGTGGCAAACGGTCGACGCTCAAAAAGTTTCATCCCTCGCATCAAAGTTGGCAATGACATTGTCACAGAGCAAGATCGCATTGGAGACATCTTTACTGAGGCCTTCCAGCACCGTCTTGGGATGGCAATCCCGAGGGAGACCACATTGGACTTGGATTTTCTTGGCGTCCAAAGTCATGACCTTCAGGACCTTGATGCTATCTTCACTGAAGAAGAGGTGTGGAACACGATTAAGGATATGCCGGTGGATCGCGCTCCTGGACCCGATGGTTTCATCGGGGCTTTCTTCCTGCATGCTTGGCCGATTATAAAGCATGATCTGATGGCGGTGATGCTTAAATTGTACGTCGGGGATGGACGAGGCTTTGGCAAGTTGAATCGTGCACATGTGGTGTTAATCCCTAAAAAGCCGGATGCGATGGATGTGAATGATTTTAGACCGATCAGCCTGACTCACAGCGCAGCAAAAATCTTTGCAAAAATGCTGGCCAACAGAGCCAGGATGAAGATGGCCCATGTTGTCGCGGTCAACCAGTCTGCTTTCATCAAGACCAGGACATTACATGACAATTTCTTGCTTGTGAGACAAGTTGCTAGGAAGATTCACAATCGTAGAGAAGCCGGACTCCTTCTCAAACTCGATATTGCAAAGGCTTTCGACTCCTTGTCGTGGCCCTTTCTCCTAGAGGTTTTGAGAGCCAAAGGCTTTGGAAGAAATTGGACGGAGTGGATTTCTATCCTGCTTAGAACAGCGACAACGCGAGTGGTGGTCAATGGAAACCCTGGAAAGGCGTTTGCGAATGCATGTGGGATGAGACAGGGTGATCCAATCTCGCCACTCCTCTTCGTTATTGCTATGGATGTGCTCACACAGATGTTCATCAAGGCTTCTGAGGAGAACGTTGTCAGCTCATTTCATGCCATTAAAGCTGTGCAGAGGATCTCCATCTACGCCGATGATGTAGCGCTGTTCATCAAACTCTCGAGTGAGGAGTTGCACCTGGTGCGATCTGTGCTTCAGGCTTTCGGTGAGGCATCTGGTCTCCGAGTCAACTACAACAAGTCCTCAGCCATTCTGATTAGAGGTGATGATCTGGACAAGAACAGGGCGGCCTCCATGCTTCATTGTGACATGACGGACTATCCGTGCAAATATTTGGGATTGCAGCTGGCGATCAAGCAATTAACAAAGAATGAGTGGCAGCCAATGTTGGACAGTGCTAAGAAATTGGTCCCAACTTGGCAGAAGGGCCTGATCACTAGACCTGGGAGGCTCATCCTCGTGAAATCTATCATGTCTGCTCGGCCTATACACCACTTTCTGGTGATGAATGCACCCCTTTGAGTATATGAAGACCTGAACAAGTGGATGCGAGCCTTCTTTTGGACTGATAAGGACAAAGTCAATGGAGGACAATGCATGGTTGCTTGGAACACTATCTGCAAGCCGGTGTGCTTTGGTGGTCTGGGGATCAAGAATCTGCAAACTCAGGCGCTCGCCCTCAGGGTTCGATGGGAATGGTTAAGAAGAGTAGATGCTGAAAGACCATGGCATGGCATCCCCATGATGGTTGACAAGGAGGCAAGACAAGTGTTCGACAGCTTAGTCAGGATCAAGGTTGGTGATGGCTCGAGGATCCTGTTTTGGCGCGATCGCTGGATCCATGGTTTTGCAGCATCTGACATTGCCCCTCTGGTGGTTAACATGGTTGATAAGCGCACACAGAACAGATGGACAATTCAACAAGCTCTCGGTACCGCTTCTTGGCTGCTTGACGTGCAGGGCGAGCTCTCTTTCATAGCCCACATCCAATTCCTTCACCTGCAGCAGGCGATCGTCACGGTCCAGAGAGACACGACCGGGCCCGATGATTTCTCTTGGCCGTGTGATGCTTCGAGTTCATACACGGCCCGCTCGGTTTATGATAGGCTGTGCCAAGGGTCCCTGTGCGTGCCTTTTGCCGCTTGCATCTGGCGGAACTGGGCTCCGTTGAAGTGCAAGATTCACATGTGGCTCACGGTGCAGCATCGAATCTGGACGTCCGACCGCAGAGCGAGACATGGGCTTCAGGATGCCCCATCTCCGTGCTTTACATGCCTCCAAGATGAAGATACTGCCGAGCACATCCACATTCAATGCTGCTACGTGAGAGATATCTGGCATCGATGCCTCACTGACCTAAACATCAATGTTCAGAGACCGGAGAGAGAGGATTCCCTTCTGGATTGGTGGCTTAGGGCCAGGGGGAGCTTCCACGGTGCGGACAAGCGAGGTTTTGACACCCTTGTCTCTGCGGTTGCTTGGGCGCTTTGGAAGCAAAGAAACGCGAGAGTGTTTAATCGTGAGGATCAAGTCAAGACGGTAGCACAACTCCATTTGCACATCTTCGATGAGATTAAGGAATGGAAGCTCGCAGGATTGGATGTAGGTGTTTTGCATAGATTTGTGAGAGAGTAGCCTTTGTGCTTTAGGTGTTGGTGTGGGTTGTACACTTGTGGGGATGTTCGCACCCGCGCAAGTTCTTGTAATTATTTCTCTCTCTTCTATAAAAGTAAGGTATGCCTTTGGCGTACTCTCGAAAAAAAATATTTTTGGGGTCTGTCTAATACACATCTAGATGTAACATAGTTATGTCACATCAAACCTGATGTCCACTTTTTCTGTGGTTTATATTTTTTGTTTAAGTTTTTTCTGTTTCTTGTTACTGCATTATATATTTGTGGGAACGTAGATGTGACATTCTTAAAAAACATTTAGATGTGAATTAGACAAACTAATATTTTTATTTACAAAAAAGGGTTTCCCCCGCTTTAGATTATAAAGCAATGTCCAACCGATACAACCAGCTTGCTGGGGCCGCAGAACAAACAAGCCCAAAAGAAAAAGGGAGAGAAAGAAAAAAGAAACAAATGCCGACGCCGGCAGCTCGACTAAGCAAAGATGACCGACACCCGCTGCACCCACCGGAGAAGAACCACCGCCCGCCAAGCACTCCGAAGCCTCGCGCACCAAGCAACATCTTCAGGAAGAAATGCGACGACCACGCCGCTGCTGCCCGGACAAGTCCTAGGGTTTCCCTCGGTACGCGGGTGGCAGTGGGGCAGGGGGTATCACCGACGCCCCTCAGGAGGGTCCGACAACGCCCACGGGGGCAGCCGCGCCGGTGGCGAACGAGCCGCCAGAGATTTCTCCCGCCCCGAAACCACCACCGCCATCCAAGACAATCGGAAGCGCACCGCCCAACATGCCGCCCACCAGCCTGTGCCACCACGGGTATCGCACCATCTTCACCGTTTCAGTGAGGCCACTAACACGAGACCTGGAGGTAGGACGAGAAGACACCTGGCTCGGAGGCAACCGCACCGCAGCCGACAGGAGGGAACAACCTCCACCGTCGCGCAGAGCCGACCGGACATGGCAACAGGGACTTGCCGGGCCACTACCGGCCCGTCCGGACCCCAACGGGTCCGGACAGTCCTGCAGCCACGCTGCAGCACGCCGGCTGCCGGAGCCACGACCACCGCAGCCACGGCTCCCTCGTCCCACCACCAGGGAGCCACGCCATCGCGCACGGGACCGCAGGCCCACCCCAGCCCAGATCTGGGCGGCGGGGAGGGCGCCGCCGCCAGCTGCCCACCGCGCCGCCCGCAGCCAACGGCCACGCCGCTTGTCGAGGGCACCCCAGGCCAGCGGGGCGCCACCGCCGAGCCTCACCGCCGCCAGCCAAGCAGCACCGCCGCCCGGGAGGAGGGAGCCTGACTCTCCCTCCCGCTGGGAAGGGACGCCTGCCGCCCGGCGCCACCCGGACACGCCGGAGGCCGCAGCCAGCGACGGCGAAGGGGGAAGAGGGAGGAGGAGGACCGAGACGGTGGAGGGGGGCGCCCGCCGCCTCGGGCGGCAAGAGCGCGGGGAGGAGGAAGGGAGGCAGAGGGGGGCGAGGTGGCCGGGCGCCAAGGGAGGGGGCGAGGGAGGCCGGCGGCGGCGGGGAGGAACCCTAGCGCGGGGCGCGGGTCGCGGGAGCTCCTTAGGTGGCACACTTGCCACTAATATTTTTTATTGGAACATCAACAAATATGCGGCATCTTTGTGGCCGAAATAAAGAAACAAACAAATGTATAAATGTCACATCTTGTCGGCCCTGTTGGCCATAGGATTTGAGGATGAAGGCCCGCCCAGAGCGCGACGTTAGAGCATTTTTTTTCGGGGACGTTAGAGCATAGGTGTTGCAAAA
This sequence comes from Aegilops longissima, assembly GCA_021605205.1. Taxonomy (NCBI): domain Eukaryota; kingdom Viridiplantae; phylum Streptophyta; class Magnoliopsida; order Poales; family Poaceae; genus Aegilops; species Aegilops longissima. The sequence continues at coordinate 522,364,609 of CM038680.1, forward strand.
ACAATTATTGATAAATAGAATATCGTTTAGGGCATTGTACAATTATGCTATTTTATGAGTACCACGTAGGATAAGTAATGAGATGGAGGAGAAAGAACTCATAAGAAAAAGCTTGTTCTCTTATTTAACTCATATTGTATTATATCGTCATCGAACGTTAAGGGTGCGGACCCTACGGGTTCGAGAACTATGTATACATGGCCGAGACACCTCTCCGGTCAATAACCAATAGCGGAACCTGGATGCCCATATTGGCTCCTACATATTCTACGAAGATCTTTATCGGTAGAACTGCTATGACAACATACGAAATTCCCTTTGTCCATCGGTATGTTACTTGCCCGAGATTTGATCATCGATATCTTCATACCTAGTTCAATATCGTTACCGCCAAGTCTCTTTACTCGTTCCGTAATACATCACCTCATGACTAACTCCTTAGTGGTTTGCTTGCAAGCTTGATGTGTATTACCGAGAGGGCCCAGAGATACCTCTCCGATACTCGGAGTGACAAATCCTAATCTCGATCTATGCCAACTCAACAAACACCTTCAGAGATACCTGTAGAGCATCTTTATAATCACCCAGTTACGTTGTGAAGTTTGATAGCACATAAGGCATTCCTCGGGTATCCGGGAGTTGCATAATCTCATAGTCGAAGGAATATGTATTTGACATGAAGAAAGCAATAGCAATAAAACTGAACGATTATTATGCTAAGCTAACGAATGGGTCTTGTCCATCACATCATTCTGCTAATGATGTGATTCCGTTATCAATTGACAACTCATGTCCATGGTTAGGAAACCTTAACCATCTTTGATCAACGAGCTAGTCTAGTAGAGGCATACTAGGGACACAATATTTGTTTATGTATTCACACATGTATTTAAGTTTCCGATTAATACAATTCTACCATGAATAATAAACCTTTATCATGAATAAGGAAATATAAAATAACAATTTTATTATTGCCTCTAGCGCATATTTCCTTCAGTCTCCCACTTGCACTAGAGTCAATAATCTAGTTCACATTACCATGTGATTTAACACCAATAGTTTATTGGGGAACGTAGTAATTTCAAAAAAATTCCTACGCACACGCAAGATCATGGTGATGCATAGCAACAAGAGGGGAGAGTGTTGTCCACGTACCCTCGTAGACCGAAAGCGGAAGCGTTAGCACAATGCGGTTGATGTAGTCGTACGTGTTACGATCAGACCGATCCAAGTATCGAACGTACGAAACCTCCGAGTTCAGCACACGTTCAGCTCGATGACGTCCCATGAACTCCGATCCAGTAGATCTTTGCGGGAGAGTTTCATCAGAACGACGGCGTGATGACGGTGTCGATGATGCTACCGACGCAGGGCTTCGCCTAAGCACTGCTACGATATTACCGAGGTGGAATATGATGGAGGGGGGGCACCGCACACGGCTCGGAGAAATCAACGGATCAACTTGTGTGTCTAGAGGTGCCCCTGCCCCCGTATATAAAGGAGCACGGGGGGAGAGGCGGCCGGCCAAGGAGGGCGCGCCAAGGGGGGAGTCCTACTCCCACCGGGTGTAGGACTCCACCTTTCCTTGTTGGAGTAGGAGAAGGGAAGGAAGGGAGAGAGGAGGAGAAGGAAAGAAGGCGGGCGCCGCCCCCCTCCTTGTCCAATTCGGACTAGAGGGGGAGGGGGCGCGCGGCTGCCCTGGCCGCCCCTCCTCTTCTCCCACCAAGGCCCATTAGGCCCAATATACTCCCCGAGGGGTTCCGGTAACCCCCCCGGTACTCCGGTAAATGTCCGAAACCTCCCGAAACACATTTGGTGTCCGAACATAGTCATCCAATATATTGATCTTTACGTCTCGACCATTTTGAGACTCCTCGTCATGTCCGTGATCATATCCGGGACTCTGAACTACCTTTGGTACATCAAAACACAAAAACTCATAATACCGGTCGTCATCAAACTTTAAGCGTGCGGACCCTACGGGTTTGAGAACTTTGTAGACATGACCGAGACACGTCTCCGGTCAATAACCAATAGCGGAACCTGGATGCTCATATTGGTTCCCACATATTCTACGAAGATCTTTATCGGTCAAACCGCATAACTACACACGTTGTTCCCTTTGTCATCGGTATGTTACTTGCCCGAGATTCGATCGTCGGTATCTCAATACCTAGTTCAATCTCGTTACCGGCAAGTCTCTTTACTCATTATGTAATGCATCATCCCGCAAAATCATTAGTCATTTGCTTGCAAGGCTTATAGTGATGTGCATTACCGAGAGGGCCCAGAGATACCTCTTCGACAATCAGAGTGACAAATCCTAATCTCGAAATACGTCAACTCAACAAGTACCTTCGGAGACACCTGTAGAGCACCTTTATAATCACCCAGTTACGTTGTGACGTTTGGTAGCACACAAAGTGTTCCTCCGGTAAGCGGGAGTTACATAATCTCATAGTCACAGGAACATGTATAAGTCATGAAGAAAGCAATAGCAACATACTAAACGATCAAGTGCTGAGCTAACGAAATGGGTCAAGTCAATCACATCATTCTCCTAATGATGTGATCCCGTTAATCAAACGACAACTCATGTCTATGGTTAGGAAACTTAACCATCTTTGATTAACGAGCTGGTCAAGTAGAGGCATACTAGTGACACTATGTTTGTCTATGTATTCACACATGTATTATGTTTCCGGTTAATACAATTCTAGCATGAATAATAAACATTTATCATGATATGAGGAAATAAATAGTAACTTTATTATCGCCTCTAGGGCATATTTCCTTCAGTCTTCCACTTGCACTAGAGTCAATAATCTAGATTACACAGTAATGATTCTAACACCCATGGAGTCTTGGTGCTGATCATGATTTGCTCATGGAAGAGGCTTAGTCAACGGGTCTGCAACATTCAGATCCATATGTATCTTGCAAATCTCTATGTCTCCCACCTGGACTTGGTCCCGGATGGAATTGAAGCGTCTCTTGATGTGCTTGGTTCTCTTGTGAAATCTGGATTCCTTTGCCAAGGCAATTGCACCAGTATTGTCACAAAAGATTTTCATTGGACCCGATGCACTAGGTATGACACCTAGATCGGATATGAACTCCTTCATCCAGACTCCTTCATTTGCTGCTTCTGAAGCAGCTATTTACTACGCTTCACACGTAGATCCCGCCACGACACTTTTTTTTAGAACTGCACCAACTAATAGCTCCACCGTTCAATATAAACACGTATCCGGTTTGCAATTTAGAATCGTCCGGATTAGTGTCAAACCTTGCATCGACGTAACCATTTATGACTAGCTCTATGTCACCTCCATAAACGAGAAACATATCCTTAGTCCTTTTCAGGTATTTCGGGATGTTCTTGACCGCTGTCCAGTGATCCACTCCGGGATTACTTTGGTACCTCCCTGCTAAAGTAATAGCAAGGCACACATCAGGTCTGGTACACAGCATTGCATACATGATAGAGCCTATGGCTGAAGCATGGGGAACATCTTTCATTTTCTCTCTATCTTATGCAGTGGTCGGGCATTGAGTCTGACTCAACTTCACACCTTGTATTACAGGCAAGAACCCTTTCTTTGCTAGATCCATTTTGAACTTTTTCAAAACTTAATCAAGGTATGTACTTTGTGAAAGTCCAATTAAGCGTCTTCATCTATCTCTATAGATCTTGATACCCAATATATAAGCGGCTTCACCGAGGTCATTCATTGAAAAACTTTTATTCAAGTATCCTTTTATGCTATCCAGAAATTATATATCATTTCCAATCAACAATATGTCATCCACATATAATATCAGAAATGCTGCAGAGCTCCCACTCACTTTCTTGAAAATACAGGCTTCTCCAAAAGTCTGTATAAAGCCATATGCTTTGATCACACTATGAAAACGTTTATTCCAACTCCGTGAGGCTCACCAGTCCATAAATGGATCGCTGGAGCTTGCACACTTTGTTAGCACCTTTTGGACCGACAAAACCTTCTGGTTGCATCATATACAACTCTTCTTCCAGAAATCCATTCCGGAATGCAGTTTTGACATCCATTTGCCAAATTTTATAATCATAAAATGCGGCAATTGCTAACATGATTCGGACAGACTTAAGCATCGCTACGGGTGAGAAAGTCTCATCGTAGTCAACCCCTTGAACTTGTCGAAAACCTTTCGCAGCAAGTCGAGCTTTGTAGACAGTAACATTACCATCAGCGTCAGTCTTCTTCTTCTTGAAGGTCCATTTATTCTCGATGGCTTGCCGATCATCGGGCAAGTCAACCAAAGTCCACACTTTGTTCTCATACATGGATCCCATCTCAGATTTCATGGCCTCAAGCCATTTTGCGGAATCTGGGCTCATCATCGCTTCCTCATAGTTCGCAGGTTCGCCATGGTCAAGTAACATGACCTCCAGAATAGGATTACCGTACCACTCTGGTGTGGATCTTACTCTGGTTGACCTACGAGGTTCGGTAGTAACTTGATCTAAAGTTTCATGATCAATATTGTTAGCTTCCTCACTAATTGGTGTAGGCGTCACAGGAACCGGTTTTTGTGATGAACTACTTTCCAATGAGGGAGCAGGTACAGTTACCTCATCAAGTTCTACTTTCCTCCCACTCACTTCTTTCGAGAGAAACTCCTTCTCTAGAAAGGATCCATTCTTAGCAACGAATGTCTTGCCTTCGGATCTGTGATAGAAGGTGTACCCAACAGTTTCCTTTGGGTATCCTATGAAGACACATTTCTCCGATTTGGGTTCGAGCTTATCATGTTGAAGCTTTTTCACATAAGCATCACAGCCCCAAACTTTAAGAAACAACAACTTTGGTTTCTTGCCAAACCATAGTTCATAAGGCGTCGTTTCAACGGATTTTGATGGTGCCCTAGTTAACGTGAATGCAGCCGTCTCTAAAGCATAACCCCAAAATGATAGAGGTAAATCAGTAAGAGACATCATAGATCGCACCATATCTAGTAAAGTATGATTACGACGTTCGGACACACCATTACGTTGTGGTGTTCCGGGTGGCGTGAGTTGCGAAACTATTCCGCATTGTTTCAAATGTAGACCAAACTCGTAACTCAAATATTATCCTCCACAATCAGATCGTAGAAACTTTATTTTATTGTTACGATGATTTTCCACTTCACTCTGAAATTCTTTGAACTTTTCAAATGTTTCAGACTTATGTTTCATTAAGTAGATATACCCATATATACTCAAATCATCTTTGAAGGTGAGAAAATAACGATACCCGCCGCGAGCCTAAATTTTCATTGGACCACATACATCAGTATGTATGATTTCCAATAAATCTGTTGCTCGCTCCATAGTTCCGGAGAATAGAATTTTAGTCATCTTGCCCATGAGGCATGGTTCGCAAGTACCAAGTGATTCATAATCAAGTGATTCCAAAAGTCCATCAGTATGGAGTTTCTTCATACGTTTTACACCAATATGACCCAAACGGCAGTGCCACAAATAAGTTGCACTATCATTATCAACTCTGCATCTTTTGGCTTCAACATTATGAATATGTGTATCACTACTATCGAGATTCAACAAAAATAGACCACTCTTCAAGGGTGCATGACCATAAAAGATATTACTCATATAAATAGAACAACCATTATTCTCAGATTTAAATGCATAACCGTCTCGCATCAAACAAGACCCAGATATAATGTTCATGCTCAACGCTGGCACCAAATAACAATTATTCAGGTGTAAAACTAATCCTGAAGGTAGATGTAGAGGTAGCTTGCCGATGGCGATCACATCGACTTTGGAACCATTTCCCACGCGCATCGTCACCTCATCCTTAGCTAGTCTTCGCTTAATCTGTAGTCCCTGTTTCGAGTTGCAAATATTAGCAACAGAACCAGTATCAAATACCCAGGTGCTACCGCGAGCCCTGGTAAGGTACACATCAATAACATGTATATCACATTACCTTTGTTCACCTTGCCATCCTTCTTATCCGCCAAATACTTGGGCCAGTTCCGCTTCGAGTGACCAGTCTGCTTGCAGTAGAAGCACTCAGTCTCAGGCTTAGGTCCAGACTTGGGTTTCTTCTCTTGAGCAACAACTTCTTTGCCGTTCTTTTTGAAGTTCCCCTTCTTCTTCCATTTACCCTTTTTCTTGAAACTGGTGGTCTTGTTGACCATCAACACTTGATGCTCCTTCTTGATTTCTACCTCCGCAACCTTTAGCATTGCGAAGAGCTCAGGAATTGTCTTGTTCATCCCTTGCATATTATAGTTCATCACGAAGCTCTTGTAGCTTGGTGGCAGTGATTGAAGAATTCTGTCAATGACACTATCATCCGGAAGATTAACTCCCAGCTGAATCAAGTGATTTTTATACCTGCACATTTTGAGTATATGTTCACCGATGTAACTATTCTCCTCCATCTTGCAGCTATAGAACTTATTGGAGACTTCATATCTCTCAATTCGGCATTTGCTTGAAATATTAACTTCAACTCCTGGAACATCTCATATGCTCCATGACGCTCAAAACATCGTTGAAGTCCTGGTTCTAAGCCGTAGCATGGCACACCGAACTATTGAGTAGTCATCGCTTTGCTCGCCAGACGTTCTTAACGTCGTCAGTTGCACCTGCAGCAGGCCTGGCACCCAGCGGTGCTTCCAGGACGTAATTCTTCTATGCAGCAATGAGGATAATCCTCAAGTTACGGACCCAGTCCGTGTAATTTCTACCATCATCTTTCAACTTAGCTTTCTTAAGGAACGCATTAAAATTCAGCGGAACAACAGCACGGGCCATCTATCTACAACAACATAGACAAGCAAAATACTATCAGGTACTAAGTTCATGATAATTTTAAGGTCAATTAATCATATTACTTAAGAACTCCCACTTAGATAGACATCTCTCTAATCATCTAAGTGATCACGTGATCTAAATCAACTAAACCATAACCGATCATCACGTGAAATGGAGTAGTTTTCAATGGTGAACATCACTATGTTGACCATATCTACTATATGATTCATGCTCGACCTTTTGGTCTCAGTGTTCCGAGGCCATATCTGCATATGCTAGGCTCGTCAAGTTTAACCCGAGTATTCTGCGTGTGCAAAACTGGCCTGCACCCGTTGTAGATGAACGTAGAGCTTATCAAACCCGATCATCACGTGGTGTCTCGGCACGACGAACTTTGGCAACGGTGCATACTCAGGGAGAACAATTTTACCTTGAAATTTAGTGAGAGATCATCTTATAATGCTACCGTCAATCAAAGCAAAATAAGATGCATAAAGGATAAACATCACATGCAATCAATATAAGTGATATGATATGGCCATCATCATCATCTTGTGCTTGTGATCTCCATCTCCGAAGCACCGTCATGATCACCATCGTCACCGGCATGACACCTCGATCTCCATCATAGCATCGTTGTCGTCTCGCCAACTATTTCTTCTACGACTATCGCTACCGCTTAGTGATAAAGTAAAGCAATTACAGGGCGATTGCATTGCATACAATAAAGCGACAACCATATGGCTCCTGCCAGTTGTCGATAACTCGGTTACAAAACATGATCATCTCATACAATAAAATTTAGCATCAAGTCTTGACCATATCACATCACAACATGCCCTGCAAAAACAAGTTAGACGTCCTCTACTTTGTTGTTGCAAGTTTTACGTGGCTGCTACGGGCTGAGCAAGAACCGTTCTTACCTACGCATCGAAACCACAATGATAGTTCGTCAAGTTAGTGATATTTTAACATTCTCAAGGACCGGGCGTATCCACACTCGGTTCAACTAAAGTTGGAGAAAGTGACACCCGCCAGCCACCTGTGTGCAAAGCACGTCGGTAGAACCAGTCTCGCGTAAGCGTACGCGTAATGTCGGTCCGGGCCGCTTCATCCAACAATACCGCTGAACCAAAGTATGACATGCTGGTAAGCAGTATGACTTGTATCGCCCACAACTCACTTGTGTTCTACTCGTGCATATAACATCTACACATAAACCTGGCTCGGATTCCACTGTTGGGGAACGTAGTAATTTCAAAAAAAATTCCTACGCACACGCAAGATCATGGTGATGCATAGCAACGAGAGGGGAGAGTGTTGTCCACGTACCCTCGTAGACCGAAAGCGGAAGCGTTAGCACAACACGGTTGATGTACTCGTACGTCTTCACAATCCGACCGATCCAAGTACCGAACGTACGAGACCTCCGAGTTCAGCACATGTTCAGCTCGATGACGTCCCACGAACTCCGATCCAGCAGAGCTTTGCGGGAGAGTTTCGTCAGCACGACGACGTGATGACGGTGTTGATGATGCTACCGACGCAGGGCTTCGCCTAAGCCTCGCTACAATATTACCGAGGTGGAATATGGTGGAGGGGGGCACTGCACACGGCTGGGAGAGATCAATAGATCAACTTGTGTGTCTTGAGGTGCCCCCTCTCCCCGTATATAAAGGAGCAAGGGGGGAGAGGCGGCCGGCCAAGGAGGGCGCGCCAAGGGGGGAGTCCTACTCCCACCGGGAGTAGGACTCCACCTTTCCTTGTTGGAGTAGGAGAAGGGAAGGAAAGGAGAGAGGAGGAGAAGGAAAGAAGGGGGGCGCCCCCCCTCCTTGTCCAATTTGGACTAGAGGGGAAGGAGGCGCGTGGCTGCCCTGGCCGCCCCTCCTCTTCTCCCACCAAGGCCCACTAGGCCCAATATACTCCCCGAGGGGTTTCGGTAACCCCCCGGTACTCCGGTAAATGTCCGAAACTTCCCGAAACACTTACGGTGTCCGAACATAATCATCCAATATATCGATCTTTACGTCTCGACCATTTCGAGACTCCTCGTCATGTCCATGATCATATCCGGGACTCCGAACTACCTTTGGTACATCAAAACACAAAAAACTCATAATATCAATCGTCACCAAACTTTAAGCGTGCGGATCCTACGGGTTTGAGAACTATGTAGACATGACCGAGACACGTCTCCGGTCAATAACCAATAGCGGAACCTGGATGCTCATATTGGTTCCCATATATTCTACGAAGATCTTTATCGGTCAAACCGCATAACTACATACATTGTTCCCGGTATGTTACTTGCCCAAGATTTGATCGTCGGTATCTTAATACCTAGTTCAATCTCGTTACCGGCAAGTCTCTTTACTCATTATGTAATGCATCATCCTGCAACTAAATCATTAGTCACATTGCTTGCAAGGCTTATAGTGATGTGCATTACCGAGAGGGCCCAGAGATACCTCTCAGACAATCGGAGTGACAAATCCTAATCTCGAAATACGTCAACTTAACAAGTACCTTCGGAGACACCTGTAGAGCACCTTTATAATCACCCAATTACGTTGTGACGTTTGGTAGCACACAAAGTGTTCCTCCGGTAAGCGGGAGTTACATAATCTCATAGTCATAGGAACATGTATAAGTCATGAAGAAAGCAATAGAAACATACTAAACGATCAAGTGCTAAGCTAACAGAATGGGTCAAGTCAATCACATCATTCTACTAATGATGTAATCCCGTTAATAAAATGACAACTGATGTCTATGGTTAGGAAACTTAACCATCTTTGATTAACGAGCTAGTCAAGTAGAGGCATACTAGTGACACTATGTTTGTCTATGTATTCACACATGTATTATGTTTCCGGTTAATACAATTCTAGCATGAATAATAAACATTTATCATGATATGAGGAAATAAATATTAATTTTATTATTGCCTCTAGGGCATATTTCCTTCAGTCTCCCACTTGCACTAGAGTCAATAATCTAGATTACACAATAATGATTCTAACACCTAATGATGTGATGACCTCATCAAAGCGTATATTCCAACTATGAGATGCTTGCACCAGTCCATAGATGGATCGCTGGAGCTTTTACACCTTGTTATCACCTTTAGGATCGATAAAACCTTCTGGTTGGATCATATACAACTCTTCTTAGAGATATCCATTTAAGGAATGCAGTTTTGACATCCATTTGCCAGATTTCATAAAATATGGCAATTGATACCCCTTGAACTTGTCGAAAACCTTTCGCGACCAGTCAAGCTTTGTAGACAGTAACATTACCATCAATGTCAATCTTCTTCTTTGAAGATCCATTTATTCTCCATGGCTTGCGATCATCGGGCAAGTCCACCAAAGTCCACACTTTGTTCTCATACATGGATCCTATCTCAGATTTCATGGCCTCGAGCCATCTATCGGAATCTGGGCCCATCATAGCTTCTTCATAGTTCGTAGGTTCGCCTTGGTCTAGTAACATGACTTCCAAGACAGGATTACCGTACCACTCTGGTGCGGATCGTGCTCTGGTCGACCTATGAAATTCAGTAGTAACTTGATCTGAAGTTTCATGATCATCATCATTAGCTTCCTCTCTAGTTGGTGTAGGCATCACGGGAACAATTTTCTCTGATGTACTACTTTCCAATTCGAGAGAAGGTACATGTACCTCATCAAGTTGTATTTTCCTCCCACTCACTTCTTTTGAGAGAAACTCCTGTAGAAAGGACCCATTCTTAGCAATAAAGATTTTGCCTTGGGATCTGTGGTAGAAGGTGTACCCAATAGTTTCCTTAGGTTATCCTATGAAGAGGCACTTCTCCGATTTGGGTTCGAGCTTATCAGGCTGAAGCCATTTAACACAAGTGTCATAACCCCAAATTTAAAGAAACGACAACTTAGGTTTCTTGCCAAACCACAGTTCACACGGTGTCGTCTCAACAGATTTGACGGTGCCCTATTTAACGTGAATGCGGCTGTCTCTAATGCATAACCCCACGACGATAGTGGTAAATCGATAAGATACATCATATATTGCACCATATCTAATAAAGTGCGGTTACGATGTTCGGACACACCATTACGCTGTGGTGTTCCAGGTGGCGTGAGTTGTGGAACAATTCCACATTGTTTTAAATGAAGGCCAAACTCGTAACTCAAATATTCGCCTCCACGATCAGATTGTAGAAACTTTATTTTCTTGTTACGATGATTCTCCACTTCACTCTGAAATTCTTTGAACTTTTCAAATGTTTCATACTTGTGTTTCATCAAGTAGATATACCCATATCTACTTAAATCATCAGTGAAGGTGAGAAAATAGCGATACCCGCCGCGTGCTTCAACACTCATCGGACCGCATACATCAGTATGTATTATTTCCAATAAGTTATTAGCTTGCTCATTGTTCCAAAGAACAGAGGTTTAGTCATCTTGCCCATGAGGCATGGTTCGCAAGTATCAAATGATTCATAATCAAGTGATTCCAAAAGTCCATCCATATGGAGTTTCTTCATGTGCTTTACACCAATATGACCTAAATGACAGTGCCACAAGTATGTTGCACTATCATTATCAACTTTGCATCTTTTGGCATCAGTATTATGAATATGTGTATCACTACGTTCGAGATTGAATAAACCATTCACACATGGTGTATGACCATAGAAGGTTTTATTCATGTAAACAGAATAACAATTATTCTCTGAATTAAATGAATAACTGTATTGCGATAAACATGATCCAGTCATATTTATGCTCGACGCAAACACCAAATAAAATTTACTTAGGTTCAACACTAATCTCGAAGGTACAGGGAGTGTGCGATGGTATTCGTATCAACCTTGGAGTCATTTCCAACACACATCGTCACGTCGCCCTTAACTAGTCTCTATTTATTCTGCAACTCCTATTTCGAGTTAATGATCATAGCAATTGAATCAGTATCAAATACCCAGGAGCTACTAGGCAAAACAAGCATAGCTTCAAGATTTTCAACACATAGAGAGGAAACTTGATATTATTGCAATTCCTACAAGCATATGTTCCTCTCTCATAATAATTTTTAGTAGCATCATGAATGAATTCAACAATATAACCAGCACCTAAAGCATTCTTTTCATGATCTACTTGCATAGAAAATTTACTACTCTCCACATAAGCAAATTTATTCTCATCAATAGTAGTGGGAGAAAACTCAACAAAATTACTATCATGTGAAGCATAATCCAATTGAAAACTAAAATCATGATGACGAGTTTCATTTTTATCATTATTCTTAATAGCATACATGTCATCCCAATAATCATCATAGATAGCAACTTTGTTCTCATAACCAATTGGAACCTCTTCTGAAATAGTGAATTCATATCTAAATAAATTCATGACCTCTCCAAATCCACATTCATAATTACCACAATAAGATTCAACATCCTCCAAAATAGTGGGATCATTACTAGTTCGGCGAAGAGATGGTGATACAAGTGCAATATGGATGGTAGATATGGATATTTGAAATCTGAAGTTATAAATACAGCAAGGTAACTAATGATAAAAGTGAGCGCAAACGGTATTGCAATGGTAGGAAACAAGGCATAGGGTTCATACTTTCACTAGTGCAAGTTCTCTCAACAATAATAACATAGATAGATCATATAACAATCCCTCAACATGCAACAAAGAGTCACTCCAAAGCCACTCATAGCGGAGAACAAACGAAGAGTTTATGGTAGGGTACGAAACCACCTCAAAGTTATTCTTTCGGATCAATCTATTCAAGAGTGCGTACTAGAATAACACTTTAAGACACAGATCAACCAAAACCCTAATGTCACCTAGATACTCCATTGTCACCTCAAGTATCCGTGGGCATGATTATACGATATGCATCACACAATCTCAGATTCATCTATTCAACCAACACAAAGTACTTCAAAGAGTGCCCCAAAGTTTCTATCGGAGAGTCAAGACGAAAACGTGTGCCAACCCCTATGCATAGGTTCATGGGCGGAACCTGCAAGTTGATCACCAAAACATACATCAAGTGGATCACGTGATATCCCGTTGTCACCACAGATAAGCACGGCAAGACATACATCAAGTGTTCTCAAATCCTTAAAGACTCAATCCGATAAGATAACTTCAAAGGGAAAACTCAATCCATTACAAGAGAGTAGAGGGGGAGAAACATCATAAGATCCAACTATAATAGCAAAGCTCGCGATACATCAAGATCATGCCATAGAGAGAACACGAGAGAGATATCAAACACATAGCTATTGGTACATACCCTCAGCCCCGAGGGTGAACTACCCCCTCCTCATCATGGAGAGCGCCGGGATGATGAAGATGGCCATCGGTGATGGGTTCCCCCCTCCGGTAGGGTGCCGAAACGGGCTCCCGAGAGGTTTTTGATGGCTACAGAGGCTTGCGGCGGCGGAACTCCCGATCTATCTTCGTATTCAATGGTTTTAGGGTATAAGGGAATATATAGGCGAAAGAAGTCGGTCGGGGGAGCCACGAGGGGCCCACGAGACAGGGGGGCGCGCCCAGGGGGGTGGGCGCGCCCTCCTATCTCCCGGCCTCCTTGAAGCTTCCCTGGCTTGTACTCCAAGTCTCCCGCATCATGTTCGTTCCAAAAAATCACGCTCCCGAAGGTTTCATTCCGTTTGGAATCCGTTTGATATTCCTTTTCTTCGAAATACTGAAACATGCAATAAAACAACAATATGGGCTGGGCCTCCGGTTAGTAGGTTAGTCCCAAAAGTGATATAAAAGTGTATAATAAAGCCCGTAATCATTCAAAATAGATAATAAAATAACATGAATGCTTCATAAATCATAGATACGTTGGAGACGTATCAGGACGCGCGGGGAGGCCGAGTGGTGATGAGGTGACTAACCGATGGTGACGTGTGGGGCGGCCGAGTGGTGATGAGGTGACCAACCGATGGCAATGCACGGGGCGGCCGATTGGTTATGAGGTGACCAACCGAGGGGCGACGCGCGGGGCGGCCGAGTGGTGATGAGGTGACCAACCGAGTGGCGACGCGCGAGGCGGCCGAGTGATGTAGAAGCGGAGTGACGATGCGCGGGGCGTCCGAGTGATGTAGACGCGTCCCGCGGTGTGGCGACGTGCGGGGCGTCCGAGTGAAGTAGAGGCGCATGCCACGGAGTGACGAGCGCATGGGGCGTCTGAGTGATGTAGACGCGTCCCGCGGAGTGGCGACGCGCGGGCGCTCGAAGCGATGTAGACGCTGCCCCGCTGGAGGGCGGCGCGCGCGGGCATCCGAAAGGTAGACGCGCCCTGTGGAGTGGCGACGCGCAGGCGCGCTGTATGGCGTAGACGCATGCCGTGGAGTGACGATGCGCGTGGCGTCCGAGTGATGTAGACGCGTCCCGCGGACTGGCGACGCGCGGGGCGTCCGGGCGAAGTAGACGCATGCCATGAAGTGACGGTGCGTGGGGCGTCCGAGTGATGTAGATGCATTCCGCGGAGTGGCGACACGCGGGGCGTTCGAGCGATGTAGACGCATGCCGCAGAGTGACGATGCGCGGGGCGTCCGGGTAAAGTAAACGCGTCCCATGGAGTGACGATGCGCGGGGCGTCTGAGTCAGGAAGTTAATAATGACGCGAGCAGCTTCGTGACTGCGTGCAGGGCGGCCGAGCAGCGGCGCACAGGGCGGCCGAGTGACGAAGATGCATCCAGCAGAGTGGCGACGCACGTGGCGGTCGAGTGAACCTCTATCGCCGCGTTTATTGAAGGGAGACGAATCCGCCAGTGTGCTCGCTGCATGGAGTCGAGCCGCACACGAGTTGAATGCAGTGGTCATGGTGGTTGCTGTGGAGAACTTTTCGAGGGCCGTCGCCTCAGACGCCACCGGTCCGTTACGGTGGCTGGACATTAGATAGCAGAGTAAAAGGGCGAACTGGCCGATTGAACCACCCCGACCTCATGTGTTGGAGATATTACTACTGGGCGTAAACCGGCCAGGACAAGCCGGGTTAACTTCATCAGTAGTCAAGTATGCTTGAAGCCCGTGAGGATATTCTATAAGGGCCCAAGGCCCAGAACCAGTTTAAGGCTTGTAGCCGTGAACCGGCATTAGTATGTAACTTGTGTTGTAAGTTAGAAATACTAGAGACCGAACCGGACACGTCTATGAGCCGGTCTCGGGACTCTTCATACCGACGGGCATCACCCGTGTATATAAGGGGACAACCCGACGGCGGTTCGAGAACAACAGACAACAACTCGAGACTCAGGCGAAGCTTGTTTGATCCCTAGTCATCGAAACCTCCATCAATTCCATCACAACTAGACGTAGGCCTTTACCTTCATCAAAGGGGCCGAACTAGTATAAACTCTCTCGCATCCTTGTGTCCGCTTTAACCCCTTCAAGCTAACCCGTAGCAATGGCTCCACGACTAAGTCCTTTCATGAGGACATCTGTCGTGACAAAACCACGACAGTTGGCGCCCACCGTGGGGCTATCGCACGATGGTTTCAAGTTCTTGGAGGGCAGCTTCGAAGGACTCAAGGGTTACACTGTGGGCCGGATGACCAAGAGTCGTCGCGGCAAGCTCTACATCGACGATTCAGGCTAGGGCCCCGAGGCCAGCTCGATTGAGTACGGGTACCGGGTCCCCTTTGGTGGCATACACGTCTTCATTGGCAAGATCGGTGAACCGGGCCGTGAGCCGGACATCTGCACCGACCTCGTCGAAACGGCTCAGCGTGCGAGATCTGCCCAGGGTAAACCGGCCATGAAGCGTGCCTTTGTGGGAGTCATCCACGGAGGAGAATATGATGGTGGATCGGAATCTGGTAGCGAGACCTTCGTTTATTCCGGCGACGAGTCCTCGACCGGAGAAACCGAATCATTGTATCAGCTACAAGACAGCCGGATTGGGGGCTGTTCCGATGGTGACAGTATTCCGGACCCCTCTGATCTGCCCAACCGGGTTGGGATATTCATGGCCGGTACACAGGCGGCGGTCCGCTCTTCGACCGTAGCAGCAATGTTCTCCGGGTCAGCAGCGGTGGCCGAGGCAGGAGGCTCTGTGCACCCGCCGGCTCAAGTCTTATCTGATCTGTTTGATGCGTTGGCTGTGCTTATGGCGGAGGCTAACCCGGAGGATCAGGACGCCCACAACGCGGAAATTGCAAAGGTGAGGGAACAGATCACTCAGGCCAAGGCCGACCTAGCAGCCGAGAACAACAGGATGGCCGCAGAGCGGGCCGCTCTGGATGCGCAGGCCTATAGGCTTATGCTGGACCAGGACGCGTCGCATGAAGTCTTGAAAAGGAAGCATCGGTCTCACCTGCCGACGGTTTTCGATGGCAGAAACCTCTTTAATACCCCAGGAGCATGGACTAATAACCCGCCGTGGCTAAACCGGGCGGAGGCACTTGGGCCGGGTGCGCCGGTTCAGCCTCTCCTGATGGAGCCGCCTCGACAGAATAATATCGTATCTCAGCTTGTCCAGACACCTCTAGGTCATTGTTCCAATCCAATGGACAATCTTATCGACGCCGCTTCACGGCTGGAGGCCATCCCGATTGAAGGTGATTCTCCGCAAGCGGTGGAGACGCGCCGGGTTAAGGAACTTCTTCGAACAACCTTGGTTCAGCAGGAAGCATATTCATATAGCCATGACCGGATTCATTCCACCCCCCGTCCAAGCCGGAGTAACAGCAGGCAGATGGATGAGCCGGCCGTATCCAGTAATTCACGGAACCGTGAAGCGCCCCGTGGCCATAACCCGGCAGGTGATGCTCAGGAAGTGGTGGACCGGGCCCGAGCCGCAGGGACGCCGAGTTAGCAGCGCAGCATGAGGCTCGTCAGCTTACGCCGGTTCGTCCAACCACCTCGATCGAGCCAGGAGTCAGTTCTAGTTCTTTGGGAGTGCCTTGACTTGTCCCCGCTTACGCAATGTGCGCTGCCCAAGGATTTCAAGGGCCAGCAAGGTGCCAAATTACACAGCCGATTTGTC
The DNA here is from genome assembly GCA_021605205.1 of Aegilops longissima. Taxonomy (NCBI): domain Eukaryota; kingdom Viridiplantae; phylum Streptophyta; class Magnoliopsida; order Poales; family Poaceae; genus Aegilops; species Aegilops longissima. The sequence goes on from CM038680.1 coordinate 522,381,437, forward strand.
TCCTAAACATGGGTAGAGAGCTATGAGATGGCCATGGAGATGCTTGACATAGATGAAGCGGCATGTGCAAAGTATTTCACCATGATGCTCAAGGACAGCCCAGATTTGGTTAAAGAGCTTACCAGCTAATTCTATCAGCTCATGGGCCCAGCTAAGCAGCCAGTTTATCCAGAATTTCAAGGATACATGTAAGCAGCCCATGTCGATAGTGGACTTAGCGGCCAGTGTACAGGAGGAAGGAGAGTCAACAACCCGGGTACGCCGAAGTTTCGAAATTTTGCACTCATCGATCAGATCAACGCCGACTCGCTGGTTATAACTTTGGAAAGCAACTGCCGATTTAAACCTCTGAAGTTGAAATTGGGACGGATGAAGCGCCATTGTAACGATATGGGGACCCTCATGACTGCGTTAGTGAAGTATGCTGATTCTGATAGTACCAAGGATTCCGAGTTTGATGATGACAAGACAGGGAAGGGAAAGAAGAACAACAACTCCAAGGGGCAGCAACACAACACGGCAGGTCATGGTAACGGAGGCAAGCGTAAAGCGGATGGCAGTATGGATTTTGTGGCTAATACTAGCGTGCAGGACAGGGGCCAGCGACGAAAGTTTAAACCACCAAATCACGGTGGAGCTCAAAACCCCAACCCGGACCGCCTGACTTATCTATTAAACCAGCCCTGTCCTAAGCATTGGAAGAAGGAGACGCCAGCCACCCACCTTTGGAAGGATTGCTATATTATGCAGGAGTTCAAAAATTCTAATGCTTTCCGGTATGATCACAGATCAGGTGGTGGCTCAGGATCCGGATTCCATGGGCAGGGTCACGGTGGAGGAAATGCCGGTTCAGGCTTCAATGGAGATCAGGGTGGACATAACAATCAAAACAATCAGAATAGCCAAGGTGGTTACAACCAGCAGCAGCAGTCGGGCTATCAGAGCAATCCAAAGCAGTTGAATAGCGGGCTATATCATGTATTCACCACTAGCTTAGACAAGCGAGATCAGAAGCTTCACAAGCGAGCAGTGAATTCTGTTGAACCAGCCGTGCCTCGTTATTTACGCTGGTCCGAACAGACAATCATATGGAGCAGAGAAGATCACCCTCCCCGGGTTGACAATCCGGGTCAGCTAGCGTTGGTGGTGGCACCTCAGGTGGGAGGTTATATGTTCACCAAGGTGCTCATGGATGGAGGAAACAGCATTAATATCTTGTACTATGAGACATTCCGTCGTATGGGGCTAACAGACAAGAATCTTAAACCGTCCAATACGGTATTCCACGTTGTGGTGCCTGGTAAGTCAGCATATCCCATTGGCAAGATAGCTCTAGAGGTGGCCTTTGGAGATGATCATGATTCCAGGTCAGAAACATTGATTTTTGAGGTGGTTAAGATCTGGAGCCCGTACCACGCTTTATTTCGGCGGCCGGCTTATGCCAAGTTTATGGCACGACCCTGTTATATTTATCTGCAGCTCAAGATGCCGGGTCACAAGGGGACCATAACCGTTCATGGAAGTCGCAAGATTGCCTTGAAGTGTGAAGAAGGTGATGCGGCCTGTGCATAGTCGGTTTGTGCCACGGAAGAGTTGAAGTACTACAAGGATAATGTTGATTCGGCGGACATGACTCCGTTGAAGAAGCCAACCACAGAGCATGATCCGGCTTTAAAGTTCAAATCGGCAGCTGAGACTAAGGTTGTTGACTTTGTACCCGGCGATTCGTCCAAGCAGTTTAGTATCAGCACCAACTTGGATCCGAAATAGGAAAGCGCGCTCATCGAAGTTCATCCGTGAGAACCGGACATTTTGCATGGAAGCCTTCGACATGCTGTGTACCGAGGGAACTCGCTGAGCACACTCTTAATGTTGATCCTAAGTACAAACCGGTGAAGCAGTTTCTCCGCTGGTTCAACGAAGAAAGGCGCAAAGCTATTGGAGAGGAGGTGGCCATGCTCTTCGCGGCTGGCTTTATTGTTGAAGTGTTCCATCCTGAATGGCTGGCTAATCCGGTGCTGGTCCTTAAGAAAAATGGCACCTGGCTCATGTGTGTGGATTACACAGATCTTAACAAGGCTTGTCCAGCAGATCCTTTTGCCCTCCCCCGCATCGATCAGATTATTGATGCTACGGCGGGTTGTGAGCGTTTGATTTTTCTGGATGCATATTCTGGTTATCATCAGATCAAGATGGCAGTTAAGGACCAGGAGAAGACGGTGTTCATAACTCCCTTTGGAGCCTTCTACTATGTATCTATGCCCTTTGAGCTCAAGAGTGCCCAGACAACTTATCAACGGTGTGTATAAAATTGCCTTCATAAGCAGATCGGCCGTAATGTACATGCCTATGTGGATGATATTGTGGTTAAGTCAAGGGAGAAGGAGACTCTGGTTGATGATTTGAAGGAAACCTTTGATAACCTACGGACATACAAAATGATGCTCAACCCGGCCAAGTGCGTTTTTGGTGTACCGACAAGTAAGTTATTGGGTTTTCTGGTGTCCAACAGGGGAATTGAGGCTAATCCGGAGAAGATCACATCTATCACCTCCCTGGCTAAACCGAAATGTATCAATGATGTCCAGCACTTGGCAGGCCGGATTGCTGCGTTGAGCCGGTTTATCAGCCGCCTCGGTGAGAAGGCGATCCCTTTATATCGATGTCAAGAAAGCGAATCCCTTTGTCCGAGTCCGCCACGATAAAGCATTGGAGGACTTAAAGCGGCAGCTAGCCAATCCGCCTGTTCTTGCTGCTCCGATTGATAAAGAACCTTTGCTACTATATGTGGCAGCTAATGCTCGTGCAGACAGCGTGGCTATTGTGGTAGAGCGCAAGGAGGCGGGCAAGGAATATCCGGTTCAGCGCCCGGTTCACTATATCAGCGAGGTGCTTATTGAGTCCAAGCAAAGATACCCGCATTGGCAGAAGCTGGTGTATGGAGTTTTCATGGCAAGCCGGAAGCTTAATCAATACTTCCAGGGACATCCCATCACAGTGGTTAGCTCTGCTCCTTTGGGAGATATAATTCAAAACAGGGAGGCAACTGGCCGGATTGCCAAGTGGGCTATAGAGCTTGGGCCGCACGGTTTGAAATACGTGCCTCGGACGGCGATCAAGTCTCAAGCACTTGTGGATTTCATCAATGATTGGATGGAACTACAAGCACCTGAAGAAAAGCTGGATCACACCTATTGGACTATTCATTTTGATGGGTCCAGGCAATTGGAGAGCTCGGGGGCTGGAGTCGTATTAACTTCCCCACGAGGTGATAAGTTCTGTTACGTTCTCCGCTTAATGTTCCCTTGTACTAACAATGCAGCTGAGTATGAAGCTTTACTCCATGGTCTCCGGATGGCTAAGGAGATGAATCTCAGCCGAGTTAAGTGCTTCGGTGACTCGGACCTGGTGGCCCAACAAGTGTCTGGTACTTGGGATTCTAAGGACCCGCTCATGGCAGCATACCGTCGTGAGGTGGATATTATTGCAGGCCACTTCAAGGGATATCAGGTGGATCACGTGGACAGACGGAAGAACGAAGCAGCGGACGCTTTAAGCCGGCTGGGCTCTCAGCGTAAACCGGTCCCGCCTAATGTCTTCTTGAATGTCCTGCATAACCCGTCGGTCAAGCTCCCTGGCGAAGAGGATTTGGCTATTCCTGATCCGGAGGCTCAGTTGGTGGCGGCTCTACATGTCATTCCGGATTGGACGGTTCCTTATCTTGCGTACATGAACCGGGGCGAGTTACCAGAGGATGAGACGCTGGCCAGGCAAATAATCCGACGATCCAAGTCCATGACTATTGTCAATGGAGAGTTGCATCATTGCAGTGTGTCAGGAGCGTTTCAACGTTGTGTGTCGCCGGAGGAAGGTTGTGAGATCTTGCGCGAAATCCACAAAGGAGATTGTGGTCACCACGCCGGTTCAAAATCTCTGGTGGCTAAGGCGTTTCGTCACGGTTTCTATTGGTTGACTGCTCATGCTGATGCAGATGACCTGGTTAGGCGATGTGACGGCTGTCAGAAGTTCTCAAGACGCGCCCATGTGCCGGCTCAAGAATTGAGGATGATTCCAATTACTTGGCCGTTTGCGACTTGGGGGCTGGATATGGTTGGGCCTTTCAAACGGTCCAAGGACAAGAAGACCCACCTCTTGGTGGCGGTTGACAAGTTTACAAAGTGGGTGGAAGCGGAGCCCGTCAGCAAATGTGATGCAGCCACAACGGTTCAGTTCATTAAAAAGGTGATTTTCCGGTTTGGCTTTCCGCACAATATCATTACTGATAATGGTACCAATCTGTCTAAGGGTGCTATGAAGGAGTTCTGTGAACGTGAGCACATCCGGCTTGACGTTTCATCAGTGGCTCACCCACAGTCCAATGGCCAAGCAGAGAGAGCTAACCAAGAGATTTTATGAGGCATCAAACCCCGGCTTATGGTTCCTTTGCAGCGGACGCCGGGTTGTTGGGTTGAGGAATTACCATCTGTATTATGGAGCATCAATACTACGCCCAACAGATCGACAGGATACACACCGTTCTTCATGGTCTACGGAGCGGAGGCGGTTCTCCCCAGTGATATCCGTCCTGATTCACCTCTTGTAGCAGCTTATGTTGAAGCGGACAACGAGGTAGCACGGCAAAACGCTTTGGACCTGTTGGATGAGGAGCGTGACATCGCAGCTGCCCGTTCGGCGATCTACCAGCAGGATCTTCGTCGCTATCACAGTCGCCGAGTTAGAACAAGAACCTTTCAAGAAGGAGATTTGGTGCTCCGGCTCATCCAAGACCTGACTGATATGCACAAGCTATCCCCACCTTGGGAGGGACCATTCGTGGTCAGCAAGAATCTGCGCAATGGGTCATACTATCTGATTGATATTCGAGAGCATAAAGACTCACGTACATCAGAGGAGGAGACCAATAGGCCATGGAACATAGCTCATCTTCGACCCTACTATACTTGAGCCATAGGCTCTACTTATGTACATATTATGACAATGTATATATTATGATCAATACAATAAACCGGAGCCTTAGCTAAAGCGGGGTCTCCGTTATTTTTACATCATGAGTGGTTACACGGAGTTTTTATCTTAAAGCGGTCTCCGGTTTACCCCTTGAATTAGCTTTTTAACAAAGCTTTATATCATGTCACTTGGGGGCTTGGTCGTGTTCGAACCAATGCAACACCTTTTGATAGGCGAAAGCCACGAGATCACTTGGGGACTTGGTCACGCCTGAACCAATCATGGTTTTGATCGGCCTAAGGCCACGTAATCACTTGGGGGCTTTGGTCAACCGAACCATCGCTACACCTCTTGATCGGCGTAATGCCACTTTGCATCATTTGGGGACCTGGCTGACATGAACCATAGCTACGCCTATTGGGGGCTTGGTCGTGTCCGACCATGGTAATGCCACTTGATCGGCTCAAACAGCCTCTTTTCGCAAAAGATTTTGTCTTTGCCTTTGCTTGAAATTTGTTTATCTTTTTTGCATATTCTCTTGTTGTGTTCTTAAACTGACAATTATTAAACCGATCCGACTGTCAGTTGACTGGACACGGTTTGTTTTTTCATCCGGAGACACTTTGCCCGGTTTGATTTTTGATAAACATCTCATTATGGAGTAACGCCAGTGTTCATCGTAACCCGGAACGGTTTACCTGATAAACCGACCATATATACACAGGAGCTGTTTTCTCCTTCAGCAGAGCAGGTTTCTTACAACTCCGCTTCAAGATTGGCATAGCCAACTTCATGCCCTACGATGGCAGGTATCATGCATTCCCATATTTTGTCATATGTTTAAATCTAAGGTATTATCTTTGATTTCACATACATAGATATGATGACTCGCCTGGTTATACAATCAATGGCGTTTTAAGCTTTTTTGCTACAAACAACAGTTTAGCATTGGTGATTCAACGGAAGCATAAGTTATAATAAATATGCACGAATGCATATCAACAAAAAGTGTGGCAGCTAGTCTATTACGAGGCAACACGGTGCATATCATAAGGAAGCAGTAATGTAAGCCGGCCTCCGGTTCATGCTTGGTCGCCAGCTTGGCCTGATGGTTGCGGGTCATCCTGCGCCGCTTCAGCTTCTGATTCCCTACCCAGCGGCTGGAAATCAACACTTGTCCAGTCGATTCCCATTAATGCTTGGAATACAGCTTCATCATCAACAACGACGGTTCAATATCAGGAGCGTAAGTATGCTTACGAATTGGAGGTATAAGGTTTTCCGCTTCAGGAATCGGTGCAGACACTCGTTTATTTTCATCATCGTACTGGGCTTGATAGTGAGACAGATTTGCCTCTTCAACCAGCTGACAAGCCAAAGGGCGCACTTCCCGGTTTATAGCTCGAAGATCTTCTTCGCTGAATTCTGTCCCGTCTTCCTTCAAGCTTGGGAAGCCATGGGCCGCTTCAACAGGATCAAAATCCGGCACCCATGCTTTGGCCCAGATTAAGGCGTTTATGGCACCGGTTCTAGCAGCAGATTTCTTTAATTCTTCAAACCGGGCAGGAAGCATTGACAACCTTTTAAGGGTGTCCTGGATCAAGGTCGGTGCCGGGTTGTTATGAGAAGCGGTGCTGATGATCCGCTGCGCGCCAGTATAGAGTTGCTCTATCAATGTATAAGAGGCTTTCAATTTCTTCCGCACATCTGATCCCAAGTGGCCAATACGTGTCCCTATATCATTCACAGGGTTAATAAACCGGCAATTACATGAGAAAGCTTCATTATGTCGAAATCAAAAAGGCTTACCAAAGACAATGGCGGTCATGGCATGCACTTGCCGCTTTACATCGGTCGAGACATCCACCACCGGTTTGAGGGCAGCTTCAGATTTTCGCCCATTGAGTTAAAGCGGCCTTTTCAAAGGGCCCAATCCGCCCGCTCCTTGTTGAAACCCTCTTTAAGCTTTTCCATGACGCTTAAAGCGCTGGTTAATTCATCCTTTGCTTTGGAAGTTTCAGCTTGCTGGGATTTCAGGTTTTCTTGACGATCAGTGATTTGGTTTTCTTTCTTGCTCAGATCAGCCTACATATAGATAATCATTTGATAAAGATTAGGGAGAAGAGTTGAAGTACCAAACCCATAACAAGTTATGCTCTCAGTACTTGGGGGCTAATGCATATTTGCTTTTTCATCCAACAGTTTCTACATAAAGTCCCAAGCTCAATACAAGTATTCAGTTTGGCACTTGGGGGCTAATGCCTATTTGCTTTGTCCTTGAGGGATACTGGATTTCTTATGGTATAAAAGTCCCGGTTTAACTATATTAAGTTGAACCGGCCTTTGGGAGCTACTTTCCCAAAAGTACAGCTTTGCTCAGGATTACATTGGGAAGTCCCTGTTTAAGTTCACATCTTAAAACCGTCACTTGGGGGCTATTAGAGTTGACAGATTGGAGTATACAAGCAGAGAGTCATATGGAATTTACCTCATATTTGTCTTTCATCATATTTACCAGACCGGCTTCATAATCACGGCTGGTATATAACCGTTCAGATAACCGAATGAAGATCTTAAGGGATTCAAAGCGCATAAGTAGCCAAATCGGCATTCCACTTGCCTTTACCAAATGCAGTAAATTCATCCTTTGAAGTATGCTTGGACAAAGCGACAGGATTACCTAGCTCGGAATGGCCAAAGCCAGTAATAACAACATCATCATCCTTGGCTTCACCGGTTCACACTGGGGTCGCCGGTTTATCCATATGCTTTGGTGGACTCGCTGTTTTAGCAGGACTCGTGGGTTGATTTGAAGGGCCTGTGGCATCAACATGTGCCTCTTCAACAATAGCATCATGATCTTGCAATGGTGGGTCGTTCAGCATATCATCCTGGATGTGTTCCTCGGGATTTGGTATTTGGGTCAGTTCAGGAGCATCGTCTTCTTCTGCTTTGTCCAAGTGAGCTTTCTTGCTTGGCCTAGGCTTGGCCCTGAAAGGAAAAAGATGGATCAGTCCAATGAACATTGAAAGTGGTATATCAAACAACATTATCAGGAATATGGCTCACCCAAGCACTGTCTTGAGTGGTGGGAGTTGGGTGCCTGTCGACTCGCCAGAGGAAGAATGAGAAGTCACCTGATAATCGGAGTCAGATGGATTAAGAGGTTGACGAATGCAACCCGCTTTAGGATAAGCATTGACGAAACAGTTAGAGACCTCTGAACGGCGTTTCCGAACCGGACTGTTCGGTAAACTGGCGGAGGTGACTACCTGGCCGCTGTGCCGGGTTGCGCGACGAGCTTCATGTTGTTGTGTCTTCATAAGAAAGTTTCGATCCAAGTAAGCAAGAGGATGAGAAAATTTAACTTTCCGGTTTGCCCGACGGATTTTTACTGAAGGTAAAGGGTTTGAATTGGAAGAAAGAGCAATTACCTCTACAACATCAGCATGACTGACTTCAGCATCATCCTGGCAATAATCATTATCAATAAGGCGTGTGAAAAATAAACCAAGTGAGTCAAGTTCTACCACAAGATCCGGATTACCCACATCATCGTCAGCTGGTGGATCGGAGGAGGCAGTGGTTTTCTTCCTATTTGCTGGTTTCTTCACAACTTTGGTCTTGGGCCGGGTTATTGCCACCGGTTTCTCTTGTGGAGTCTTCTTTCTCCAAAATGGATCATCACCCTGTTTGAAAGAGGTTAATATCAACAAAGGGTACTTAAACATAGTCAGATTTCATAAACGCATAAGATATGAGTCTTACGGCTGGCGGTTTGTTAATGGCAGAAAAGGGAGCCAGGCCGGTTTGGGCGCAAACAGCTTCCGGTTCGTTTAACATCCTCTTAACAGCCTCAGTAACTTCATCGTCTGTCAGCTGGATCTCAATATGCCGTAGAGGGTCTTTCACATCTTCTGTGTATTTGCACATCAAACCGGAGCGCAGGCTTAAGGGCAGTATACTCCAAGATATCCAGCAGCGAGCAAGATCAACTCCTGTCAACCCGTTGGCCATGAAGGCCCGGAGCTTGGATAGTTGAGGGGCATATTTGCTTCTTTGGTTAGCAGTCAATCTGTGAGGGAGGGGATGTGTGTTGCTTAGCCGCCCGGGCGGTAGCCTGTAAAGGATTTTCTCCATCAGGAGAGGTATCTTTGCAGTAAAACCATGTTGAATTCCACTCTTTGGGATGGCTGTGCAATTTGGCGTGAGGGTATGTGACCTCTTTCCGCTTTTGAATCGCCACACCACCCAACTCGGTGTTGGGACCGTCAGAATATTCAGTGCGGCGGGTTAGATGGAAGCAATCTCTGAACAATTCAACTGTGGGATCCTCTTGAAAGAACACCTCACAGAGCACTTGAAAGTGACAGATATTGGTTATGGAGTTGGGGCCAATATCTTGTGGACGCAGTTATAAGTTTGCCAAGACATCCCGATAAAACTTTGAACCAGGCGGACTGAAGCCCCGGGCTAAATGGTCAGCAAAAACAACAACCTCTTCATCCTTGGGTTACGGAGGACTCTTGGACCCACGGACCCTCCAAAGGAATAGCGTCTTTTTGCCTAAAGCGCGGTGCGGACTAAGTTATCCATTGAGTTTGATCACTCGAGAAGGGCCCAATTACACTCGTACACTTGCTTGGCCATGATGCAGTCTGTAAAGCAATAATACCGGTTCAAGAATATGTTGGAAGGCTATATATTGATACATTCATTGTTAAACCGGAAGAAGTTGCTTATAAACCGGAGTTCTGCAAGGTGGCAATACATAACTGGGAAACCCTGGCGGTTCAACAAGGGGACTAATGGTATATGCCGAGTTGTCAATTTTTCTACAAAGTTAAACCGCCTGGTCGAAAACATTGAAGAATCAAGAGTGGATGTGCGAAAACAGGTTTCACAAAAGTATTTCACAGTTTTGGATCTGGAGCATGTTCAGAAAAGAAAAAAATATTCAAGGTACAAAACGGAGCGGTACTAAGTCAATGAGCAAGGATGTAAATAAGATTTATGGTCTTGAGATGCGTAAGTGAAAACAAAGGCTAAAAGCCACCATTACACAGAACAGAGATTCATGAGTTCTTTTGAGAACCATTATATGAACGAAGAGCAAAGGATGAACACTGAAAAACCTAGAAACCCTAGAATAGATCTGGGGCGGAAAGAGCAGAAGATTTACCGGAGCTGAGGAAGAAGCGGAAGGTCGCCGCGATGCTTTCTGAACGCGTTCAGGGGTGATCTGGCGGCCAAGGTTGATGCAGAGACAATGGTTGTCGGTGGCGGCGGAGCTCCAAGCTGGGCGGCGAGGAAGACGAAGCGAGAGGGCACGAAGGGAAAAAAAGAAATGACCTTCGGTCTTATTTATAAAGCAAGGATGTGTGTCGGTAGCGATAATCAAGGAGCCGCGAGTTTGGAAGCGGAGTTATCGCCTTGATTGTCGCAGGTCTATTAAACAAAAAAGGTATTGTGGATAGTTTTTATGACAGGTGACGTCACGCCGGTTTACGATGACCAGAGGAGATGACATCATGGAGGTTCACCTAATTACACAAAGTTGCTGAAGACGAAGTTTTTTGCTGTGGATTGACATGAACCTGTTCAAATCAATCTGGGGCCTAATGTTGGAGATATTAATACTGGGCGTAAACCGGCCAGGACAGGCCGGGTTAACTTCATCAGTAGTCAAGTATGCTTGAAGCCCGTGAGGATATTCTATAAGGGCCCAAGGCCCAGAACCGGTTTAAGGCTTGTAGCCGTGAACCGGCATTAATGTGTAACTTGTGTTGTAAGTTAGAAATACTAGAGACCGAACCGGACACGTCTATGAGCCGGTCTCGGGACTCTGCATACCGATGGGCGTCACCCGTGTATATAAGGGGACGACCCGGCGGCGGTTCGAGAACAACAGACAACAACTCGAGACTCAGGCGAAGCTTGTTTGCTCCCTAGTCATCGAAACCCCCATCAATCCATCACAACTGGACGTAGGCTTTTACCTTCATCAAAGGGGCCGAACTAGTATAAACTCTCTCGCGTCCTTGTGTCCGCTTTAACCCCTTCAAGCTAACCCATAGCGATGGCTCCATGACTAAGTCCTTTCTTGAGGACATCTGCCGTGACAAAACCACGACATCATGGCCGAGTGATCCCTGTCTGACAGTCCGAGCGGACGCCTCATCCAAGTGCTTTCTCCTGTCCGACTGAACCACAGCCGTCGCTGTGGAGGTGCGCTGCAGATGACGCAGCGACATGATACCATGTTGGAGCCGGGCGGCGGACGAAGAGGTCCACTTGGTTCATGGCTCGGTCAATTATGGAGCAATAAATCCATGTTAACTAGGAAGAATTGCTTGCTAGCCAACACATGGAAGGAGTATCCCATGTCTAGACCATGCATGCAGAATCTGCATGTGAGAGGCAGTAATTAGCGCTAAGCAAAAGGCGTTACCGGTCGTGCATTGAAGGAGTTGCCCCCACGTCCAACGCATTGAGCCTGGTTATAGTGGGGAGTAACTTAAACTAGTAACATGCATATGTTACTAGTCTATGTTACTACCTTCATAATGGGTAGTAACATATAGATGGTAACATGCAAGCCTTCATTAATTGAGATATAGACTCATTTTACCTCTGGGTGTGCTGTGTTACAGTAACATATTATGTTACCACAAGCATTTCTCTCCTCATTAAGTCCATGCCACATAAGCAAATTTGTCTTGGGATGTGTTATGTTACTACCTAAGTTACTCCCGCTATGACTAGCCTGAAGGCGTTGCCCGAAGTCCAGAATCTGCATGCAAATGGTGTCAATGCTAATTAAGCCGAAATTGAAGCATGGAGGGAGAGTTGTGGAGGCAGGCCGGAGTAGAGCTCTGCTGCGGCAGAGACGGCCGGTCTGGCCGGAACCAGACGGCGGCCGAGAGGTGGCGATGAGGAGGATGAGCAGCTGGCCGCAGTCCAGTCGTGGGCCGGCGCAGCCAAGGGCGAGGCCGGCGCAGGCGCTGGTTGCTGTATTTTTCACTGCTCGGGGAGCCGGAGCTGTGCACATGTCAGAGTCGTGCTTCGACGCGTGCGGAGCTGGGTCGAGTGCCGTTAACCGGGCCTTGTCGTCTGAGGAGCCAGGTCGACCGGACCACTGGTAGACGCGTTCAACCGGTCGGGGAACCAGGCCGAGCATTAGCGGCGGTGCGTGTGCACGCGCTCGGCGATGGCGTCACCCTTGAGTACGCAAGAAGATGATGGGCGGACGACAACGCTTCATCGTCCAGAAGCCGGGCCACCAAGCGGAACGAAGGGAGGCGTCCTTTTGTATGAGCTCGGGTGCATACAGAAACAGAACAAACCATAGTTAGATCATTGCAATGTTTGATTGTAAAGAGGACAAGTTGAGATGAGCAACTCCCTGATCCTTTTGTTTGTACGAATGGCGTGATGACCAGAACTCCAGGAGCCAGTTTCTCTGGCGATGGTAGTTGATCCGTTGCTGAAGATTGAAGAAAAAACTATTTGCACCATGGCTCGATAGACGCCATGCCCCACGGTGGGCGCCAACTGTCGTGGAAACGATTCCGACAATAATAAGGTATAGGGTAATGGCGCATGATCTATCGAGATGCATATGGGTGACACGGTGGTTTTAGTGAGTTCGGGCCTCTCACGGTGGAGATAACAGCCCTACGTCTCGTGCTCCGGAGAGGCTTTGTTTTATCTGAGTATGTATCCGGAGATTACAATGAGAGAGAGATAGAGAAAAAGATCCCCATGCCAGAGCTAAGTCCTGAGACTAATGGCGAGAGAGTAGAAGGAGAAGAATGAGAACCTGCCCCAAGTCTAGTGGTGGGTGTGGCTTATATAGAGTGCGCCACCCCCTCACCTGCTATGTTACAAAGTGGGGCATGAATGCCATAACGCCAGCTCACTACCAAGCCTTCACTATGAGAATGATGCTTTGGCTGCTTTGCTGCCTGCTGGTCTTCGTATGCCCGAGTGAATCGTACGGTCGAGTGGTGAACTGTTGTCCGAGTGGATAGTATGATTCTTGTCCGAGTGATAGTATGTCTGTATGAAATTCATATGGACCCACATGTTGTGTGGACCCCATACTTTATGATATTTCGACCCTTCGTGGGCCTACCTGTTATGTGTATCCCCAACACTTCGTCCCGAAAGTCCTCTCCTTATTTTTTTTCTAGGTCAAAATGACTTATATATCAGAAGATGGGCACCGGAGGTGGGCCATGAAATGTCTCCAACGTATCTATAATTTTTGATTGTTCCATGCTGTTATATTATCATTCTTGCATGTTTTACAATCATTTTATAGTCATTTTATATCATTTTTGGTACTAACCTATTGACATAATTGTTGGTATCAAAACCGACAGATCTTGAGTAGGGGGTCACGAACTGTGCATCTAAGGATCGAAGGTAACAGGAGGCACGGGACACGATGTTTACCCAGGTTCGGGCCCTCTCAATGGAGGTAATACCCTACTTCCTGCTTGATTGACTTCGATGAGTATAGGGGTTACAAGAGTTGATCTACCTCGAGATCGTAATGGCTAAACCCTAGATATCTTGCCTGTATGATTATGATTGCCTCTACAAACTAAACCCTCTGGTTTATATAGACACCGGAGGGGCCCAGGGTTGTATAGAGTCAGTTTACAGAGAAAGGAAAAACATATTATCCGAACGCCAAGCTTGCCATGCACGCAAATGAGAGTCCCATCCGGACACGGAGGAAGGTCTTTGATCTTGTATCTCACGGCCCATTAGTCCGACCCATAGCACATAGCCCAGACGCCCTAGGACCCCCTAGTCTAGGACTCCCTCAGTAGCCCTTGAACCGGGCTTCAATGGCGATATATCCGGCGCAGATTGTCTTCGGCATTGCAAGGCCGGTTCCTTCTCCGAATAATCCAAAGCAGTTTTCCGCACATAAGAAATGTATCCGGCTCTGTCCAATAATTACAACCCTAAGTTGTAAGGGCATCAATACTTAAAACAAAATAAGTCACGTCCATGGGCAAGTTTTTCGGCGAGACATTATGTTCTGGCCTTGTTATTCTGAACCGTTTTGCAGCCCCCGCTTCGCGTTTCGAGGCGCGGCCATTGACACGTCTTGTCAAAGCAGAGATCACATACCCTTATCATGGGATTCTGGTCAATGCAGGTTTGGGTAATCCAACCGTGCCGTTCGCACGTCCCCTTGGGAATAGGCGAGGTTTAAGGCTTATGAGGGGGGAGGCGCTTGATATTCGCAGCCTATATAAATGGACGAATATCTATCCTTTTACCGCACACCTTCGTCCCTTCCTGCCTCTCCGTCCTCGAGCTCCAGCGCCCAAGTTCCAATCTTTCCCTTCGCCCCAACTTCTCCGGCTATGGCTGGATCCGGTTCCCAGGGCAAGTGGATGGCCTCCCCCGTAACGAAGAAGGACATCAAGGATCTACATGAGGCGAGGTACTTGACGGCGGAGATTACACACATGCTTCCTACCTTGTGGCAGGTCATCCCCACCCCAAAGCCCGGCGAGAGGGTGGTATTCATGCCCCACTTCCTCCGAGGACTTGGGTTTGCCCTCCATCCCTTCGTTCGAGGTCTCATGTTTTACTACAGGCTGGATTTCCATGATCTGGCCCTGAATTCCTTCCTCCACATCTCGGCGTTCATCGTCGTGTGTGAGGCATTTCTCCATGTCCCCCACACTTCGGCCTGTGGCTCAAGGTTTTCAACGTGAAGCTGAAGCTGGTCGACGGCCAACACGCCGAGTGCGGCGGCGCCATGGTGAGCAAGCTCCACCATGTTACCTGGCCCAAAGGGACATTTGTGGACACTGTCAAGGTATGGCAGTAGGAGTGATTCTACATCACCGAGCCCCGTGGCACCAAGTGGGTGGCCGCTCCTGCTTTCAGATCCGAACCTCCACTGCGGATCGCATCCTGGACCAACAAGGGTCTAGACTGGGGATCCTCTGACGAAGTGTTCATGCTGCAAAAGCATATCAAGAGTATCATAGAAAAGGACATCACCCTTGCTGATGTGGTTCAGGTGATGCTTATCCGTCGAGCTCTTCCCTGCCAACGACGGCCTCTCAAAATGTGGGAGTTTAATCCAGAAGGGCCACGGACCCTACAGCGACTCTTTGGCACGATGCACAAAGGGATCTAGAAGCTGCTCTTCAAGAGGAAGAAGATGTGGCCAAGGACGTCTGACGACATCGGCCTTGACAACAACAATCCGGCCTCCCTAGTAAGTATCATATTTCCGAAGATTACCTAGTTCGTCAATCTTAGGGAGGGGTACTGAAAATTCCATCCCCTGAACAGGGCTGGATAAAGAAGGCGGAGTGGATCAAATGTCCGGCCCCGCTCCCCGAAGACCCAGATGAGCCTCTATTTACGAGGATGTTGGTCCCGGCGCCCTACCAGGCACCGGTGAAGAAGGATAAGAAGAAGAAGGGCAAGGAGGCCGAAGGTGGGCTCCACCACGAAGGTACTTCGGGCGCTATGTCCGGAGGGACGGAGGCTCCTTCCTCTCACGAGGGAGATGAAGACGAGGACGAATAGGAGGAGGAAGAGGTGAACCCTCCTCTCAAAGGGAAAAAGAGGGCGTCCTCCATAGATCTGGAGGAGGGGGCGTCCAAGAGGGGAAAGATAACCCTCTCGGACGACTCGGATTCGGATGCCGAAGCTATCCCCAAGCACCGCCCCCGAGCCAAGCCCCTTGCTGAATCGTAAGTACCTTAGGATGCTTTACATACATCCAATCTTTTACAAATTGGAAGAATAATATTAAATCATGTGTTTCAGTCCGGCCCACGATCTCCCTCAAGAATCGTCATCAGGGGATCTTCCGCCAGAGATGATGGAGAGCGAGATGCCTCCACCAGCTTCCCCACCTCCTAGGGTGGATGACACCGAGGTGTCGTCCCAAAGGATCTCTCCGGGCTTCGGAGAAGTGCGGGAGAAGACCAAGAAGGCGCCAGAGGATCACACATTGGCTGCCGAGAACATGGGGGCGCAACCCTCATGGAGACCGGCGACGAGAGTCTTGGCTCATCCGACGCCCGTCTGGATACTGCTCCGGAGATACAAACGGCTCTAGAGTCGAAGCAGCAGCCCCCTCCGAGGGAGGGGAAAGCGGCTATTCCGGTGGCGACCTCTAACAATACGGAGGTGCCGAACATGCTGATGGACGCTCTGCAAAGTGCATCCGTCTTAGAGGAGCATCGTCCTTGATGGGTACGGCGGTTGAGAAGATTCAGTCTGCTAAAAGCAGGCTGAATGAAGCCTTCACGAGCCTACTAACAGGCTTCGAGGTATGCGATGTAATGTCTTTAACCGCTTTCCGTATGAAAAATATGCATGTATATAGATAGTAGCCCCTGAGACTTTGTTCGGCCCATGAAGAAGGGCGAACAGATGATCTATAGACAACCGCAGGAAATAACATACTTATCTTTTTGGTAAAAAAACAAGCTTCACTGTTAGCGGTGACCGCTCAGGCCGCCGAAGTTTCCGAACTGAAGCAGAAACTGCAGCTGGCCGACGAGGACATTATCCTTATTAACAAGCGGCTCGATGAGGCGCAAGGTATGTTTCAAGTACTCCGTTCATGATTGTATTAATTTGCAAATGCTAAGTTAAAGCTTATGTGCTGCTATATGCATAATTGCAGATGGCACTTCTGAGGTCGAAACCCTCACGGGTGACCTTGCCCGGGTGAAGGAGCAGGCAAGGGTGAGCAATGTGGCTGCTGATAAAGCGGCTGCAGATTTGAAGGCCGAACAGGCCATCCCGCGCCAGTTCGAGGAGCGGGTATTCAAAGTGGAGCAAGAGCTCAAGGACGCCACTCGCAGGTGTGAGTCCCTCGAGGAGGAGAATAAAGCTAAGGCGGCCGAACTCGCCAAGGCCCTATAGGAAGCCCAAGAGGCGAGGTCTGGATCCCGAGCGGATTGTGAGGAGATCCGACAGGCCGGACAGATAGCGGCTGGTAAACCCTTTCTTCTACAGTCTAAGTTTGGCGATCAGAGGTATGCCTTGCTTAATTGACTATGGAGTTCTCCATACGCCTTTGCGGATCTTTCGAAGAGTGCCGCCGAAGCAGCGCAATTGTTCTAAGCCCAAGAGGGGCATGCGACGGAGAAGCTGTTCTGGTCGCAGTTCATGATGCAGGAGCACTCGGCGCTGTTCAACGACCAAATGGCGCAGTGTGCCGAGCTGCGTAAGATGGCTGGAGTGGCCATGAAGGATGTCATAGTCCGGCTATGGCCAGCCGAACCCATTCCGAGCAGCTATTTTGGCCTAGTGCAGCGACTCGTCGATGCCTTGCCCCGAATTGATGCAGTAAAGCGGCCAGTGTGCATAGAAGGTGCACGGATGGCCTTCGCCCGCGTCAAGATCTACTGGGCGAAGATGAAGTCCGCTGTTATTGCAGTTGAGGGTCCTCTCGGAGGCAAGGACCACCGCACGCCGGAGCGCTACTTAGAAGACGTCCTAGAGGGCGCTCGCTTGATAAAGGGTCAATGCTCAAAGGACATTATGTTCGAATGAATGTATCCGAACGACCCGGACATTTTTATTATATATATTAAGGCTTTGTGATATGTTTGTGCTATTGTCTTAAATTTCTTTCCTCCTGTGCGGTCGTTTTTGTATTCTTGAGAGTTTTCCAGTCGTCGGCTCCGGCCCCTATGTAGATACTACGAGGGTGTTCAGAATGGCACATGATCACACTTGACCCAACGTCTTGGTCCGTAAAGGAGGTGTCAGTGCGGCGAACGAGGCAATGGGACTATGTGGATTTACCACTCTCACTTAGCCATAGGAGTTTGACGATAGGGCTATAAGATATCCCCCGGTATGTACACGGCTATCGGGATGCGGATGCATTACGTATATGACCGGAAAAATAGTCCTTCGTATAATACGGGAAAAATTGCTAAAGATTTAGTAAGTCGCCGAGTGGCTGACTGATACGTCTCCAATGTATCTATAATTTTTGATTGTTCCATGCTAATATACTACCCCTTTTGAATGATTATGGGCTTTATTATAAACTTCTATATTACTTTTGGGACTAACCTATTAACCGGAGGCCCATCCCATATTGTTGTTTTAATGCATGTTTCAGTATTTCGAAGAAAAGGAATATCAAACGGAGTCCAAACGGAATGAAACCTTTGGCAACGTGATTTTTTGGAAGATTATCATCCTGGAGACTTGGAGTTTACGTCAGAAGTTACTCGAGGAGCCCAGGAGATAGGGGGGGCGCCCCCCCTACTGGGCGCGCCCCCTGTCTCGTGGACCCCTCGATCACCCCCCGACCGACTTCTTTCGCCTATATAGTCCCACGTACCCTGAAAACATCCAAGAAAAAGATAGATCGGGAGTTCCGCCGCCGCAAGCCTCTGTAGCCACCAAAAACCTCTCGGGAGCCTGTTCGGGCACCCTGCCGGAGGGGGAATCCATCACCGGTGGCCATCTTCATCATCCCGGCGCTCTCCATGACGAGGAGGGAGTAGTTCACCCTCGGGCTGAGGGTATGTACCAGTAGCTATGTGTTTGATCTCTCTCTCTCTCTCTCTCTCTCTCTCTCTCTCTCTCTCTCTCTCTCTCGTGTTCTCTCTCGTGTTCCCTCTATGGCACGATCTTGATGTATCCCGAGCTTTGCTATTGTAGTTGGATCTTATGATGTTTCTCCCCCTCTACTCTCTTGTGATGAATTGAGTTTCCCCTTTGAAGTTATCTTATCGGATTGAGTCTTTTATGAGAACACTTGATGTATGTCTTGCCGTGCTTATCTGTGGTGACAATGGAATATCATGTGCCTCTTGATGTATGTTTTGGTGACCAACTTGCGGGTTCCGTCCATGAACCTATGCATAGGGGTTGGCACACGTTCTTGACTCTCCGGTAGAAACTTTGGGGCACTCTTTGAAGTACTTTGTGTTGGTTGGATGAATCTGAGATAGTGTGATGCATATCGTATAATCATACCCACGGATACTTGAGTAGACAATGGAGTATCTAGGTGACATTAGGGTTTTGATTGATTTGTGTCTTAAGGTGTTATTCTAGTATGAACTCTTTTATAGATCAATCCGAAAGAATAACTTTGAGGTGGTTTCGTACCCTACCATAATCTCTACATTTGTTCTTCGCCATTAGTGGCTTTGGAGTGACTCTTTGTTGCATGTTGAGGGCTTGTTATATGATCTATCTATGTTATTATTGTTCAGAGAACTTGCACTAGTGAAAGTATGAACCCTAGGCCTTGTTTCCTATCATTGCAATACCGTTTACGCTCACTTTTACCATTAGTTACCTTGCTGTTTTTATATTTTCAGATTACAAATACCTATATCTACCATCCATATTGCACTTGTATCACCATCTCTTCATTAACTAGTGCACCTATACAATTTACCATTGTATTGGGTGTGTTGGGGACACAAGAGACTCTTTGTTATTTGGTTGCAGGGTTGCTTGAGAGAGACCATCCTCATTCTACGCCTCCCACAGATTGATAAACCTTAGGTCATCCACTTGAGGGAAATTTGCTACTGTCCTACAAACCTGTGCACTTGCAGGCCCAACAACGTCCACAAGAAGAAGGTTGTGTAGTAGATATCAAGCTCTTTTCTGGCGCCGTTGCTGGGGAGGTGAGTGCTTGAAGGTATATCTTTAGATCTTGCAATCTAAACATTTCCATAGCCATTCCGAGATATATTGCCATGCAACTTTCCACCGTTCCATTCATCATCATCATGACATACTTTACTTTTGTCATATTGCCATTGCATGATCATGTAGTTGACATCGTATTTGTGGCAAAGCCACCATGCATTATTTTTCATGCATGTCACTCTTGATTCATTGCACCATCTCGGTACACCGCCGGAGGCATTCATATAGAGTCATATCTTGTTCTAGTTTCGAGTTGTAATCCTTATGTTGTAATCAATAGAAGTGTGATGATCATCATTATTAGAGCATTGCCCAAAAAAGGGGAAAAAGAAAGGCCAAAAAGAAAAAGAAAAAGGAAAGGCCCAAAAAAGGGCAATGTTACTATCTCTTTTTCCACACTTGTGCTTCAAAGCAGCACCTTGTTCTTCATGTAGTGAGTCTCATATTTTTGTGCTTGAAAGTAGCACCATGTTTTTCATATAGTGAGTCTCATAAGTTGTCTTTTTCATACTAGTGGGAATTTTTCATTATAGAACTTGGCTTGTATATTCCTACAATGGGCTTCCTCAAATGCCCTAGGTCTTTGTGAGCAAGCAAGTTGGATGCACACCCACTAGTTTTCTTTTGTTGAGCATTCATTTATAGCTCTAGTGCATCCGTTGCATGGCAATCCCTACTCCTCATGTTGACATCAATTGATGGGCATCTCCATAGCCCGTTTATTATCCTCGTCAATGTGAGACTTTCTTTTTTTGTCTTCTCCACACAACCCCCATCATTATATTCTATTCCACCCATAGTGCTATTGAAGGAAATATGCCCTAGAGGCAATAATAAAGTTATTATTTATTTCCTCATATCATGATAAATGTTTATTATTCATGCTAGAATTGTATTAACCGGAAACATGATACATGTGTGAATACATAGACAAACATATAGTCACTAGTATGCCTCTACTTGACTAGCTCATTAATCAAAGATGGTTATGTTTCCTAACCATAGACATGTGTTGCTATTTGATTAATGGGACCACATCATTAGGAGAATGATGTGATTGACATGACCCATTCCGTTAGCCTAGCACTTGATCGTTTAGTATATTGCTATTGCTTTCTTCATGACCTATACATGTTCCTGTAACTATGAGATTATGCAACTCCCGTTTACCGGAGGAACACTTTGGGTGCTACCAAACGTCACAACGTAACTGGGTGATTATAAAGGAGTACTACAGGTGTCTCCAAAGGTACATGTTGGGTTGGCGTATTTCGAGATTAGGTTTTGTCACTCCGATTGTCGGAGAGGTATCTCTGGGCCCTCTCGGTAATGCACATCACATAAGCCTTGCAAGCATTGCAACTAATAAGTTAGTTGTGAGATGATGTATTACGGAACGAGTAAAGAGACTTGCCGGTAACGAGATTGAACTAGGTATTGGATACCGACGATCGAATCTCGGACAAGTAACATACCGATGACAAAGGGAACAACGTATGTCGTTATGCGGTTTGACCGATAAAGATCTTCGTAGAATATGTAGGAACCAATATGGGCATTTAGGTTCCGCTACTGGTTATTGACCGAGAATAGTTCTAGGTCATGTCTACATAGTTCTCGAACCCGTAGGGTCCGCACGCTTAACGTTACGATGACAGTTTCATTATGAGTTTATAAGTTTTGATGTACCGAAGATTGTTCAGAGTCCCGGATATGATCACAGACATGACGAGGAGTCTCGAAATGGTCGAGACATAAAGATTGATATATTGGAAGCCTATGTTTGGACTTCGGAATAGTTCCGGGTGAAATCGAGATTTTACCGGAACACCGGGGTTACGGAACCCTCCGGGGTTAATGGGCCCTAGTGGGCCATGAGGGAGAAGAGGTGGGCGGCCAGGGCAGGCAGCGCCCCCTCCCCTAGTCCGAATAGGACAAGGAAGGGGCCCCCTTCCTCTTTCCCTCCCCCAAGTCCTAATCCAACTAGGAAGGGGGGAGTCCTACTCCTGGGAGTAGGAATCCTCAGCGCCCTCCTCCTAGGGCCGGCCGCACCCCCTTGCTCCTTTATATCTGGGGCAGGGGCACCCTAGGACACACAAGTTGATCTACGGATCGTTCCTTAGCCGTGTGCGGTGCCCCCTCCACCATATTCCACCTCGGTCATATCGTCGCGAGTTTAGGTGAAGCCTGGCGCGGTAGAGCATCATCATCGTCACCACGCCGTCGTCTTGTGGAACTCATCCCCGACACTTTCTGGATCGGAGTCCGGGATCGTCATCGAGCTGGGCGTGTGCTGAACTCGGAGGTGCGTCGTTCGGTACTTGGATCGGTCGGATCGTGAAGACATCGACTACATCAACCGCGTTGTCATAACGCTTCCGCTTCGGTCTCACGAGGCGTGGACAATACTCTCCCTCTCGTTGCTATGCCATCACCATGATCTTGCGTGCGCGTAGGAAATTTTTGAAATTACTCGTTCCCCAACAAAGGCATCGAGCCTGGTTTTATGCGTAGATGTCATATGCACGAGTAGAACACAAGTGAGTTGTGGGCGATACAAGTCATACTGCTTACCAGCATGTCATACTTTGGTTCAGCGGTATTGTGAGATGAAGCGGCCGGACCGACATTACGCGTGACGCTTACGCGAGACTGGTTTCACCGCTGCGAGCACTCATTGCTTAAAGGTGACCGGCGGGTGTCTCTCTCTCACTTTAGTTGAACCGAGTGGCTACGCCCGGTCCTTGCGAAGGTTAAAACAGCACCAACTTGACAAACTATCGTTGTGGTTTTGATGCGTGGTAAGAACGGTTCTTGCTCAGCCCGTAGCAGCCACGTAAAATTTGCAACAACAAAGTAGAGGACGTCTAACTTGTTTTTGCAGGGCATGTTGTGATGTGATATGGTCAAGACGTGATGCTATATTTTATTGTATGAGATGATCATGTTTTGTAACCGAAGTTATCGGCAATCGCGAGGAGCCATATGGTTGTCGCTTTATTGTATGAAATGCAACGCCATGTAATTGCTTTACTTTATCACTAAGCGGTAGCGATAGTCGTAGAAGCAATAGTTGGCGAGGCGACAACGATGCTACGATGGAGATCAAGGTGTCGCGCGGTGGCGATGGTGATCATGACGGTGCTTCAGAGATGGAGATCACAAGCACAAGATGATGATGGCCATATCATATCACTTATATTGATTGCATGTGATGTTTATCCTTTATGCATCTTATCTTGCTTTGATTGACGGTAGCATTTTAAGATGATCTCTCACTAAAAAATTATCAAGAAGTATTCTCCCGAGTATGCACCGTTGCCAAAGTTCTTCGTGCCTGACACACCACGTGATGATCGGGTGTGATAAGCTCTACGCTTTTATACAACGGTGCAAAACAGTTGGGCACGCGAATACTCAGGTTAAACTTGACGAGCCTAGCATATAACAGATATGGCCTCGAACACGGAGACCGAAGGTCGGCGTGAATCATATAGTAGATATGATCAACATAGTGATGTTCACCATTGAAACTACTCCATCTCACGTGACGATCGGACATGGTGTAGTTAATATGGATCACGTAATCACTTAGAAGATTAGAGGATGTCTATCTAAGTGGGAGTTCTTAAGTAATATGATTAATTGAACTTAAATTTATCATGAACTTAGTACCGATAGTATTTTGCTTGTCTATGTTTACTGTAGATAGATGGCTCGTGTTGTTGTTCCGTTGAATTTTAATGCGTTCCTTGAGAAAGCAAAGTTGAAAGATGATGGTAGCAATTACACGGACTGGGTCCGTAACTCGAGGATTATCCTCATTGCTGCACGTAAGAATTACGCCCCGAAGCACCGCTGGGTGCCAGGCCTGCTGCTGATGCAACCGAGCGGCGTTAAGAACGTCTGGCGAGCAAAGCTGATGACTACTCGATAGTTCAGTGTGCCATGCTTTACGGCTTAGAACCGGGCCTTCAACGACGTTTTGAACGTCATGGAGCATATGAGATGTTCCAGAGTTGAAGTTAATATTTCAAGCAAATGCCCGGATTGAGAGATATGAAGTCTCCAATAAGTTCTATAGCTGCAAGATGGAGGAGAATAGTTATGTCGGTGAACACATACTCAAAATGTCCGGGTATAATAATCACTTGATTCAAGCGGGAGTTAATCTTCCGATGATAGTGTCATTGACACAATTCTTCAATAACGCCACCAAGCTACAAGAGCTTCGTGATGAACTATAATATGCAAGGGATGGACAAGTCTATTCCCGAGCTCTTCGCAATGCTAAAAGCATGGAGGTAGAAATCAATAAGGAGCATCAAGTGTTGATGGTTAACAAGACCACTAGTTTCAAGAAAAAGGGCAAAGGGAAGAAGAAAGGGAACTTCAAGAAGAACACCAAACAAGTTGCTGCTCAAGAGAAGAAACCCAAGTCTGGACCTAAGCCGAGACCGAAGTGCTTCTCCGCAAGCGCATCGACACTTTGAAGCGGAACTGCCCCAAGTATTTGGCGGATAAGAAGGATGGCAAGGTGAACAAAGGTATATGTGATATACATGTTATTGATGTGTACCTTACTAGAGCTCGCAGTAGCACCTGGTTATTTGATACTGGTTCTGTTGCTAATATTTGCAACTCGAAACAGGGACTACGGAATAAGCGAGCACTAGCCAAGGACGAGGTGACGATGCGCGTGGGAAACGGTTCCAAAGTCGATGTGATCGCGGTCGGCACGCTACCTCTACATCTACCTTCGGGATTAGTTTTAGACCTAAATAATTGTTATTTGGTGCCAGCGTTAAGCATGAACATTATATCTGGATCTTGTTTGATGTGAGACGGTTATTCATTTAAGTCAGAGAAAAATGGTTGTTCTATTTATATGAATAATATCTGTTATGGTCATGCACCCTTGAAGAGTGGTCTATTTTTATTGAATCTCGATAGTAGTAATACACATATTCATAGTGTTGAAACCAAAAGATGCAGAGTTGATAATGATAGAGCAACTTATTTGTGGCACTGCCGTTTAGGTCATATCGGTATAAAGCGCATGAAGAAACTCCATATTGATGGACTTTTGGAATCACTTGATTATGAATCACTTGGTACTTGTGAACCGTGTCTCATGGGCAAGATGACAAAACGCCGTTCTCCGAACTATGGAGCGAGCAACTGATTTGTTGGAAATCATACATCCGATGTTTGTGGTCCAATGAATGTTGAGGCTCGCGGCGGGTATCGTTATTTTCTCACCTTCACAGATGATTTGAGCAGATATGGGTATATCTACTTAATGAAACACAAATCTTTGAAAAGTTCAAAGAATTTCAGAGTGAAGTGGAAAATCATCGTGACAAGAAAATAAAATTTCTACGATCTGATCGTGGAGGAGAATATTTGAGTTACGAGTTTGGTTTACATTTGAAACAATGCAGAATAGTTTCGCAACTCACGCCACCCGGAACACCACAACGAAATGGTGTGTCCGAACGTCGAATCGTGCTTTACTAGATATGGTGCGATCTATGATGTCTCTTACTGATTTACCGCTATCGTTTTGGGGTTATGCTTTAGAGACGGCGCATTCACGTTAAATATGGCACCATCAAAATCCGTTAAGACAACGCCTCATGAACTGTGGTTTGGCAAGAAACCAAAGTTGTCGTTTCTTAAAGTTTGGGGCTGCGATGCTTATGTGAAGAAACTTCAACCAGATAAGCTCGAACCCAAATCGGAGAAATGTGTCTTCATAGGATACCCAAAGGAGACTGTTGGGTACACCTTCTATCACAGATCTGAAGGCAAGATTTTCGTTGCTAAATTCGGATCCTTTCTAGAAAAAGAGTTTCTCTCGAAAGAAGTGAGTGGGAGGAAAGTAGAACTTGATGAGATAACTGTATCTGCTCCCTTATTGGAAAGTAGTTCATCACAAGAACCGGTTCCTATGGCAACTACACCAATTAGTGAGGAAGCTAATGATATTGATCATGAAACTTCAGATCAAGTCTCTACTGAACTTCGTAGGTCAACCAGAGTAAGATCCGCACCAGAGTGGTACGGTAA
This sequence comes from Aegilops longissima, assembly GCA_021605205.1. Taxonomy (NCBI): domain Eukaryota; kingdom Viridiplantae; phylum Streptophyta; class Magnoliopsida; order Poales; family Poaceae; genus Aegilops; species Aegilops longissima. The sequence goes on from CM038680.1 coordinate 522,407,174, forward strand.
TCCTATTCTGGAAGTCATGTTACTTGACCATGGCGAACCTACGAACTATGAGGAAGCGATGATGAGCCCAGATTCCGCAAAATGGCTAGTACCATGAAATCTGAGATGGGATCCATGTATGAAAACAAAGTATGGACTTTGGTTGACTTGCCCGATGATCGGCAAGCCATTGAGAATAAATGGATTTTTAAGAAGACTGACGCTGATGGTAATATAGCTGTCTATAAAGCATGACTTGTTGCGAAAGGTTTTCGACAAGTTCAAGGGGTTGACTACGATGAGACTTTCTCACCCGTAGCGATGCTTAAATCTGTCCGAATCATGTTAGCAATTGCTGCATTTTATGATTATGAAATTTGGCAAATGGATGTCAAAACTGCATTCTTGAATGGATTTCTAGAAGAAGAGTTGTAGATGATGCAACCAGAAGGTTTTGTTGATCCAAAAGGGGCTAACAAAGTGTGCAAGCTCCAGCGATCAATTTATGGTTTGGTGCAAGCCTCTCGGAGTTGGAATAAACGTTTTGATAGTGTGATCAAAGCATATGGTTTTATACAGACTTTTGGAGAAGCCTCTATTTACAAGAAAGTGAGTGGGAGCTCCGTAGCTTCTGATATTATATGTGGACGACATATTATTGATTGGAAATGATATAGAATTTCTGGATAGCATAAAAGGATACTTGAATAAAAGTTTTTCAATGAAAGACCTCGGTGAAGCTGCTTACATATTGGGCATCAAGATCTATAGAGATAGATCAAGACGCTTGATTGGACTTTCACAAAGCACATACCTTGATAAAGTTTTGAAAAGTTCAAAATGGATCGAGCAAAGAAAGGATTCTTACCTATATTACAAGGTGTGAAATTGAGTCAAACTCAATGCCCGACCACAGCAGAAGATAGAGAGAAATGAAAGATGTTCCTATGCTTCAGCCATAGGCTCTATCATGTATGCAATGCTGTGTACCAGACTGACGTATGCTTAGCAATAAGCTTGGCAGGAAGGTACCAAAGTAATCCAGAATGGATCATTTGGACAGCGGTCAAGAACATCCCAAATACGAAAAGGACTAAGGATATGTTTCTCGATATGGAGGTGACAAAGAGCTAGTCGTAAATGGTTACGTCGATGCAAGCTTTGACACGATCCGGACGATTCTAAATCGCAAACCGGATACGTGTTTTTATTAAACGGTGGAGCTGTTAGTTGGTGCAGTTCAAAACAAAGCGTCGTGGCGGGATCTACATGTGAAGCAGAGTACATAGCTGCTTCGGAAGCAGAAAATGAAGGAGTCTGGATGAAAGAGTTCATTTCCGATCTAGGTGTCATACCTAGTGCATCGGGACCAATGAAGATCTTCTGTGACAATAATGGTGCAATTGCCTTGGCAAAGGAATCCAGATTTCACAAGAGGACCAAGAACATCAAGAGACGCTTCAATTCCATCTGGGACCAAGTCCAGGTGGGAGACATAGAGATTTGCAAGATACATACGGATCTGAATGTTGCAGACCCGTTGACTAAGCCTCTTCCACGAGCAAAACATGATCAACACCAAGACTCCATGGGTGTTAGAATCATTACTGTGTAATCTAGATTATTGACTTTAGTGCAAGTGGGAGACTGGAGGAAATATGCCCTAGAGGCAATAATAAAGTTATTATTTATTTCCTCATATCATGATAAATGTTTATTATTCATGCTAGAATTGTATTAACCGGAAACATGATACATGTGTGAATACATAGACAAACATATAGTCACTAGTATGCCTCTACTTGACTAGCTCATTAATCAAAGATGGTTATGTTTCCTAACCATAGACATGTGTTGTTATTTGATTAATGGGATCACATCATTAGGAGAATGATGTGATTGACATGACCCATTCCGTTAGCCTAGCACTTGATCGTTTAGTATATTGCTATTGCTTTCTTCATGACCTATACATGTTCCTGTAACTATGAGATTATGCAACTCCGTTTACGGAGGAACACTTTGGTGCTACCAAACGTCACAACGAATCGGGTGATTATAAAGGAGTACTACAGGTGTCTCCAAAGGTACATGTTGGGTTGGCGTATTTCGAGATTAGGTTATGTCACTCCGATTGTCGGAGAGGTATCTCTGGGCCCTCTCGGTAATGCACATCACATAAGCCTTGCAAGCATTGCAACTAATAAGTTAGTTGTGAGATGATGTATTACGGAATGAGTAAAGAGACTTGCTGGTAACGAGATTGAACTAGGTATTGGATACTGACGATCGAATCTCGGACAAGTAACATACCGATGACAAAGGGAACAACGTATGTCGTTATGCGGTTTGACCGATAAAGATCTTCGTAGAATATGTAGGAACCAATATGGGCATCTAGGTTCCGCTATTGGTTATTGACCGAGAATAGTTCTAGGTCATGTCTACATAGTTCTCGAACCCGTAGGGTCCGCACGCTTAACGTTACGATGACAGTTTCATTATGAGTTTATAAGTTTTGATGTACCGAAGATTGTTCGGAGTCCCGGATATGATCACGGACATGACGAGGAGTCTCGAAATGGTCGAGACATAAAGATTGATATATTGGAAGCCTATGTTTGGACTTCGGAATAGTTCCGGTGAAAACGGATTTTACCGAACACCGGGTTACGGAACCTCCCGGGGTTAATGGGCCTTAGTGGGCCATGAGGGAGAAGAGGAGGGCCGGCCAGCGCAGGCGCGCCTCCCCCTAGTCCGAATAGGACAAGGAAGGGGGCGCCCCCCCTCCTCTTTCCCTCCCCCAAGTCCTAATCCAACTAGGAAGGGGGGAGTCCTACTCCCTGGGAGTAGGACTCCTCCGGCGCGCCTCCTCCTAGGGCCGGCCGCACCCCCCCTTGCTCCTTTATATACGGGGGCAGGGGGCACCCTAGCACACACAAGTTGAGCTGCGGATCGTTCCTTAGCCGTGTGCGGTGTCCCCCTCCACCATATTCCACCTCGGTCATATCGTCGTGGAGTTTAGGCGAAGCCCTGCGCTGGTAGAGCATCATCATCGTCACCACGCCGTCGTGCAGATGGAACTCATCCCCGAAACTTTGCTGGATCGGAGTCCGGGGATCGTCATCGAGCTGAACGTGTGCTGAACTCGGAGGTGCCGTACGTTCGGTACTTGGATCGGTCGGATCGTGAAGACGTACGACTACATCAACCGCGTTGTCATAACGCTTCCGCTTACGGTCTATGAGGGTACGTGGAAAATACTCTCCCCTCTCGTTGCTATGCCATCACCATGAGCTTGCGTGTGCGTAGGAAATTTTTTGAAATTACTACGTTCCCCAACAGCTATATCCATGGCTCACGCTCATGTATTGCGTGAAGGTTGAAAAAGTTTGAGATTATTTAAGTATGAAACAATTGCTTGGCTTGTCATCGGGGGTATAGAAGTTGGGAACATCTTTGTTTGACGAAAATGAAGCATAGCCTAATTATATGATTTTGTAGGGATGAACTTTCTTTTGTCATGTTATTTTGAGAAGACATGATCACTTTGATTAGTATGCTTGAAGTGTTACTATTTCTTTTATCAATATGAACTTTTATTTTGAATCATTTGGATCTGAACATTCATGCCACAATAAAGAAAATTACATTGAGAATTATGCTAGGTAGCATTCCACATCAAAAATTCTGATTTTATCATTTACCTACTCGAGGACGAGCAGGAATTAAGCTTGGGGATGCTTGATACGTCTCCAACGTATCTATAATTTTTAATTGTTCCATGCTATTATACTACCCCTTTTGAAAGATTATGGGCTTTATTATAAAGTTTTATATTACTTTTGGGACTAACCTATTAACCGGAGGCCCAACCCATATTGCTGTTTTATTGCCTGCTTTAGTATTTCGAAGAAAAGGAATATCAAACCGACTCCAAACGGAATGAAACCTTCGGCAACGTGATTTTTTGGAAGATTATCATCCTGAAGTCTTGGAGTTTGCGTCAGAAGATACTCGAGGAGCCCAGAGATAGCCCCCTCTGGTGCGCCTATCTCGTGGACCCTCGAGCACCCCCGACCGACTTCTTTCGCCTATATAGTCCCAATGCCTAAAAACATCCAAGAAGAAGATAGATCGGTAGTTCCGCCTCCATAAGCCTCTGAGACACCAAAACCTCTGGGAGCCTGTTCGGCACCTGCCGGGCGGGAATCCATCACCGTGGCCATCTTCATCATCCGGCGCTCTCCATGACGAGGAGGGAGTAGTTCACCCTCGGGGCTGAGGGTATGTACCAGTAGCTATGTGTTTGGTCTCTCTCTCTCTCTCGTGTTCTCTCGTGTTCCCTCTATGGCACGATCTTGATGTATCCCAGCTTTGCTATTGTAGTTGGATCTTATGATGTTTCTCCCCCTCTACTCTCTTGTGATGGATTGAGTTTCCCCTTTGAAGTTATCTTATCGGATTGAGTCTTTTATGAGAACACTTGATGTATGTCTTGCCGTGCTTATCTGTGGTGACAATGGGATATCATGTGCCTCTTGATGTAAGTTTTGGTGACCAACTTGCGGGTTCCGCCCATGAACCTATGCATAGGGGTTGGCACACGTTCTTGACTCTCCGGTAGAAACTTTGGGGCACTCTTTGAAGTACTTTGTGTTGGTTGGATGAATCTGAGATAGTGTGAGGCATATCGTATAATCATACCCACAGATACTTGAGGTGACAATGGAGTATCTAGGTGACATTAGGGTTTTGATTGATTTGTGTCTTAAGGTGTTATTCTAGTACGAACTCTTTTATAGATCGATTCGAAAGAATAACTTTGAGGTGGTTTCGTACCCTACCATAATCTCTACGTTTGTTCTCCGCCATTATTGGCTTTGGAGTGACTCTTTGTTGCATGTTGAGGGCTTGTTATATGATCTATCTATGTTATTATTGTTCAGAGAACTTGCACTAGTGAAAGTATGAACCCTAGGCCTTGTTTCCTATCATTACAATACCATTTACGCTCACTTTTACCATTAGTTACCTTGCTGTTTTTATATTTTCAGATTACAAATACTTATATCTACCATCCATATTGCACTTGTATCACCATCTCTTCGCCAAACCAGTGCACCTATACAATTTACCATTGTATTGGGTGTGTTGGGGACACAAGAGACTCTTTGTTATTTGGTTGCAGGGTTGCTTGATAGAGACCATCTTCATCCTACGCCTCCCACGGATTGATAAACCTTAGGTCATCCACTTGAGGGAAATTTGCTACTGTCCTACAAACCTGTGCACTTGCAGGCCCAACAACGTCTACAAGAAGAAGGTTGTGTAGTAGACATCACTGACCAGCTCTCGCCGCATCATGACAGTCAGTTTTCGACTTTCCCTACTAAGGTGCTTGACCGGACGAACCAGAAACACAATCGTAGTAGTTCTCCCTTTACTACCCTAGCCGAACAAATGGAACGTAAGGTAGCAAACACAGGAGCCGGGCAACCCAACTATTGACCAAAAACATGATTCGGAGTCGATGCATATAATGCCAAGTTTGGGATGCCGAAGTGTGCTATAAAGCTATTCGGGCTTTTGTTTGGCAACACATATGTGTCCCCATAGAGCCCCTGGCAATGCGTGCCGAGGTGTGTGAGTGAAACAACTAGGGAGACGGAATACAGTTTTATGAATAAGGTCGATACTGAAAAGATTATCTTCACTAGAATCTGATTGATACGTCAAAACGTGATCTTACAGAGGACACCATAAGCACCAAGACCATTTTACATGCCGGGGGTCTAAGAATAAGGAGAAAAGCTCGATACAAGTCCTTGAATAAAGTTTGGTCTAAAGAATCCTTTGGACATCCTGTCGCACATCTGCGCCACTTTCGCTTTGGAGAGAGAGGTTCCTTAAGAGGAATGGTCTTCGGCTATCCGTGGGAAACTTGGCTCGAAGAGAGTCCTTGCAAGTCCGTAGGATATATAGGTTTGAATGCACCTGTGGTAGAAGAGAAAAAATAATCAAAAAAAGGTGGAAGGTCATACAGGGTCAAACCGTACTATAGACCTGTCCGTATTGTGCCTCCATTGAGGCCCAAGGTATTTTGAGTGCATAATTATGCATGCGCGATACGAATTCCGCGGGTGTGTGCGGCGATCGACGGAGGCAAAACTTCTAGTCTAGCTCTAGAATCACCGAGCTGTCAGCATGCGGGACTGACCGGACTCGTTTAACAATGTCCGGCGGTTTGATGACCGATGAGGTGTGTGGCTTGATAGGGCCGCTCTGTACTTCGGCCGCGAGGGCCACGGTGTGCTCCTCTGTACAGAGGAAGCGTTTCGTGTTTCCATTGACTGTTATGATGCCACGTGGACTGGGCATCTTGAGCTTTAAATAAGCATAGTGCGGGACCGCGTTGAATCAAGCGAAAGCGGATCGTCCGAGCAGTGCGTGATAACCACTGCGGAAGGGGACGATATCAAAGATCAAGTCTTCGCTGCGGAAGTTGTCTGGCGAGCCAAAGACGACTTCCAATGTTATTGAGCCCGAGCAACGGGCCTCTACACCAGGTATTACTCCTTTAAAGGTAGTTGTAGTGGGCTTGATTCTTGACGAATCCAGACCTATTTTGCAGACAGTGTCCTAGTAGAGAAGGTTAAGACTATTGCCGCCGTCCATAAGGACTCTCGTGAGGTGGAATCCGTCGATGATTGGGTCGATGACCAAAGCTACCGAACCTTCGTGAAGGATACTGGTCGGGTGGTCCATTCGATTGAAGGAGATCGGACAAGCCGACCATGGGTTGAATTTTGGGGCGACCGGCGCTACGGCATAGACGTCCATTAATGCGCTCTTGCGCTCCCGCTTGGGGATGTGAGTGACGTAGATCATATTCACCGTTATGACCTCGGGGGGAATTTCTTCTGTCCCCATGTCGGTGTCAAAACCGGCGGATCTCGGGTAGGGGGTCCCGAACTGTGCGTCTAGGCGGATGGTAACAGGAGACAAGGGACACGATGTTTTACCCAGGTTCGGGCCCTCTTGATGGAGGTAAAACCCTACGTCCTGCTTGATTGATATTGATATTGTGGATGTTTACAAGAGTGGATCTACCACGAGATCAAGGAGGCTAAACCCTAGAAGCTAGCCTATGGTATGATTGTAAGGGTTGTTGTTGTCCTACGGACTAGAGCCATCCGGTTTATATAGACACCAGAGAGGGCTAGGGTTACATAGAGTCGGTTAAAATGGTAGGATATCTACATATCCGTATCGCCAAGCTTGCCTTCCACGCCAAGGAAAGTCCCATCCGGACACGGGGCGAAGTCTTCAATCTTGTATCTTCATAGTCTTGGAGTCCGGTCGATGATGATAGTCCGCCGATGATAGTTCACCGATGATGGTAGTCCGCTATCCGACACCCCTAATCCAGACTCCTCGGTAGCCCTCGAACCAGGCTTCAATGACGATAAGTCCGCGCGTATATTGCTTGGCATTGCAAGGCGGGTTCCTCCTCCGAATGATAGAAGATTGTGAACACCAGATAGTGTCCGCTCAGAAAATAAATTCCACATTCCACCGTAGAGAGAATAATATATACACAAGTTCAATCTGCCGACGTTTTCTGTGGCATGACGTCACGCCACTACCAAGCCATTATTTAAATCGTTTTTACTTTACCACCTTAGCGCATTTAGCGAAGCGGTTTCCTTGGCACGTCTTGTCGAGCGAGATCGTGTTCCCCTTAATCCGGGATTCTCATCAATACGGACGGGGTAACCCAACCGCGCTATTGATGGTGACGCTTGGGAGATAAGCGAGTTTTACCAGGCGGTGGGGGCGCGTGACTTCGCCCGCCCATATAAGGGATAAGGATTCACCTTTTCACCCACGCCTTCTTCCTCCTTTGCTTATCCATCTCCGCAAGACTGAGCTCCAGCGCCCAAGTTCGCAAGATCTCGTCTCAACCTTCTCCCACCATGTCCGGAGCGGAGGTAAATGGTTGGCCTCCACCGTTAAGGAGGAGCACATCGCTAAACTGCGCGGTGCGGATACCTCTCCGGCGACATCGCGCACCGGCTGCCAGACGAGGGGCAGCTCATCCCCACCCCCAGGCCCCATGAGAGGGTCGATTTCCTTCCCCACTTCCTCCGCGGACTGGGCTTTCCACTTCACCCCTTTGTCCGGGGCTCATGTTCTACTACGGCCTGATTTCCATGATCCGCACCGAACTTCATCCTCAACATCTCGGCGTTTATCGTGGTGTGCGAGGCCTTCCTCTGCATCCGCCCCACTTCGCTTGGCTCAAGACCTTCAATGTCAAGCGAAGGTAGTGAAGGGCACTCAAGCGGAGTCGGAGGCGCCATGTTGGGCAAGATGCCCAATGTCCTTTAGTTCAAGGGCCTTCGTGGAATCCATCAAGGGTGGCAATCGGGTGGTTCTATATCACCGAGCCGCGTGACCCTACATGGGCGGCGGCCCCCGAGTTCAGATCTGGTATCCCCACGCAGCTCACCTCTTGGAAAGAGAAGGGCTTGTTGTGGGGTAGTTCGGAGGAGCTGACGGGACTCCAAGCCTGTATCCGGAAGCTGGTGAAGAAGCTCAGGCTGGTTAACGTGGTCCAAGTCATGCTCGTCCGCCGGATTCTCCCATGCCAAGAGCGGGCATTCAATCTGTGGGAGTTCGATCCGGAACAGCACCAGGCGCTGAGCAGGCTCTTCGACACGACGTACGAAGGCGCCTGGAGGGTGCTGTTCAAGGGCGCCGAAGCCCCCGCATCCGCGACTGAAGATCGCGGATTTCGCTCGCAGCGCCAAGCCGACGAGGTAAGTGATTCTACCCCTTTACGGGACACTTGCTTTTCATAGTTTGACTCTATGCGGGTTTTAATTTCCCCTTTTCCTTTGACAGGACTGGATGAGGAAGGCGGAGCAGATTATCTGCCCGGCTCCTATGCCAGAAAATCCAGTAGACGCCCGTCTAGCGAGGCTGCTGGTTCCGGCACCGCACGTGGTGCCGGAGAAGAAGGCCAAGAAGGAGGCCACGGGTGCTCGGAAGAGTTCCCGTTTTCAGGTGTCCGACGACTCGGGCGGACTCCTCCCAAAGCGAGGAGGAGAAGAGGACTCTCTCGGAGGAGGAGAGAGGAAGAGGAAGGCTTCCCAACAGGGAGGCGAAGGGTCCAAGAGGGAAGGACTATTCCCGGACAGCTCCGCCAACATCAACGTTGGCGAGGAAGAATGGCCTTCAAGGGCCAGGCCTCCGCGAGATCGTAAGTATCCGGATTCCTGAATGATTTATATTTTCTTTTTCTGCGTCACATGGTGTCATTATGATGCCGCATGCTGCTGTAGTCCGCCAGTGATAATCTCCCCGCTTCATCGAAGCGGGTCGCTGGCTCCGTCGGATGTAGACTCCATCCCGACCGCCTCCACCCCTCGCGACATCGAGGGGCCGAGGTGGGATCCCAAGAAGGGACCCATCGGGAGGCCCGGGCGCCACAAGGCGCCCTCCGGACTTTGCGCCGACTCCATATCGTAACCCGCAGTGGTTCCGGTCCGCCGGGCGCCCTTCAATGAAGGGCAAGACCATGACGCCGCGGCTTCCGCCCAACCGGGCGCCGGCAATTTGTTGAGGCGCTGCAGCGCTTCCATCGAGGAAGAACACCGCACTATTATGAGTGCGGTGATTCAAAAGTGCAGCTTGCTAAGAGCGGGCTGACCGAAGCTCGCAGAGCCTTCTATCGCTTTGAGGTAAGAAGTTAAAAATATGCAATGTAATACCGCATAGACAGTAGCCCCTGATGCTCGGTTCGGTGTTCGGAAAGAAAAGCCGGACTGAGGATCTGAAAAAAGAAGATATACGCAGGGTTGCTAAAAAATTATGTCAATATGGGTTGCAGGCTGCGCTGCTGACCTCTGCCGCACTAACTGCGGAGGTCGGTGCTTTGAAGCAGGAGCTCGAGTGGTCCAAGCAAGATCTCGGCCGCGCCAAGAAGCAGCTCCAGGACAAAGAAGGCGAGTAACACCACTTTGAACTTGTACCTTACAGAAAAGGATTTAGGTTGCAACAAAAATAACAAGGATAACATGGTACTGCAGGGCCACGAACGAGGTGGCGACCACGAAGGAGGCCGTGTCCGCGGTCGAACGCAAAGGCCGCTGAACGGGCAGAGCGAGAAAAGCAGAGGCGCGGTGGCGGTGGTTCAGCAAAGCTCCGTGCTCTCATGGAAAAGCATGAGAGTTTGGGCGTGACTCAAAGACTCGAGAGTCCGAGCTTGCCTCGCCTCGAAAGTGCCAAACTGCCAAGGCCGATGCCCATAAGTCCCTTCAGAGATTGAGTTGGTGAGGAAGATAGCGGCGGGTAAGGCATTTTTCATCCAAAGCAAGCATGTGAATGTAAATTACGTGTTACTTACCCGAATTCGAGCTCTCGAGGCGTTTGCAGATCTGCCTCATGGCGTGTCTGATGCCGCCGCATTCTACCGAGCCGAGGAGGGGAAATCAATGGAGAAGGTCTTCTGGTCTCGGATGTTGAGGCCGGCCATCCGGTGCCCCTATAGCGACCAGTGAAGCAGCTGGTCGACCTCCACAAGGTGGCTGAGCAGGCCATGAAGGGCCTCATAGTCCGGTGTGGCTCGGAGAGGCCATGCACGGGAGCTACTTCGCCTCGTCTGCGACGCTTGGTGGATTCGTGCCCCAGGTGGAGGTTATCAAGCGCTCCGCTTTGTATTGAAGGTGCTCGTCGGGCCCTTGCCCGCGCAAAAGGTGCATTGGGGCAAGCTGGATGTGGAGAAGCTAATCACTGATGCGCCACCAGCGGGCAAGGAATATCGTACGCCCGAAATGTACTATAAGACTGTCCTGAAGGTGCCCGCAAGATTGCGGATGAGTGCCCCAGGGATGTAATTATTGAGTAAATTCGCAATGTGTTATCCTGTGCGCTGAAAACTTTGTTCATATGCGCTAAGCAACACTTGTTAATTTAAAATATTACCTTCTGTGCGGCCGTTTATTAAATCTGAGAGATGGCAAGTCGTCGGCTTCAGTCCCCATGCCACGAGTCTTTGGGGTGTTCGGGATAAACTTGAGCACTCTTGTTCCCATTTTGGGTCCATCTAGGGAGGCGCCAACACAATGAACAAGGCAACCGGACTTATAGTGCTTGAACACTCTCACTTAGCCATAGAATTCTATAATTTTAAATTTCGGTGAAGCCCCTAGTATTCGGAGGACCGAATTAGGGGGCTATCCACGCCTTCGTCGGACATTATCCGGAACTTCGCTCGAGCGGCGAGGTCTTTAAGGACCCGAAGGACCTCTCGAACAGCGACCAGTCTCTCGCCTTATCATGACAATCAGTTTTAGCTTTCTCCACTAAGGCGTTAACCTGGCTCAACCGGGGCGCAATCGCAGTGGTTCTCCAGTGCTACCTTAGCCGATAGAACGGAACGTAAGGTGCCAAACATGGGAGCCGGGCAAACCCAACTATTGACCCAAGACATGATTCGGAGCCGATTCATATAATGCTATAAGTTCGGGGTGCCGCACTTGTGAAAGTGTTCGGACTTTATCACACCATAATGCGGAGAACATAAGCCCCTGGTGTATTTGGCCGTACCAAAATGTACGGGTGCAACATGTCGTAAATGAACATATATATATATAAGGTAATGCAATTATGGGCAAAAAGTGTTGCATTTTATTCGAGAAGATATGCTATGAGTGCGGAATGATACAAATAGTGCGGAAAGCAAGGGATTGGACGAATTAAAGGCGTCTCCCTCCAGGGGTAGGCCGCGGAATGTTGTATTTAACAAATTTAATGCTCGTGATGGAGACCACCTGAGTGTTCGTCGCGGCCTTTGTCCTTCCCTGGCTGTTGCATCATGAGTTCGGCAGGTTCGCCGCCGGACAGAGTTCTGTATAAAAAGAGAGAAATAAAAGAAAAAAGAGCGACACACTTGGGAGCCCCTGGTGTGGTCGAACCGCACTCTGGGTCTGTTGTGGTTGTGCCTTTCCCCCTATGCCCATGGTATCTCCAAGGCGTAATTATGTACGCGGAGAGTTTGTCTTACAATTTTGCGAGGGCTGGGGTTGAGGCCGCATTGCTACGCGTGCTCGGAACGTGCCAGGTGGTCTTGGTTGATGTTGCTCGGTAGCGTTTGGCCATGTCCGTCGTTTAACGGCCGGACTCAAAATTGCCTTAAAAGGTTGCTCGTAGACTTGCGAGAGCCGCTGTATGTTCCTCCGTTCGGAGGGAGCGTTCCGTGTTTCCATTGACCGTGATGACTCCACGAGGGCTGGCATCTTGAGCTTAAGTTATGCATAATGCGGTACGCGTTGAATTTTGTGAACGCGGTTCGTCCGAGCAGAGCGTGATAGCCGCCATGAACGGGACTATGTCAAGATTAACTCCTCGCATCGAAATTATCCGGGATCCAAGACCACTTCGGTGTAATCGAGCCTGCACAACCGGCCTCGACACCTGGTATGACACCTTTGAAGGTTGTCTTTGTAGGTTTAATCCTTGAAGGGTCTATGCCCATCTTGCGCCCGTATCCCGATAAAGCAGGTTCAGCTACTGCCGCCGTCCATCGGGACTCGTGAGGTGAAATCCATCGACGATTGGGTCTAAAACCAATGCGGCGAATCCGCCATGGCGGATCTGGTCGGATGGTCTCTTCGATCGAAAGTGATCGAGCAAGAGGAGCATGGGTTGAATTTTGGGGCGATCGGCTCCATCGCGATATCGTCCTTTAGTGCACGCTCGCTCCCTCTTGGGAATATGCATTGCGTATATCATGTTTACCGTCCAACTTGAGGGGGGAATCCCTTTTGTCCTCTGTTGTTCGGCGGCGGGTCTCTTCCTCGTCATCGCTGTGTAGCCCCTTGTCACTGTTTTGGCGATTAATTTGCCTGCTGCTTGAATACCCAACAATCTCTGTTGGTGTGGTTAGCTGGCTTTTCGGGGGTTCCATGTATTTGACAGGAGCGGTCGAGTATTCGGTCCAAATTGGACGGGCACGGAGTGGTTCTTGTGAATGGCTTCTTCCGTTGACCGGGCTGGAGCCTTGGAATCCGGCGTTGACTGCCGTATCGGGACTGCCAGCGTTTTTGCTAAGGTTGTTGCTGCGAGCTAGCCAGCTATCCTCTCCCGCGCAGAAGCGGGTCATGAGTGATGTGAGGGCTGCCATGGATTTCGGCTTCTCTGTCCTAGGTGCGGGCCAGCCACTCGTCGCGGATGTTATGTTTGAAGGCAGCGAGTGCCTCTCGCATCCGGACAATCGACGATTTGATTTTTCTTTGTTAAGAACCGTGTCCAGAATTGCTCGGCGATTCGTCGGCTGCTGGATTATGTGGCTTAGGTCATCTGCGTCCGGTGGTCGCATATACGCGCCACTCGGAAGTTGTCGAGGAATGCGGCTTCCGTGTCTTCCCAAAGATCAATTGACTCTGCGGGCAGGCTATTAAGCCAATGCCGAGCTGGTCCTTTAAGCTTGAGCGGGAGATACTTGATGGATTGAAGATCGTCGCCGCGGGCCATATGTATATGGAGGAGATAATCCTCAATCCAAACCGCGGGGTCTGTTGTGCCATCGTAGGATTCGATATTAACGGGTTTAAACCCTTGAGGATTTGATGATCCATTACTTCGTCGGTGAAGCATAGTAGGTGTCTGGCGCCTCAGATTGAGCAATATTGCGGCGTAGCTCGAGAGAGCGTTCTACGATGTGTTCGGCCCGGCGAGTACTTGTATCCGCGCGACGGTATTCGTCGTGGGTCTTGGGCGCCGCGTGATCCATAGATAGATCTGGATTGTCTTGCCTTGTCCTCAATATATCCCGCCGGTCCGCTGCCCCGTAGCTTCATGCTTTTTAGCGATGCCGGGTGCGGTTTTGGTGGAGGGCTTGCACGCCTCTCTGCGCGCCACGAGGTGGTCGGTCTGCCGTATTGTCGCTGGTGATGCAGGTTTGTACGCTTCCTCCTCTAGTCGGGGAGCAACTTGCGTTTTGGGTAACTTTTGGAGGGCATTCATACTCTTGACGCGAGGACCTCGGTCCATCTGTCGGCCATGAGGTCTTGATCAGCTTGAAGCTGTTGCTGCTTTTCTTTAGGATGTTTGCCGTGGCCATTAGCCTGCGTCTGAAACGCTCTTGTTCAACGGGATCCTCGTGGGACGACGAATTAAATCGTCGTCGAGGCTTGCCTCGTCTCCGGAGGGAGGTAGGTAATTGTCATCCTCGACCTCTTAAATGCCGCCCTCTCGTGAGGGCTTGCTTCCCTCCTCCTGCGCTGGATCGTCTTTGGAGGGGTTGTCTTCGCACTTTCGGGGTATTATTATCTCTGTGCGGAATCTCCATTCTTGCCGTGGCGGGATTTAGAGCGGCGCCACGACGTCGGCGCTTGGGCTGTTTCTTTAAGGAATCGGCGTCCGTTGCTTCTTCACCGTCCCCATCTTTTGGGGTGTCCACCATGTATATGTCGTGATGACGAGGTGGTCTTCGGTGTCCTGTAGGCACTGGTTCTTAGTAGTCTCCGGCATCGTCGTCCATACCGTCGATGTCTTGGAGTCGTAGTCGAATCGTCGGTTAAATCGCCGGCGGTGGCTCTGAAGTGGGTGGTGGGTGGGCTATGAATTTCTTCGTCGTCGCGTCCCAACCATCCTGGCCGTGAGTTCGCCAGGGCTCTCGGATAGCGAGAGATGCTTCAGTGAATTTACGATATCACCGAAGGCGAGTGCTGAAAGATGTCCGCAGCGGTGAATTCCATGATCGGCGCCCAATCAGATTCGACCGGCGGGGCGCGGGAGGTTCGAGTCCGCGAAGTCCAGCACCTCGGAGTCATGAGCTTTATGCGGGACAAGGTAAGTGTTCGGCTCCATCGCCGTAGAAGTTGCAGCTCGGGCGGTGTCCAGCCATCCGTCCTCGATCCGAGCGATCGGCTCCGGACTATGGGTCGGAGCGGATTAGTGTCTGACCTCAAGGTGCTGTCCGTGGCGAGTTAGGTCATGCCCATCGTGACAGCCGCTGCACGCTTCGGTATGGCTCAGATCCGTCGAAGATCAAGTCCCCGCGGATATCGGCTGTGAAGTTTAGGCTTCAAACCTGACACGACGGCCAGGGGCGTAGCTTCGATCTGCTCCAGATGGCCAAGTGAGTTGGCCCGCGATGCGGCCGCCCGAATCTGAAGATCTGTCCGGGGAGAAAAGTCTCACCCAGGACTGCGTCGTTGTCGATTGAAGAGGCCATCAAGCCTATCGGTGACGACACAGAGGAACTCTCAACGAGAGCACCAATGTCGATGTCAAAACCGGCGGATCTCGGGTAGGGGGTCCCGAACTATGCGTCTAGGCGGATGGTAACAGGAGACAAGGGGCACGATGTTTTACCCAGGTTCGCGCTCTCTTGATGGAGGTAAAACCCTACGTCCTGCTTGCTTGATATTGATATTGTGGATGTTTACAAGAGTGGATCTACCACGAGATCAAGGAGGCTAAACCCTAGAAGCTAGCCTATGGTATGATTGTAAGGGTTGTTGTTGTCCTACGGACTAGAGCCCTCCGGTTTATATAGACACCGGAGAGGGCTAGGGTTACATAGAGTCGGTTACAATGGTAGGAGATCTACATATCCGTATCGCCAAGCTTGCCTTCCACGCCAAGGAAAGTCCCATCCGGACACGGGGCGAAGTCTTCAATCTTGTATCTTCATAGTCTTGGAGTCCGGTCGATGATGATAGTCCGGCTGATGATAGTTCGGCTGATGATGGTAGTCCGGCTATCCGGACACCCCCTAATCCAGGACTCCCTCACCCCCCATTTTCGGTGGGCGAGGCTCTTCGTCGTCGTCCTCGCTGGGCGGCTCTTTCCCCTTGTGTTCGGGGTTTAGCTTGCCGGCCTGTTTAAAGACCCAACAGTTTCTGTTGGTATGATTAGCAAGTTTATTGGGGCGCCATGAATCTGGCAAGGCCGATCAAGTATTCTGTCCAAACTGGATGGACCATCTCTGTTTCCTTTGAATGGCTTGTTCCTTTGACCGGACTTGGAGCCACTGAATCCGGCATTGACCGATGTGTCTTTGTTATTGTTTCGACGCTTCTGCTTGTTGCGTCGTGGCTTGCCATTGCCGTCCCTGGCTTCGGATGTGCCTGGGTCGCTGGTGTTATTGCTTCTACGAGCTAGCCAGCTATCTTCTCCCGCGCAAAAGTGGGTCATAGGTGCGGTAAGGGATGCCATGCATGGACTTCAGCTTTTCTTGGCCGAGGTGTCGGGCGAGCCGCTCATCTCGGACGTTGTGTTTGAAGGCTGCGAGGGCTTCGGTGTCCGGACAATCCACAATCTGGTTCTTTTAATTAAGAACCTGGTCCAGAGCTTCGGGGATGCTTCTCCGGGTTGCTGGATTATGTGAGTGAGGTCATCGACGTCTAGGGGCCGAACATAGGTACCTTGGAAGTTGTCTCTGAAGGCGTCCTACAAGTCTTCCCAGGTACCAATAGAGTTTTCTGGGAGGCTGTTCAGCCAGTGATGTGTTGGTCCCTTAAGTATTAGGGGGAGGTATTTGATGGCATGTAGGTCATCACCGCGGGCCATGTGGATGTGGAAAAGAAAATCCTCAATCCATACCGCGGGATCTGTTGTGCCATCGTATGATTCAATGTTGACGGGTTTGAACCCTTCTGGAAATTGGTTCTCCATTACCTCATCGGTGAAGCATAGGGGGTGTGCGGCGCCTCTGTATCGGGCAACATCACGACGCAGTTCGGACGAAGTCCGTATGCGGTTTTCGGCCCGGGTGAGGTTGTGCTTGTCGCGCCAGGCCTGATGGCCGTCTTCTCTCGCTGGGGTGCGCCACCTTGATCCATAGATTGATCTGGTATGGCCGGCTCTATTGTTCAGGTCCTTTAGTAGGTCATACATGTATTCTGCAGCCGTCGCCTCTCTACCTCCTCGGCGAGGTGGTGCGGACTGGTGTTCAGCTTGAGTTGCCGCTCTGTCCCGGCCGCGAGGTGGTCGGTCAGGTCTGTCAGCAGCTTTACGCGTTGTCAGTATAGGCTCCGGGGCCTCATCGTCGAATTGGGGTAGCAGCTTGCGCTTTGGGTAACTCTTAGTTGGGCGTTCGAGGCCGTATTCCTCGGCTGCCAGGACATTAGCCCATCTGTCATTGAGCAAATCCTGATCAGCTTGAAGCTGCTGCTGCTTCTTTTTCAGGCTTCTTGCAGTGGCTATTAGCCGACGTTTAAAGCGCTCTTGTTCGGTTGCTAAGATGTTTTGATACTTGTTTGGTTGCCTTACTAGTGTTTATAATAGCCCCTGAGTATTTGATACTTGTTCGGTTGCTAAGATTAGTAACTCGAAACAGGAGTTACATAATAAACAGAGACTAGTTGAGGGGAAGTGACGATGAGTGTTGGAAATAGTTCCAAGATTGATATGATCATCATCACACACTCCCTATATTTTCGAGATTAGTGTTAAAGCCAAATAAATGTTATTTAGCGTTTGCGTTGAGCATGAATATGATTTGATCATGTTTATTCCAAAACGGTTATTCATTTAAAGTTAAAGAATAATTGTTATTCTGTTTACATGAATAAAACCTTCGATGGTTATACACCCAATGAAAATAGTTTGTTGGATCTCGATCGTAGTGATACACATATTCATAATATTGATGCCAAAAGATGCAAAGTTAATAATGATAGTGCAGCTTATTTGTGGCACTGCCGTTTGGGTCATATCGGTGTAAAACGCATGAAGAAACTCCATAAAGATGGATTTTCGGAATCACTTGGTTATGAATCATTTGATGCTTGTGAACCGTGCTTTTTGGGCAAGATGACTAAAACTCCGTTCTCCGGAACTATGGAGCGAGCAACTGATTTGTTGGAAATCATACATACCGATGTTTGTGGTCCAATGAATGTTGAGGCACGCGGAGGGTATCGTTATTTTCTCACCTTCACAGATGATTTGAGCAGATATGGGTATATCTACTTAATGAAACACAAATCTGAAACATTTGAAAAGTTCAAAGAATTTCAGAGTGAAGTGGAAAATCATCGTAACAAGAAAATAAAATTTCTCTTATCTGATCGTGGAGGAGAATATTTGAGTTACGAGTTTGGTTTACATTTGAAACAATGCGGAATAGTTTCGCAACTCACGCCACCCGGAACACCACAACGAAATGGTGTGTCCGAACGTCGTAATCGTACTTTACTAGATATGGTGCGATCTATGATGTCTCTTACTGATTTACCGCTATCGTTTTGGGGTTATGCTTTAGAGACGGCCGCATTCACGTTAAATAGGGCACCATCTAAATCCGTTGAGATGACACCGTATGAACTATGGTTTAGCAGTAAACCTAAGTTGTCGTTTCTTAAAGCTTGGAGTTGCGATGCTTATATGAAAAGGTTTCAACCTGATAAGCTCGAACCCAAATCGGAAAAGTGCGTCTTCATAGAATACCCAAAGGTAACTATTGGGTACTCCTTCTATCACAGATCCAAAGGCAAAACATTCATTGCTAAGAATGGATCCTTTCTAGAGAAGGAGTTTCTCTCGAAAGAAGTGAGTGGGAGGAAAGTAGAGCTTAATAAGGTAATTTGTACCTTCTCCTGAATTGGAAACTAGTTCATCACTGAAATCAGTTCCAGTGATGCCTACACCAATTAGTGAGGAAGCTAATGAAGATGATCATGAAACTTCAAGATCAAGTTACTACCAAAACCTCGTAGGTCAACCAGAGTAAGATCCGCACCAGAGTGGTACGGTAATCCTATTCTAGAAGTCATGTTACTAGACCATGATGAACCTACGAACTATGAGGAAGCGATGATGAGCCCAGATTCCGCGAAATGGTTTGAGACCATGAAATCTGAGATGGGATCCATGTATGAGAACAAAGTGTGGACTTTGATTGATTTGCCCGATGATCGGCAAGTCATAGAGAATAAATGGATCTTCAAGAGGAAGACGGACGTTGATAGTAGTGTTACTATCTACAAAGCTCGACTTGTTGCAAAAGATTTTCGACAAGTTCAAGGTGTTGAATACGATGAGATTTTGTCACTCGTAGTGATGGTTAAGTCTGTCCGAATCATGTTAGCAATTGCCACATTTTATGAAATCTGGCAAATGGATGTCAAAACTGCATTCCTTAATGGATTTATTAAAGAAGAGTTGCATATGATGCAACCAGAAGGTTTTGTCAATCCAAAAGATGCTAACAAAATGTGCAAGCTCCAGCGATCCATCTATGGACTGGTGCAAGCATCTCAGAGTTGGAATATATGCTTGATGATTTGATCAAAGCATATGGTTTTATACAGACTTTTGGAGAAACCTGTATTTACAAGAAAGTGAGTGGGAGCACTACAAAGATTTCGATAAGTATATGTGAATGACATATTGTTGATCGGAAATAATATAGAATTATTCTGCAAAGCATAAAGGAGTATTTGAAAGGAGTTTTTCAAAGAAGGACCTCGGTGAAGCTGCTTACATATTGAACATCAAGATCTATTGAGATAGATCAAGACGCTTGATAAGTTTTTCAATAAGTACATACCTTGTCAAGATTTTGAAAAGGTTCAAAATGGAACAGTCAAAGAAAGAGTTCTTGCCTGTGTTACAAAGGTGTGAAATTGAGTAAGACTCAAAGCCCGACCACGGCAGAAGATAGAAAGAGAATGAAAGTCATTCCCTATGCCTCAGCCATAGGTTCTATAAAGTATGCTATGCTATGTACCAGACCTATTGTATACCTTGCTCTAAATTTGGCAAGGGAGTACAATAGTGATCTAGGAGTAGATCATTGGACATTGGTCAAGAACATCCTTAGTAAGGACTAAGGAAATACTTCTCGATTATGAAGGTGATAAAAGAGCCCGTCGTAAAGAGTTACATCGATGCAAGCTTTTTACACTGATCCAGATGACTCTAAGTCTCAATCTGGATACATATTGAAAGTGGGAGCAATTAGCTAGAGTAGCTCCGTGCAGAGCATTGTAGACATAGAATATTTGCAAAATACATACGGCTCTGAATATGATGCACCTGTTGACTAAGCTTCTCTCACGAGCAAAACATGATCATACCTTAGTACTCTTTGGGTGTTAATCACATAGCGATGTGAACTAGATTATTGACTCTAGTAAACCCTTTGGGTGTTGGTCACATGACGATGTGAACTATGGGTGTCAATCACATACAGATGTGAATATTGGTGTTGAATCACATGATGATGTGAACTAGATTATTGACTCTAGTGCAAGTGGGAGACTAAAGGAAATATGCCCTAGAGGCAATAATAAAGTAATTATTTATTTCCTTATTTCATGATAAATGTTTATTATTCATGCTAGAATTGTATTAACCGGAAACATAATACATGTGTGAATACATAGACAAACATAGTGTCACTAGTATGCCTCTACTTGACTAGCTCGTGAATCAAAGATGGTTAAGTTTCCTAGCCATAGACATGAGTTGTCATTTGATTAACAGGATCACATCATTAGGAGAATGATATGATTGACTCGACCCGTTCCGTTAGCTTAGCACTTGATCGTTTAGTATGTTGCTATTGCTTTCTTCATGACTTATATATGTTCCTGTAACTATGAGATTATGTAACTCCCGTTTACCGGAGGAACACTTTGGGTGCTACCAAACGTCACAACGTAACTGGGTGATTATAAAGGAGTACTACAGGTGTATCCAAAGGTACATGTTGGGTTGGCGTATTTCGAGATTAGGTTTTGTCACTCCGATTGTCGGAGAGGTATCTCTGGGCCCACTCGGTAATGCACATCACTATAAGCTTTGCAAGCATTGCAACTAATTAGTTAGTTCCGGGATGATGCATTACGGAACGAGTAAAGAGACTTGCCGGTAACGAGATTGAACTAGGTATTGGATACCGACGATCGAATCTCGGGCAAGTAACATACCGATGACAAAGGGAACAACGTATGTTGTTATGCGGTTTGACCGATAAAGATCTTCGTAGAATATGTAGGAGCCAATATGGGCATCCAGGTTCCGATATTGGTTATTGACCAAGAATAGTTCTAGGTCATGTCTACATAGTTCTCGAACCCGTAGGGTCCGCACGCTTAACGTTACGATGACAGTTATATTATGAGTTTATGAGTTTTGATGTACCGAAGGAGTTCGGAGTCCCGGATGAGATCGGGGACATGACGAGGAGTCTCAAAATGATCAAGACGTAAAGATCGATATATTGGACGACTATATTCGGAGTTCGTAAAGGTTCCGAGTGATTCGGGTATTTTTGGGAGTACCGGAGAGTTACGGGAATTCGTATTGGGCCTCTTTGGGCCATACGGGAAAGGAGAGAAAGGGCCAAAAGAGTGGCCGCACCCCTCCCCTTGAACTAGTCCGAATTGGACTAGGGAGGGGGGCGCACCCTTCCTTCCTTCTCCTTCTCTCTTCCCTTTCCTTCTCTCCTACTCCTACTACATGGAAGGGTTCCTAGTTGGACTAGGAAAAGGCGAATCCTACTCCCGGTGGGAGTAGGACTCCCCTAGGACGCGCCATAGAGAGGGCTGGCCCTCCCCTCCTCCACTCCTTTATATACGGGGGCAGGGGGCACCCCATGGACACACAAGTTGATCTACAGATCATTCCTTAGCCGTGTGCGGTGCTCCCCCTCCACCATATTCCACCTCGGTCATATCGTCGCGGAGTTTAGGCGAAGCCCTGCGCCGGTAGAACATCATCATCGTCACCACGCCGTCGTCTTGTGGAACTCATCCCCGACACTTTGCTGGATCGGAGTCCGGGATCGTCATCGAGTTGAGCGTGTGCTGAACTCGGAGGTGCCGTGACGTTCGGTACTTGGATCGGTCGGATCGTGAAGGCGTGCGACTACATCAACCGCGTTGTCATAACGCTTCGCTTCGGTCTCACGAGGGCGTAGACAATACTCTTCCCTCTCGTTGCTATGCCATCACCATGATCTTGCGTGAGCGTAGGAATTTTTTTGAAATTACTACGTTACCCAACACGACGCCCACCTCCCAAACGGATGGCACCTCTCCGCGGACCTGGTCCCCATCCCGCCAATGCCGGCGACCGGCCGTGCACGGCGCGATGAGATCAATCGCCGCCGCCGCCTCCTCCCCGACGACCTGTACTACGACCACAGGTATGCCCCCGACTCCCTGTTGTGGGACACATGGCTCTTGGACGAGCACGACGTGCGGCGCGGGTCCTACTTCGCCTGCACCGTGTCGGGGCCGCGGAGGCCACGTCTTGAGCCGCTTGGCGAGACGTCTGTGGTGCGCGACTCGACACCCACGCCGTCGCCTTCCCCGTCTCCGTCGCCACCTCCCCCTCCTCGCATGACAGCGGAGGAGGAGGCCCGTCTCCTGCAGCGTGTCATGGACGACTCCATTAACACGCACGACGAGCGGCAGTGGGACGGCCTGGAGGAGGCCATGGCCCTCTCTGCCGCCGGGGACGTCGCCTTCCCGGAGCTGCAGCTGGCGGCCGTCACGGCGGCCGTCACGGAGGAGCCGATGGAGGAGGACCCGCCCGCGTTCGAGCAGCTGCTGGACCAGGGGTGGGGCTGGTCCTGCACTGCTCCGGAGATGGCGGCCGGCGTGGGCGTGAACTGGTGCCCCACTCCGCCGCGGTCACCGGAGCGAGAGGCGTCGCCGCGGGAGGAGGTGGTGGAGGTACACTAGTAGAAAAAGGGTCAAACGTGAAGCACATTAGTGTCGGTTTGTATTAGAGCCGGCACAAATGTATACATTAGTGCCTGTTCCAACGGCTAGCCTTTAGCACCGGTTCGTGGCTAACCTTTAGCACCGGTTCGTGCCACGAACCGTACTAATGAGGGTGGTGGCAGGATGTTGTCGATCTGGGCCCCTCCGGCACCTTTAGTACCGGTTAGTGCCACGAACCGGTACTATAGGTCCTCCTGCATATAAACCCTTCGTCCAGCTCGCTCTGTTCTTCCCCTTTCCCTCTCCTCTCCTCTCTGTTCTTCCTCTTCTCCCCTCGAGCTCATCACACATTTTGCCCAAAATTTGTCAAGATTTGAAGGCCCCATCCATTCAAGTGATCACAAAGGTTAGCAACTTTGTCCTTTCATCTCTCATTGCTAGATTAGCTCTTGCATTGGTTCATATAGTTATTAATTTGTGAGTTTAGTAATTTGGGAGGAAATATATATATGTGCTAGTATTTGATTTATATGCAATTTGAGGTCAAAATAACACTTAGTTTGCATATGTAGGTGTGGTTTACTTAGTGCCTTCTAAATCTCTATCGTAACCACCGTCGATCGCCCTTTTACCGTCCGTCAGCATGGCACCACCTTGTGGTGAGCCTCTTGTTCATGAAATTTTATATAAAAATTGATGTTTACGTGATTTGGATATATAGTTACTCGTATAATAATTATCTTACCCGTCGTTGTTTGTTATACATAGTGCCATGGTTTTGATATCCGTCCCGTCGGCCCTCGTCCTTGTTATGATTCGGATGTGGTATATTCTCTTTTAAAACTATTTGTTGCATTTCGTGTTTATGACAAATTATGCCCATCAAGTTGACATAGATATTTTTATCTAGGAGGTATGTGAACGGAAATTCCAACCGACCCTATTGTCGAGAGGTTAAATTTAGTTGAAAGAAAAAACGAGTACTTGAAAGAAAAATTGAAAAGAATTGAGGGGAGAAGATGGAATTGGAGTTGCATGTTGCCGATGTAAATCGATGATCACAAGATCAAGATGGAGAAAATGCGCTTGAAGATTAGAAAGATTAGAAAATATGCCATCGATAGTGAGGCTTGGTATCATTATCTGTTGGATCAATTGTTACCTTAGTTGCGATCTTGATCGCATTTGTTGTTACATTTAAATGCTTTAGCTAGAGAGTTATTTGTTTGTTGCATTTAAGTGTTGTATGAACTTTATGTATGAACTTGTATTAATTTGGTCTATTCGGTGTTGTGTAATGAAGATGAGCGGCAATGGATGTACGATGACCGATGCTCTCCCAGTTCGTTGAGGCGTGCATACTTTTACGCTTGCGGCTGAGGCAAACAAGAGGGCGGATGGTTTTATGCCTTGTCCATGTGCTGGCTGTAAGAATGGTCGCAATTACTCTCGTCAAGAACCATTCCGTCCACTGTTTGAGTCGGTTTCATGCCCCACTATAATGTTTGGACCAAGCACGGAGAAAGAGGGGTTATGATGGAAGACAATGAAGAAGAAGAGGGCGGCGACAGCTATCCTGGCCATGGGTTCCCTGAATACGATGATACAACAATGGGGAAGAAGCTGAGCGGTAATGCGGGGAAGAAGCTGGGCGGCAATGCGGGAAGAAGCTGAAGAAGAGGCATCGGATGAGCCGTTGATGATCTAGGTCGGGCCATTGCCGATGCAAAGAGAAACTGCATAAGTGATTTGGAGAAGAAGAAGTTGCAGCGCATGTTAGAGGATCACAAAAATTGTTGTACCAGAATTGCGTGGGTGACAAGAAAAAGCTGGGCACCACTGGAATTGCTGCAATGGAAGGCGAGAGAATGGTGTATCGACAAGGGATTTGGAAAGTTCTTGGTAATGATAAAGGATATGCTTCAAGGACAACGAATTGCCGAGAGTATGCGTCTGAAGCAAAGAAGGCTGTCGCCCTCTAGGGTTAGAGGTGCGAAGATACATGCATGCCCTAATGATTGCATCCTCTACGCGGTGAGTCTGAGGATTTGAGCGCTTGCCGGTATGTGGTGCATTGCGCTATAAGATCAGCGCGATGAGCATGGTGATGTCGGCGGCGCCCGAAGAAGATTCCTGCCAAGGTGATGTGGTATTCTCCTATAATACCACGGTTGAAACGTTGTTCCAAAACAAAGAGCATGCCAAAGCGTCGATGGCACGAAGAAGACCGTAAGAAAGGCGGAAAGTTGAGAGTACCGGTGATGGGTGCGATGGAGAAAAATCGAAAGAAATGCGGGAAGGAGTTTGCGGATGGCGCAAGGGGCGTATGGTTTGGTCTAAGCGCGGATGGCATTAATCCTTTTGGGGAGCGAGCAGCAACCATAGCACCTGGCCTATGACTCTATGTTTGTATAACCTTCCTCCTTGGTTGTGCATGAAGCGGAAGTTCATTATGATGCGGTGCTCATCCAAGGCCCTAAGCAACCCGGCAGCGACATTGATGTGTACCTAAGGCCATTAGTTGAAGAACTCTTACAAGCGTGGAATGGAACAGGTGTGCGTGCGTGGGATGAGCACATGGGGAAGAATTTGACCTAAAGGCGTTGCTGTTCGTGACCATCAATGATTGGCCTGCTCTCGGTAACCTTCGGGACAGACAAACAAGGGATACCGCGGATGCACGCACTGTTTGGATGATACCGACGGTATATATTTGAATAGTTGTATGAAGAATGTGTACAGGACATCGTCGATTTCTTCGAGCGGCATCCGTAAGAAAGAAAGGCAAGCATTTCAAAGGTGAGGCGGATCACGGACGAAGCCTCGCCACCGTCTTGTGCTGATGTACATGATATGGTCAAGGATTTGAAGGTGATATTTGGAAAGGGTCTGGCGGACAACCTGTTCCAAAGGACGCCGACGGACGCGCACCCATGTGGAAGAAGAAATCTATATTTTGGGACCTGCCATATTGGAAAGACCTAGAGGTCCGCTCCGCAATCGGCGTGATGCGTGACGAAGAATCTTTGCGTGACCCTGCTTGGCTTCTTGGGCGTGTATGGGAAGACAAAAGATACACGAGGCACGGAGGACCAGCAGCGTATGCACGGAGAAGGCGGCATATATCGGGGTCATGCAAGCTACGCTCTTACCAAAGAAGAAGGAAATCTTCTTTGAATGCCTGCTTTCGATATTAAGGTACCGTCGGCTTCTAAATCGAATATAAAGGGAATAATAAACATGGCGGAGAAAAAGTTCCGAACCTAAAGTCTCATGACTGCCACGTGATTATGGCGCAAGCGCTTCCGGTTGCATTGAGGGGCTTCTACGGAAAAGCGTTCGATTAGCCATTGTGAAGCTATGTGCATTTCTCAATGCAATCTCTCGAAAGGTAATCGCTCGAAAATCATACCAAGGTTCTGAGAATGATTTGGTGCAATGTCTTGTCGATTTGAGTTGGTGTTCCCACCATCCTTCTTCAACATCATGACCACGTCCTAGTTCACCTATCTTGAAGAGATTAACGTTTTGGGTCCTGTATTTCTACACAATATGTTCCCCTTTGAGAGGTTCATGGGAGTCTTAAAGAAATATGTTCATAACCGTGCTAGGCGAGAAGGAAGCATCTCCAAGGGCCATCAAAATGAGGAGGTCATTGAGTTTTGTATTGACTTTATTCCTGACCTTAAGCGATTGGTGTTCTGAATCGCGGCATAAGGGCAGGCTGGATGGAAAAACACGCTAGGAGGAACAAATAATATGTATGGGCGGACATTCTCTCACTCAAGCACACTACAGTTCTACAGAATTCCGCCTTGGTGGCTCCGTATATGGATGAACACAAGAATTTGCTCGCTCCAAACACCGGGCGGTCGATGACTGGATTACCGTGAACAAACCAGGAGTTTAGCCACTGGTTGCGAACCACATACCATGCATGACACCTCTATTGAAGATGACCTGTACTTGCTGTCCCGATTACCATCTTGAATATAATGACTTTCAAAGGGTATGAGATAAATGGTAATACATTTTACGATCGCCCAAGATAAGAAGAGCACCAACCAAAACAGTGGTGTCGCTTTGATGCAGAAACCAAGGCGGGAAAGGAAACATATTATGGTTATATACAGGACATATGGGAACTTGACTATCGGCGTGGTTTAAAGGTCCCTTTGTTTGGTGCAAATGGGTCAATATGACACGAGGCGGGGTAACGGAAGACCCATGATGCGGAATGACAACAGTGGATCTCAACAATCTTGCGTGTCTGAGACAAACCATTCGTCCTAGCCAATGATGTGGCACAGGTTTTCTATGTGAAGGACATGTCTACCAAGCCAAGAAAAAGAAAAGATAAGGAAGCGAATGCATCGTACGATGAGCCAAAGCGGCACATAGTTCTTTACGGGAAGAGAAACATCGTGGGAGTGGATGACAAGACAGACAAGTCGAAGATTATGAAAAGTTTGATGAAATTTCTCCATTCACAGTGAATATTGACCCGAGCATCCCGTTAAATGATGAAGATTTTCCATGGTTACGGTGCAAAGGGACACCTTGAAGAAAAAGTTTCACACCCAAAGATCAGGATGTGATCGGCTTCACTATCATCACTTTCTTATGTGTTTCACACCCAGAGGAATCTCTGTAATAGTTAGGGTAGTTATGTGTTTTGGCATTTGAAACGAAGAAATTTTATGTGCAAACAAATTCTTTCATGCCTTTACTGATTTTTAAAGTTAAATTATTCACAAACTAGTGATTCACACTAATTTCAAATAATTCAAAATTTAAACTATTCAAATTTGAAAACTACGGGCACTAACAGAATGTTTGTAATTTTTGTACCTAAAGCAAAAATATTCACAAAGAAACTCTAAATACACAAAAAACAACACAAAAATAAATAAAGCAAAAAAAGCCCGCCTACTAGGCCGTGGCGGCCTGCATCGACTAGAAACCCAACCTGTGTTGGGCGGGATGCAGGCCCATAAAGGCCAAGTGAATAACAGAAACAAAAGAACACGTAGGCCCAGTGGGCCTGCTTTGGAGAGGAGCTCGAGAGGCGACCGCACGCGGGGTTTATAAACCAGTGTGGTCGCCCCTCGGCTAGCGAGTGGGACTAAACTTGCCGCACCGCACTGCTTGCTGCAAGCACCCCATTTAGTACGGGTGGTGGCACAAACCGGTACTAAAGGGAACCTTTAATACCGTTTGTGCCACCACCGGTACTAAAGGGGTCGCTTCCGCTGCTTGGGCTGGCCAAAACAGACCTTTAGTACGGTTGGTGGCTCCAACGGTACTAAAATGCCTTCTATATACAACACTTGAAAATTTCATTCTCCTCTGTTTCTTCCTCTGTTTCCCCATTGAACCGCCCGCCCGATCGATCGGCGCCATCCCGACCCGTCGCCGTCGCCGCCCGTCCCGTCGCCGCCCGTCCCGTCCCGTCGCCGCCCTCGTCTCCGTCGCCGCCCAGGCCTTCCCGTCGCGCCGTCCCTGCGTCGCCGCCCAGCAGCGTCACGCCCGACCCGTCGCTGCCCCGATCGTCGCCTCGCCGTCGCCGTCGCCCGCTGTGAGCTCTCCCCTCTAACCCCTCTCCCTCGCCCCAGGCCCACCATGGGCGCCGCCCTCCCGAGCCCATACACACACACAAGCATGATGAACACACACACACATACACGTATATATTTAATTAGTTTAGATTTTGTATGTTTAATTAGTTTAGATTTTTTAGATTATTGTTTTTTCACTAGTATATATGTATGAATGCATGTTAGATGGATATAATTAGTGTTTAATTAGTATGGAATTTTTTATATAATGTTGTTTTCTGTTTTTAATGGATGTATAGAAATTGTTTTTATGTTTTTAGTGTTAGATGCTTAATTAGTATGAAATAGTATATAGATTTTTGAAATAGTAGAAATGTTATAAATTTTAGTTATCAAAATCCAATCATTAAAAAATATTATTTTTTGCGGGCATATAGCTAGTATTTGTTATCGACGATGCCCGGCCCGCATCCTCGTCGTCGACCCGTCCGCGACGACGTCCAGCCGGCCCATGTCCGGGGCCTGGGCTCCGCTGGCTGGCCTTTGGGAGGTATTGCTGGAGGCGCGCCGCTTGATGAGAACCCGGCCCGGGTCCGTCGTCGACCCTGATCTCGTTTGGTGGCGTTCGCGTGGGCGATCTCGGTGCGGAGGACCCGGCCCGCGGAGGAGGTGCGTCGCCGTGTCGGGGAGGAGGGCGAGCACGTCCATCGCTACATGGTTGCGTTAGAGGCGGCAGGTTCTCCAATACTGGCGATATCTTGAGGATCTCACATCAGCTATGATCCGTGAGGTTCCTTCTCTTTGGGTGTCCACCGCCCATGACGCAGGAACCACGAGTGTCCTAGATTCTTCGTAGTATTCGATCTTTAATTAGCTAGCCGGTGATGTACTATTCAATATTATATATTATTGAGGCGATGTATTGAGATTGTATCTATTATTCTAGACAAAGTATTGAGATTATATCTATTATTTGAGGCGATGTAATTTGAATACTAAATTGTTTTATATTTCTTTTGAATTAGTTAAATAAAAGCTATGGCGGACAATACCGGCGAGAGAGGAGAACAGACCATGTTCGATATGATCTGTGAGCGGATGATAATCAGAATGAAGAAGATTATGGCGGCTCGAATTTCTAAACAACACGGAGAGGGTGATATGATATTCGATCGCGACGACCGAATTGATGAAGTCATGAACTACGATTATGGCGATGACGAAGAACATGTTGATCCTGAAACAACAAAGACCGGCGAGGTATATATATTTATATAAGCAGGTTTACGGTGATCATCACATGTTTTAAATGACTTGAAGATATATTAACGAATCGATCTTTGTTCTTTCAGCCATCCGGATCGAGCAAATCTTGAGCAAAAGGGCGAAGCGAGGCCCGAACAAAAAGTTGAAGGAGGCGTAAAGTACAATATCGAGGCGATCGGACCTAATGGCGAACCATTAGCGCCTAAGAAGATTGCGGACAAGTTCATTCGTCGGTCTTGGAGTTCTTGTGAAGGACCAACTCGATCTCCCTTCAAGAATGGAAGAGCCAGCAAAGACAAAGGACAAAAAGGCAAAGGGGACGCTGCTCCACGTCCGGATGTTACTTTTGTCGACAAGAATCAAAAAGATCTGCTTTGGGATACTCTCATGGAACATTTCACCCTACGGATCATTTCACGAAGCAGATGTGCGAGAAAGTCAAGGGCGCTGCTCTTAGGAAGATGGCGGTTGCATTCAAGAACCACAAGAATCGTGAATGGGACAAATCGTCAAGGGAGGAAGGAAGACTCCGATATTAGAGGGAACACTAGAGAACCAACGTGCTCATTGGGATGATTTACGTGAAATTCAAGGATTCAGAATTAGCTAAGGCGATCGAGAATAAACAAGAAGAATGCGAAAAAAGGATAAGTTCCATAAGCTGGGGCCGGTGGCTATCGGTTGCAATGCCTAAGTGGGATAAGTCGAGAAAGAGATGGAGGATGCAGGTGTCACTCCGGTTACTAAGAGCTGGCCCCAGTGCGGGACTTGGTTCTATGCGCATGGGGGAGTTGGACCGAAGGCGAGGCAAAGTTTCGGCGAAGGCATGTCTGAGCGGAGCCGACGATCGCGATACTTGTTGCAATAGAAGAGGCACGATCGGGGTGTTCCAGCCCAGCAGAGAGAACGACGAGCTTCTGCGTGCCACAGGAAATCCTGAACACCGGGAAGAACACGAGGCAAGGCGCTATTCCGTGGTATGAGGGTTTTCAGATGGGAACAACGACTACAGAACCCGTGCGAGAAAGAAGATTGCGGAGGAGAAGAAGAGGAAGATGGAGGAGGAGCGGAGAAGCGGGACTATGAGCGCCTTCAAGGCCTAGAAGCAAGTCAAGCGGAATTGGCAATCAAATTCCAGCGGCAGCGAGGCGAATCGACTCACTTAGCCAGCAAAGGGGTCTCGGCAGCTGCAGCAGCTAGCGGATGATCCAGCATTGGATAGCACCGCCCCATCCATGCGAGAGAAGCAGCGTGGGTTCCGCCCAGACGGCGCAATGCTGGGTAGATACCCGTGGATGACATCACGGAGAACACTAGCTGCGAGCTACGTCAAAATGAAGAACATATCCATGAAGGTGGCGGACGGAGAAGCTTTTCCGATTACCCCAAAGCAACCTACCATTGCATCCCGATTCGAGAGGGCTATGCTCGTGTCATAGTTGGCGAGTGGTGCAGCCATATTGGGGCTAGAGCTTGACATTCACGGAGGTGAGGATGGCGCTTTCTCGGAGGCGCCAACCATCGTATCATCCTATGGAAAAAGTTGCATCATCTTTGAAGGCCACCGACACGCGTCATCGACTCCTCGTCGAAGTCCGCCACCGAGTCAGCAGTCTCCCGCTCCTGCAAGTCCACCAAGTCCGGCAAAGTGTCGGGCCACTCCTCCTCCAAGTCCGGCAAAGTGTGAGGCCTCCTCCTCCTCCAAGTCCGCCACAGCGTCAGGGCGTCCCTCCTCCTCCAAGTCCGGCACAACCTCAGGCCCTCCTCCTCCAAGTCCGGCACATCTTGAGTGACCCTCCTCCTCGTCCAACTCAGCCCGTCGGCCGGCGTCTCGCCGCCTCGGCAATCGCAGAAGAGACACCCGCAGCTATGGTGCGTGGCAGTGCAGTCGAGGTAGTACAGGAAATGCAGGCGGAGGCAAGCGATATAAATATGGTCCAAGCCTCACGCCTCTTCCGCAGAGGTCTTATGACAGGTCAGGAGAAATCGCAGCCATATCGAAGTCCGAGGTGGAAGCCCATTTTGCACGAAACCGCCACCGCCGCCAAGGGAGAAAGTGCCTAAGGAAGCGATTGACCACTTCATTCGTATGGCTCAACCACCAGCTCCCAAGCCTGTTGACACAGACTATGGCGCCACATCGGGAAGTTAAATCGAGCACGTCTCGTGGGGAGGCGAGCTCGGGATCAGCAAACAAGAAGCAGCTGTCAAAAATGCGGAAAACCATTCCCAGTGGGAGAACAGTGGCGCAATCGATCCCTAAACTTGTTGTGCCAACAACACGTGACGATCTGTGCGCCCAATATTATTGTGGGCAAACAGTTTACGTTCTGAGGTGGGCAATGTGGTAATAACGGAGGACCATATAATGCAAGCTGAAGTTCTCAAAATCACTGTTGGACAACTCCTCGAGATCGAGCCCATGCACTGTGCTTAGAGAGGATGAAATAAAGCGGAAATATGTCCGGGGCCAACCTTTGGTCCATCCGGACAAGGTCAAGAACCTCCCAGCGAGAATGTATGAATTGCATCAATGGTACATGAACATTACCAAGATTTCGATCGAGTGTCCTTCATGGTGAATGTCAAGGAGGAGCATTACTTCCATGAGAAAGCTTTGTCCGTTGAGTATTACGAACTGTTTCAGTTATACAATCAAGGCGCACTTTCGACAAATCTATAAATCGGTTGCTATTATGCGTAAGTGATTTCTTTCTGTAATTTAAGTCTCAAGCTAGCTGTCTTGATCCTTTTGATCAATCATTACCTGTAATTATCCTCACTATATTCTTTTACGTGGTATTATATGCAGGATGAAGATATATGAAATGAGAAAAGGTGGGCGCTTTGGCATCGGGTTCATTGACCCAAACACCGTTAATGAATACACATGGAATCTAAATCCACGTTATCAAAAGGGCGTGAGGACAACATGCTAGAGTTCTTGAAGCGCCTCAAATACAATGAAGATATACTACTTCCTTACAACTTCGATGAGTCACACTGTCTTGTACTACAAATTCTCTGTTTTTGCCTACTAGCTAGCTACATGTTTTTGCTTTACATATGCCCGCTTAATTAAGACATGCAAGCGTGTGTGCATGCAGATATCACTGGGTCTTGTGTATCATTAAAGTTGGCCTTGGAGCAGTTGAAATCTGGACTCACTACTCACGAAAAAACTGACTATAACATCTTGTTTGGGATAGTCAACAGGTAATTTCAATCATTATTAACTATATATCTCGGCCTATTTAGTTCGTCATTTTCATGATATGAACTATTTAATAACCCTTTATTCATTTTCTTTGTCGGTGGGCAGGGCTTGGGCAAGGTTCATCAGCGTGACCCGGAGAATGGAAACAAAAGCTTAAATGGTTTCGACCCAAGGTAAGTAATTAAGTAGTACTAGCTAGCTAGCTAGCTGCCATCTCTTTAATTATCATGCTTGATTAATTATTATCTGATCAAATTCCATTCTCGTAAAGGCCACGAAGCGGTAGCGAGGGTCTGATCTGTGTGCATTCTGCGTTTGCGAGAACATTAGCATGATGGCATCCGAAAGGAGCAGATCTCAAAGACAGGAATGGATGCGCTTGTCAAAACACTATTCACAATTTTACACCATTATCGATATCTAGTCACACAACTAATACACATGCATATTGATCTCCTTCTTAACAGTTCACAGAGGTGCGGAGAAGCTCCTAAAAGCGGAGCGCGTAGAAGCACTTCAAGAGGAAATAAGCGGGATTTTTGCTCGACCAGGTCATAAATCCGAAGGAGAATACTATTACCGCTACCGCCCCCATCGTGCTCGAAGGCACCAATTAGGCTAATGCCACTTGGCTCAAGAAGGCAACATGCATATGTAGGAGAAATTGTATATAGCTATACATGTGTGTATGTGTGAATTAATTAATATGATGGTTTGTGAGACATTGATGATATATATATATATATATATATATATATATATATATATATATATATATATATATATATATATATATATATATATGTGTACAATGTGTAGTATTGTAAAATACCAGAAACGAAAAAAAATTAAATTGATAACACAAATTTAATTGAAAATAAAAATAAAACAAAACCCATAAACATTTAGTACGGTTGGTGTTACCAACTGGTACTAAAAACTCCGACCCCGGGCTGGCTCGTGCCACGTGGTTGGCCTTTAGCACGGTTCGTGCTGAACCGGTACTAAAGAGAACTTTAGTGACCACACTTTAGTGCGGTTGTGGAACCGCACTAAAGGCCTCTGAACAGTGCTATTGCCGGTTCGCACTAATGGTACCTCTGGCCGTCAAGTCCGCCCGTCTACCACGCACCGCCGCCCCACCTCTGGACGCCGCCGGACTACGTCGACCTCGTCGGACGGCATTTACATCGGTGGCCAGTGAAGACGGCGACGGCGGCGGCCACGACAGCGACGGGCGCGGCAGGATCGCGGGAGGAGATTTTTTTATTTTGATATTATGTTAATTATGAAACTGGGCCTTTTAAGTGGCCGTCGAAACTGGGCCGTTTTGTGGCCGACCCCTATATATGGTTTATGTTTTTTTTAAATGCGTTTATTTGCTTTTTTAGTTATTTTATTTTAGTTTTTATATTTTTTTTATTCACGTCCACCCCGGACACGATTTGGGGTGCTTGCACGCATGATGGCGATACGCCGACGACCATCGGACACAGCCGGACACGGGCGAACCCATCGGTGCCCCAAAGGGATAAATTACACCCAATCCAGACATCCGTTTAGGGTCGCGCGGTGGAGTTGGCCTCACATCCACAAGATTCTTTTTGCGGGCCTCCACGAGTTGAGTCGACAGAGCCCGATTAGAAACCTACACTCCAAACATAACTATTTGCAACGCGGGAATCCTATTTCCCGCACTGCTCGTGGAATAGTGACTCGTGGAATAGTGACGACCAAACGCGCACTCCCGCCCGCGGTAATGGGCCCACCCGTTAGTCTGGTTCTGCCTTTTTCTGACTGTTTCCATTTTTATTTTTTATTTTTTTCTTTCCTAAAAATTGAACTTTCTTGAAAATCATGAACAATTTTCAAATTGCTGAACTTTTTTCAAAGTTGTTAATGATTTTGAAATTCCTAAAATTTCAGAAAATTGAGAATAATTTTTGAACTCGTGATCTTACTTTCAAATATGGGAAACAATATTGAATACATGAACACTTTTCACACTCGTGAACATTTCTGGAATTCATCAAGAGTTTTTGAATTTGTGAATATTTTTAATTTCGTGAGCTTTTCTCAAATTTGTGAAAAAAATGAATTTTGTTAATTTTTTGAAAATTCTAATTTTTTTGAATTTCCAGCACAATTTTAAATTTTGTGAACTTTTTTTGAGTTGCCGAACATTTTTCGCAATTTGGGAACAATATTTTCAATTAATGAACATGTTTTGAATCAGATGATTTTTCTTCTGAAATTCAGAACATTTTTATAAATTCCTGAATATCTTTTTTGAATTCATGAACATCTTAAAACTTGGCACAATCTTTAAATTTTTTAATATTTTTCAAAATTCGTGTTTTTTTGCAAATTCATAGTTTTTGAATCTCAAAATATTTATTGAAATGTGGGAACATTTTTTAATTTGTGAATTTTTTTGAAATATTGGCAAATAAAATAGAATCATGCACAATTTTTACCGTTTGTAACTTTTCTTGAAACCCCAAACATTTTTGAAAGAACTAAAAAAGGAAAAAAATCAAAAAGAAAGAAAAAAGCAGGGGTGTGCCGGCACCTCACATGGCCTGGCGTAGATGCACGCGCAGGGGGGCAGGAGGTGCACGTTTGTGCGTAACCCACCACCTAGTGCATAAAATAGGATGTTCCATTTTCTTCGTGAAAACATCCTGTCTAATCATATTTAATTATGGTAGTACAACAAATATCAGAAATAATAAAATTACATCCAGATCCGTAGATCATCTAGCGACGCTACAACCTTTGAAGTGAGTCGAAGGCGCGTCGCCGTCATTGCCCCTTCCTCGCTGGAGTCGAGCAAAAGTTGCTGTAGTAGATAGTCAGGAGTCGTCGTGCTAAGGGCCCATAGGACCAATGCAACAGAAAAACAACTGACATCAATGAAGAGACGCATAGATCAGTAGGATCCAACCTGAAGACAAACGAACATATATGAATGAAGACCTGATCTGAGTAGACCCACCAAAGATAAACATCGACCGAATCCTGCAAGTTCTGCCGGAGACACACCTCCACACATCCTCAGATGATGCTAGACGCACCACTGAAACGGGGGCTAAGCGGGGAGAAACTTATTC
The DNA here is from genome assembly GCA_021605205.1 of Aegilops longissima. Lineage (NCBI taxonomy): Eukaryota > Viridiplantae > Streptophyta > Magnoliopsida > Poales > Poaceae > Aegilops > Aegilops longissima. Next base: position 522,443,004 of record CM038680.1, read on the forward strand.
AATCTTCAGAGGCTACTGTCTCGTCTTCCTAAGCATCACACAAACCCTAACAAAACCAAAAGAAAAGTCTAAGAACAGAGCCTCCCGCCGGTAAGAGCTAAGATCCACTACGCTCACATGACCCTAGGGCCACCATAGACGAGGTGGACAGGTGGCGGCGCCAGCGGAAGACAAAGGAACTCTAGGTTTTTTGGAGGAGGAGGCAGCGGTTGTGTGTGCATGCATAAAATAGGAGGTCCTTTGCAATGCGACAAGGGAAAAAACTAGGGAGCGAATACACAGGGGTGCTCAGCGGTTCCAGTTTATAGACTATTCTCTCTAATCTCGTGAAGGTTCAATCTTCTTTTGGGGAAACTTAAGTTTGGTTCTTATGTGTTTCTCAAATCAATTTTACTGGTTTTTTATAGAACTTTTTAGTTTCTGTTATTTATTATTTTACTCTTTTTTAGCTATACTTATTATTTTTATTTTTCTCATTTTCCTTCCCCTTTTCCTTTTTAAAAATCATGAATATTTTCGAAGTCTGTGGAAACTTTTAAAGGCCAATGCTACATGTCAATAATTTATCCTGGGTAGGGTTTAGTCAAGTCGCTAGCCATTGAATCTGGCGCGTAGCATCGGATCAACGCATGAAACAGTTAACACAACAACCAGTTCCCCCCACCACATCTTCCTTTCCCAAACACAACACTATGCACCTGCTTTATCATCACACATGTTGTTGCCCCTTTTTGGCACGCTGGTTGTCACTCGCAACCATATCTCGCCATGCCCCATCGCTTCCACTGCAGCACAATGGTGTTGTGGGAGGGGTTTGTAGCACGTAGTCATCATCGCAGCACCGCGTGAGGATTGACTGCGTTGCAACGAGGGGGGCTTGCAGCAGCGGTGGTTCCAGTTCTCGTGTAGTCACCTCCGTCTTGTGTCTCGGCCATGGTTGCTAAAGTGCGAGATATGTTGATTAAGTGGCGGTGGTTCCCATCTTTGTGCGATTGCCTCTAGTTTATGTGGTGTTCGAACCCGTACAAACTCTTACGTCCTTCAAACATAAAACTTAATAGGATCACAAGTGACTCCTAACCGTCTAAGATGCGCTCACGGACCAAGAGTTACAAGCATAAGAAAATTCAGTCAATAAGACTCCTTAAAATACATTCAATCAAACCTTCTCCCAAGAATCCAAAATAGCACTGTCTCACAAGAATACGATTGTGATGAAGGAGATGAACTTGATTAGTAGGGGTTCAAGAAAGACATGTCCAAAAATCAAGAAATAAACATGGAGTCACCAAACACTTCTATTTCTTGCCATGGATATTGTGGTGATTAATGGAGTGGAGTGCAATGGGACATGATGGTGTTGAGTGGCTTTAAATGAGTGGAATAGTATGAAATAAGTATGATTGCTTGCACCCACGAAGGGATATGGTAGAGAGAATATATAGCGAGAGCGCAAAATCTTACAATTACTAAAAAGAAATACAGGGGCGAATCCACCAGTAGAAAACTAGGGGAACCGGATGAACCGGTTCAAATAAGTTTGAATGGGCATGGCGGCGTTCAGGGATATGGAGAAAAACAATACTCATAAGTACCCATGACAAAGTGAGCAATGGTTCCAAAAACAAAAGGTAGCCCCTTTTTTACGAAGGTAGGAGAACTCAATAGTATAGGTAAAGAACCATCGATCAATAGTGTCGTTCAAAATAAGGCAGTTCTTAGAATCAGAAATTGCAGAAAAACGCCAAGTCAAAATTCAGAAGTGTTAGATGATAAAAGAGTGGATGTAGTAGACCTAGAGAATCAGATCGAGAATGCTCGGAAGTTTGCATGAAAAATGTTGTTCTCGGAATTGGTGTAGCAAACATACAAAGTTTCAAAGTGGATTGGCTCGGTAGTCCCAAAATAAACTGAATGAGGGTTTTGAACTGTTGAAATAGGGTTTGATATCTGAGTGGATAGCCAGATAGCCTTAAGTTGCTTGGTAGTATTTGAAGGAAAACTTTAGAAGTATTGGATCTTAGAGAAACTCATACATAGATTGGCTAGGGTGTGGAATTTTAGATGAATTTGGCTTATGATCTATTCTTGGAGTTTGTACCAAAGTATTTGCTTGTACTCCTTGACGGCACCGAAATCCGTCTGTAGCCTCAGTAGGGTGGAGAGCACTGGGGATTTTACCTAGTTTTGGTCCCTCGTGGTCGAGGTAAAACTCTACCACTACTTTGCTTTGATTGATTGTGGGGAAAATACCTTATATGATAGGGTTACAATCTGTGTGGATAGTTACTACCAAGATGATGACAGTGTGTCAGATGATCTCAAACCACCCCTAGACTCAGCTTATAAAGAGGTACAAGGTCTACGGTTACATGTTCCTAACCGACCTAAAGCCTTGATCGGTAGATGAGTCCTTGGCTTGCATGAAAAGATGAAGACTCCCAGAATTCAGACTCCGTACTGGGACAAGGGTCCTCGTCGCACCCTGTTCTGCTAGGCCCTAGGCCCGACCCACTGAAGGTCTTCCCGGCAGCTGAGCCACCACCGATGTAGTACACCGTCAATAGCCTCGAGCTTGTGTGGAGTTGCTATCCTTCCTCTCAAACTTCACAAGGACGGAACATAGGCGAACTCCTCCCATATAAAATGAGCAGATCAGTCCGGCTTCTAGTTCTTCTCGTGGCGCTTTAAATGTTCCGACCTCTATGGCTTCAGGTTTCTACCAAGTTAGACCCTGAGCACCTTCAATATTCGTGCCTCCCGACCGCCCAGGTTGGGTCGTGGTCCTAGCCTGGTTAAGTGTGGATTCCTAAGCAATTCCTATGCCTTAGATCCATAAGGCGGCCGCTTCCGGTGCGATTTTCACGACACCAACTACCGCCTGGCATCTTGCGCTTGGTTATAAAAGGGCAGGGGACGCGCGCCTCATGATAGCCTTCCTCATTGTTACTAGATCGGGTTCGCGCCCTGGCGCGAGGGTGCCGGTCTCAACGTTTTACCGAAGCATGTAACAACATGTAAGTAGGAACCTAAGTATAGCATTTGTACTTATACATGATGATAATTAAGTAAAGAAATATTCAATTTCAATAGAAGTAAAACACAATGGATCTCAAGATCAACATCAGATTAGAAGACAGGATCAAGCACGGTGCGTTCATCCAACCACAAAAGACAGGCATTGAACACGAAGTTCGGTACCAAAGCGAGAACACATAAGAAGAGTCAACTACGAAGCCATAATCGCTAAGCATACTAAGTGGCGTAATTCATCTGCCTTATCGATTTACTTCACAGTGACCGCCTCACACGAACTTGATACAAACAAATTATGGGATACATAGAGCACATTGAGTTCTCCACCCAAGCATCTTGAAAGTGCAATATATGTACGGCAAGACGAAATCACCTTGATAGGCATAGGAGCAACTATGAATTTGAAGAGGCGCCATCTAATGGCGCGACCTTTTATCCAGATGTCCTTCCAAGCGAATGCTTGTGTCTTCTATTAGTGCCAGGAAGATCTCCAACAGAGTAGTCCATGGCAACAACATTTCTAAAGTGCACAAGAAAGTAATGCATGTATCTCACGGCATGAAGCCAACCTCTAGCAACCATCATGTTATTGGTCCTTGACTCCTTTAACTGCTCCCGGAAGCGCTCGACATGACCTTGGCATCGTTTGGACGAAGCAAAGTTGAAGTCTCCAACAACCATGTTAGTAATATCGTCTATTTATCTGATAGCCTTTATCGCAACAGTATCCAAGGCAACCTCATCGTCGGTGCAATAAAGCCCTGGCATAGAAATGTCGTTGATTGGCCCCCCAAGGTTAATAGTAGATGTGTTCAAAGAGACGGTCACACGGATTGTGCCGTCCTCATGAAACACACGCTCGTACTCGGCTTGTGATAACCCAAGGTGTGCTAGCAGACCGTCAAGAACTGCTCTGTGCGGAACCCTGAACACTCGTTGGTTTTCCTATAGTACCCAAGAATACAAAATGTATGGTCAGGGGGAACTGCTTAAAGCAATTGAGAAAACAATACAGGAGAGGAATTAAAAAAACAATATTAGTGATAACTAAGAAATGCTAAGTCTCTAATCATAGTAAGAGTAGCTCAGATGGCATGGTTTTTACGATTGTATATTGTGGAAAGACAGAAAGCTAAGTTGTATAATGCTTGGTCTTTCTAAATAAATCTACCTACACAGTATCAAATAAATAGAGTTTAAATCATCCCAAGACATGGATCTAATTATCATTATTTATTTGATATTCCTAGATCATGCATGAGATTGCGGAGTCACATACTGGCACCGGCAGAGCCTCATGGAGGCGAAACAGGACCATGTCCCCCCTTTCTGAAAGTGCATACATTGCAAAATTCTGCTATCTGTTGCTAAATTCTGTTGATCCTCCAAAACACTGATCACACCCCAAGACACAACACACGGGACTCGTAATTGATCAGCTCATGTACTCGCGTCCAGCCCTCGAGTGTGTGTGTGTGGCACGAGGAGATGGCTCACTATATTAATTTAATGTGCATATTATGTGGCCTTGGACTACCCTGAATATTTCTAAGCCGTGCTATCAATTAGCTCCCCTCTCTAATTTCTGACCATAGTTTTGCAGCCGTCTATATAAATCAGAGAGGGGATGTAATGCATCTCAGCTGACCTGTGCAAGTGTGCGCGAACAACTGTTGGTGGAGCCAGCGGAGCCTGGTGAGCCATGAACCAGAACATCATCGTCAGCCACCGCGACCTGAATAGCTCCAAGAAATTCCTTAGATGCAGGCACATATGCAGGGCTCAGCAGGAGCAATAACCATGTGATGTGCGTAGGTGAGGTCTGACCTGGTTACCGGAGCTGAGATGCGTAGCGATGACCGAAGAGGAGCCTGGCGAGCGATGAATCTGGAGCTCATCTTCAGCCATCGCAACCTGAATAGATCCAAGAACCTGGAGCTCATCGTCAGCCTTGGCGCGAGGGTGCCGGTCCCAACATTTTGTTCAAGCGGGTAAAAGTATCCCTAATGCTAAACCTCACATAAGCAAGTACTACTTTAATTATTTCCATTATATCTGTATGCATCACTACTAAAGAATAGAACAAACCAACTTCAAATCAGATCAATCTCGGGTATACACGGACAAAGAAGACATGTTGGTACCTGTCAATAGATGTCTAATGTCTTAACCTTCCAGATTCAGTTTCATTGATAATGTATTCTTACGGGTGTAAGCTGCTACACCAACAGATAAAGTGACCCAGAATTTCAAATAAATTCCAGGTAAAATAGGATTTGAACATATAAAAAAGGTGAGGATAGAAACATAAACTGTTTAGTTAATTTCTCTAAAAGAAGAAAGTTGTATACAGCAGAAGACACATTCTATACATAACTTTCCAGAATAAAACTGGAGCATTTGCCTACTATTCTTAGTACATATTTAAACATAGTTATGCTGCTTGGGATAAGTGCCTACCTTACAAAACCAATAGGTGTATCATATCAATCCCTTTCTCTTGTTGTTTGCTCTAAATTCAACACAACATCCAATTATTTCCCATGATAAGGCTGGAGCATGAAGATAAAATCTGTAGAGTTGTAAATTGATAAGTAACCACCAATGGGTACAGAAGACACATCCTACAGTTTTTAAGGTACTTACCACAAAAGGCTTTGACAGCAAAAAATTATTTGTAGTGTGCATTTGACAACACACACTAATTAAATTAGAGCAGGACATTATAATGGATGCAACACGTTCATGGAGCAAGACATGGAAAAAGAGCACAATTGCGGATACTGACTTCTAAGACATGGCAGCAAAGCCCCCATTTTTCTCTTTATTGTTTTACTTGGTTACATTTATGATGTAACTCTTTTCATGGGAAATAAAGAAATATTGAATGTGACACTACGGTCTATCACAAGACAAACCTTATATGACTCAAAATTCACATTCCACGAAGTAATTTCAAGCGCCACATCATTCCATAAGCTTAATGGACTTGTTGTCGATGGGCATCATCCTGTCTTCCGACTCGACGACCTTTATGAGTTAGTGCCAGGCTGCGATGAACTGCAATAGCAGGCATGACTTGTCATTTGCCAGAAGCTTCATAGCCATCTAATTTCACCATAGATGTCCCCTAACCCGAGAGCGCCCAGAAGCTGCATGGAACCATTCATTTCCAGAATGTGTGACAAAGATTTACAATATACTGAGGTAACAAGTTCAAGCCTAACTAAGGTTGTGCCTTCAGATTAGCATTTTCAATATATTGTGAATAAATTAGAACAGGAAAGTATAATGGATACAACAGACTCATGCAAAAAGAGGGAGAAGGGGGAACCTATAAGCTGAAATATATATAATGAAATGCTAAAAATCAAAGAATTATAAAAAATGATCAGATGCTTTGGCCTGGATGGGTTTCTGAAACAATATAGAAAACACTCTATCTAGGAAAATTGGTACTACACAATCAAAAAATCATTTCAATGAAAATAAAAAACTGCTACAGGCATCAAATTATCATCGCATTGGCATCTCACAAAGACATGGCATCTCATCTTTTAGTCTACAAGGAAATCAAGACTGAGACCTGTAGGTCATCAGTAGTCACTTCGACAAATCTCTTCATGGAAGCCATCGTCCTTCTCTTTGGTGTGGCGGAGGTTGTGCCTCTCCTACTGAAAACCAAGTGGCAGAAGCTTAAGTTGGGAACAACAGTGTCAAGAGCACAACAACGGTAAGAGAAACGGGGAAGGAGAAGGTGCAGGAGAGAGCCGAGTCAACGTCGCCGGGACGTACCTCGAGGATGACGCTGCTAGACGACGTCCTCTCTAACGACGAAACAATGCAGAGGGCAGCTGTCTGCTCGCCGGCGGACCCCATGGTGAACCAAAGCTCAGCACTGTGTCAGAGGAGAGTACATTATCATTCACTAAGACACCATACATCGTGCAAAAATGGAACTACCTATATATTGCTGATTAACAAAGTAACAGGACGTAGCAAAACAAAATCAAATGTTTCTCATGCTCGTCATTTCACTGATGGATATATCACCAGGTTATCATTTCCTAATCATATACAAACAGAAAATGTAAATAAAAGCAGAACTTAACTATGATTTCTTACATATCCCAAAGATCTAATAATAAAAAAAGAACACTATGACGACGAACCGCTCGAACTTAGTCCCTAGCAAAGGTAGCAGATGAGGTATGTACTGCAGAAAAAAAAGGTGTAACGATCATAAGCCTTCAGAAATTGTAAGTGAATGTCACACATCAGCTATGTAGGACTGATCATGCATGTACCTTGGAAACAGCTACCAGCAGTATGATCTCTGGAAGTACGGTTTTGATACATTTCGCAACCTACATAGAAAATCCATACTGCTATGTTATTGTTATCCCCACTGTTGTGAACTATAGCCAGACAGAATTCAGAAGTGCAGATTTGTGTATGCACAAGATACAAAGTCTTACTCTTGGGAATCCAACCTAGAGCGCGACGAGCAGCGCGGCCGGAACCCACGGCCGTAAGCCACGACGGTCCCCCGCCACGCAGTCCCAAGAGGCCCCGAACACGGGCCTCGAAGCCGGCGGCATCGTGGCGCGGCACAACGCAGGCGGGTGGGCTGGCCCCGCAACACGAGGGATCCGACGCTGGGAGCACGGGTTTGCGCCAATGTCCAGGCCTCCTCATTCACTCAGTTGACAACAGCTAAAAGGACACATGATCATGGAATGAAAATGTTGAAAATCAATTGTTTTCTTCAGGAATGAGCTGATCAAAATGACAATGTCTCGGAAGTCAATAGTTGTGAGATGGCATCATCGCAGCAACAAAACTAAAAATGACAACCAAGAACAAGCAGACGTGAGATAGTGACTCTTTGGCACAACATATCAATTGGATGCAGATAACATGTATATGGCCACAAAAATTCAAAAGAGGAAAGGAAGGAAATTACGCAACATCATGTCAACAATCGTACCTCACTGTAGGCTTAACCACACAAAATTCTAGTGGAATTGCTACGATTATTCGTAGGTTCAATAATTTAGTGGACACTGTTCTTCGATTGAGCTGATCCAAAACTATTGCTAACCGCTTAGGCCCACGCTACCAAATCAGAGCAGTAGTACTACTAATGCCAAAGATAGCATAGTTGAAAGACAAAAACTAAAGACACAAATACATTTATCAATGTGACGCAGACTAATTATCATATTATTCAATGGACACAAATAAGTTAATTCACAAGTAGATTTATCAAACTAATTATCATGCTGTTCAATGGACCAAATAAGTTCAAACCAACCACTGCAGATTACAAAAACCTTGATGATAATTAGACACATTTTTTTTCTTTTTGCGGGGAATCAACACTAATGAATTGTTAAACTGGCTGTTTCTGTCAAACGAATCAGAAGAAGGAAGATTCTGGCAGCACTTAATTTTAGCATTGTCGGAGTTAACATAATTGGATATCTTTTTATGGATGGGATGGAAGGGTCAGAATATTAATGAAATCTTAAAAACCAAAAGCCCAGGTTCCTTTTCTTTTCAGCTAACCACAAGCATCCAAATATATTAGAAAGGAAATAGATCAATATACATGCACATGAACCTACTATAAACCAAGTTGGTGCTGGCATGGCCATCAGTTAACTTTACATCATCCAAGAAAACAGAACAAAGCTGCTTGGTAGAACAGTAGCTTTATTATCGATGCACTGTGTAACGCTTCTATCATACCAACAAGAAACAAAAGGCCCTTGTCGGCCAGCCTACACCAATCATATTGCCATACGACCGTGCACCTAGCCTTGGAAACAAAAAGGAATGGAAAGGAGGGGAAGAGGGATTGACCTGCAGATCCCTGAAGGGAGATGCACGAGGCTGCTACCAGACGACGAGCAGCCACAGAAGGGAGGCACCAACCAGGGCATCACCAAAAGCACAAGAATTCGGTACAGCGGACCAATTTGCAGAAAAACAAAGTAATTTTATTGATGAGCAGCAGCCAACGAGCAAGAACGGGACAAAAGGGACGAGGGGGGCATCTGCTTCGGCGAAGCGACCAGAAGAACAACCAACTTCAGGAACGAGGGGGACATCTGCTTCCTCCACCATGGCCTCCTGTTCCTCTTCGGATCTCCCCACAACCTCCATGGCCTCCACCCCTTCCTCCTATGTCTCACATATGTTGGCGTACAGGGGCTCAACACAGCTCCTCTTACCCGTCCCTGTGGCAGCACCCTCTATTGCGATTTTCCGGCGGCGGTGCAGCCTTGTGACGGGGAGAGGAGGCGCGCGGGAGGGGAGAGGAGGCGCCGGCAAGGCGGGAGGAGCTAGATGCGGGGAGGTGATGAAGCTATGTACCTAGGGTAGGGTCATGGACCTGTCCAAGATACCCTCCCAAAGGACATCTCTAGAAGAATCACCTTTCAATCGACTCAGAAGTGTTCCAATCGACGGACACGAAGACACTCGACCATGAAGCCAACCACTCGACAACCAGGAGATGATAAGTCACTCTATACGCAAACGGTCGGTCATTAAGTAGCTTCTATGGTCATCACATCACTTTATTTGTGGCGTTACCAGTAACACCCGATCTTAATGTACCTTAAACCCTACATAACTGAGGGCCGGAGGGGTCTGGCGAACTCTATATAAGCCACCCCCTCCTCAGTGTAAAGGGTTGGCACCCATGTAATTCATACATGCATAATCCAGTCGACCGCCTCCGGGCTCCGAGACGTAGGGCTATTACTTCCTCCGAGAAGGGCCTGAACTCGTAAAGCTCGTGCGTATACAACTACTCCATAGCTAGGATCTTGCCTCTCCATACCTACCCCCCATTCTACTGTCAGACTTAGAACAACGATAGTTGGCGCACATCTTGGGGCAGGTGTCTCAGCGACTTGTTGGAGAAGTTGCAGTTTTTCCGATCCCCTTCATCGTGGTTTCAAGCGGAGGTTTGGCTGAGAGCCGCGAGATCCGTCTCGGCGCGCTCGTGTTCGTCGCCGACGACTCCGCTTGGCTTCAGGAGGCACCACTCGACATCGGCGCGCTTCCCGTCCGCGGGGCAACGCACTTTCGTGCGTCCATCCGTGGTGTCCTCTTGCGGCAGCCGTCGACCCAGTATCGGTCAGCTCCCGTGGCGTCCTCTCTCCCCGTTGACCGCCGGCGCAAGCGTTCCGGTTGGTCGAGGCTTCAGCGGTGGGTGAGGCACGCGGTGGCTCACCAGTCGGCCACACCCCAAGTCGCGGCGATCGAGCCCGACGAATCTCTCTACGGCATGTTCGACCGGCTCCGCAGAGACTGCGTCCGAGTGCGACAGCTGTGATCCAGCGGCGGAAGTCCTGATGGTCGATGGACCACGCAGTCCTCCCGGCTTTCCCCGCGCCGACGGTGGCGAAGGCAGGGTGATCCGTCGCAAGCCCATGAAGAGTACCTGCCCGAGCCACTCACTTCGCTGCAGAGGGAGGAACTTCACCGCCGGAACATGGATGCACTTCACACTCCTATCATTGGAGAAACCCCCGAGGCCCGTGCCTTGGAAGACGCGCGCTTGGCCAAGTTGGCTGAGCACACTCGACTGGAGAATTTCCAGCGAGCACTCGACGAACGAGCACGACAACGGGTCCCATCATCTAGTCGACGTCAGCTCTTTCAGCCACCGACTCAGGTATATCGAACTCCGATTCAAAATTTAGCAGTTGTGACCCGTATAGCAGAGTCGATTCAGCCTTCCCAGTACGAGGCTAGCAGAGGCTTGTTGTAGATCAGAGAATTACTCCGGGCAGCAGGAAACCAGAATTCAGCTGTATCACAGTCGCGGAACAGGATCCACAGCAAATCCTTTGTTGTAGATACAGATTCGATCGACTCACAGACCAAAGATCGCCCCGAGGCGTGAGGGCGTGAAGACCTACGAGATCGATATAGGAACCGTGAGCAGTATGATCACGGTTCGATCGCGATGATCGGCGTCGAGTGCCCACCCTCCCCAAGGAGCGGGTCATCGTGCCTCGGCAGCGGGATGACAACACCCTCACGGTCTTGGGCGAAGGATTCGGTCGACCCGAGAGAACCAGGCTTTGATCGAGATCCATTCTCGTTCGGGGTTTGGTCGGCGAGAAGAGCTCACCAAGGAGGTCATGATGAGATGCCCCCCCCAAAGCAGCGAGTGCACGTCTCAGGACCAGAGTGCTTCAGCAGAGCCATCATGGCCGCAGTGATTCCTCCCAACTTCTGGTTGGCGACTGGAGTCAGTAAGTTCACTGTTGAGTCCAAACCTGATACTTGGCTTGAGGACTACCGAGTGGATGTTCAGATCAGCGGAGACAATGATGAAGTGGCCATGAAACACCTGCCTCTTATGTTGGAGGGCTCGGCCAGAGCGTGGCTGAACCAGTTAGCACCCAGCAGCATTTACACTTGGGTAGATCTTTCCCGAGTGTTTGTCAGAACATTTGAAGGAACCTGCAAGTGACCAGCAGGGTTGACAGAATTGCAATCCTGCGTACATAAGACAAATGAAACTTTGAGGGATTACATCCAGAGATGGATCACATTGCATCGCACAGTGGAGAACGTGTCGGATCACCAGGCAGTTTGTGCCTTCAAGGAAGGCGTTAAATACAGAGAATTGAATCTGAAATTCGGTCGAACCGAAGACATATCTTTGAGTCGAATGATGGAGATTGCCACCAAGTATGCTAATGGCGAAGAGGAGGATCGGCTCCGGAGTGGCAAGCACAAGTCAGTCGCTCATGAAACCGGAGGAAATTCCAGTCGGAAGCAGAAGCGGAAAGCCGAGCCAGCTGTTCCTGGAGAAGCCTTGGCTGTGACTCAAGGAAAGTTTAAGGGGAAGCCCAAGGGGCCTTGGAACCCCAAAAAAGTGAAGGATCAAGACGGAAATGATGTATTGGACTTGCCATGCCACATTCACACAAAGAAATATGAAGAGGGTAAACTCATTTACCCAAAGCATACCACTCGACAGTGTCGGCTCTTGATCCAGCAGTTCCAGGGGAAGCAACCCAAGGATAAGGAAAAGGAGTCGGACAAAGTTGAGAACAAGGAAGATAGTGATGATGGATACCCCGAGGTCAATTCCACCACGATGATTTTCTTGACGTTGAAAGCAAAAGTCGATTGAAAGTTATCAACCGAGAAGTGAATATGGTCGCTCTGGCGACACCAAGTTATTGAAATGGTCTCGGATCGCCATCACATTTGACCGTCGATCACCCGATGCACATAGCCACCCACAGGAGGCAAGCTTTGGTGGTCGACCCGGTTGTCAAAGGCACTCGGTGACTAAAGTTTTGATGGATGGTGGCGATGGTCTAAATATTACGTATGCACGACGCTAAAAGGGATGGGCATTCGATGTCGAGCTCGATACCGGCAACATGAGTTTCCGCGGGTCATTGCGGAAAGAAGGCCGAGTCACTCGGTCGATTGCTCTTGATGTGGTTTTCGGGTTCCAAGAATTTCCGCAAAGAAAAGTTGACGTTTGAAGTAGTGGATTTCGAGTGCTTATCACGCTATTCAGGAAGGCCAGCGATCGCGCTTCATGGCTCGACCATGTTATGTATACCTTAAGCTGAAGATGCGGGCCCCAAAGGTGTGATCACTTGTCACGGCAATCGGAAGAAAGCGGAAGAGTATTTTCGAAAGGCTCAAAGATCGCCGATGCACGATGGCGATGGTAGAGCTGCAGGAATACCGAAAACTGCAGACCCGAGTGATTTATTCACGAGCCAAGAAGCCCGCTTCTGAAATCAACATTTCAGTCGTCCAGTGAGACAAAGCCGATTCACATTCACCTGACCAACCCCAATGCTGCTCCGACTCATATCTCAACAACACTCGACTCCAAATAGGAAGAAGCGCTCACCCAGTTCCTCCGTGAGAACTGGGACATCTTCGCATGGAAACCTTCTCACATGCCAGGTGTTCCCAGGGGACTGGCTGAGCATCGTTTACGAGTCGACGCGAAGGTAAAACCGGTCAAGGAACATCTTCGACGGTCCGCCGTACAGAAGATAAAAGCAATCGGTGAAGAAGTGGATCGACTCCTTGCAGCGGAGTTTATCCGAGAGATTTACCACTCCGAGTGGCTCGCCAATGTTATACTTAAGTACTCACTCGGATGAGATGTAATAAGAAATACCTCCGTAATTTATTTATCAAAGACAAGAGTATTATAATTTTCCCAGTGATTGTTGTTGCTTTTGTTTACGTGAGAAACTCCCCAGTGGGTAGCTTAGCTGCAAATCCGTTTCGCCTAAGTTTGTAAAAAAAATCCTACCGAGTGACGAGCAAGCCTCTCACTCGGAGGCTTAGCTGCGAATTCGTTTCGCCTAAGTATTTAAAAAATCCTACCGAGTGGTGAGCCAGCCTCTCACTCAGAGGCTTAGCTGAGAATCCGTTTCGCCTAAGTATTTAAAAAATCCTACCGAGTGGTGAGCCAGCCTCCCACTCGGGGGCTTAGCTGCAGTCCAAGTACTCGCCTAAGTATTTAAAAAATCCTACCGAGTGGTGAGTCTGCCTCTCACTCGGGGGCTTAGCTGCAGTCCAAGTACTCGCCTAAGTTTGAGAAATCCTACCGAGTGAAGAGCAATCCTCTCACTCGGGGGCTTAGCTGCAGTCCAAGTACTACCTAAGTTTGAGAAATCCTCACCGAGTGAAGAGCAATCCTCTCACTCGGGGCTTAGCTGCAGTCCAAGTACTCGCCTAAGTTTGTGAAATCCTACCGAGTGAAGAGCAATCCTCTCACTCGGGGCTTAGCTGCAGTCAAGTACTCGCCTAAGTTTGAGAAATCATACGAGTGAAGAGCAATCCTCTCACTCGGAGGCTTAGATGCAGTCGATGCTCGCCTAAGTTCGAAAACATCCCGATCCGCAAGAACTGACGAGGTGCAGGTCGATTGCTACCTTCTCCTTGAACTGCGCCACAAGTACAACGTGTGCTCAATCCCGATCCTCAAGGACGACGAGGTGCAGGTCGATTGCTACCTTCTCCTTCGGAGCTGCGCCACAAGTACAACATGTGCTCCATCCCGATCCGCAAGGACGACGAGGTGCAGGTCGACTGCTACCTTCTCCTTCAGAGTTGCGCCACAAGTACAACGTGTGCTCCATCCCGATCCGCAAGGACGACGAGGTGCAGGTCGACTACTACCTTCTCCTTCGGAGCTGCGCAACAAGTACAACATGTGCCCCATCCCGATCCGCAAGGACGACGAGGTGCAGGTCGACTGCTACCTTATCCTTCGTTGCTGCTCCACCAGTACAACTTATGCTTCAACCCGATCCGCAAGGACGACGAGGTGCAGGTCGATTGCAATACGTACTCCATCCTATCCTGCAAGATCGATGATGCGCAGGTCGACTGGATCTTCCGCCTCAGAGCTGCATCTCAAACACAAAGACTATTCCGAGTGAAGATCAAGGCCCACTCGAAGGCAAATGCAAGCATATTCAGAAGTGAAAAAAGTTCAGATGAATCTTAAAGGTTCCTAATCGTAGATCAAAGTACTCGGGCTCTCAGCCCGAAGGAGTTTAACGGTTACAAAATCCACTCGGCATTCCGAGGCAAATTTAAGATGAGGCATAAAAGTTTGTTCGCTCCGCGGGAGGAGGACTGGCAGGCTCGACGAACTCGTCCGGGTCGAAACCATCGGCGATCCGAGTGGCAGCAACAAAGAAAGTATCCATAAAGGATCAGAAATCATGCTTCTTGGTGTTGGTGACCTTGATTGCTGCCAAAGACAGAGCCACATCGGCACCGCACCGAGCAGAAGATTTCTTCCACTCCTGCACTCGACCAGGGATATCATTAAGTCGAGTCATCAGAGACTCGAGGTCGTTCTGGAGTGTTGCCCTTGGCCAAAGTGTTGTGTCGATCCGTGACATGGCGACTTTCAGTCGAGCCAAATAGTCAACAACGCCGTCGATGCGGGATTCCAGTCGGAGCAGGTTCATAGCAGTTTCGTCCTTCACGGGAGAATTGATAGGGTCCAAATTTGGTTCGATTCGCCCAGTCTCCTCCTTGAAGTCTCGGCAAAACTCTGCATGCACAGTCCAAGGATGAGCTAATATTCGTATACCGAGTCGACAAAGATGAACCAGTCGGAACGGGATATGTACCTTCAAGCTTGATGAATAATGTCTTGGCGAGGCTCCTCGGATAGCTTTCCAGATCATCCCTCCTACGAGCAATGCCTTCCATCTTCTCGTTCAGGTTAACCTTGTCCGTCTTCAAGCGGGTTACCTCCTTGTTGGCTTCGTCCAGGGAAGATTTCATCTTCGCGTTCTCCTCCTCCAGTTTGCCGACTGAAGCCAGCTTTTGTTCAGCCAGAGCAGTTTGGTCGTCAGCCTTCTTTTGTCAGCAGAGCGGATCGTGATCCTTCTTTACGAGCCTGGTTTAATTTTTTTCGAAAAGAAATGGCGCTTCGATTCGAGAAAGAGCGAATGAAATCCGGGTCTAAGACAAAGCAGTCGACAAAACTTCCTTACCATTGGCGTCATCTTTGGCCTTCTCCAGCTCTGACTTGGCCAGCTCCAGGTCAAGGTTGAGTTGAATTTGCTGCTTCTCCAAGTCGGCAAAGCGAGCTCCAAGGTCACAAGATTTCTACAATCAGAGAGGATAGGTTATTTTACAGAGAAAAATGACAAAGACAATAAATACTAAGACTATGGTCAACTGCCCATGCATCCACCATAGTCTCGGGGACTACACCGATGGGTGCATTAGCGTGTCCTCATGGTTCGATTAACACTCGACGGGACCTTTTAGGTAGCGAGTGTATATATATATATATATATATATATATATATATATATATATATATATATATATATATATATATATATATATATATATATATAAGAAGAAGAAAACAACAACAAACAAGCTTTTAGACCATAGTCATTGCTGCATCGACCACGATCTCGAGGACTACACCCAGTGGGTGCACTTAGCGTGCCCCCACCGGTTCAGTTTACACTCGACATGGCCAGACCAGACCGAGTGAAGGAATTAAAAGAATTGTTGTAGTCTGTCAGACAACCTCTAGGCCACCCTGCACCAGTTTAACCAGGCAGGAACGATCCTCTACAGCCGTTGGATGCACCAATTAGATGAACCCAGGCCGTTAATCATGCTCTGGCCTAGAGGTCCGAATGCATCAACGAGACTGAAGTGCTTGCCTCCTTATTGGTAAAGGATGCAACAACCAGACTTAAGTGCTTGCCTCCTTATTGGTAAAGGATGCAGCGGTACGAGCCTATAGAACAGATCATGTTCAAGTAAGGTCGTAGTCTTGGGGACTACACCCAGTGGGTGCACTCAGCCTGCCCCCACTAGTCCAAAACTTCAATAACAAATATCCAGCTCAAAGTATAGATTTGCTCAGCGGCAAGTCGAAACACCCAGTGGGTGTACGGATGCAAAGATCCTCGGAAAGAGAGTTTTCAGGTACCATATCCTAACAGAGCAAGCCAAGAAAACCAGTCGACGTACTGCTGACCTGAACATTGCTTTGGAGAGCCGAGCTGGCATCATAGGCGGCCTGACCGACATCCCGCACCATCTTCATCTTCTCCATCATAATACCTGCTTGGCATATGGCTTCCTTGGCAGCATTCACTTCGTCCTCTGGGACGTGATGGGTAGTAAAAACTGATGGTGGATCGGCAGGAGCTTGAGCAGTCGATGAAGAAGGCAGAGCACTCGACGGTGGTTCGGCGAAGGTAACAGAAGCCCGATTCGCATCACCAGCGTCCTGAACGACTGGTTCAGCTATCGGCGTCGATTGTGGCACCTTGTCTGCAGGAGTTTTCCTATTTTTCCTCGTCAAAGGCCTCTCGGGCTCTTCATCATCATCGTCAGGGAGGTCAATAATGTTGGGAGCTGTTCAAAGATCAGTCGCCAAAATTACATCACCCAATGGTATATATTACAGTTGAGTCGACCAAATAAAGACAGAACGACAGAAATTGTACCCAGATTAGAGGTGACTGCATCCTCCATTGCCTCATCCTCATCCCTGTAAGCTGAAGTCCCGGAAGTAGCAGCACTGCCAGTTTCAAAGTTTGTTTGGTCAAATCAAGGAAAAAATAAACAGCACAGAACGTCGGGTGAATACAAAGGGAGATACTCACGCAGAAGCGACGGGGATGTCAATCTTAATCTTCGGCAACGCCTTCCGAGGCCTCTGCACTGCAACCTTGGGCTGCTTGGACGCTTTTTCAGTCGGAGCCGGTGAGGGCGTCGAGGCGCTTTGAAGGCGGGCGATCTGAGCAATCGCTTTTTCACGGGCACTCGGCCGGACTTGGTCGAGATTGGATCGCCTCTCCCTGCGAGGAGGTGACTCGACTTCTTCTTCATTTCTTGAGTCATCACTTTCCTCACTCTCCTCTCCGTCAGAATGCCAGTCGCCACTCTCGCCGCCGCTCGCCTCCCCTTCTGGGTCTTGCTCTTGCTCCCCGTTGGGCATTGAGTACATTTCAAGAAGAGCCTGGCAGAAAAACAAGCAGAAAAAAAGTCAATCGGCGGACATAAATAATCGCATGGTCAAAATTACGATTCGGAAACTCGAGTTGAACCTTGTCAAGTGCATGGGATTGGTCGGCGGAGGAATTCTCCTGGCTCCCTAGGGTTGTCTCTGTTCCCGATGATGCTCGCCGGCCACCCCTCGGCGTGGCATCCTCAACCTCCTCGGGTGGATCCGAGTGGTGTCCTCGGTGCCGAATACATCCACATCGGATGGTCTCGAGCTTGAAGTGGCTGGATCGTCGCGAAGGAAGACCTCCAAGAGATCCATACCGATCACCCGTCACGGATAAGCTGGACAACACGTTCGACCAGTACCTTAACCTGCGCCTTCTCTTCCGGGATCACCTTCAAATAGGAGGGCTTCCTCACTCGATCCATGGAAAAAGGAGGGAGTCCGGTCGACTGCCCCTGGCGTCGCTTTGGTCTTCTGATAAAACCAGGTCGATTTGCCATCCACGGACCGAGTCGGGTAGGATCATGGCGGAAAAGAACTTTTCCCTCTCATCTCGAACCCCAAGACCCCCACATCTGAATCACTTGTGTTCTCTTGTCACTCGGATTGGCCTTTTTACCGTGCAGGGGCGACAGGTGAAAATATGCTTGAAAAGTCCCCAATGAGGCCGACAACCCAAGAAATTCTCGCACAAAGACACGAAACTAGCGAGATACGCGATTGAGTTGGGTGTGAAGTGGTGGAGTTGTGCCCCGAAGAAATTTAGAAATCCCCGAAAGAAAGGGTGAGGGGGCAAGGAAAACCCATGGTCGACATGGGTGGCCAGGAGAACGCACCCACCCTCCTGAGGGTGTGGCTCGGACTCCTTCCCCAGAAGCCGTGCGGATTCGTGGGGGATCAGTCCTCCACTGGCCAGGTCTTCGAGATCTTCCTGACGAATCGTTGAGCGGATCCAGTCGCCCTGGATCCAGCCCGGCGGCAGGCCGACCCTCGATGAAGTTCCGCCCCGACTGGACACCTTCCCCTTCGCCTTTGCCGTCGCTTTCTTCGCCTGCTCCAGAGCCACCGTCTTCTCTTTCCCCATCGTCGCCAGCGAGACACGCCGCAGGGCAGCGGCCTTTGGGGCAGCGCGGCGGAGAAGTCTGAGGAAGAGAGGAAAATGAGAACGCCTTGTTCAAAACCCGGTCCGGTGCCTTATATGAAGTTGCTTCCGGTGGTGACTTGTAGGCCAGGCGATCTATCAAATCCACCTTGATCGCCAGCGACGTGGCGAAAAAAAGGTGGCGCGAAAATCAAGGCGTCCGTGCCTTATCCCATCCGATTACTGTGGCCTCCACCGCCCCGCGCGCTTCCCGAAATTCGAATCCTGCGAAATCCGCGGGCTGCAGAACAGCTTGTCAGACGGAAGATCTCCTCCGCTCTGTCACTCGGAGCTCTTCAAGTAAAGAAACTCACTCGACGGATACAAAGAATGGATCAAGGCGACTGAAAAAGAAGTTGGTATCATCACCGAGGTTCATTGATCCAGAGCAAGATATACTCATAGCACGAAAATGGGTCGGAAGTGTGTTCAACTCCTTCCCCACTCAAACCTCGATCCATTCGGGGGCTAATGATGAAGCTATGTACCTAGGGTAGGTCATGGACCTGTCCAAGATACCCTCCCCAAGGACATCTCTAGAAGAATCACCTTTCAATTGACTCAGAAGTGTTCCACTCAACGGACACGAAGACACTCGACCATGAAGCCAACCACTCGACAGCCAGGAGATGATAAATCACTTTCAGTGCATAAGCGGTCGGTCATTAAGTAGCTTTTATGGTCATCACAACACTTTATTTGTGGCGTTAACAGTAACACCCGATCTTAATGTACCTTAAACCCTACATAACTGAGGGCCGGAGGGGTCTGGCGAACTCTATATAAGCCACCCCCCTCCTCAGTGTAAAGGGTTGGCACCCCTGTAATTCATACACGCATAATCCAGTCGACCGCCTCCGGGCTCCGAGACATAGGGCTATTACTTCCTCCGAGAAGGGCCTGAACTCGTAAAACTCGTGCGTATACAACTACTCCATAGCTAGGATCTTGCCTCTCCATACCTACCCCCCATTCTACTGTCAGACTTAGAACCACGACAGGAGGCGCCTCATGTTCCTCTCCCCGCTGAGACGGCCAGATCCCGTGGACAGCTTGGCAACCTCGCCATATCCGTGGCATGCGCCCCTCCTCGTTTTCTAGGGTTAGGGATTAGGGGAGGGGAATGGCACGAGGGGAGGAGGAGGTGGTCAGGTAGCGGCGCAGAAGGAGGCACTGGTGGCGGCGCGACGGTGGCGGGCCAGGGCCGGGGCGGCGGGGGCGGGCTCGGGCCTAGGGTTTGGAAGGAGAGAGAGCTGAGGCGGGAGGAAGAGGAAGGGGGCAGCGCGAGAGCGGCTGTACGGGAGGAGCGACGACGGCTAGGTTTCCTCTATACATGAGCGGCCCCCTTTTATACCACATGACGTGAAATGACAAAAATGCCCTCGGTGGGGCAGCGGAATTACACGCGGTGGCACGAGACCACGGTAACTATTCATTCCAGCAGTAACCTTTTTTGATCCGACGGACGAGATCGATCGGGAGCGATATCCAACGGTCCAGAACGCATCAAAAATTTGATCCGACGGCCAAGAGTCACTGAGCTCTGAGGAGCCTTGTAGGAGCTTTCATCTCTTATTTCTGGATTATTCTTCCTCCTTGCACTCGTTGAGGGAGTCCTGGATTAGGGGTTTTCCGGATAGCCGGACTATAACCTTTGGCCGGACTCCTGGACTATGAAGATACAAGATTGAAGACTTCGTCCCGTGTCCGGATGGGACTTTCCTTGGCGTGGAAGGCAAGCTTGGCGATACGGATATGTAGATCTCCTCCCATTGTAACCGACTCTGTGTAACCCTAGCCCTCTCTGGTGTCTATATAAACCGGATGGTTTTAGTCCGTAGGACGAACAACAATCATACCATAGGCTAGCTTCTAGGGTTTAGCCTCTCTGATCTCGTGGTAGATCTACTCTTGTACTACCCATATCATCAATATTAATCAAGCAGGAGTAGGGTTTTACCTCCATCGAGAGGGCCCGAACACAGGTAAAAACATCGTGTCCCTTGTCTCTTGTTACCATCTTCCTAGGCGCACGATTGGGACCCCCTACCGAGATCCGCGGTTTGACACCGACATTGGTTCTTTCATTGAGAGTTCCTCTGTGTCGTCATCTTTAGGCCCGATGGCTCCTCCGATCATCAACAACGACGCAGTCCAGGGCGAGACTTTTCTCCCCGGACAGATTTTCGTATTCGGCGGCTTTGCACTCCGGGCCAATTCGCTTGGCCATCTGTAGCAGATCGAAAGCTACGCCCCTGGCCATCAGGTCAGATTTGGAAGTTTGAACTACACGGCTGACGTCCGCGGAGACTTGACCTTCGACGGGTTCGAGCCGCAGCCAAGCATGCCACACTGTTAGATGGGCATGATCTAGCTCTGCCGCCGAACAGTGCCCTGGAGGCCGCACCCATGTCTGCTCCGACCCTTAGCTCGGAGCCGACTGCGCCGATCGAGGACGGGTGGCTGGACACCTCCTCGAGGGCCCCAATCTCTACGGCGATCGAGCCGAACACCAGCCTTGTCCTCTGCGAAGCCCGTGACTCCAAGGTGGCGGACTCCTCTCCGGACTCCGAACCCTCCGCGCCCCTGCCAATCGAATCCGATTGGGCGTAGATTATGGAGTTCACCGCCGCGGACATCTTTCAGCACTCGCCCTTCGGTGGCATTCTGAATTCACTAAGGTCTCTCTCTTTATCAGGAGAGCCCTGGCCGGACTATGGCCAGCAAGGTTGGGATGCGGACGATGAAGAAATTCAAAGCCCACCCACCACCCACTTCAGAGCCACTTGCCGATGATTTAACCGACATGCTCGACTTCGACTCGAAGACATCGACGGTATGGGCGCGATGCAGAGAGCGACCAGAACCAGCGCCTATAGGCCTTTGGAAGGCCACCTAAATCAGATGACATATACATGGTGGACACCCCAAAAGAAGGAACAGCGATGGAACAACGGAGGATGACCCTCCAAGAAGCAGCCTAAGCGCCGGGCGTCGTGGCGCCGCTCTAAATCCGCCAAAGCAAAAAGCGGCGATTCCGGCACGGGAGATAATAACACCCCTGACAAGGTCGAAGACAACCCTCTCAAAGAGAATTTAGCACAGAGGACGGAGAAGCCAGCCCTCATGAGAGAGCGGCGGACAAAGAGGTAGAGGGGCGATAATTACATGCCTCCCTCCGAAGACGAGGCAAGCCTCGACGACGGCATTTAATTTGTCGTGCCCGAGGATCCCGTCGAACAAGAGCGTTTCAAACGCAGGCTTATGGTCACGGCGAGCAGCCTCAAGAAAAAACAGCAACAGCTTAGAGCTGACCAAGACTCGCTAGCCGACAGATGGACTGAAGTCCTTGCGACCGAAGAGTACGGACTCGAACGCCCCTCCAAGAGCTACCCAAAGCGCAGGCTGCTACCACGATTAGAGGAGGAAGCACCTAAACCTACATCACCAGCGCACGACGCGGCCGACCGGCCACCTCGTGGCCGCGACAGAGAGGCCTCTCGGCCCTCCACTCAAGCCGCACCCCGGCGTCGCTCAGAAGATACGCCAGACCTGCGAGATATATTGGAGGACAAGGCAAGGCAAACAAGATCGATCTACGGATCGCGTGGGCGCCCCACGACACGTGACGGTAACCGTCACGCCAGATATGGCAAATCCGGTCGGGCCGAACACAGTAGGCAAAGCTCATTTGAGCTATGTCGTGATATAGCCCAGTACAGAGGCGCCGCACACCCACTATGCTTCACAGACGAAGTAATGGATCATCAAATCCCCGAGGGTTTCAAACCCGTAAACATCGAATCATATGATGGCACAACAGATCCTGCGGTATGGATCGAGGATTATCTCCTTCATATCCACATGGCCCGCGGTGATGATCTACACGCCATCAAATACCTCCCACTCAAGCTTAAAGGACCAGCACGGCATTGGCTTAACAGCTTGCCAGGAGAGTCAATTGGTTGTTGGGAGGACCTGGAAGCCGCATTCCTCGACAATTTCCAGGGCACCTATGTGCAACCACCAGACGCCGATGACCTAAGCCACATAATTCAGCAGCCAGAGGAATCGGCTAGACAATTCTGGACACGGTTCCTAACCAAGAAAAATCAAATAGTTGACTATCCAGACGCAGAGGCCCTTGCAGCCTTCAAGCATAACATCCGCGACGAGTGGCTTGCCCGACACCTAGGACAGGAAAAGCCGAAATCCATGGCAGCCCTCACAACACTCATGACCCGCTTTTGCGCGGAGAAGACAGCCGGCTAGCTCGTAGTAATAACATGACCAAGAGCCCTGGTAATTTGGATATCAAGGACAACAATGGCAGGTCGCGTCGCAACAAGCACAAGCGCCGCATTAACAGCGACAACGCTGAGGATACGGCAGTTAATGCCAGATTCAGAGGCTCTAAACCCGGTGAGCGGAAAAAGCCATTTAAAAGAAATACTCCGGGCCCGTCCAGTTTGGACCGAATACTCGATCGCTCGTGCCAGATACACGGCACCCCCGAAAAACCAGCCAATCACACCAACAGGGATTGTTGGGTGTTCAACCAGGCAGGCAAGTTGAATGCCGAAAACAGCGACAAGGGGCTGCATAGCGATGACGAGGAGGAGCCCCGGCCACCGAACAATAGGGGACAAAAGGGCTTCCCCCCACAAGTGCGGACGGTGAACATGATATACGCAACCCACATCCCCAAAAGGGAGCGGAAGCGCGCACTCAGGGACGTATATGCGTTGGAGCCGATCGCCCTGTTGTTCAACCGTGGTCCTCCTGCCCGATCACTTTTGATCGAAGGACCACCCACTAGCATCCGCCATGGCGGATTCGCCGCATTGGTTCTAGACCCAATCATTGACGAATTTCACCTCACTAGAGTCCTTATGGACAGCGGCAGCAGCTGAACCTGCTTTATCGTGGATACGGTCACGAAAAAATGGGCATAGATCCTCAAGGATTAAACCCACAAAGACGACCTTTAAAGGCGTCATACCAGGTGTAGAGGCCAACTGTACAGCTCGCCATACACTTGAGGTGGTCTTTTGATCCCGGATAATTTCCGAGCGAGGAGTTAATCTTCGACATAGTCCTGCTCCGCGGTTATCACGCGACCGCCGAACGAACCACATTTGCAAAGTTCAATGCGGTGCCGCGACTACGCATATCTCAAGCTCAAGATGCCAGCCCTCGAGGAGTCATTACGGTCAATGAAACACCGAACGCCTTCTCCGAACGGACGAGCATACGCCGCTTCGGGCGGAAGTACAAAGTAGCCTCTCAAGGCAATTCTCCAATTCCCGGATTAAATGTCCGGACACCGCTGCTGCCCGAGTAACCTACAACAAGACCGATGGCACATTCTCGAGCAAGCATAGCACGCGGCCCCAACCCCAGCCCTCGCAAATTATGTAAACCAGTACTACACGTACATAATTACGCCTGGAAATACCATGGGCACAGGGGAGGGGCACGACCACGGCATGCCCAAAAGGCGCTCAACCGCACTAGGGGCCCCGATTTTGTCATTCTTTTCTTACTTTCAGGACTCCACTCTCCGGAAGGCCCATCCAGCAGACAATCGCCAACACATGATGCAACAGCCGGGGAGGCGAAAGCTCGAATGTCCAGTGGTCTCTATAATGAGCTAAATACCTGTCTTACATACCATCCTTGCTCGCCTCCCTGGAGGGGACATGTCCAATAGTCCCATCTCTTGCTTATCGCACTATTTGTATCGCTCGCTTTACCGCAGCCTTCTCAATAAACAATACATAGCTTTTGTCTATTATTGCATAACTTTTTATGTAAATATGTTCAGTTATGACATTATGCAACCTGCACACTTTGGTACGGCCAATACACCAGGGGCTTGGCACCCCGAGTAATATGGTGTGAGAAGTCCGAACACTCTCACGAAAAGCGGCACCTCGAACTTATAGCATTATATGCATCGGCTCCGAATCATGTCTTGGGTCAATAGTTGGGTTTGCCTGCCCCATGTTTTGGTACCTTACGCCCGCTATATCGGCTAAGGTAGCGCTGGGAGAACCATCGTGATTGTGCCCCGGTTGAGCTGGGTTAAGCACCTCAGTAGAGAAAGCTAAAATTGACCGTCATGATAGGGCGAGAGCTGGTCGCTGTTCGAGAGGTTTCGAGTCCCTAAAGACTTATGCCGCTTAGAGCGAGGAGCCGATTTTGTTCGCCTAGGCGTGATAGCGCCTCAACTCGGTCTTCCGAATACAAGGCTTCACTAAATTTAAAATTATAGAATTCTATGGCTAAGTGAGAGTGATAAAGCATTATAGTCCGATTGCCTTGTTCAAGGTGCTGAGCGCCTCAAGGACCCAAAATGGGAACAAGAGCGCAGGTTTATCCCTAACACCCCAAAGACTCGTGGCATGGGGGCGAGTCACCACTCGCCATCTCTCAGATTTAATAAACGGCCGCATGTAAGGTAATATTTTAAATTCAAAAGCGTTGTTTAGCGATATGAACAAGTTTTCAGCGCACATGATAACACGAAGCGATTTTACTCAAAATTACATCTTTGAATATTCATCCGCCATACACGCGGCACCCTTCAGACGCCTCATAATACATCTCGGCTTATATGCTCCTTGCCCGGGCGGTGGCCTGTCTGTCACCAGCTTCTCAAAGATCCATCTTGCCCCAAGCACTTCAAGACGGGCAAGGCCCTACGGGCGCCTTCGGTGCATACGGAGCGCTTGATGACTTCAAGCCGTGGACAGCATCCGCCACCCGCCTCACCAGCCCAAAGTAGCTCCCAATATGACCTCACCAGCCATAGCCCGACTTATAAGGCCCTTCATGGCCTGTTCGGCCATCTTATGGAGCTCGACCAGCTGCTTTTAGCTGGTCGCTCAAGGGCACCGGGTGTCCGCCTCAACATACCGGGACCGTAACACCTTCTCCGCCGAGCTCCCCACCGGCTCGGGTAGAATGCGGCCAAGGCTGACACACACGGGGAAGATCTGTGAATGCTCTCGCAGAGTCTCAACTTGGGTAAGTAACAAGTAATTCACTTCGATGCTTGCTTTGCATAAAGAATGCCTTACCGCCGCTATCTTCTTCATCGCCTCAATTTCCGGAGGGCTTTTTGCTTCGGCCTTGGCAGATTTGGCGCCTCAAGGGCCGAGGTGAGCTCGACTCGAAGTTCTTGAGTCAAGCCCAAGCTCGTGGTTTTTCCACGAGAGCCTGGAGCTCGCTGCACCTCCGCCACCCAAGGCCTCGCTGGCTGGTGCGCCCACGCCGCATTGTCTTCGGCCTGACAGCGCTTTCTTTCCAGGTCGCCACCCTGTTGTGGCCCCGTAATACCCACGTTAGTCCTGTCATTTTCTGCAACCACATCTTTTTTATATTTTACATAAGGTATTACTTACCTTCCTTGTCCTCGAGCTGCTTCTTGGCAAGGCCGAGCCTGCCCTCGACCGCTCGAGGCTCGCTTCAATGCAGTGACTCCGCAGCCAAGGCGGCAGATGTCAAGAGCGCAGCCTCAGATTCCCATATTGACATACTTATGTTAGACTCTGTAGAGATTTTTAGATCCTCGCCTGGCTTTTCTTACCAACACCAAACTCAGCATCAGGCTACCGTCTATGCGTAATATTTTTACATATCTTAAATACATACCTCAAAGCCTGTTAGAAGGCTGGCACAAGCTTAGCCAGCCCGCCTGGGCGGATCGAACCTTCCGATCACCGCACTCATATTAGTGCGGTGCTTTCGCCGATGGAGGCGCCAAGTACACCTCCAAAGAAATTATCCGTGCTCCGGTTGGACGGAGGTCACCGGCGCCGAGGCTTGCCTTCTTACTAGGGGGTCACGCGGACTTCGAACCGCCTGAAGGTTCCGGGCGGTGTCCGCCTGGGCCGACTTGAGCCCTTGGGGTTTTGTCCCTTTGCGCCGGGAGTCCAGGAGGTCGCCTTGCGGCGCTTTCCCAGACCACCTCCTCCTGGCTTGACCCTTGAACTCCGCCTGCACCATCCGCAGGCGGGGAGGAGGTGGCCGGAAGTGAAGTTCTATTCACATCCGACGAGCTCAAGGAGCCGCCGACGACACGCCGACCTGGCTCGGGCGGACTACGTGATCATATTCCGGCTAGAAAATACTGTGCAATAAAGGAATGCCATGAGTTATTCTTGTATCCTTATATTTATTTATTTGCTAGGGCTTGGCCCTGGTTGGCCACTCCTCTTCACCATTGCCGGGCAAGCAGGAGTAGTCCGGAGGAAGGGTCCTTCCTTCTGATTCCTCCGCCCCCAGCTAGGCGGCGGTTTCTCTCTCTTCACTGGGAGAGACCTCTTCCTCCTCCTCATTGTGGGAGGAGTCCACTCGGAGTCATCTGGACGATTTAGTCCGACACCACTGGGCGCCTGGAACTCTTTCGAGTCCCCTGGCTTTCTTCTGGTTTCTTTCTCCGCACCACGTGAGGTGCCGGACCAGCAGCTACTGGAGGGCATCCGCTGGGCTTCGGAGAAAGGAGCCGGACAATGATCTGTCCGTCTTCTTCCCGCTAAGCTCACAAAGGAACGGGAGCTTAGATCCCGTGACAGAGTAAAACTATGAAAACAAGAATCTCGAGAGGGTAGAATAAGCTACCATGCTGGCTTGGTGCTTTGCGCAGAATCCGCGATCCTCGGTAATGGAGGGGAACCTCGGCGCCTTGAATAGCACCTTCCGTGCATCCTCGCATGCTGTGTCAAGAGCCCGGTCAGAGTTTGGTGCTGGGCTAGGTCGAACTCACAAGTTAAAAGCCCGCTGCTGACACGGAGGATCCGCGGATGAGCATGACTCTGACTACATTGACAAGTTTAACCTTCTTGTCTACCAGGTTTTGGACGCAGGTTTGAGTCCGGCCAGTTTCTTCCAACTACCCCTACGACAGGCCCGCCTCTTTCCGTGAGGTGAGCCTTGTGGGATGCTGATTGAGTTCGGGGGCTGCCCATTCAGGGTCACGCTGTTCGTGATGTAGAACCACCCGATTTCCACCCTTGATGGTTTCCCACGAAGGAGCCTCGAAATATGTAACGCTGGGCATATTGCCCACCATGGCGCCCAAGACTCGCTTGTTGGCCACCCACTACCTTCGGCTTGACATTGAAGGTCTTCAGCCATAAGTCAAGTGGGGCTTGATGCGAGGAAGGCCTCGCACACCCACGATAAACGCCGAGATGTTGAGGATGAAGTTCGGGGCCAGATCATGGAAATCCAGGCCGTAGTAGAACATGAGCCCCTGGACAAATGGGTGGAGTGGGAAGCCCAGTCAGCGGAGGAAATGGAGAGGAACACCACCCTCTCATGGGACCTGGGGTGGGAATGAGCTGCCCCTCGCTTGGAAGCCGGTGCGCAATGTCTTTAGACAAGTATCCGGCTTTCCTTAACTTTTTGATGTGCCCCTCCGTGACGGAGGAGGCCATCCACCTGCCTCCCGCTCCGGACATGACTGGAGAAGGTTGGGGTGGGAAGTGCGGACTTGGGCGCTGGGGCTTGAGTGCGCGGAAATGGATAAGCGAAGGAGGAAGAAGGCGTAGATGAAAAAGGTGGATCCTTATCCCCACCAGCCCGGTAAAACTCGCTTATCTCCCAAGTGCCATAATTAATGGCGCGGTTGGGTTACCCACGCCCGTATTGATGAGAATCTGGGAATAAGGGGACACGATCTCTGCTTCGATAAGACGTGCCAAGGAAACCGCCTCGCTAAATGTGCTGAGGTGGGACAGTAAAAATGATTCGAATAAAGGCTTGGCCGTGGAGTGGTGTCACGCTGCGGAATACGTCAACAGATTGGATTTGTGTAAATATTATTCTATCTATGGTGGTATGTGGAACTTATTTTGCAGAGCCGGACACTACCCTTGTGTTCAAAATCTTCTATGAAGTATTCGAGGAGGAACCCGCTTTGCAATGCCAAGACAATCTCATGCGCACGGACTCGTTGTCATTGAAGCCTGGTTCAGGGGCTACTGAGGGAGTCCTGGATTAGGGGGTGTCCGGATAGCCGGACTATAACCTTTGGCAGGACTCCTGGACTATGAAGATACAAGATTGAAGACTTCGTCCCGTGTCCGGATGGGACTTTCCTTGGCGTGGAAGGCAAGCTTACGATCGGATATGTAGATCTCCTCCCATTGTAACCGACTCTTGTGTAACACTAGGCCTCTCCGGTGTCTATATAAACCAGATGGTTTTAGTCCGTGAGGACTAACAACAATCATACCATAGGCTAGCTTCTAGGGTTTAGCCTCTACGATCTCGTGGTAGATCTACTCTTGTACTACCCATATCATCAATATTAATCAAGCAGGAGTAGGGTTTTACCTCCATCGAGAGGGCCCAACCTGGGTAAAAACTGCCATCGATCCCTTGTCTCCTGTTACCATCCACCTAGACGCACAGTTCGGGACCCCTACCCGAGATCCGCCGGTTTTGACACCGACATTGGTGCTTTCATTGAGAGTTCCGCTGTGTTGCCGCCATCGAAGGATGCCTCATCCCGCCTTTAAAGACGGCATCGTTGTTAAAGGAGCTGGCTATCAGCCAAACTCTCCGGCTAGGTGGTTTTCTTATGACCGTCTGTTCGGCCGCCGCGCCGAGGATGACTTCTCGGGTCATCGAAAGCAATTTTCACGTCAACTCGGAACTCGCCGAGCAGTTAGGTCCGATGGAGCTCTCTTCCTTAAACGAGCTCTTGGATCGCATCGCCGCCCTGGGAGTCGCTACCGACTACGATCAGATTGGGCCTAAACCCGATCCGAGAGAGATTAACTCTCCCCAGGTCACCCATCACGTTGCAGTGGTGGAGGAACAATGCGGCAAGTCTTCATCTATCTTAAGGACTAGTTATGTCCGGATTCCTGATCCCTCCAAGCCGGATACCCGTGGAGGGGAGGACGTCACTCAAGCCCTGAACCTAAAGTCAGGCAGCGGGCTAGATTCATTGGGCAACATCCAAGAACCCAAGCTTCTGAGTTTGGAAACTCCTTGGCCCCTGAGTCTCATATTGGGCGAGGTTCCGGATTTAATTCCACCCACCCACCCAAACATAAGCGATCTATCCCAAATTCGGAAAGAGCCCGCAGAAATAGTACACCATTATTGGGCCAGATTCCTCCTAGTCATGAACAGGATAAAGGACTGCCGCGAGGAGGATGCAATTTCATTCTTCTTCAATAATTGCACGGACAACGGAATCCTCAACGCCATAAGTCGCTGTAAAATTACACGCTTTGCTGACTTGGCGTCCATAGTATGAAAGTACTGTGCGATGGAAAGCGCTTGGAAAACCGAAATAAAATTTTCGGACAATCCGGCCCTGAATACAACCCCAATTCGAAATAAAAGGGTGCATTATCGCCAGGCACCTGGGTTAAACACCAAAAAGCAAAAACCCTCTATAAGGCATGGAATCGTACTGGAGGGATGGCTGAACAGACCCTGTAAAATTCATAATACAGAGGGCGCCACACCAACTCATAGCCTTAGAGCATGTTGGATACTCCGGCAGGTGGCCAGAAGCGGCGAAGAGCTTCTAACTCCAGAATCCACAAAGCACCAGCCCAAGGATACCAGTACGGTATCAACAGTCTTCGAGACTTTCGCATCAAATAAGATGCGGAAACGAACACTCCGCGGCCTTGCCGAAATCTACCAAGTAGCAACAACAAACCAATGGAGTGACACGGCTATTACCTTTAATGCCAGTGATGAACCTAAATTCCGAACAGCCCGAGCACCAGCCGCATTGGTCCTCGGCCCAAGAGTGGGCGGCTTTGCCGCCTTTACCAAGGTACTCATGGACGGTGGCAGCGGATTGAACCTCATTTACGAGGAAACTCTTCAAAAATGGAAATAGATCGGAGCCGCATTGAGCGAAGCAACACAACCTTTAGAGGATAATCCCCGTCGGAAGCGCTAACAGACAGGACAAATCACACCGGATGTGGTGTTCGCACGGATAATTACATGTCCGAGGAGGTCACGCCCAAGTGGCCCTGCTCAGCAGCGGATACCACGCCTATTAGGGCGAGAGGCATTTACAATTTTTCAAGCTATACCCCATTACGGGTACATGAAGCTCAAAATGCCCGCCCAGCCGGAATCATCACTCTTGTTAGTGACCGGACATAGCACTCCAGCTACCAAAATAAGACAGCCAAGACCGCCCTTGAGGCACTATTCAAGCCCTAGCGGCCGAGGAACTGATCGCGCAGGCTCCATGGTGAACAGGACGACGTGATACTCGATAAAAGATCAAGTCCACCTCTTTTAAACCAGCGGACGAAATAGTCAAATTCCAAGTCCATCCAACGGACCCTACAAAAACGGCCTCCATCGGGGCGCAATTAAACCCTGATGTAGACGCCGCACTACGGGAATTCCTACGAAAATTGGGACATTTTTGCCCGCACCTTCGACATGCCAGGAATCCCACGCCGGTTGGCCGAGCACAGCCTAAACACCCTAAAAGGATTCAAGCTAGTCAAGCAGGCCCTTCGGCGTTTCTCCGAACCTAAGAGACAAGCCATGGGAGAGGAGCTAGCCAAACTGCTGGAGGCCGGATTCATTAGAGACATAAAACATCCGGACTGGCTAGCAATCCTGGTGTTGGTACCAAAGAAGGACAAATCTGGGCGCCTATGCGCCGATTTCAAGGACCTCAACAAGGCTTGCCTAAAGGATCCTTCCTCCCCACGCATCGATCAAATTATCGACGCCACCGCAGGACACGATTCATTGTGTTTCTCCACGCATACCCGCTACCATCAAATTAAGATGGCAGAGCCAGACTAAGCCGCAACGGCATTCATCACACCATACGCCCATTCGCTTAACACAATGCCCTTCGGCTCAAAAACGCCGCGCAACATATCCGCGCTTGATTCGTATATGTCCGCAAACCAGATCGACAAAACAATGGAGGCGCATAGGACGACATGGTCGCCAAAACCAAGCTTGTCGAAACTCTAGTAGACGACTTGACGCTCACATTCGACAACCTCCAACATATGACATCAAGCTTAACCCGAAAATGCGCTTTTACGCATCAATGGAAAGCTCTTGGGCTTCATTGTATCCGTAGAGGAATTGAAGCAAACCCGCCAAGATTCGAGCTCACACAATTGATATCCCAAAGGACCTCAAACAAATACAAAATTGATCGATGCGTGGCGGCTCTAAGCCGCTTTATCTCCCCGCTTGGGAGAAAAGGCATTACCCTTTATCGCCTCCTCCGCGCACCGAACACTTCGAGTGGATTTGATGCCGCCACGGCCGGACTCAAGAAATAAAAGCCATATTGGCAACAAACCCAGTCCGGCCGCGCCCTAACATCGCGAACCAATGCTATTATACATTGCGGCAACTCATCAAGTTGTAAGCGCAGTGCTCGTCGTCGAACGAGAAACGGACGGACACAAATTCCCCCTTCAAAAGCCAGTTTACTATGTGTCCACTGTCCTCACTCCATGCAAGTCGCGGTACCCACATTATCAAAAGATAGCGTACGCGGTATTTATGGGATCTAGGAAGCTGCGACACTACTTTCAAGAGTGTTCGATAACAGTAGACTCGGAAGTACCTCTTAACGATATTATAAACAACCGTGACGCGACGGGCCGGATTGCCAAATGGACCATTGAGCTCCTCCCGTTCGACATAACCTATAAGTCGCAAGTTTTGGCCGACCTCGTCGCCGAATGGACTGAAGCCGAACTCCCTAAAGAGTACGTCACATATTCCAACTGGATCATGCACTTCGACGGCTCCAAAATGTTGGCTGGTCTGGGGGCTGGCGTTGTTCTGACGTCCCCAACAGGAGATACAGTTCAATACGTACTCCATATAATGTATACGGACTCCAACAACGCAGCCGAATATGAGGCCCTTCTACATGGTCTCCGGATGGCAGTCTCCATGGGCATTCAACGCCTAGAGGTGCGCGGGGATTCGAACCTCGCGATATCCCAAATAAATGGAGACTTTGATGCCAAGGATCTGAAAATGGCAGCTTATCGCAACGTCGTCCTAAAAATGTCAGCTCGGTTCGAGGAGCTCGAATTTCACCATATAGCCCGGGAAAACAATCAGGCAGCAGACGTCTTGGCACGCATTGGCGCAAAGCGCAATGCCGTCCCCCCCAACATCTTCTTGGAAAGGCTGTTCAAGCCATTCGTATTATGGGAAGGGGAATCCGGAAATAACAGCCCGGACACAACCACACTGCCCGACACCGAACATTCTGACACAACAGGAGGCTCTGCCAACGAAGTAACATCTTCAGCCCACGTAATAATGGCAGTCATTGCCCGCGGACGTAATCCATTCCTAGCCTACCTAACCAGGCAGGAACTCCCCGAGGACCAAAATGAGGCACGCTGCATAGTGCGGCGATCTAAAGCCTATAAAGTCCATGAGGGAGAGCTTTATAAGAGAAGCACCACCGGAGTCCTTCAAAGGTGTATCTCCGAAGAGGAAGGGCGGAATCTTCTGGCTGAAATTCATGCCGGACTCGGCGGGCACCACGCCGCAGCCCGGCCCTTGTAAGCAAGGCCTTCAGACAGGATTTTATTGTCCGACGGCCCGGCAGATGCTCAGACTTAGTCCAACGATGCGCCGTTGCCAGCTCTTTGCTAACCAAAGCCATATGCCACCCACCGCCTCCAAACTATACCCATCACCTGCCCTTTGCGTCCTGGGGCTTGACATGGTTGGACCCTTAAAGGAGGAACCCACAAGCAAAAATACCTACTGGTCATGGTGGATAAATTCACCAAATGGATAAAGGCCAAGCCTCGTTAAAACGGTCGAATCCGACCGGTGATAGACTTCATATCGGGGTCGACACCGCTACGGGCGCCCCCACAAAGATCATCACTGAAAACGGCACGAACTTTACGGCCGACGAGGTAAAACTCTGGTGCAAAAACATGGGCATCAAGCTCGACTATGCTTCAGTCTACAACCACAAACTAACGGTCAAGTCGAGCGAGCAAATGGTCTAATCATGAGCGGCATCAGACCCAGATTAGTGCGGTCCCTTAAGGAATCTAACACGCACTGGGTAGAGGAGCTCAACTCCGTACTCTGGGGGCTGCGGACCACGCCGAATCGCATCACCGGATACACACCATTCTTTATGGTATACGGCGCAGAGGCGGTTCTGCCCTGCGACATAATTCATGACTCACCTCGGCGGCGCATGTACGAAGAACGAGAAGCCAACTCGATCAAGGTGACAGTTTGGACACCTTGGAGGAGGAGCGTGACGGGCAAAAGCCCGCTCTGCATTTTATCAACAAAGCAGGCTCAAGATACCAAAGCAAAGAAGCACGGGCCAAAACTTACAATGTTGGCGAAGTTAGTTCTACACCGCCGGACAAGAAAAAGGACAAACTCAAGCCCAAATGGGTAGGTCCTTTATTATTGACCAAGTCCCGACCGGTGGAGCGCATCATCTGCGAGATGCATCGGATAACCGACTCGAGCCAACCCATGGAATGCAGCCCGCCTCAAGATTCTACGCCTAGTGCCGCACTCTGTGTTCGCCTCCTTCCTCTCGCCTATTTTTTACACATTAGCTGTCTTTTATTTCTCTCCTTCTTCCTCCTTTACTCTTACAGCCTTTAAGGGCTCGTCGCGCTTTGTTTGCATTATTAAATTGACGCGCTATCCGCGCCATTATACCTCGGGGCTTCTTTCACGTGCTTATTTATACGGGCTTCATGCCCAACACATGTGTCACACATCCGCATGTACCTTTTATTCACCATTATATGCATCGATATGACTTAAGTTTTGGCCAAGCTTAGGTTGCTCGCTCATGTGCTTATCCCACGCTCCCGATTGTTCGCTAGGCGGTAAAGGAGCACCTTCGATTGTTACCGCCGGGTCACCTGGATGTGTACCTCAGATTGGGTGATGCCGAAAGCTAGCGTTCTTAAGGGAATATTCGGTCGGTGAACTAAAGATGATTTCTCACTTGTTTATTTATCCGCCCCAAATGCCTTTCTGCTTTTTTCGCAGTCCGGACATGCACTTTAGGGCATGCCTCCCAGGGAAAGGAACCCCTAACGGAACTATTCTCCCTGGAAGATGTTTCTTACTAACCATGTAATATAACATAACTAGTTGGGCACTTGTCTGTTCAGGCACTAATGACTTCTACGCCTGGTTTCCATGCATGCCCCGGTTCTTACATAACCGAGAGGGTATTCGGACACACTCCGGACTATCGGGTCCCGAGGTTGAAGCGAAAAGGTCCGCCATGACAAACGATCTACAATCCGGATAGAAGGCATTTTACATGTCATCTTAAATTACATAGTCAATTTGACGGTATATTCTCTTCAATAACATCCAATAGGCTGTCTAGTTTACAATCCTGTTGGGAATATTTATGCCAGCTCTACCTGGCCGCACACTAAGCTCACAGGATCTCCTTCCCATCGGGCCCCACAGTCCGACATCGGCCATGTGGTTTGGGTCAGCCTTCGTGTACCACGTCTTCACCATGGCCCAGGCCTCCCTGGCGCCTTGACGGCAGGCCAATACCTTCCATAATCGGAAGCGCCGCCGCGCTCCCTTAAGCCTCTCTGCAAGCTCTTCAAGGCCTTCGAGCATGGAGACAGATGGCCACAAGGCCTGGCGACGCTTTTCATCACCTATCAACTCGCTCTGCAGCTTGTAAGAGCTCGAAGAAGATCACCCAGAACGGAGCATTTCCTCCGCAGGACGACTCGTGAGCATACCTACAGACATAACTCGTTAGTCGACTTCCTCGCCAACTCTTTTCAAAGTTCATTCAAGCGCTTATTAAACATGCCGTCGAAGTTACCGATTCTCCTTAACGGAGTTCGACAGCTGGGCACGAACATCCTTTAGTTCCTCGCCCAGCTGGGTGTTGGCATCTTGAGATTATTCTTCTCCGCCTCACCTTCGTAAGCACGCCTCGCCGCCTTTAACCGCACAAGAGTTGTTGCTTGTCCGGATGTACTCGGCGCCATCTGCAATGTTATTGTCGATTCGCACATGCCGCACTTCACAACATACTTATCTTTCAAGCATCTATTACCGAGGGGTCTCTTGGCCTCCCCGCCGCTGCTAGTGCGGCCTCAAGTTGGGCTTTGCACTCTTCCAGCCCCGGACAGTTGGGTATTCTTTTACGTAAGATCCTCAGATAACAAATGATCCTTAAATCAGTTATCCTAACTGTTTCAAGTCTCGGGGACTACTGACATATATAACTATCAAATTTTCTCACCCGTATGTCTTTCACATGCTGCTCCGTGGCGCTGGCTAGACCATTTTGAGCGGCACGGAGGTACGCATCTCCCGAGTTGAAGGCATCCAATGCCTCTTGGGAGAAACAAGCGTTGCGAAGAACTGTCCGGCGGCGCCTGTGATTCATGGCACTCTCCACCTCGGAATTGGTGGCGGACAGTCTGTCTGCATCCTCTGTCGGAGGAGCGCCGGACACACGCCTCATGTTTGCCTCTGCTTCCGGACCAGGCTTTGGAGCCTGGCTGGTGCAGGTGCGATTGGCGACCTCTCCGGATATAGTCCGACGAGCCCTCTTTTTCCTAAAAAGAGCACGGGCGTTAGTATGCATCGCAAGAATAATACCTTGGAATAAGGCAGCGCCTTTATCGCTGCGCCGTGCCTCGACCCGATCAAGCGTGTCTTTTAGCCTGCCCGCCTCGCGGTCCCTTGTTGGCTAGTCGCCGCAGGCTCGGCATTCCGCCTTGAGATCCTCCCTGCGAAACACCATTGGTATGCGGTGATAAAAAATAAGCATGGATGGATCGTCCTCGAAGTATTGAGACTTCGGTCTCGGTTACCTGTGAGGCGGGGAGCAGTCCGGGATAATCGGCTTTAATAGCCACCAAGGCATTGTCGATGCTCAGTTGGTAAAATACCCCATCGATCAGCTCCACGGATATGTCCGGATCCTCTTGGGAGGCCGGATCGAGGGACCGTTCCGGATCCTTGGGTTGTGGAGGAAGGCTGTGTATATCCTTTACGGCCTGGCGCAATTCCTGCGTCGGAATCACAAGATGAGATGCTTAACCATGGGAATATGAAACGGATGGGCAAAAAGAAGTGTCCGCTTACCCAGTTTGGGGGATTGTACATAGAAAATCCTCCCTGTGGATTGACGCGGAGAAATTCCTCCTCTTCTCCCTTGTACAATGCGGACAAGATCTTCGTCATAGCGGCAGCCGATCCCGGCCCCTTATGGCCGTAGCGGGTGGCATCATCCTCCCCGTTGAAATCCCACATGGGGTGGCCTCTATACTGAAGCGGCTGCACCCCCCGCATAATACATGTGGCCATGACCTCAATCATGGTCAGTCCGGAATGAGCTAACAATTTTATCCGGCTCATCAGGTAAAGGACGTCCTTGTCGTTTTCCTCCTGAGGGCTCCATGGACGCCAGCTTAGGCGCTTCTTCAGAGGAGCACTGTTGAACTCAGGGAGGCCGGTCCGAATAGGATCCGCAGGGGACGTCTTCTATGTAAAACCATTCTGAAGGCCGTTTGGACGCTTCTTTGGGGTTTCGGATAGATATCCGGTCCTGGCGATGCGCCATAGTTCGGCTCCGCCCACTTGATATGTCGACCCCTCCTGAGAGCGGGGCACAAAGCAGAACAGCTTCTTCCACAGCGCGAAATGAGCCTCGATGCCCAAAAACTGCTCGCAAAGGGCTACGAAGCCCGCAATATGCAATATGGAGGCAGGCGTAAGGTTGTGCAACTGGAGGTCGTAGAACTCCAGGAGCCCCCGGAGAAACGGATGAAATGGAAATCCAGGCCCTCTTATCAAATAAGGGACAAGGCATACCCGCTCTCCTTTGGAGGGATTGGGGACGCTCTCCGCTTGCTCTCCACCATTATAGGTGGCAAGCCCGGCTCGAACCGGACCATGTAAGCCGGGGAGAAACCCTTGGCTTGAGCGCCACTAGCTCACATTTGTCGGACGGACATCTTTCCCAATCTCCAGGCTGAGGGCTGGAGGAGGAGCTGCGCCGACCGCCATGATGGAATGGATCTCGCTGCGTATGCGCTCCGATGAATGCTCGCTAAGGAGGATGGTGTGATTCGGATCTAAACTCGCCTCTTTAATAGACAGCTCATTTGTGCAGCTAGGGGGTAAACGTAAACACCACGGCTTTTCGCTCGTTACACGCGTGGAAGATGGCCACTATTGGGCGCGGAAGCCAAGGAGCACAATATTTACAAGGAGCCGACACTATTCAACAGTACACGGAATTTGGAGAAGAACCCGCCTTTGCAATGTCAAGACAATTGCGCTACGGACTCATCGTCATTGAAGCCCGGTTCGGGGCTACCGAGGAGTCTGGATTAGGGGTGTCCGGATAGCCGGACTATAACCTTTGGCCGACTCGGACTATGAAGATACAAGATTGAAGACTTCGTCCCGTGTCCGGATGGGACTTTCCTTGGCGTGGAAGGCAAGCTTGGCGATACGGATATGTAGATCTCCTCCCATTGTAACCGACTCTGTGTAACCCTAGCCCTCTCCAGTGTCTATATAAACCGGATGGTTTTAGTCCGTAGAACAAACAACAATCATACCATAGGCTAGCTTCTAGGGTTTAGCCTCTCTGATCTCGTGGTAGATCTACTCTTGTACTACCCATATCATCAATATTAATCAAGCAGGAGTAGGATTTTACCTCCATCGAGAGGGCCCGAACCTGGGTAAAAACATCGTGTCCCTTGTCTCCTGTTACCATCCACCTAGACGCACAGTTCAGGACCCCCTACCCGAGATCCGCCGGTTTTGACACCGACACCATCCATCCAAGCGTGTGCCCTAAACGTACGCCTCCGTTTTATTCCTATATCGAGAGCAGTCAAATAATATAGCAATAACACAATTCGTCCATAAATAACATGCAAATATCCTAGTACAACAATAGTTCAAGTATAATAAATATTAGATTCGAAAGATAATCGGATGTTCAACAAGTTTTTGAAATTCGTCGATACAAATTCAACATTACTCGAGTTTGCAAAAGTAGGTCATCCAGGCGTTGTGCTTCTGAGCTTCATCCAACAATGCATGTCCTACCGTCTGATGTTTGGTACAACAAGGCAAGGCCTGGGAGGCAACTGAAGTGGGAGAGGGACAGAGTCGGACTAAGAGGGTGTGGATGAAGGGGCGTAGAGGGAGAAAAGGGCTTTAGGAGATGGATTTGAGTGGGTCAGGGTTGCTGAAGTCCTATGGGGCAAAGGTCCGGACTCCGGCAAACCTCACCCAGTTTGTGACCGGTTCATGAGAATTGAAACACGCGAACCCGTCTGTGGAAGTTTACAACACCGTTTCAGATAGCGAAAAAATTCTAGACACGTTAGTCCCGATGTTTTGGGGACGACGTGGGGGTTCCTTTATGGCGCGTTACGGAGCCAGTGGCCTCACAAATTTCCCACGGGGATATTGTTATGACTGTTGAACAAATGAAAGTTGAATACACCAGCAATAATAATTTCTTTGGACACTCGAAAGCATCAGAACTTGTGGCAATTAAGAACCGGACGCAAAGCCGCAAAACCGAACAAAAAAAGTCAAACAAAAGGCCATCGCTTTTGTCTGAAAATGATGGATTCAGTGGGCTTGCAAGGGATCCCATAGTCTCGTAGCAAGGTGCTACTCGCTCATGTCATCATGTGTGGGAAGTGGTGGCACAAAGCACGTTAATCAACCCCGAAGACGTGGCCGATACTGCTCCCGCCAAAATCGTTTGTTGCTAAGCTAGCGCGTGTGCAGTCGCCGTCGCACTGCTTGCTCAATGGGACAATGAGTGTGCCGTGTGGCAGAGTGTGGTGGGGGAGAGTGAGGGAGCACGCCGCACCGGGCTAGGTACCAGCAGTACTACTAGCGTGTCACGCGGTGGTACAGTCACGCCATATATGTGCCTCCGATCGTCCTAGATCCTCTGGCCAATAAGGGCGCGGTCGATGTGACGCGTCGCCCAAATCCTGTGGCCGAGAGAGCACGATGTGACTTGTCGACTTAATTATGCTTGATATTTAGGTGCAGCAGCGCTGGCTAGTGAGGAACTGGAGTACTACTATTGTGGACTCCTTTTCTTTCCCGATGTAGTACTATTGTCGACTTAATCATGACGTGGGAGTTTCCTTGGCTTTCCTTTTAGCAATATTAACAATATTCTTGACAGTTTTGCTAAAACACGTCTATACGTGCCATAACTATTACACATCAAAGTCTTATCTCACTGATCTTACATGAGGATTAGTGTTGGTATTTTCTTTTTTCTGTTCTATTTTCGTTTTATACTTTTCTTGCAAGAGACTTTTCGTTTTACTCTTGATTAAATCACTCCGATGTGCAATAATTAGTGCACATAGATATGCCCTAAACAGACCCTATTCTTAAAATTTGAGAAAAGATATGTGATAAAATCTAATTATACTCCTTCTTCGTCTTTTTTAACATGGTACATGCATAGACGCTCGTACATATATATATACACCCATTCTTATGAATGCACATGCACACACAATCTACCCTATGAACACCTCCCAGATACTGAGCCGGTACATTATTTATTCATCTTAAGATTGACGAAGTCGCTACTGACGTCTTCATAGTCGACAGAAATGTCTACTTTCACTATAGGCACATCGCAAAAGGCCTGAAATAAATTCAAAAAAATACGAACACTTGTGTCAAGACTAGTACTTAAGCTCTGGTGGGCTAGACATATCATTATCCTTCTAAGCATCCAATCACAGGTTGGTTCACCATACTTCCTCCTCTTCTATTATTAGGCTAGCGTGTATACCTAAATTAATAATTTGATCAACAAAGTAGTACACATTATATATATAAGAAAACATATCATTGTTAGAAACTTCAGATGGTATATTTTCTAATGATATCAATGTTGGGATATACTACAACACGAATGTATGAGTAATAAAGGGAAGCAAACCATCGCACACCGCCAGATTTGGGAATTCTCATCCGACAGCTACGCCCTTATTACAGTTTACACACTAGACTTAGCACCTAATCACCATGGCAGCAGCTCCACGAGGAGCCTTAAAAGCACGACAACACTTGCAGGAGCTGTACTCCTTCTACGCAAGCATGGACCAGTGATCACAAATGCAGTGTCATAGCTGTGCAAAGAACATGCACCCGTCACGATGAACATGCCCCGCATGTACCTTTTGTGCATCCAAATTGGATTTATCTAAGGCGTATGAGAGAGTCGAGTGGAATACCATGTTAGAGGGGATAGAGAGGGGTGGGTGAAATCGATTGATTATTGCTTGAGCCTCGTGGTCAAATATATAGGAGTACATTATTTTCTTGAAGTGCAAGACAAGCCAGAATACTTGCTACTCTATCTTATATTTTCAATCTAATCACGATACTCATCACAGAGGTTGGGTTTCGCTCCCAATGGGTTGATTGAATTATGTCCCCGTTACCTCGATGAGCTACTCGGCTAAATTTAATGGCACCCTCCTTGATTCATTCGTCCCTTCTAGAGGCCTTCGCCAAGGTGATCCACTGTATCCATTCATGTTCCTTTTTATCACTGACGGTCTCTCTACACTCCTACATCATGAAAATACATAGGGTACAATATCACTCTGCTCAAAGTCTGCCAAAGAGCCCCGGGAATTTCACACTTGCTATTTACAGATGACTCTCTGCTTTTCTTTAAAGCAGAACCAGAACAGGTTGTACGGGTGAAGAGGGTGCTGGAGATGTGTGCTAATGGGATGGGGCAAGTCATCAACCCCCAAAAACGTTCAATTTTTTTCTGTTGGGAATCGTTGCATGGAAAACAAATTTTCTAAGCACACACGCAATGATCTATCCACGGAGATGCATAGCAACAAGGGGGAGAGTGTATCTACGTACCCTCGTAGACCGTAAGCGGAAGCGTTTCACAACGTGGTTGATGTAGTCGAACTTCTTCGCGCTTCAACCGATCAAGTACCGAACGCACGACACCTCCGAGTCTGCACACGTTCAGCTCGGTGACATCCCTCGCCTTCTTGATCCAGCAAGGCGTCGAGGTAGTAGGTGAGTTATGTCAGCACGACGGCGTGGTGACAGTGATGGTGAACTGGTCTCTGTAGGGCTTCACCTAAGCACTACAAAAATATTTGTCTAGGGTGTGCTAGCCCCCCCCCCCCTATATATATACACGGTCTATTCTGCTAATATTAGCAGAATAACCATTCTGCACACTACTTCCGCACTGCACGCTAAACGCAAGTGCACGTCATTTTTTGAACCAAGTGTGTTGCAGTACTCACACGAGTGAACTTCTCGTCGAAAAAAACTGCACGTGTTATTTTTTGGTACTGTTTTCGCTCTAATTTTTTAAACGTTTGTCGGAATGAGGGGTGTAATATACCGTTGAAAAGTTATGGATTAGGCGCAACTTCTACATGTTGAATACTTTTCGAGATTCCACACGGTTTAAGAGCAGTTTTGAAATTGGCGCGTCCCATGACGAGTGGCAGCGAGCGTTTTTTGGCGATTTCTTCTAAACCGCTCATCGGAATGAAGCAAACGATACGCCGTTGGATAGATATCGTCGAGGCGCATATTTTTCATATATAAATGTTTCTCTAATTCCTTACGGTTTAAGAGCAGTTTCAAATTTACTAAATCGCGGAATTCTGTTTTTCAAATTTTTTCAAATTTTCGGTTCTGTTTTTTCTCCAGTTTTTGAACCGTTTGTCGAAACGAGGCCTGTGATACACCGTTGGAAAGCTACAACGAGGCGCAACTTTCATATGTTGGAATGGTTTTGAGAATCCTTACGGTTTTTAATTAATTTTGAAAATCGTGCGGTCAAGCACGAGAG
Source organism: Aegilops longissima (assembly GCA_021605205.1). Lineage (NCBI taxonomy): Eukaryota > Viridiplantae > Streptophyta > Magnoliopsida > Poales > Poaceae > Aegilops > Aegilops longissima. The sequence goes on from CM038680.1 coordinate 522,485,619, forward strand.
CGATGGCCGTTTTTGTGAAATTTTCACAAACCGCTGGTTGAAATGATTCAAATTATATGCCGATAGAAAGATATCAACGAGGCGCAACTTTTTCATGTAGCACACTCTCACTAATTCTTCACGGTTTAAATGCAATTTTGAAATTACCAAAATGCGGGTACTCTGTTTTTCAACACACCCAAATCGATGAGTTAACTTCATCAGACAGAAAACCGCACTGCTAACCGCACTGCAGCAGGCTGGCAAGTGAACTTCATGGTTTTTTTTGTCGGACATAAATTTTCCAAGACGAGCAAGTGAACCGCATCAATACAAAAAATGAACCGCAACACTTTCAAAAGTGAACCGCATGAGTTACCGTTGACGTTTTCATGTAACACGTTTTTTTGGGACAGTGTTTTTCTTTAACACGTTTCGGGACTGTAGTAACGAGCGAAGTGCACTGCATTCTTCTATTTTGTCCTTTTTTCTTCTTTGTGTTAACGCGTCCGGACTCCAGAGTAGAGGCTAGTGCACTGCATTAGTTTCTTTTTCTAACTTTTTTTCTTTTCATCAAAATGAACAGCTTGAGAAAGATGGAATGAACCTCTAGAAACAACCAATAGTGCTTCGAAAAGAAGTACATCCAGCAACCACACATTGCATGGCACAACAAATTCAGAAAAATATGCAACCCCCACAGAAATTACATCCCGAGCTGCACTTACACGTTTGCCGAACTGCATGAGACATACATTCATCCGAGTACTGCATGTTCATCGGAGTACTGCATGGTCAATGCCTTTACACATCAAACCGCATGATGCACAACTTGTAGTAAAAAGAAGTGCACAAACTATCCGCCACCATACCCGAGGTGCACAGGGTGATATACTAAACTGCACGCCTGTGCAAACCGAGCTGCACGGGATGTGCTGCTGAACCTCTGTCGAGTAGCGCATTTTGAATGTGAATCTCATCAAGCTCCCATATAAATTGCAGGAGCGGTCGAGCGGACCGCACCGAAAAGTGCGATCTTTGGAGTAAGTGCAAAATTATATGGAAATATGCACAAGAAAACTGCACACCTCAGGACAAGGAACTGATTTCCTTTTAAAAAATTAACTGGAAAAAATCTGGAAATTAAACCGAAAGAACAACGCATATCAAACTCCAGTGGAAGAGAGAGGGACGAGTGCACTGCCGCGACCGTCGTTAGTTGAAGGAGAGACGGCCCTTAGGGCGGTGTATCTCGCGTGCATCGCGGTGAAGGGATGGCGGGGCGGCGCCGTCAAGTGTCGGGGATGGGGAGGAGGCTTTGGAGGCCGGCCGTGGCAACCGAGCTGCACGGGGGTTGCAACCGAGCCGCACGGGCCTGCCAACCGAGCTGCACGGCACTGGTGGTGTGGTGGCTGCCTCGGATCCCTCATCGCTAACCGCCGAGATAACCAAATCCCCTCCAATTTTTGAAGCCAGGCTTTGACAGTGGACTGCATGGAGAGGAGGAAGAGGGGCACGCCTCTGTGCGATGGTGGACTGCAGTGGCCAAATCCTCCCTGTCGGAGCTGCCTCGTCGAGACTCTGCGATGCTCGAGGCCGCTGGAGGTACCCCTGATCGAGGGCCGTCTGTGTTGTCTGCGTGGCCAGCCATGACGCCTGACAGAGGGGCATACTGATCCATTGGAAGAAGGTGCTGCGGGGAGAAGCTGGTCTGGCGACTCACGGCGAGCTCTGGGAGAAGCGCGTGTGGAGGCTATGACGGCTCCACAGTGGCGAATTGGTGCGAAGGTGGAGGGTTGGGTCGTGAGGTGGGAGGGACCGAGGAGGAGCTTGGGGCAGATCTGGAGCAGCCGGGTCCGACGCGCCGGGGAGGATGCTGCAGGGGGGCTCTCTGGATCACCTGTGGGGGTGGGACGAGGTCAGGGCGTGGGTTGAGTGGGGTAGGAAGGAGGTTGGTGGTGGTAGGGGTCATGGGGCCGGCGGGGAAGATGCTAGATGGGGAGGAGGCAGCGGGCCGGCGGGGAAGAAGCCGATGAGGAAGGAAGGAAGGCGCCCAAGTGAGGAGGAGGCCACGATGCCGGCGAGGGAAGAAGCCGGTGAGGGTGGGGCGGCGCGTCGGACGGGTACGGCGGCATGGCTCCCGGCAGGGCAGCAGGTGGATCGGGGGGAGGTGCGCCGGTGGAGGAGGGAGGTGGGGGCTGGTGGGGGAGGTGCGCCGGAGGAGGAGGGAGGCGGGGGCTGGTGGGGATTTAGCCGTGGTGGAGAAGGTGGGCGGTCTGCGGTGGGCGTGGGGTGGGCTCTTTTTGTGTTTTTTCATTTGGCTGTGTTTGTTCGGGGTGTTAGCAGAATAAGAAAATGGTGTGCAGAATAAGACTCTTAAGCGTGTTATCATAATAGACCCACCCTATATATATACAGACGGTCTATTCTGCTAATATTAGCAGAATAACTATTCTGCACATCACTTGCATCGCACGCCAATGAAGTGCATCGCATCATTTTGACGATTTAACAACACGCAATAGAGACTAGTGAACTTCTCGTCGGAAAAAACTGTACGCGTTATTATTTCGGTACTGTTTTCGCACTAATCTTTTAACCGTTTATCGGAATGAGGCGTGTAATATACCATTGAAAAGCTATGGATTAGGCGCAACTTCTACATGTTGAACACTTTTCGAGATTCCACGCGGTTTAAGAGCAGTTTTGAAAATAGTGCGGCGGATGACGAGTGGCAGCGAGCTTTTTTCGCGTTTTTTTTCTAAAACGCTTGTCGGAATGAAGCAATTGATAAGCCTTTGGATAGATATCGTCGAGGCGCATCTTTTTCATATATAAATGTTTCTCTAATTCGTTACGGTTTAAGAGCAGTTTCAAATTTACTTAATCGCGGAACTCTGTTTTTCAATTTTTTGAAATTTTCGGTACTGTTTTTGCTCCAGTTTTCTAACCGTTTGTAGGAACGAGACGTATGATACGCCGTTGGAAAGCTACAGACAAGGCGCAACTTTGATATGTTGAAATGGTTTTGAGATTCCTTACGGTTTTTATTTAATTTTGAAAATTGTGCAGCTGCCGGTGAGTGACAGCGAACGTATTTTCGTAATTTTTTATAAACCGTTCATCGGAATAATTCAAATCATACGTCGTTGGAAAGATATCAACGAGACGCAACTTTTTCATGTAGAACACTCTCTCTAATCCTTACGGTTTAAGAGCAGTTTCGATTTTACAGCGGACACTCTGTTCTTCGCGAGACCAAAATCGCTATATTTATCGCATCGGATGTAAGAACGCATTGCTTCGCACAAAATACCGTGACTGCATCGATGGGCAAGTGCAATCGCATGGTTTCTTTTTGTTTAGACGTATTTTTTCTCGGACGAGGAAAGAAGAACGACCGCTTGCATTTAAATACCGCCTTTGCATGGTTTCTTTTTGTTTAGACATATTTTTTCTGACGGGAAAGAAGAATGCACCGCTTGATTTAAATACCGCACTTCATTAGATGGGCAAGTGCACTGCATGGTTTTTTTTGTGGGACGTAATTTTTCCCAAACAAGGTGGAGTGCACTTCATGTCGAGCGGTGGTGAACCGCAATACTATGAAAAGTGAACCTCGAGACTATCAGAACGGGCTGTGACACTACCGAAAGTGAACCTCGTGAGTTTTTTCCAAACGCAATAATTTCTTTAGTATGAGACCGGGCGAGTGGACCGCAGGGACTGAGCAAGTGAACCACATTTAATGAGAAGTGAGCTGCTTTGCAAGGTGTGTTTGTTTTTGGATTACCAAGTGAACCACAAAGGAATTTTAGTTTTTATAGTGAAATGCATGAAAGAATAAAAGTGAGCTTAAAAGCATACATATTCATTCATTATTTTTTACACGGCCACAGAATCAACGATGCACTGCCCAACAGAACTGCACTAGGGAAAGACTTGCTTATACAAAATGACCATCCATTCTTACTACCTTTTTCTCTCTGTGTTTCCCATAAACAACAAATCAAACTTCAAAATGAACATCGATGTTCTCTTCTCCTTCTTACTAAGTGCACTGCAAATGATTTCCTGAAAGAAAAAAAGAGTGAGATGCAAAACAAAAAAGTAAGCTGCTGCAAAACAAAACTAAACTAAACCGCATGGACGAGACGAGTGGCCTGCATCAATTTTTCTTCCACACAACGATAAAGTGAGCTGCATAGAATATTCAACCTTTTCCAAATACAATCTTCCAATTTTTTTACATTTGGCAACAAAGGGAACTACTGTGAGAGAGAAGATCACTGCAGCGACAAAATGACGCATGTTGTAGTAAGGTCATACATATCTTACCACAACCGTCGATGGATGAACTACATGCCACACTATCGATGGCCAAGGGGAGCTGCTGGTGCAAGAACCTCGCACACATAGATGATAAACTGGTGCGAGCGGCACGTACAACACCCACGTTGTGGTCGCTGGAGTTCAGAACCACTGGAGAATTGGGGACCCAAGCTAACCTCCCTGCCAAAAATATGAAGAACAAAAAAATGCGTGGCTGATGCATCCACAAGTGAGCAACACGGAGGCCATTTCCGAGCTGCACATGCACCATCTATGAACCCCAGGACGTGCACAATTAGCCGACGAACTACAAGCGAACGCTGGGGGAGCTGCACATTATGCTTGCCCGAGCTGCATGCCAGCCATGTTAATGGACCTCGCCGCGCTCTGTAGGCTAGCAGAGCAGCTAGATCTTGGCGGCGGTGAGGAAACGGGGAGCGAGGGGGAGGACCGTGCGGTTGGGTAGGCCATGGCGGGGCGGCGAGGGCGGATCTGCACCGGCATCCGCGCGGGGTGGATGGGGGCGGCGCCCGGATCCACGCCAGCAGCCGCACGGGGCGCCTTGGGGCGGCGCGCCCGGATCTCCGCCGGCGGTCGGGGGGTGGTTGCTAGACGGTGGTGCGTCGCGGGGCGGTGCCGGGAGTTGAGCGGCGTTGTGGGGGCAGGTGGTGGTGTCCTACCGGGGCTGCGGTAGGGGGCGGTGGAGGCACTCCAGATCGAGGCCGCGTCCGCGTTGGCTACGTGGCCAGCCATGGATCCGGAGATAGCGGCTCGGCGAAGCCTGTGGATGGCTGGATCCAGGAGCCCGTGGGTGGCCAGATCCGGTGATGGCTCATCGTGGGGAGGCCGTCGGCGCGCGGGATGGAGGGGGCGCGACGCCGGCTGGGAGTAGAAGAAGGCGGGGCGGCACCGGTCGGGAGGAGAAGGAGGCGGGGCAGCGCCGACCGAAAGGAGGAGGAGGTGCGGCCCCTACCGGGAGGAGGAGGAGGAGGGGGGCTGTGGGTTGGGGAAGGGAGGCGCGCCGGCCGGGAGTGAGAGAAGGCGGTGGGGTGGGGCGCCGCGGTGGTCGGGCCATCCCCGTGGTCGCCGGCCGCCAGGCAGGTGGTGGGCGACGGCGGTGCGGGAGGCAGGTGGTGGTGTGGTGGGGTACCGTGGAGGGAGGTTGGTGGAGTAGTGGGGTTCGAGGGAGAGTGATGGGCAGCCGTGGGAGGAGGGGTGGGTTTTTCTGTTGGTGGTGTGCAGAATAAGGTTTGGGCGTGCAGAATAAGGTCTTAAGGGGTGTTATTCTAATAACACCAGCCTTATTCTGCACACCACCAACAGATCGCGTCGCCGCCCCTCCCCTCCCGGCCTTCTACCGCGGCAGCGGCCTGGGAGCGCCACCGCCCCTCCCCTCCCGGCCTTCTTCCGCGGCAGCGGCCTGGGAGCGCCGCCACCCCTCCCCTCCCGGACTTCTTTCGCGATGGCGGCCTGGGGCGCCGCCGCCCTCCCTCCCGGTCTTCACATGGGCGGCCTAGGAGCGATGCCACCTCCTCCCGCTTTCTCCAGGGGCGGCTCGGGCGACGCCGCCCCCTCCCGGCCTTCTTCCGCGGTGGCGGCGGCGCGACGCCGCCTCCCTCCCGCCTTCTTCCGCAACGGCGGCCAGGCAGCGACGCCGCCCCTCCCCTCTCGGCCTTCTTCTCTGGCAGGCACCGAGCAACACCAGCCTATCGGCCTTCTTCCATGGCAGCAGCTCGGTAGCGCCGCCACCGAACTCCTCCGGGCCTGCAATTAGCCGTACTTCATCAGATGTGGAGTGGTACTGCCTCGACATCAAACCAATTCGAGCAAGGAGGAGTGTGCGCAAGGTTGCTTCATCCACGGTAGCTTCTTGGAATAAGTCTGCATCGACCTTCAGAGCAAATCCTCCTTCCCCGTTCACCTTGAGCAACGTCCAGACCGCTCATGAACTTCTGAAGGGCAAGTGGACTGCACGGGCGAACGTGAAAGTTGTGCAGACGGACGAGAAGGGAACTTCCTCCTATAAACGCAAGAAATCACTGCAACACGAGGTAAGCAGTACACTTCCTCAACCATCTCAGTGTAGTTATCCTAGACAAAGAAGTACAAGCACTACAACGCGCCTACAAAACCTATGCAGTGCGGTTGCTTCGGTTCGTTGTGGGGGAAAATGCAGTGCACTTACTCGGTTATGCAGTACGCTTGTATAGGTTCATTACGGATAACGATGTAGTGCGGTTGTTTGATTCACCTTATGGGTGATGCGATCAAGATCCAATGCTTGGCGATACCATTTTGAACACATTGCAGTTCACATGATTCAGTTCATTTAGCCTGACAATGCAGCTCGGTCATTTTGTGTGCAGGAAATGACGTTCAGCAGATACAAAATGCCGCGTGTAATTAACAGCACTGAGAACAACAAATTTCAGAAGAGTGGAGCTTCTTCTGAAAGAGATACTGGCTGGGTTACCCCTGAGATTCCTCGAGGATTCTTCACGACGACAAACATGGTGCAGTACTCTCCGGAAGAAGATTTTTTCCAGGAAGAAGATGTAGTCGAAGATGACGATGATGTCACATTCGTCTGGGAAGGCACTCACCAACGGGATGATGAAGATGATGACGATGAAGATGAGCCAATAACAGTTCTCAACCCAGAGTATAAGCACGAGTTCACTACGTTTGGACAGCATGTCCGAACAGACAATGATGACGCAGTTGAACACGATGTTGCAGCAGATGATGATTATGTCTATGATGATGTGCCACTGCTCCAAAATTTTCAAACCAATCCACCGAGACATCGTCACAACACTGGATTACCACCACGTCCACCTGCCGCACCCCCAAAACAGAGCTCAGCGTCCACCTGCTGCACCGAAAAACAGAGCTCCAAGCAGACCTGCTGCATCTTCGACGCTGCGACCGCCAACGGTGCCTCGGTCAAAAGTAAACAACAGGTACAAATCCTCCTCACTATTGCCGCTACGAGATCCTCAATTACACAGATCTGCTATAATCCCGCCATGTCCAATACAACCCGGCGGGCTGCAAACACCATCGGGCGAACGACTCTACACACATGTAAGTTTATGTTCTGAAAAAAGAAAGTTACAGTCCATTCAGATAACATTGCAGTGCACACTGATATTTCTTATGAGGTTTGACCTAGCATCTAATACATTGGATTCTTCTGAAAACTTAGGAACATTGCAATGCTTTATTAAACTCGTATGCACTCCTCGTATTTAAAAAACAGAACAAAACAAATTATCTCATAGAGCATTGCAATTAATGCAGGATAAAAACATGCCGCTGAACCTCGTACCTGCTGCTGGAATGAAGTTCACCACGTACGACAAGGCATGTGACTTTTACAAAAATTATGCAAGATGTGCAGGGTTTGGCATACGCAAGAGGGCAAAACACTGGACAAATGCCTACATTGTCTGCTCAAGAGAAGGGACGCTAAGCGGTATGTCGATTATCACCGGCACGCCAAGACATCAAAAAGGATTGGCTGCAAGGCAAAGATTAGAGTCAAAAAGAGGAAGGATGGCAAATTTGTGATAGAAATGGTTCAACTCAACCACAATCACAAGATGCTGGAAAGCCCCGGGATGCTTTTGCACATGCGATCACACAAAAAAGACGATCCTTTGATAGACCAGTTAGTGAAAGACATGCAACTGGACAACCACACACATGCTCGGATGATGTCGATGCTGTTGCGTATGTCCGGTGGTCTGCAGTACATGGGACATACTAGCCGCGACTGGGTAAACAAGTAAGCACGTAACAGAGCATATCTCTTGAGCATTCTGTCGGTAATTATTCCATGTTTGATGAGATGAGTTTGCATTGTGTCTGAAAAATGTAGGAAACAGAAGTTTGCCAGAGAAGAGTCTGAAGATGATGTCAAGAAACTTCTGGATTTCTTCAAGAAAATGCGTAAGATAAACCCGAGTTCTTCTATGATGACGTTGATGCGATAATCGTAAGAAACGCCTTTTGGTGAACGCAAGTTGCAAAGGATCGTATGAAGATTTTGGAGACTGCGTTACATTTGACACGACGTATAAAACTAACAAATTCCACATGCCGCTGGGAGTGTTTGTGGGGGTGAACCATCATGTACAGAGCACCATATTTGTTGTTGCACTCGTGCGAGATGAAACAATACCATCATTCGAGTGGGTTTTCAAAACCTTTCTAATGTGTATGAACAACAAGCCGCCAATCTGCATGCTCACAGGTACAAAAAATAAAAAACACCTGCATACTTACATTTGTTTGGTGCACTGATATTTCTTCCATCTATCTTGCACACATGCAAACAACTTAATAAAAAAACAATGTTTGTGACTTCTCAGACCAGTGTTCTTCGATGAAGGCAGCATTAAAAACTATCATCCCAAAAACTCTGCATAAGCTGTGTCGGTGGCATATCATGAAGAAGTACAAAGACCACCTCGCCTTGCTGTATAAGGCGCACGAGAAACTCAATGAAGAACTCAATGCGGTGCTGAACCACCCACTCATGCCGTCAGAATTTGAACAAGCATGGAAGAACCTCATTCAGAAGTACAACTTGCAAGACGACGAAGTGATGAATTCGCTGTGGGATGACAGACACGAGTGGATGTCGGCTTACTACAAGGGAATTTTCTGTGCTCGGATGACTTCCACACAGAGAAGCGGGAGCATGAACCGCATACTGAAGGAAATTTTTGTCAGGGAGAAGCATGATCTCCATCTGTTTGCTCAGCAGGTGGATAAGTGCATTCAGACCAGGAAGGCCATCGAGCACGCAGAGACAGTAGCAAATGAGGTAAACAAAAATGTCAATCAAAAACTGCTAAAATATGACTACAAAAACAAACATTTTTTTTCATTTCTCTGGTTCATAACAGTGCATTTGTGATCATGCAGTCGGAGGTAAAAACAACAACCAAGTTTGGGTTCGAAGTTCAGCTATCAAAAGTGTATACAAGGGCAGTGTTTGCAGATTTCAAAGAAACACTCTACCGTAGCACTGCATTCAGAGCAGAACAGTGCCCTGAGAACCTGACAAAGTATCTCGTACACCACTACAATAGATCAGATGCATTTGACTGGGCAAGGCATAATTTCCAAGTGGTCGCCGAAGAAGCGAAAGGTGTCTACGAATGTGAGTACTAGAGACTAGCTACGTGTAGTACACACCATACAAATTGGGAAAAAATGTAGAAACATGTAGTGCTCAGCTAATATATAAGCAGTTTCACATATTGTAACCATGTAAACTAAAACATAAACTGCGTGCACACAAGCAAAAAAATAAAAGCACGAAATAAGAACACATTGCAGTACACTTCAAAAAACAAAAAAAAGTGCGTTCCTAAAATACTAAAAGTTTAGAATGCAATGGAATTATACAAAATAAACACAAAGAAAAAATCATATCTAACGAAACATACCATCTTGTAGTGAGTCTCCACATCTGTTGGCGTAAGCTAATGGACAAAAGGACTCGTGCAGCCAAGGCCACGCCGAATCAGGGCAGAATAGACGCAGAAACGTTGATCTGGCCCATATCCAATCCTTCCGTGAAGACTGTACCATATGCAAGCTGCTCGGCACAATACCTTCCCACCACGACGAGCACGACGGGCCTGCGAGCAAGCTGAACAATCGCAGTGCGTCGGCACACCACAACCATGGCCACAGCAGAAGAGATACGCACATGGGCCTGGAGCCATCGCAACAAAAACCTAGAAAAGCAAAAAAAATAGGCTGGAGAAAGGAGAGAACTTGCGGCTAGAGGAGAAATGAAATGCAAAGGAAGGGTATAAGTTAGCCTTCATTTATATAAGAGGAATGCAAAAAGGTCAAAACTAAAGCAAGCAGAGAAATCCCAGCATGACAATAATGCCGAGCAAGTAGAAAATACTGAACACAACGGAACTGGTGCTATCAGAAAAGAAACAATTCTTCCACCTCCTGTTTCAAACACAAGAGGAAGGAAGAAAGGGGGCGACGCAACCCAGAAAAAGGTGGCATGCAAGGATAAAAATGATGACAAAAACAGTAAGTCACAGCCTGAGCTAGACAGTGATGGTCACCCACTGGGAATAAGAATGTGCAGAACATGTAATGAAATCAGCGGCCACAATTCCAGTACGTGTAAAAAAAGAGATGAACAAGAAACACAAGGTCATGGCTATGCATAACCAAATAGAAATTCCACTCACAACACTAAGAAATGGACGAAACCGAGACGTTGTAGCATCTGCAAAAAGAGGAAGAGACACAATTCAAGAACCTACCCCAAAAGAAAAAGAAAAAGATCAGAAAATGAGGAAGACGAAGAAGGTGAGATCAAAGAAGAAGATGGTGACACAACTGAAGAAGAAATGGCTTATGAAGAAGCAGATGGAGAAGAGGAGAAAAAGAAGAGAGTGAAGAGCACGAAGAACGTGAAGAAACTGAAGAAACAGTGGCTTATGAAGAAACAGATGATGAAGAGGAAGAAGAGAGGAAGAGAGTGAAGAGGACGAAGAACATGAAGAAACAATGCCAACAAGACCACACCAAGGAAATGTTGTTGTCTGAAAAAAACCGAGAACAACACCACTTTCAAAAAACAAGGTAGGAGCAAAGAAGGATGCGCTCACACAAGACCGAAAACGAAACCACCATCAACCAAAGACACGGGATCAAAGAAGGATGCGAGTTCTCAGACTTTGAAAACGAAATCAGCCAACAACCAAAGACGCGGAGAGGAAAGAAGGATGCAGTCCACAACGCTTAAAACCAAAGCATCCATCAACCAAAGACGCTGGGAACAAAGAAGGATGCAGTTTGCGGTATTTGAAAAACGAAAAGCAGCCATCAACCAAAGACGCGAGGGGCTACAAACACAAAGGTGCGAGACAGAACCAGCAACACCGCCACGGAAAACAAAAGAAAGTGCGACATTAGACACGCCCAATCACCGCAGAAGTAGCAGAGTTAACGACCAAATAGATGAACTTCAATAAATTAATCATATGCATAGCAGTTTGCTTATCTCTATGACTTATGTATCGCTTTAAATTTTGTGTAAACACAAATTTCCGTTGACTATGAGTTATTCAACTAAACCATGTAAAGAGAAAATGGTATATAGAGTATACCATATATATATAGCAGTCTTGAGTAAAACATTGACACATTTTGATTCAAAAACCATGTAAAATGTTGTTAGCTCACTTGATTCCAACAAGTAGTACAGATGAAACGATTTCAACATGCAAGATGGAACTTGCAAATATGCAAGACGCTTGAACTATCATGCAAGATTAGAGACTAGCTGCATGTAGTACACACCATACAAATTGGGAAAATATGTGGAAACATGTAGTGCTCACTAATATATAAGCAGTTCACATATTGTAACCATGTAAACACAAATTTCCCATTGAATAATAATTGAAGCGGTTCAGATCACAAAAGTGCTTATTACAAAACACATCAAAAGATGAAGCGCTCAACACGCAAAAGTACTTATTACAAATCAACCTCATAACCTTAGCCAATCACGCCAAACGTGATTCTAACCATACGATCCTCGAGTTCAAAGAAGTTGAGGACAACAACTTGCTCGCACTTCGTGCCACTATCAATGACAAATTCCTTCCACCCTTCTGCAGACACACTACCGCCATCAACGCCTACATCAGACTTGGCTGGTTTAAGGTATCCATTACCAAGAACAACTTGAAGGATTCCATTCTTCTTGAGCCGGACATACCTAATACTGTTGAAGAATTTTACGCAAAAATAATAAAATTGTTTGAGAACGATACTAGCAAAGACAATTCTCATCATGCACAGAGATAGATGAAGTGCACAACAGTCCAACAAGTAGTACAGATAAAACGCATTTCAATATGCAGTATGGAACTTGCAAAAATGCAGTACACTTTGAACTATCATGCAGTACTAGAGACTAGCTACGTGTAGTACACACCATACAAATTGGGAAAAAATGTAGAAACATGTAGTGCTCAGCTAATATATAAGCAGTTTCACATATTGTAACCATGTAAACTAAAACATAAACTGCGTGCACACAAGCAAAAAAATAAAAGCACGAAATAAGAACACATTGCAGTACACTTCAAAAAACAAAAAAAAGTGCGTTCCTAAAATACTAAAAGTTTAGAATGCAATGGAATTATACAAAATAAACACAAAGAAAAAATCATATCTAACGAAACATACCATCTTGTAGTGAGTCTCCACATCTGTTGGCGTAAGCTAATGGACAAAAGGACTCGTGCAGCCAAGGCCACGCCGAATCAGGGCAGAATAGACGCAGAAACGTTGATCTGGCCCATATCCAATCCTTCCGTGAAGACTGTACCATATGCAAGCTGCTCGGCACAATACCTTCCCACCACGACGAGCACGACGGGCCTGCGAGCAAGCTGAACAATCGCAGTGCGTCGGCACACCACAACCATGGCCACAGCAGAAGAGATACGCACATGGGCCTGGAGCCATCGCAACAAAAACCTAGAAAAGCAAAAAAAATAGGCTGGAGAAAGGAGAGAACTTGCGGCTAGAGGAGAAATGAAATGCAAAGGAAGGGTATAAGTTAGCCTTCATTTATATAAGAGGAATGCAAAAAGGTCAAAACTAAAGCAAGCAGAGAAATCCCAGCATGACAATAATGCCGAGCAAGTAGAAAATACTGAACACAACGGAACTGGTGCTATCGGAAAAGAAACAATTCTTCCACCTCCTGTTTCAAACACAAGAGGAAGGAAGAAAGGGGCGACGCAACCCGTAAAAAGGTGGCATGCAAGGATAAAAATGATGACAAAAGCAGAAGTCACAAACCGAGCTAGATAAAGGATGGTCACCCACCGAATAAGAATGTGCAGAACATGTAATGAAATCAGCGGCCACAATTCCAGTACGTGTAAAAAAAGAGATGAACAAGAAACACAAGGTCATGGCTATGCATAACCAAATAGAAATTCCACTCACAACACTAAGAAATGGACGAAACCGAGACGTTGTAGCATCTGCAAAAAGAGGAAGAGACACAATTCAAGAACCTACCCCAAAAGAAAAAGAAAAAGATCAGAAAATGAGGAAGACGAAGAAGGTGAGATCAAAGAAGAAGATGGTGACACAAGCGAAGAAGAAATGGCTTATGAAGAAGCGGATGGAGAAGAGGAGAAAAGAAGAGAGTGAAGAGCACGAAGAACGTGAAGAAACTGAAGAAACAGTGGCTTATGAAGAAACAGATGATGAAGAGGAAGAAGAGAGTGAAGAGAGTGAAGAGGACGAAGAACATGAAGAAACAATGCCAACAAGACCACACCAAGGAAATGCTGTTGTACAGAAAAAACTGAGAACAACACCACTTTCAAAAAACAAGGTAGGAGCAAAGAAGGATGCAGTTCACAGCACTGGAAAACGAAAACCACCATCAACCAGCACACGGGGATCAAAGAAGGATGCAGTTCTCAGCACTGGAAAACGAAATCAGCCAACAACCAGCACGCGGAGAGGAAAGAAGGATGCAGTCCACAACGCTTAAAAACCAAAGCATCCATCAACCAGCACGCGGGGAACAAAGAAGGATGCAGTTTGCAGCGCTGAAAAACGAAAGCAGCCATCAACCAGCACGCGAGGGGCTACAAACACAAAGGTGCAGAGACAGGAACCAGCAACACCGCCACGGAAAACAAAAGAAAGTGCGACATTAGACACGCTCCAGTCACCGCGCAGAAGTAGCAGGTTAACGACCAAATAGATGAACTTCAATAAATTAATCATATGCATAGCAGTTTGCTTATCTCTATGACTTATGTATCAGTTTAAATTTTGTGTAAACACAAATTTCCGTTGACTATGAGTTATTCAACTAAACCATGTAAAGAGAAAATGGTATATAGAGTATACCATATATATATAGCATCTTGAGTAAAACATTGACACATTTTGATTCAAAAACCATGTAAAATGTTGTTAGCTCACTGCAGATCCAACAAGTAGTACAGATGAAACGATTTCAACATGCAAGATGGAACTTGCAAATATGCGATGCGCTTGAACTATCATGCAAGATTAGAGACTAGCTGCATGTAGTACACACCATACAAATTGGGAAAATATGTGGAAACATGTAGTGCTCAGCTAATATATAAGCAGTTCACATATTGTAACCATGTAAACACAAATTTCCCATTGAATAATAATTGAAGCGGTTCAGATCACAAAAGTGCTTATTACAAAACACATCAAAAAGATGAAGCGTTCAACACGCAAAAGTACTTATTACAAATCAACCTCATAACCTTAGCCAATCACGTCAAACGTGATTCTAACCATACGATCCTCGAGTTCAAAGAAGTTGAGGACAACAACTTGCTCAGACTTCAGGCCACTATCAATGACAAATTCCTTCCACCCTTCTGCGCAGACACAGCCGCCCGTCAACGCCTACACTGTACTTGGCTGGTTTAAGGTATCCATTACCAAGAACAACTTGAAGGATTCCATTCTTCTTGAGCCGACATACCTAACATTTCGTTGAAGAATTTTCTGCAAAAATAATAAAATTGTTTGAGAACGATACTAGCAAAGACAATTCTCATACTGTGCACAGAGATAGATGAAGTGCACAACAGTCCAACAAGTAGTACAGATAAAACGCATTTCAATATGCAGTATGGAACTTGCAAAAATGCAGTACGCTTTGAACTATCATGCAGTACTAGAGACTAGCTACGTGTAGTACACACCATACAAATTGGGAAAAAATGTAGAAACATGTAGTGCTCAGCTAATATATAAGCAGTTTCACATATTGTAACCATGTAAACTAAAACATAAACTGCGTGCACACAAGCAAAAAAATAAAAGCACTAAATAAGAACACATTGCAAGACACTTCAAAAACAAAAAAAAGTGCTCCTAAAATACTAAAAGTTTAGAATGCAATGGAATTATACAAAATAAACACAAAGAAAAAATCATATCTAACGAAACATACCATCTTGTAGTGAGTCTCCACATCTGTTGGCGTAAGCTAATGGACAAAAGGACTCGTGCAGCCAAGGCCACGCCAATCGAGGCGAATAGACGCAGAAACGTTGATCCGCCCATATCCAATCCTTCCGTGAAGACGTACCATATGCAAGCTGCTCGGCACAATACCTTCCCACCACGACGAGCACGACGGGCCTGCGAGCAAGCTGAACAATCGCAGTGCGTCGGCACACCACAACCATGGCCACAGCAGAAGAGATACGCACATGGGCCTGGAGCCATCGCAACAAAAACCTAGAAAAGCAAAAAAATAGGCTGGAGAAAGGAGAGAACTTGCGGCTAGAGGAGAAATGAAATGCAAAGGAAGGGTATAAGTTAGCCTTCATTTATATAAGAGGAATGCAAAAAGGTCAAAACTAAAGCAAGCAGAGAAATCCCAACATGACAATAATGCCGAGCAAGTAGAAAATATGAACACAACGGAACTGGTGCTATCGGAAGAAACAATTCTTCCACCTCCTGTTTCAAACACAAGAGGAAGGAAGAAAGGGGCGACGAACCCGAAAAAAGGTGGCATGCAAGGATAAAATGATGACAAAAAAAGAAGTCACAAACTGAGCTAGATAAAGATGGTCACCCATCGAATAAGAATGTGCGTAATATGTAATGAAATCAGCGACCACAATTCCAAAGACGTAAAAAAGAGATGAACAAGAAACACAAGGTCATGGCTATGCATAACCAAATAGAAATTCCACTCACAACACTAAGAAATGGACGAAACCGAGACGTTGTAGCATCTGCAAAAAGAGGAAGAGACACAATTCAAGAACCTACCCCAAAAGAAAAAGAAAAAGATCAGAAAATGAGGAAGACGAAGAAGGTGAGATCAAAGAAGAAGATGGTGACACAACTGAAGAAGAAATGGCTTATGAAGAAGCAGATGGAGAAGAGGAGAAAAAGAAGAGAGTGAAGAGCACGAAGAACGTGAAGAAACTGAAGAAACAGTGGCTTATGAAGAAACAGATGATGAAGAGGAAGAAGAGAGTGAAGAGAGTGAAGAGGACGAAGAACATGAAGAAACAATGCCAACAAGACCACACCAAGGAAATGCTGTTGTACAGAAAAAACTGAGAACAACACCACTTTCAAAAAACAAGGTAGGAGCAAAGAAGGATGCAGTTCACAGCACTGGAAAACGAAAACCACCATCAACCAGCACACGGGGATCAAAGAAGGATGCGATTCTCAAAGACTTTGGAAAACGAAATCAGCCAACAACCAGCACACGGAGAGGAAAGAAGGATGCAGTCCACAACGCTTAAAAACCAAAGCATCCATCAACCAGCACGCGGGGAACAAAGAAGGATGCAGTTTGCAGCGCTGAAAAACGAAAGCAGCCATCAACCAGCACGCGAGGGGCTACAAACACAAAGGTGCAGAGACAGGAACCAGCAACACCGCCACGGAAAACAAAAGAAAGTGCGACATTAGACACGCTCCAGTCACCACGCAGAAGTAGCAGGTTAACGACCAAATAGATGAACTTCAATAAATTAATCATATGCATAGCAGTTTGCTTATCTCTATGACTTATGTATCAGTTTAAATTTTGTGTAAACACAAATTTCCCGTTGACTATGAGTTATTCAACTAAACCATGTAAAGAGAAAATGGTATATAGAGTATACCATATATATATAGCAGTCTTGAGTAAAACATTGACACATTTTGATTCAAAAACCATGTAAAAATGTTGTTAGCTCACTGCAGTCCAACAAGTAGTACAGATGAAACGCATTTCAACATGCAGTATGGAACTTGCAAATATGCAGTACGCTTCGAACTATCATGCAGTACTAGAGACTAGCTGCATGTAGTACACACCATACAAATTGGGAAAATATGTGGAAACATGTAGTGCTCAGCTAATATATAAGCAGTTCACATATTGTAACCATGTAAACACAAATTTCCCATTGAATAATAATTGAAGCGGTTCAGATCACAAAAGTGCTTATTACAAAACACATCAAAAAGATGAAGCGTTCAACACGCAAAAGTACTTATTACAAATCAACCTCATAACCTTAGCCAATCACGTCAAACGTGATTCTAACCATACGATCCTCGAGTTCAAAGAAGTTGAGGACAACAACTTGCTCAGACTTCAGGCCACTATCAATGACAAATTCCTTCCACCCTTTCTGCAGACACAGCCGCCCGTCAACGCCTACACTGTACTTGGCTGGTTTAAGGTATCCATTACCAAGAACAACTTGAAGGATTCCATTCTTCTTGAGCCGGACATACCTAACAGCTCGTTGAAGAATTTTCTGCAAAAAATAATAAAATTGTTTGAGAACGATACTAGCAGTACAATTCTCATACTGTGCACAGAGATAGATGAAGTGCACAACAGTCCAACAAGTAGTACAGATAAAACGCATTTCAATATGCAGTATGGAACTTGCAAAAATGCAGTATGCTTTGAACTATCATGCAGTACTAGAGACTAGCTACGTGTAGTACACACCATACAAATTGGGAAAAAATGTAGAAACATGTAGTGCTCAGCTAATATATAAGCAGTTTCACATATTGTAACCATGTAAACTAAAACATAAACTGCGTGCACACAAGCAAAAAAATAAAAGCACGAAATAAGAACACATTGCAGTACACTTCAAAAAACAAAAAAAAGTGCGTTCCTAAAATACTAAAAGTTTAGAATGCAATGGAATTATACAAAATAAACACAAAGAAAAAATCATATCTAACGAAACATACCATCTTGTAGTGAGTCTCCACATCTGTTGGCGTAAGCTAATGGACAAAAGGACTCATGCAGCCAAGGCCACGCCAATCGTATGAATAGACGCAGTAAACGTTGATCCGCCCATATCCAATCCTTCCGTGAAGACTGTACCATATGCAAGCTGCTCGGCACAATACCTTCCCACCACGACGAGCACGACGGGCCTGCGAGCAAGCTGAACAATCGCAGTGCGTCGGCACACCACAACCATGGCCGCAGCAGAAGAGATACGCACAGGGGCCTGGAGCCATCGCAACAAAAACCTAGAAAAGCAAAAAAAATAGGCTGGAGAAAGGAGAGAACTTGCGGCTAGAGGAGAAATGAAATGCAAAGGAAGGGTATAAGTTAGCCTTCATTTATATAAGAGAATTGCAAAAAGGTCAAAACTAAAAATTAAAGGAAACTTAATGGAAATTATGTTCCCATGAATAAAGGACAATCAATAAAGGCTTATGTTACCAAAGAAAAAGGAACCAAAAAAAGGTGTACTTTGACTGCAGCAATTCCCACGAACAAAACTGCAGATCATTAAAAAATAATACTCTAAAAATTTATAATCCATAGACCATTTTATGTGTGCAGTTCTCCAAATTCGTACCAGGAAGTTCACTATATGTGTGGATGAAGTGCAGTACATGCTCAAAATGAAGCAAAAGAGAAGCACCTGATGTAATCCTTAAATGTAAGTCATGTAGTCCCCCCACCCCCCCCTTCCCCTACCCCTCCCTGCAGGGGACTCTGATGAAGTCTGTGCAAAAACCAGATGCAGTACGTGGTGGTAAGAAATGTAGTGCATTCTGTTACGCGATGCAGTGCGATATGGCAATCCAGTTCCCGATTACCTACACGAATAAATACACGCAAAAAACAGTGAAGTACGAACATGTATAAACAAGTGCAGTTCTGTATTGTAGAAGATGCAGTGCAGGACTATAACGAATGCAGTTCATTATCACGCAGGATGCATGTATAAACGTAACAAAATGCCCGTTTGCACAGAAAGTGGTGGTTAAAAAAATTTGCTGATAAAAATTAAATACAACCACCTTTAAAAAACCACGTTCGCATACAACCACCCAATCGGATCAGTTCCATCGCCACAAGCCCACGATCACAGATGCAAAACTAACCCACGATCTGCACAACCGCATCATCAGCGTGATGGTGCAAGTTCATCCGACGAGGCCATCCCACCCCACGCCCTCCCCTTAAATTCAGACCCCTGCAGGAGGCCTTCTCATCCACAACAACACAAGTATCCATTGCACTGCCACCAAATCGCCCCATATCAACGCAAAAGCACCAAGCCCTGCTACCGGCGATGACGTTCACTGACGAGTACAAGGGCGACAAGGCCGTGGAGGCGCACGGAAACACCAAGTTGCACGTCATCCACACCAATGACAAGAAGCAGATGGCGATCTCCCTCACGCAGTACGAGCGCCACCTCAACCTCCAGCGCCACAAGATTGTCGGCATTGATCTCGAGTATGACAACGACCCTGAAGCGACGCAGAAACCCGCCCTCTGCCAGCTCTCCATCGGCAAGAATCATCTGGTGCTGCTCTTCCAAATGAGCGCCTCTGAAAGGTGCATCGTCTTCGACAACTTCCTCGCCGACCCTAGGTACACCTTTGTAGGCTTCTCCATCGACGACGACAAAACCAGGCTGGAGCGCGTCAAACTGGAGGTCGCCAACTTCGTCGACATCCAGAAGGAGTGGAGGGTGCCCGAGGCAACCAAGGCGTTGGACTCCCTCGGAGACATCTCCGGCATGCTCATCAACGACTACTACAACAACATGAAGAAGAAAATCACTGACGACGAGCACAAGCGCTGGGCCACCCTGCCTCTGTCCATGAGGCACATCGAGTACGCGGCAAAGGACGCCTACGCAGCGTACGGGATATGGAACCGCATCACCCTCACCCAGGACGGCCTTCGCCGTGCAAAGCTGGAGAAGGAGGAGCCCCCCAAGAAGCGCGCCAGGAGCAGCAGGGGATGGGAAGAGCCTAACTGGTGAAGAAGAAGATGGTGCCGGCCAGGAGCCAACAATGCCAGTGTTCTTTTAGAATTATCATCAAATTTGCTTTATGTTGTTTGCTTATGTATCGTTAGTTTGCTTGTGTCCTGAACCTAGTTTACTTGTGTGCTGAACCTAGTTTGCTTGCCATGCACAATCGCTTGTAATGATGAACTTTGATTATGTTAGTTTTCTTTCTGTTCAACTTAGTTTGCTGGTGATGAAATTGTCGTGTAATGCAAACAGGGCGCATGCAATTACAAGTTGTGTACTGAATGCAAGACAAAATCATCGAATGAAGTCTTAACATACCCAACAAAGCAGTGCACGAACCTAAATTTGAAAAAAAAGAATACATAAGAGCAAAAACACAAAAAGAAAAATGCAAATACGTAAATAATTCAATACAGTGCGAAAGTACACGAACGTGCAGCACAGAACCATAATGAATGAAGTACAAGTATGATTTACTAAGCAGTGCGCTCCCATACATTGGGGAAAAAAGACTATA
Source organism: Aegilops longissima (assembly GCA_021605205.1). Classification (NCBI taxonomy): domain Eukaryota; kingdom Viridiplantae; phylum Streptophyta; class Magnoliopsida; order Poales; family Poaceae; genus Aegilops; species Aegilops longissima. The sequence continues at coordinate 522,506,316 of CM038680.1, forward strand.
TAATAGCAAAAACACGGGAATAAAAAATGAGAACTGTATATTCAGTACGGAATGCGTGCACATGCAGTACAGAACCCTGATCAATGCAGTGCACACCCCGACATTGAAAAAACACCTAAGACAGAAAAATGCAAAGAAAAAAATTGACCACCCACGTGCTACCGGCCTCAGCCAGTCTCGTAATAGGTCTGCGCCCACAGAAGGCGAGTCGTTCTGAGTCACAATGCATGGAGCCAGCCACACATGGGCCCACAGGTCAGAGAGCATACAGTTGTGAGCGCCGTGTATAAGCGCCCAAATAAGTATCCGGAGGAGTTCGACCGGTATGCCTCGCCAGCGCTTATAAACAGGTTGGGTGCGCCTTCGCGGGCGAGGTGGGACTAAACATTAGGATGCACACAACGCATCTGGAACCAGCCGTGCGCACAGGCCGACTTGGGCCCAAAATGCGTCTTCACTATCCCAACACAGGGCCAACAAACAAAAGAGAGGCCACTGAAAATTAAAAAAATCCTACATACCATACGCAAACACAGGCCCAACCACGCGTTCGCAGTTCGTCGTGATATGACAATGCAGTTCGCTATTTTCAAGTAAGCATTCCTGTTCCTTCTCAAATGCATTCGTGTACACTCAATCAGAACCAATCCACCACCTAACACCAACCACAACACTTATTACTTCCATTGCTCAATTGGTTGCATAAAAACTTATCCATTCGTGCTACAGACTAACACAACTCCTCCCCCCGTTCCTCATTTTCTTCAAATCGTAGATCTAGGGTTCATCCCATCCACAGCTCTTCTTTGGAATTCCACTGAACCCTCCATGGACTGTAAGTGCGGGTGCTTGGCAAGGATGGCACCGGTAGCGGACACATGCGTCTACGCAGAAGGTCTAGAGCTCACCGACACCGAGTGGCGCAGCATGCTCGGCTGCCTGATGATACCCAATAGGGGGTTTCGTGCGCCATTTCTTCATCGCCTCATAACCGCAGATCTCCAGGAAAGTTGGGTATGTTTTTCCCCTCATAATTTTGGACATAATCTAGCCTGCAAATACACATCTGAATATATAGTTCAATCAATTTGTTCAGTAGTGTCAACAAAAATACAAAACAGAATTTGTATTGTTGTTCAGATTTGTTAGCTATTAAGACTAGATGCTTCCACCTATATTTCTTCAGTACCACAATAGGTATCGACACTAGTTAGATCAGAATCCCAACACACGAACAAAAAAATGGTCAGTAGATAAGCGTTGCAGTTATCTTAACATGCTGGAGAAGTACATTATTACTGACATTGCAGTGCAAGCATGTTGCAGTATAATATATATCCCAGTAAAACTAGGAGTCAATTGCGTACATAAGTTTGTTCATACATTGCAACTCCTTTAGAGAATATCAGTAATATATATGTAACTATTTAAGTCAACATAGACAGATCATACTAAGTATACAAAAAATACATTTGCTCTTTACTTATAAAATTCTTTTTCCACTCATTCCAATATGCAGAAACTACCATCCACAATAAAATTTCATGCTCCGAGTTCAGGGAAGGTTACTTTGGAGATAGAACACAAGAATGGGTATGCAGACATGCAAGCTGACTACCACATCGACTCTGAAGACTGCATCAACATAACTACCGGTTGGAAAGATTTTGTCTCCCAGAATGGCTTTGAGGCCGGAGAAGTGGCCATGGTGTTTTTCTACAAAGAAGAAGACTCCATCAAGTTTACAATATTTGCACTCTAGGCTGTCTAATATGAAGCAACCAATATTTCTAATCCTTTGGTTATGTTGTATGCTTTTCAAATTATGTCCATCAGACAATTTGAACGATGCATATTTAATGTATGCAACCTCAACTGCTCATTTTATCATCCTTTTTAGACAAAGTTGCTGTTGGCAGTAATGCAGTTCTCTCAAGCACGTAGTGTGGTACTAATAATAAAAAAGCAGCCCTCTGAACAGTAACAATGAAATGAAAAATGGTCGAAACTTTGCAGTTAACATATCATGTTCAAGAATAATTCTCATAGTATGCAGTTCAAAAAAATTCTTATAATAACTATTCATCTAACAAAAGCGTATAATGGACCATCCACTCTAATAGCAGAATTGAAAATTAACAACACTGCTAATGCAGTACGGAAATGCATATTATGTAGTCATCTAGAACACAGAATGCAGTTTAAGAAAAGGAGAAATCTCATAAGCAGCCATAACCACTGTAATGCAGCTACAACGAAGTACACTACCAAAGAAAATGCGGTGCACTACAACGTATGCCACGGATACAAAAAAAAACTTAAAGCAGTAAAACTACATACATGTGATAGACTAACAGAGGTGTCAATTTCACTCGAAATTCCATAACACGCCTAAAAATTGTACATCCACTAAACTATCCTACCGCAGCAGATGCGTTTGAGGACGCCACCTCGTCAACGTGGAGGTTTCCGACCAAGCCGAGCATGTCCGCTCCATCCTGCGTGATGATGTAGCAGGTCAGACTCTGAAGAAGTATGCAGGTCAACCTTTGAAGAAGTAGCAGGTCGACATATTCATCTTTCTCTAGGGGGGATGCAGGCCACCGCTCCATGGAGTACAGGGTGTACAAGGCCGAAGACCACGCCGTTGGTGCCCAGCGTCACCAAGCTACTCCCGAGCTGGTCTGACTATCTTCATCGGGCGACTGAACCATATGTTAACCTGATCTTCTCTATCTTGTGTTTCAACATTCAGTTAACTAGCTTCGTATGCATGGGCAGAGACACGTTACACTTAGGAGAGAGAGAGAACAAAAGAATAAACTTGTGGTTGTGGTTAGTTATAGGAGGTAAGATGGAGAGATAAGGACCAAAACGTGTGGTGTAAAAACAAGCACAACTTTGTGTATAAAAAGAATATTGTATTTGTTTGAAAAGAACATACGTGGTACTGCTAACATGCATTAAAGTTTATTGACAGATGGGTGTTGATTTTACGAGAACAGTGTACTAGTTAAAAGTTTCATTTGAACGGTTTAGTTAAAGGTTTTGGGCTGATGGATGTTGATTTTAGGAGAGTTACTACCAAACCCAACTACTCAGAAAAAGACATTACAAATTTCATGCATTTACGAAAAACATAGTTCAAAGGGCATTTAGTTAAAAAAAACTATAGTTTGGAGACACGAAATATGGAAGTTTGGAAAAATCAGAACACTACAAAATATAAATAAGAAAGATGAAGTTCATTGTGAAAAAGCAGGGGAGGTCAAAAGCACTAAAATCTTCAAAAAAGAACCTCTGAAGACATGTAACATCGAAAGTAAAAAAATATCTTCAATGAAGCTAGAATGAGCTTTGAATTGGAAAATGAGCAGAACAACTAATTTATATGACGTGTGTATCTTAAAAAATAAACTAAAAAACAGATTTTTCTCATTTCTAAAAAAAGATAGAAGTTCAAATTCACATAACAGAGCGGTTCTGTATTTATTAAAAACATAGGATTTTTTTCACACTAGAAGAAAATAAAATAAATAGGTACAAATTAAAAAGAGAGCACTAAAGGATTATTAAAAAATGTCCAAAAAGATAACACTAAAGCATCATAAAAAATGTTCTTTAGGCAATTTAAACAAACAGAGGGAATTCATCGAAGAAAAGTTCATTAAAAATGGAATATTTACATAAAAACTCAGATTTTTTGCCCTTCACTACATGAATAAAAAGAAGAAGTTCAAATTAAAATAACGAAGCAACTCGATGTTTATATACCAAGAAGAAAACATGCCTCACCAAAAAAATGCTAACTTTGGAATTTCAAATTGAATAAATTGGAGAGTTCAAAAAAATATAAAGAAGCTTAATGTGCAAGATTTTAAATTCAATTTTTTTTATAAAAAGGCGGATTTCTCATGTTTTAAAATTAATCTAAGAAGTTCAGATTAAAATAACATGTTAGTCCAATGTTTATTAAAAAAGTTTTTCATTTCTAGAAAATTAAAACAAGAAGTTCAAATTCAAATAACAAAATGGTTCGATGTTTTTATTAAGAAAATGGATATTTCCTATTTCAAAAAGACATTAAAACATGACATTCAAAAATTAAATAAGGGAATGGTTCAATGTTATTTACAGAAGTAGGGTCTTTTCCCGTTAATAAAAGAAATAAAACCAAGTAGTTCAAATTAAAAAAAAATAGAGAAGTAACTCAGATTTTCTCGTTACCAAAATATTAAAGCAACAAGTTCAAATTAAAAAATGGGGAAGCTTGATGTACAAAAAAAACTTAAATTCTCCCACTTTCTAGGCAAAATAAAAGTATGAAGTTGAGTTTCAAAAAAAATGTTGTTCCATGTTTTCTTACAAATCATTTTATTTCTAAGAATAAAAGTAAGAAGTTCAAATTTAAAAAGCAGAGAGGTTCAGAGTTAATAAAAACCTAGGATTTACATGCCCAATTTTGACGAGGGCTTTACAAGGAAAAAACAGAGAGTCGTTCAAAAGTGATAACAACCAGAATTCCACGTACTACATGATGTGTGTTTTCATATGAGAAAAAAAAGAATAAAAAGGGGAAGTCCAAATTTTTGTTGCTAGAAGTTCAAGTGCTCGGCCCGAGAAAGTTCTAAATTTCTCGTGACAGAGGGTGAACAAAAATACGTGACAGAAGTTCAAGATGAAAACAGCGGGAAGTTCAACTACTACACGAAATGCGTTTCAGATAGGAATATAAGAATAGAAAACAAAAAGCTTAAAAGATTTTGTTGCTAGAAATTCACGTGCTACTCCTGGTGAAGTTCGAGATCTCTAGTGTGAGACGTCCAACCTTCAGTTACATGTAAAAAACAGGCAAAAAAAGACGTTGTTTTACGCATTCAAAAATATATTTTGAACCGTTGCGAGTATGAAAACTCATCAACAAAAAATGTTGCGTGTTTTAATATCTTTCCATCGGTATATCATTTGCTCAATTATGGTCGAGGGTTTGAGAATTACGGCGAAAAACATCACGTCATAAAAGCAGTGAAGTTCAAATGACATGCTCCGAAGTTCAACTACTTCACGCAGTGCATTTCCGTTCACGATGAACGCAGAAATCATGATCTCGCCATTTTCTAATTTACCTCGAAACGACGGTAATATCATTTGTGTAAGTTCAAGTCCTTGGTCGGAGAAAGTTAAAAAAAATATTGTGAGAGACGTTTGTACAAAAGGAATATTATTTGTGTAACACTTACAAATGGATGAGAAAATTACAAACAAAAATACGTCCCAGAAGTTCAACGTGAAAACAGCAGGAAGTTCAACTACTAAGCTAAATGAATTTCAGATGAAAAACTTTCAAAATCATCGCAAGTATGAAAAAATGATCAAGACGGGAAAGTTGCATGTTTACAACAGCTTTCCATCGGTATATCACCCGCTCAATTCCCGTGAGTGGGATGGAGAGCTACGAGCAGTGGATGAAGATCTACGAGCAAAAAAAAATCACGTGAAAAACAGAGTGAAGTTCAGGTACACGCACCGAGAAGTTCAGGTTCTCCACGCGGTGCATTTTCGAAGAATCTGTTTCGCGGTAGAGGCAGAAAAAATGATCCCGCCGTTTTTGAAATTACTTGAAAACGGCTAGGAATCAGAGAAAACCATCAACATGAAAAGGTTTCGCATTTTCAGTAGCTTTTCAAGGTATATTATCTCCCCAATTCCGATAAAGTTTGTAGAAATTACGGTGAAAATACTTTTTTCGCCATTTTCGAAACTAACTTAAAACCGTAAAGAATTGGTAGAAATAATACCTACCAAAAAGTTTCGCATTTGTTCAAGCTTTCCAACGCCATATCATTTGCTGCATTCGAACGAACGGTTAAAAAATTAGCTCGAAAATATGAACTCGTTAGGACTTGGACCATTTTCTAAATTACTCTTAAACCATTCAAAATTCAAAAAAAAAACTTTCAAGATGAAAAAGTAGCGCATTTTCGTAAGCTTTCCAATGCCATATCATATGCCTCCATTGGATTAGCCGTTTAGAAATGACATCAAAAAAACGAACTCAGCTGTTCGGTTTACGAAATTTTATGTTTTTTCAAATTACTCTTTAACCATAGGGAATTAGAAAAAACTTTCAACATGTGGAAGGAGCGGTTTTGCAGCAGCTTTCCAACGCCATATTATATGCCTCATTCCGATAAACGGTTTAGAAATGCGATCAAAATTACGATTCACGTTTTTTGTGTGAAGAAAAAACGGTTTTCAAAACTGCTCTTAAACCGCTTACATTTTGCGAAAAATTTAACTTGGGTCATGATACTCGTGTCCATAGCTTTCCAAAGGTATATAGCAAGCCCTATTTGGGCAATGTTGCGGGAAGTTCAACTAGCACAGGGGGAAGTTCAGGTCGAACAACTCAGGCAGTAAAATCGCAAAAAACGCGAGTTCTTCACGACCCGAGTGCAAAATCCGCCTATGAGCGAGATTCCTATCTAAATGAGTATTTAGTTGCTAAAAATCGTTTGAAGATTACACTTACATCACATGGAACACGACTAACCAGAAAAACTCGCGGTAGAAGGCACGGTTGCAAAGATAGCCCGAAGGTCGGGTTTGTACAGAGAGAAGTTCACGCGTGTTACTCAGGCAGTTCAGGTTGTGATCAAAATATTATTCTGATCCCGTGATCGGAATAGAGGCGCACCAAGTAGGCCGAATCCTACTTGGGGTCCTCCCCTAGGTCGCGCCCCCCGCCATGTTTGTCGGAGGGGGAAGGAAAGAGGGGAGAGAGAGAGGGAAGAAAGAGGGAATCCTATTCCATACTTTCCTTTCCCTTCCCCTCTTTCCTTCTTCTCCTAGGCCGGCCCATATGGGGGGCGCACCAGCCACTTGTGGCTGGTGCGTTTCCCCTCTTGGCCCATAAGGCCCATATATTTTGTCGAGGGTGCCCGGAACCCCTTCCGGTGACCCAATAAGTACCTGTTTCCCCCCGAAACACTTCCGGTGTCCGAATACCATCGTCCTATATATCAATCTTTACCTATCGACCATTTTGAGACTCCTCGTCATGTCCGTGATCTCATCTGGGGCTCTGAACAACATTCGGTCACCAAATCACATAACTCATATAATACTATATCGTCATCGAGCGTTAAGCGTGCGGACCCTACGGGTTTGAGAACTATGTAGACATGACCGAGACACCTCTCCGGTCAATAACCGATAGTGGCACCTGGATGCCCAAATTGGCTCCTACATATTCCATGAAGATCTTTATCGGTCAAACGGTTATTACAACATACGTAATCCCCTTTGTCCATCGGTATGTTACTTGCCCGAGATTCGATCGTCGGTATGTTCAAAGCTAGTTCAATCTCGTTATCGAAAGTCTCTTTACTTGTTATGTAGTACATCACCTCGTGACTAACTCATTAGTCATTTTCTTGCAAGCTTATGATGTGTATTACCGAGAGGGCCCAGAGATACCTCTCCGATACTCAGAGTGACAAATCCTAATCTCGATCTATGCCAACTCAACAACACCTTCGGAGATACCTGTAGAGCATCTTTTAATCACCCAGTTACGTTGTGACGTTTGATAACACACAAGGCATTCCTCCGGTATCCGGGAGTTGCATAATCTCATAGTCGAAGGAATATGTATTTGACATGAAGAAAGCAATATCAATAAAACTTGAACGATCATTATGCTAAGCTAACGAATGGGTCTTGTCCATCACATCATTCTCCTAATGATGTGATCCTGCTATCAAATGACAACTCATGTCCATGGTTAGGAAACCTTAACCATGTTTGATCAACGAGCTAGTTGAGTAGAGGCTCACTAGTGACACGTTGTTTGTTCATGTATTCACACATGTATTAAGGTTTTCGATCAATAAAATTCTAGCATGAATAATAAACCTTTATCATGAATAAGGAAATATAAAATAAAAACTTTATTATTGCCTCTAGGGCATATTTTCTTCAGTCTCCCACTTGCACTAGAGTCAATAATCTAGATTGCATTGTAATGAATCTAACACCCATGGAGTCTTTGTGTTGATCATGTTGTTCTCGTAGAAGATGCTTCGTCAATGGGTCTGCCACATTCAGATCCGTATGTATCTTGCAAATTTGTATGTCTCCATCTGTGACTTGTTCACGAATGGAGTTGAAGCGTCTCTCGATGTGTTTGGTTCTCTTGTGAAACCTGGATTCCTTTGCCAAGGCAATTGCTCTAGAGTTGTCACCAAAGATTTTCATTAGACCCGGTGCACTAGGTATTACACCTAGATTGGATATGAACTCCATCCAGACTCCTTCATTTGCTGCTTTCGAAGCAGCTATGTACTCCGCTTCACACGTAGATCCCGCCACGACACTCTTCTTGGAACTGCACCAACTGACAGCTCCACCATTCAATATAAATATGTATCCGGTTTGTGACTTAGAGTCATCCGGATCAGTGTCAAAGCTACTATCGATGTAACCATTTACGACGAGCTCTTTGTCACCTCCATAAACGAGAAACATATCCTTGGTCCTTTTCAGGTACTTCAGGATGTTCTTGACCGTTGTCCGGTGATCCACTCCTAGATTACTTTGGTACCTCTCTGCCAGACTTATGGCAAGGCACACATCAGGTCTGGTACACAGCATAGCATACATGATAGAACCTATGGCTGAGGCATAGGGAATGACTCAACTTCACACCTTGTAACACAGGCAAGAACCCTTTCGTTGACTGATTCATTTTGAACTTCTCAAAACTTTGTCAAGGTATGTGCTTTGTGAAATTCCTATTAAGCGTCTTGATCTATCTCTATAGATCTTGATGCCCAATATATAAGCAGCTTCACCAAGGTCTTTCATTGAAAAACTCTTATTCAAGTATGCTTTTATGCTATTCAGAAATTCTATATCATTTCCAATCAACAATATGTCATCTACATATATTATCAGAAATGCTATAGAGCTCCCACTCACTTTCTTGTAAATATAGGCTTCACCGAAAGTCTGTATAAAACCATATGCTTTGATCACCTCATCACCACAGCTTAGGTTTCTTGCCAAACCATAGTTCATACAGTGTCATCTCAACGGATTTAGATGGTGCCCTATTTAACGTGAATGCAGCTGTCTCTAGTGCATAACCCCAAAACAATAGTGGTAAATCGGTAAGAGATATCATAGATCGCACCATATCTAATAAAGTACGGCTACAACGTTCGGACACACCAATACGCTGTGGTGTTCCAGGTGGCGTGAGTTGTGAAACTATTCCACATTGTTTTAAATGAAGGCCAAACTCGTAACTCAAATATTCGCCTCCGCGATCAGATCGTATAAACTTTATTTCTTGTTACGATGATTCTCCACTTCACTCAGAAATTCTTTGAACTTTTCAAATGTTTCAGACTTCTGTTTCATTAAGTAGATATACCCATATCTGCTCAAATCATCTGTGAAGGTCAGAAAATAACGATACCCGCCGTGTGCCTCAACGCTCATCGGACCGCATACATCGGTATGTATTATTTCCAATAAGTCATTGGCTCGCACCATTGTTCCGGAGAACGGAGTTTTAGTCATCTTGCCCATGAGGCATGGTTCACGGGTATTAAATGATTCATAATCAAGTGTTTCCAAAAGTCCATCTACATGGAGTTTCTTCATGCGATTTACACCAATATGACCTAAACGGCAGTGCCACAAATATGTTGCACTATCATTATCAACTTTGCATCTTTTCGCATCAATACTATGAATATGTGTATCACCACAATCGAGATTCAACGAAATAGACCACTCTTCAAGGATGCATGACCATAAAAGATATTACTCATATAAATAGAACAACCATTATTCTCTGATTTAAATGAATAAGTTGAAGGAAATATGCCCTAGAGGCAATAATAAAGTTATTATTTATTTCCTTATATCATGATAAATGTTTATTATTCATGCTAGAATTGTATTAACCGGAAACATAATACATGTGTGAATACATAGACAAACAGAGTGTCACTAGTATGCCTCTACTTGACTAGCTTGTTAATCAAAGATGGTTATGTTTCCTAACCATAGACATGAGTTGTCATTTGATTAACGGGATCATATCATTAGGAGAATGATGTGATTGACTTGACCCATTCCGTTAGCTTAGCACTTGATCGTTTAGTATGTTGCTATTGCTTTCTTCATGACTTATACATGTTCCTATGACTATGAGATTATGCAACTCCGTTTATCGGAGGAACACTTTGTGTGCTACCAAACGTCCACAACGAATCGGGTGATTATAAAGGTGCTCTACAGGAGTCTCCGAAGGTACTTGTTGGGTTGGCGTATTTCGAGATTAGGATTTGTCACTCCGATTGTCGGAGAGATATCTCTGGGCCCACTCGGTAATGCACATCACTTAAGCCTTGCAAGCATTGCAACAAATGAGTTAGTTGCGGGATGATGTATTACGGAACGAGTAAAGAGACTTGCCGGCAATGAGATTGAACTAGGTATTGAGATACCGATGATCGAATCTCGGGCAAGTAACATATCGATGACAAAAGGAACAACGTATGGAGAACGGCGTTTCGGTGCCCGGGTGCATCTACACCCGGTCAAAAAAAATTCGTAAAAAATTCAGAAAAATTCAAAAAATTCCAAAAAAAATTGGGTGGTAGACAATTTGTTGCGTGAGGTATGCTCCAATTTTCAAAACATTTGGACTTCTGTGCAGCTCTCAGCAAAAAAGACAAATCAGACCAGAACAGTATATGAACAGTACACATTTTTACAGACCTCTGATTTGTCATTTTTGCTGAGAGCTGCTCAGAAGTCCAAATGTTTTGAAAATTGGAGCGCACCTCACGCATCAAATTGTCCACCACCCAAAAAAAATTTGGAATTTTTTGAATTTTCAAGTGTTTATTTTGATTTTTTTCGTGAGCGCAGGTGCAGATGAGCTCGGGCTCAGATTCGAATTTTCCCAACGTATGTTGTTATGCGGTCTGACCGATAAAGATCTTCGTAGAATATGTGGGATCCAATATGAGCATCCAGGTTCCGCTATTGGTTATTGACCGGAGACGTGTCTTGGTCATGTCTACATAGTTCTCGAACCCGTAGGGTCCGCACGCTCAAGGTTTTGATGACAGTTATATTATGAGTTTATGAGTTTTGATGTACCGAAGGACTTTGGAGTACCGGATGATATCGGGGACATGACGAGGAGTCTCGAAATGGTCGAGACGTAAAGATTGATATATTGGATGACTATATTCGGACATCGGAAAGGTTCTGAGTGATTCGGGTATTTATCGGAGTACCGGAGAGTTACGGGAATTCGCCGGGGAGAAGTATTGGGCCTTATTGGGCCATACGGGAAAGAGAGAGGGGCTACCTAGGGCAGCCCCCCCCCCCAAGGCCTAGTCCGAATTGGACTAGGGGGAGGGTCTGCGCCCCCTCCTTCCTTCCCTTCTCTCTTCCCCTTCCTTCTCTCCTACTCCTACTAGGAAAGGAGAAGTCCTACTCCCGGTGGGAGTAGGACTCCCCCCTTGGTGCGCCCTTCTCCTTGGCCGGCCATCTCCCCCATAGCTCCTTTATATACGGGGGCAGGGGGCACCTCTAGACACAACAATTGATCGTTTGATCTTTTAGCCGTGTGCGATGCCCCCCTCCACCATAGTCCACCTCGATAATACTATAGCGGTGCTTAGGTGAAGCCCTGCGTCGGTAGAACATCATCATCGTCACCACGCCGTCGTGCTGACGAAACTCTCCCTCAACACTCGCCTGGATCGGAGTTCGAGGGACGTCATCGGCCTGAACGTGTGCTGAACTCGGAGGTGCCGTGCATTCGGTACTTGATCGGTCGGATCGTGAAGACATACGACTACATCAACCGCGTTGTGCTAACGCTTCCGCTTTCGGTCTACGAGGGTACATTGACAACACTCTCCCCTCTCGTTGCTATGCATCACCATAATCTTGCGTGTGCGTAGGAATTTTTTTGAAATTACTACGTTCCCCAACAGTGGCATCCGAGCCTAGTTTTATGCGTAGATGTTATATGCACGAGTAGAACACAAGTGAGTTGTGGGCGATACAAGTCATACTGCTTACCAGCATGTCAAACTTTGGTTCGGCGGTATTGTTGGATGAAGCGGCCGGACCGACATTACGCGTGACGCTTACACGCAAGACTGGTTCTACCGACGTGCTTTGCACACGTGTGGCTGGCGGTGTCGGTTTCTCAACTTTAGTTGAACCGAGTGTGGCTACGCCCGGTCCTTGAGAAGGTTAAAACAACACTAACTTGACGAACTATCGTTGTGGTTTTGATGCGTAGGTAAGAACGGTTCTTGGTCAGCCCGTAGCAGCCACGTAAAACTTGCAACAACAAAGTAGAGGACGCCTAACTTGTTTTGCAGGGCATGTTGTGATGTGATATGGTCAAGGCATGATGCTATATTTTATTGTATGAGATGATCATGTTTTGTAACCGAGTTCTCGGCAATCGGCGAGAGCCATATGGTTGTCGCTTTATTGTATGCAATGCAATGCTACTGTAATGCTTTACTTTATCACTACGCGGTAGCGATAGTCGTAGAAGCATAAGATTGGCGAGACGACAACGATGCTATGATGGATTTCAAGGTGTCGCGCCGGTGACGGTGGTGATCATGACGGTGCTTCGGAGATGGAGATCACAAGCACAAGATGATGATGGCCATATCATATCACTTATATTGATTGCATGTGATGTTTATCTTTTATGCATCTTATCTTGCTTTGATTGACGGTAGCATTTTAAGATGATCTCTCACTAAATTATCAAAGTATAAGTGTTCTCCCTGAGTATGCACCGTTGCGAAAGTTCTTCGTGCTGAGACACCACGTGATGATCGGGTGTGATAGGCTCTACGTTCAAATACAACGGGTGCAAAACAGTTGCACACGCAGAATACTCAGGTTAAACTTGACGAGCCTAGCATATAACAGATATGGCCTCGGAACACGGAGACCGAAAGGTCGAGCGTGAATCATATAGTAGAGATGATCAACATAATGATGTTCACCATTGAAACTACTCCATCTCACATGATGATCGGACATGGTTTAGTTGATATGGATCACGTGATCACTTAGAGGATTAGAGGGATGTCTATCTAAGTGGGAGTTCTTAAGTAATATGATTAATTGAACTTAAATTTATCATGAACTTTGTCCTTGTAGTACTTTGCAAATTATGTTGTAGATCAATAGCTCGCGTTGTTGCTTTCATATGTTTATTTTGATATGTTCCTAGAGAAAACTGTGTTGAAAGATGTTAGTAGCAAAGATGCGGACTAGCTCCGTGATCTGAGGTTTATCCTCATTGCTGCATAGAAGAATTATGTCCTTGATGCACTGCTAGGTGACAGACCTATTGCAGAAGCAGATGCAGACGTTATGAACGTTTGGCTAGCTCAATGTGATAACTACTTGATAGTTTAGTGCACCATGCTTAACAGCTTAGAATTGGGACTTCAAAGACGTTTTGAACGTCATGGACCATATGAGATGTTCCAGGAGTTGAAGTTAATATTTCAAGCAAATACCCGAGTTGAGAGATATGAAGTCTTCAACAAGTTCTATAGTTAAAAAGATGGAGGAGAATTTCTCAACTAGTGAGCATGTGCTCAGATTGTCTGGGTACTACAATCGCTTGAATCAAGTGGGAGTTAATCTTCCAGATAAGATAGTGATTGACAGAGTTCTCTAGTCACCATCACCAAGTTACTAGAACTCCGTGATGAACTATAGTATGCAAGGGATGACGAAAATGATTCACGAGCTCTTCGTGATGTTGAATCGACGAAGATAGAAATCAAGAAAGAGCATCAAGTGTTGATGGTTAACAAGACCACTAGTTTCAAGAAAAGGGCAAAGAGAAAGAAAGGGAACTTCAAGTAGAATGACAAGCAAGTTGTCACTCCCGTGAAGAAGCCCAAAGATGGACCAAAGCCTGAAACTGAGTGCTTCTACTGCAAAGGAAATGATCACTGGAAGCGGAAATGCCCTGAATATTTGGTGAATAAGAAGGATGGCAAAGTGAACAAGGGTATATTTGATATACAGGTTATTGATGTGTGCCTTACTAGTGTTTATAGTAGCCCCTGAGTATTTGATACTTGTTCAGTTTCTAAAAAATTAGTAACTCGAAACAGGAGTTACAGAATAAACAGAGACTAGTTGAGGGTGAAGTGACGATGTGTGTTGGAAGAGGTTCCAAGATTATATGATCATCATCCCACACTCCCTATACTTTCGGGATTAGTGTTAAACCTAAATAAATGTTATTTGGCGTTTGCGTTGAGCATGAATATGATTTGATCATGTTTATTGCAATACGGTTATTCATTTAAGTTAGAGAATAATTGTTGTTCTGTTTACATGAATAAAAACCTTCTATGGTTATACACCCAATGAAATTGGTTCGTTGGATCTCGATCGTAGTGATACACATATTCATAATATTGAAGCCAAAAGATGCAAAGTTAATAATGATAGTGCAACTTATTTGTGGCACTGCCGTTTAGGTCATATTGGTGTAAAGCGCATGAAGAAACTCCATGCTGATGGGCTTTTGGAATCACTTGATTATGAATCACTTGATGCTTGCGAACCATGCCTCATGGGCAAGATGACTAAAACGCCGTTCTCCGGAACAATGGAGCTAGCAATTGACTTATTGGAAATAATACATACTGATGTATCCAGTCCGATGAGTGTTATGGCTCGCGGCAAGTATCGTTATTTTCTAACCTTCACAAATGATTTGAGCAGATATGGATATATCTACTTGATAAAACATGAGTCTGAAACGTTTGAAAAGTTCAAAAGAATTTCAGAGTGAAGTAGAAAATCATCGTAACAAGAAAATAAAAGTTTCTACGATTTGATCGCAGAGGTAAAATATTTGAGTTACGAGTTTGGTATTCAGTTAAAACAACGTGAAAAAGTTTCACTACTCACGCCACCTGGAACACCACAGTGTAATGGTGTGTCCGAACGTCGTAACCGTACTTTATTAGATATGGTGCGATCTATGATGTCTCTTACCAATTTACCACTATCATTTTGGGGTTATGCATTAGAGACAGCTGCATTCACGTTAAATAGGGCACCATCAAAATCTGTTGAGACGACGCCTTATGAACTGTGGTTTGGCAAGAAACCAAAGTTGTCTTTTCTTAAAGTTTGGGGTTACGTTGCTTATGTGAAAAAGTTTCATCCTGTTAAGCTCAAACCCAAATCAGAGAAATGTGTCTTCATAGGATACCCAGAGGAGACAGTTGGGCAAACCTTCTATCACGGATCCGAAAGGCAAGACATTCGTTGCTAAGAATGGATCCTTTCTAGAGAAGGAGTTTCTCTCGAAAGAAGTGAGTGGGAGGAAAGTAGAACTTGATGAGGTAACTGTAACTGCTCCCTTATTGGAAAGTAGTTCATCACAGAAATCTGTTCCTGTGACTCCTACACCAATTAGTGAGGAAGCTAATGATGATGATCATGTAACTTCAGATTAAGTTACTACCGAACCTCGTTGGTCAACCAGAATGAAATCCGCACCAGAGTGGTATGGTAATCCTATTCTGGAAGTCATGTTACTAGACCATGGTGAACCTACGAACTATGAGGAAGCGATGATGAGCCCAGATTCCGCAAAATGGCTTAAGACCATAAAATCTGAGATGGGATCCATGTATGAGAACAAAGTGTGGACTTTGTTGGACTTGCCCGATGATCGGCAAGCCATTGAGAATAAATGGATCTTCAAGAGGAAGACGGACGCTGATAGTAGTGTTACTATCTACAAAGCTCGAATTGTCAAAAAAAGTTTTCAAAAAGTTCAAGGTGTTGAACACAATGAGATTTTCTCACTCGTATCGATGCTTAAGTCTGTCCGAATCATGTTAGCAACTGCCGCTTTTTATGAAATCTGGCAAATGGATAAACAAAATTGCATTCCTTAATGGATTTATTAAAGAAGAGTTGTATATGATGCAACCAGAAGGTTTTGTCAATCCTAAAGGTGCTAACAAAATATGCAAGCTCCAGCGATCCATCTATGGACTAGTGCAAGCATCTCGGAGTTGTAATATACGCTTTGATAAGTTGATCAAAGCATATAGTTTTATACAGACTTGCGGTGAAGCCTGTATTTACAAGAAAGTGAGTGGGAGCACTACAGCATTTTTGATAAGTATATGTGGATGACATATTGTTGATCGAAAATAATGTAGAATTATTCTGCAAAGCATAAAGGAGTATTTGAAAGGAGTTTTTCAAAGAAGGACCTCGGTGAAGCTGCTTACACATTGAGCATCAAGATCTATAGAGATAGATCAAGACGCTTGATAAGTTTTTTCAATGAGTACATACCTTGACAAGATTTTGAAGTAGTTCAAAATGGAACAATCAAAGAAAGAGTTTCTTTCCTGTGTTACAAGGTGTGAAATTGAGTAAGACTCAAAGCCCGACGATGGGGCAGAAGATAAAAAGAGAATGAAAGTCATTCCCTGTGCCTCAGCCATAGGTTCTATAAAGTATGTCATGCTGTGTACCAGACCTATTGCATACCCTACCACTGAGTTTGGCAAGGGAGTACAATAGTGATCTAGGAGTAGATCACTCGACAACGGTCAAAATTATCCTTAGTGGAATAAGGATATGTTTCTCGATTATGGAAGTGACAAAAGGTTCGTCGTAAAGGGTTACGTCGATGCAAGTTTTGACACTAATCTAGATGACTCTAAGTCTCGGTCTAGATACATATTTAAAGTGGGAGCAATTAGCTAGAGTAGCTCCGTGCAGAGCATTGTAGACATAGAAATTTGTAAAATACTTACGGATCTGAATGTGATAGACCCGTTGACTAAAATTATCTCACAAGCAAAACATGATCACACCTTAGTACTCTTTGGGTGTTAATCACATAGCGATGTGAACTAGATTACTTACTCTAGTAACCTTTTGGGTGTTGGTCACATGTCGATGTGAACTATGGGTGTTAACCACATAAAGATGTGAACTATTGATGTTAAATCACATGGCGATGTGAACTAGATTATTGACTCTAGTGCAAGTGGGAGACTGAAGGAAATATGCCCTAGAGGCAATAATAAAGTTATTATTTATTTCCTTATATCATGATAAATGTTTATTATTCATGCTAGAATTGTATTAACCGGAAACATAATACATGTGTGAATACATAGACAAACAGAGTGTCACTAGTATGCCTCTACTTGACTAGCTCGTTAATTGAAGATGGTTATGTTTCCTAACCATAGACATGAGTTGTCATTTGATTAACGGGATCACATCATTAGCAGAATGATGTGATTGACTTGACCCATTCCGTTAGCTTAGCACTTGATCGTTTAGTATGTTGCTATTGCTTTCTTCATGACTTATACATGTTCCTATGACTATGAGATTATGCAACTCCAATTTTCTGGAGGAACACTTTGTGTGCTACCAAACGTCACAATGTAACTGGGTGATTATAAAGGTGCTCTACATGTGTCTACGAAGGTACTTGTTGGGTTGGCGTATTTCGAGATTATGATTTGTCACTCCGATTGTCGGAGAGATATCTCCGGGCCCACTCGGTAATGCACATCACTTAAGCCTTGCAAGCATTGCAACAAATGAGTTAGTTACGGGATGATGTATTACGGAACGAGTAAAGAGACTTGCCGGTAACGAGATTGAACTAGGTATTGAGATACCGACGATCGAATCTCGGGCAAGTAACATAACGATGACAAAAGGAACAACGTATGTTGTTATGTGGTCTGACCGATAAAGATCTTCGTAGAATAAGTGGGAGCCAATATGACAATATAGGTTCCGCTATTGGTTATTGACCGGAGACGTGTCTCGGTCATGTCTACATAGTTCTCGAACCCGTAGGGTCCGCACGCTTAAGGTTTCGATGACAGTTATATTATGAGTTTATGAGTTTTGATGTACCGAAGGAGTTCGGAGTCCCGGATGAGATCGGGGACATGACGAAGAGTCTCGAAATGGTCGATACGTAAAGATTGATATACTGGATGACTATATTCGGACATCGGAAAGGTTCCGAGTTATTCGGGTATTTATCGGAGTACCGGAGAGTTACGGGAATTCGCCGGGGAGAAGTATTGGGCCTTATTGGGCCATACAGGAAAGAGAGAGGGGCTGCCTAGGTCAGGCCGCGCGCCCTCCCAAGGCCTAGTCCGAATTGGACTAGGGGGAGGGGTTGCGCCCCCTCCTTCCTTCCCTTCTCTCTTCCCATTCCTTCTCTCCTACTCCTACTAGGAAAGGAGGGATCCTACTCCCGGTGGGAGTAGGACTCCCCCCTTAGCGCGCCCTTCTCCTTGGCCGGCCGCCTCCCCCTAGCTCCTTTATATACGGGGGCAGGGGGGCACCTCTAGACACAACAATTGATCATTTGATCTTTTAGCCGTGTGCGGTGCCCCCCTCCACCATAGTCCACCTCGATAATACTATAGCGGTGCTTAGGCGAAGCCCTACGTCGGTAGAACATCATCGTCATCACCACGCCGTCGTGCTGACGAAACTCTCCCTCAACACTCGGCTGGATCGGAGTTCGAGGGACGTCATCGGGCTGAACGTGTGCTGCTCGGAGGTGCCGTGCGTTCGGTACTTGATCGGTCGGATCGTGAAGACGTACAACTACATCAACCGCGTTGTGCTAACGCTTCCGCTTTCGGTCTATGAGGGTACGTAGACAACACTCTCCCCTCTCGTTGCTATGCATCACCATGATCTTGTGTGTGCGTAGGAATTTTTTTGAAATTACTACGTTCCCCAACATAAGTGTCTCGCACTAAACAAGATCCAGATATAATGTTCATGCTCAATGCTGGCACCAAATAACAATTATTCATGTCTAAAACTAATCCCGAAGGTAGATGTAGAGGTAGCGTGCCGACGGGGATCACATCAACCTTGGAACCATTCCCGACGCGCATCGTCACCTCATCATTAGCCATTGTTCTTTTATTCCGTAGCTCCTGTTTCGAGTTACAAATATGAGCAACCGAACCAGTATCATATACCCAGGCGCTACTACGAGCATTAGTAAGGTACACATCAATAACATGTATATCAACTATACCTTTGTTCACTTTGCCATCCTTCTTACCTGCCAAATACTTGGGACAGTTCCGCTTCCAGTGACCAGTCCCTTTGCAGTACAAGCACTCATTTTCAGGCTTGGGTCCATCTTTGTGCTTCTTCCCGGGAGTGGCAACTTGCTTGCCATTCTTCTTGAAGTTCTCTTTCTTCCCCTTGCCCTTTTTCTTGAAACTAGTGGTCTTGTTAACCATCAACACTTGATCCTCCTTCATGATTTCTACCTCCGTGGCTTTAAGCATTGCGAAGAGCTCGGAAATTGTTTTGTTCATCCCTTGCATATTATAGTTCATCACTAAGCCTTTGTAGCTTGGTGGCAGTGATTGAAGAACTCTGTCAATGACACAATCAACTGGAAGATCAACTCCCAGCTGAGTCAAGTGATTATAATACCCAGACATTCTTAGTATGTGTTCACTGATAGAACTATTCTCCTCCATCTTGCAGCTATAGAACTTGTTGGAGACTTCATATCTGTCAACCTGGGCATTTGCTTGAAATATTAACTTCAACTCTTGGAAAATCTCATATGCTCCATGACGTTCAAAACGTCTTTAAAGTCCCGGTTCTAAGCCGTAAAGCATGGCACACTGAGTAGTCATCAGATCAATCTTGCCAGACGTTCAAAACATCAGCATTTGCTCCTGCAGTAGGCCTTTCACCTAGCGGTGCATCAAGGACATAATTCTTCTGTGCAGCAATGAGGATAATCCTCAAGTAACAGACCCAGTCCGTGTAGTTGCTACCATCATCTTCCAATTTAGCTTTCTCTAGGAACACATTAAAATTCAGGGGAACTGTAGCACGGGCCATTGATCTACAACATAGATATGCAAATACTATCAGGACTAATTCATGATAAATTAAGTTCAATTAATCAAATGACTTAAGAACTCCCACTTAAATAGAGATCCCTCAAATCATCTAAGTGATACGTGATCCAAATCAACTAACCCATGTTCGATCATCACGTGAGATGGGGTAGCCATGAATGGTGAACATATCTATGTTGATCATATCTACTATATGATTCATGTTCAATCTTTAGATCTCCAGTGTTCCGAGGCCATGTCTGTACATGCTAGGCTCGTCAAGTTTAACCCAAGTATTCCGCAAGTGCAAAACTGTCTTACACCCATTTATTTGAACGTAGAGTCTATCACACCCGATCATCACGTGGTGTCTCAACAACACGAACTATAGCAACGGTGCATACTCAGGGAGAACACTTTTATCTTGAAATTTAGTGAAGGGATCATCTTATGCTACCACCGTACTAAGCAAAATAAGATGCATACAAGATAAACATCACATGCAATCAAAATATGTGACATGATATGGCCATCATCATCTCGTGCTTTTGATCTCCATCTACAAAGCATCGTCATGATCTCCATAGTCACCGGCTCAACACCTTGATCTCCATCGTTGCGTCATGGTCGTCTCGCCAACTATTGCTTCTACAACTATCGCTAACGCATAGTGATAAAGTAAAGCAATTACATGGCGTTTGCATTTCATACAATAAAGAGACAACCATAAGGCTCCTGCCGGTTGCCGATAACTCTCAAAACATGATCATCTCCTGCAATAAAATTTATCACATCATTTCTTGAACATATCACATCACAACATACCCTGCAAAAACAAGTTAGACGTCCTCTACTTTGTTGTTGCAAGTTTCACGTGGCTGCTACGGGCCTCTAGCAAGAACCATTCTTACCTACGGCAAAAACCACAACGGTGATTCGTCAAGTTTGTTGTTTTAACCTTCTTCAAGGACCGGCCGTAATCAAATTTGATTCAACTAAAATGGGAGAAATAGACACCCACCAACCACCTTTATGCAAAACTAGTTGCATGTCTGTTGGTGGAACCGGTCTCATGTCCATGGACATGTAAGGTTGGTTCGGGCCGCTACATCCTACAATACCGCTGAATCAAAATAAGATGTTGATGGTAAGCAGTGTGACTATCACTGCCCACAACTCTTTGTGTTCTACTCGTGCATATCATCTACGCATAGACCTGGCTCTTGATGCCACTATTGGGAATCGTTGCATGTAAAACAAAAAAAATTCTACGCACACGCAATGATCTATCCATGGAGATGCATAGAAACGAGGGGAAGAGTGCGTCTATGTACCCTCGTAGACTGTAAGCGGAAGCGTTTCACAACGCGGTTGATGTAGTCGAACTTCTTCGCGCTTCAACCGATCAAGTACCGAACGCACGACACCTCCGCGTTTTGCACACGTTCAGCTTGGTGACATCCCTCGCCTTCTTGATCCAGCAAGACGTCGAGGTAGTAGATGACTTCAGTCAGCATGACGGCATGGTGACGGTGATGGTGAAGTGATCTCCGCAGTGCTTCGCCTAAGCACTACGAAAATATGACCGGGGGTGTAAACGGTGGAGGGGGGCGCCGCACACGGCTAGGCAATTGTCTGGGGTGTGCTAGGGAGAGGGGAGGCTGCCAGGAGGTGCTCCAAGTAGGATGAATCCTACTTGGGGTCCTCCCCTTGGGGTCAGAAAGATGGGGAAGAGGGAAGGAAGGGGGAAGGAAGGGGAATCCTATTCCACTCTCTCATTTCCCTTCCCCTCTTTCCTTCTCCTCCTAGGCCGGCCCGTATGGGGGGCGCACCAGCCCCTTGTGGCTAGTGCGTGATATGTCTCCAACGTATCTATATTTTTTTATTATTCCATGTTGTTATATTATCATTCTTGGATGTTTTACAATCATTTTATAGCAACTTTATATCATTTTTTGGGACTAACCTATTGACATAGTGCCAAATAACAGTTGTTATTTTCTGCTTGTTTTTTACATCGCAGTAAATCAATACCAAACGGAGTCCAAATGCAGTGGAACTTTTTGTGGATTTTTTTTAACAGAACACATCCAATGGGCCAAAGAAGTACCGAAGAGGGGGCCCGAAGTGAGCACAAGACACCATGGCACGCTTGGAGGCCCAGGGCACCCTGATGGGTTGTGCCCACCTCGGTGGCCTCCCGCACCGCCTCTTTCCTCTATAAATACCCCAATATTCCAAAAACCCTAGGGGAGTCTACTAAAATCAATTCCAGCCGCCGCAAGTTCCAGAACCACCAGATCCAATCTAAACACTATCACGGAGGGGTTCATCATGCTCATTGGTGCCTCTCCGATGATGCCTGAGTAGTTCATTGTAGACCTACGGGTCCGTAGTTAGTAGCTAGATGGCTTCTCTCTCTCTCTCTCTCTCTCTCTCTCTCTCTCTCTCTCTCTCTCTCTCTCTCTCTCTAGATTCTCAATACAATGGTCTCTTGGAGATCTATTTGATG
Organism: Aegilops longissima; assembly: GCA_021605205.1. Taxonomy (NCBI): domain Eukaryota; kingdom Viridiplantae; phylum Streptophyta; class Magnoliopsida; order Poales; family Poaceae; genus Aegilops; species Aegilops longissima. The sequence goes on from CM038680.1 coordinate 522,528,831, forward strand.
TAACTCTTTTTGCGGTGTGTTTGTTGGGACCGATGAACTTTGAGTTTATGACCAGATCTATGTTTTTATCCGTGAAAGTTATTTGAGTCTTTTGATCTCTTATATGCATGATTACTTATAGCCTCGTATTTCTTCTTCGACTCTTTGCTTTAGTTACGCCGACTAGATCGATTTTTCTTGCGATGGGAAGAGGTGCTTTGTGATGGGTTCGATCTTAAGGTGCTTGATGACAGTGATAGAAGGGGAACTGACATGTATGTATCGTTGCTATTAAGGATAACAAGATGGGGTCTATTTCTACATAAATAGATCTTGTCTACATTATGCCATCGTTCTTATTGCATTACTCCATTTCTCCATGAACTTAATACACTAGATGCATGCTGGATAGCGGTCGATGTGTGGAGTAATAGTAGTAGATGCAGGAAGGAGTTGGTCTACTAATCTTGGATGTGATGCCTACATAATGATCATTGCCTGGATATCGTCATGATTATTTGAAGTTCTATCAATTGCCCAACAGTAATTTATTTACCCACCGTATGCTATTTTTCTTGAGAGAAGCCACTAGTGAAATCTACGGCCCCCGGGTCTCTTCTTTATTATATTTGCCTTGGATATCTATTTTTATTTACTTTTATTTTCAAATCTATTAATACAAAAAATACAAAAATACCTTGCTGAAATTTTAATTTATTTATTTTATCTCGCGTTCCGGCGAGATCTATTTATCCAAAATACTACAATTTTACCTATCTTTTTACCCGTGAGGGATTGACAACCCCTCTCTTACGCCAGATTGCAAGTATTTGTTCTTTGTGTGCAGGAGCTGTTTATGCCTCACCGGAAATATTATGATGTTCCTTACCCTAATATTTTGCTTGAAATTGAGAAAAGTGCTAAGGAATATATGACTACACAATTTGAGCACAATAAATATTTTACCGAAGAACTTAAGGAACACTCTTTTGTGTTGGAAGCTATAACTAAACAACATGATGATATTAGTAGAGAAGTTTGAAATCTCCAATCTAAGTATGATTTTGCTGAAAGTTTTCTAGGAAAAATATCCGATGCACAAGCCACCCTAGTAAATCAAATGGCCGCTAAACCAATCTCGTTAGAAGATAAAAGTGATGAAGATCTTAAAATGATTGGTGTTTCTTCTATTGGTTCGTTGTTTAGCAAAATTAAAATTGATGATAAAGGGACTGGAGAAGAGTCAACTTTAGCTAGAAGGCATCCCGATAATTCGGAGGTTGAAAATCTTGTTGAGAAAATTGATAAAAGTGGGTTTGAAGAGGTCAAAACTTTAACTAGCGATGTGCCCACTCTTTTGGATTACAAAGACTTTAATTATGATAGTTGCTCTTTGATTGATTGTATTTCCTTGTTGGAATCCATGATAAATTCACCCCATGCTTATGAACAAGATAAAGCTTTTACTAAACATATTGTTGATGCTATGATGAAAGCTTTAGAAGAAAAGTTGGAATTAGAGGTTTCAATTCCTAGAAAATTGCATGATGAATGGGAACCTACTATCAAAGTCAAGATCAAAAATTATAAGTGTTTTGCTTTATGTGACTTGGGTGCTAGTGTTTCTACAATTCCGAAATCTCTATGTGTTGTGCTTGGTCTTACCGATATTGAAGAGTGTTCTCTAAATTTGCACTTGGCGGATTCTACTATTAAAAAACCTATGGGAAGAATTAATGATGTTCTTATTCTTGAAAATAGGAATTATGTGCCCATAGATTTTATCGTTCTTGATATTGATTGCAATCCGTCTTGTCCAATTATTCTTGGTACACCTTTCTTACGTACTATTGGTGTCGCGATTGATATGAAAGAAGGCAATATTAAATTTCAGTTCCCACTAAGGAAGGGTATGGAACACTTCCCTAGAACTAGAATTAAGCCACCATATGAATCAATCATGAGGGCATCATATGGATCCAGAAACAAAGATGACAACACTTAGATCCTTCGCATTATGCCTAGCTAGGGCGTAAAACGATAACGCTCGTTGGGAGGCAACCCAACTTGTATCTTTTTGCTTTTTGGTTTTCTTGTTTTTTTTAATAATATACCCAATTATGCCTCTATTTAGATGTGTTCTTGTGGTTTAAATTAGTGTTTGTGCCAAGCAAAGACTTTGGGATAATTTGGGTGATAGTTGATTTGATCTTGTTGAAAAACAGAAAATTTTGCGCTCAGAAAAATAATTTTCATAAATCACAGAAACGTGCTTTTGCTCTGCATTTTTTATACAAGATTGATATACAAATTTCCCACATTGTCCTAATTTTTCAGAATACATAAGTATAGGAAGTTCCCTGATTACTACAGACTGTTCTATTTTTTACAGATTCTGTTTTCGTTGTGTTATGTGCTTGTTTTGATGATTCTACGGTTTCCTTTGAAGAGTTTTTTCCATGGAAAAGTTAAAATAAAGTAGATATAATACAATAACAAAATATGAATGGGTTTGCAACAGTACTTAAAGTAGTGATTTGCTTTCTTATACAAACGGATCTCACGAAGGTTTTGTTGAGTTTTGTGTGATTTAAGGTTTCAAGTTTTGGGTGAGATCGCGATGGATGAAGGAATAAGGATTAGCAAAAGGCTAAGCTTGGAGATGCCCGAGGCACCCCAAGATAATATTCAAGAAGTATCAAGCAACTAAGCTTGGGGATGCCCCCGAGTAGCATCCCCTCTTTCTTCTAACAACCATCGGTATTTTACTTGAAATTATATTTTTATTCGTCACATATTATGAGTTTTGCTTGGAGCGTATTGTATGATATGAGTCTTTGCTTATTTTGCTTTGAGTTTTAAGTCATCTATCCTTGCTGGACACACCTAGTTGAGGGAGCCAAAATTATGCTATGACTTGTTAGAATTGCTCTCTATGCTTCACTTAAATCTTTATGAGCTATGGAATTGCTCTAGTGCTTCACTTATATCTTTTTGAGCATGGTGTGATTTACTATTTTTGAATAAATTCTCTCATGCTTCACTTAGATTTATTTGAGAGTTAGTAAATTTTTAAGAAATTCTCTCTTGCTTCACTTCAATTATTTTGAGAGAAGAAAAAAATTCATGCTCATGTTCTTCACTTATATTTGCTTGAGCTATCAAAAGCACCATATGAAATTAGTCCCAAAGTGATAGATATTCAAGAGGGATATAATAAATACTTTCATGAAGACCATTGGACAAAATAAACTTGATTCTTTGTAATAGTTTTGAGATATGATGATAGTGATATGTGAGTCATGTTGATGGGTGATTATGCTTTAGTAAGAATATTGGTGTTAAGGTTTGTGATTCCCTATGCAAGCACGAAAGTCAATAGTTATGCAATGAAATTACATCCTACTTGTGGTGCATTATTCGGTGTTAGTTATGCTTAATGCTTGCTTATGAGATTTTTCATTTCTTGGTTGGTTGCTTCCCAATCTTTTGCTAGCCTTCATTTGCGCTAAGTATGACCACTAGTTGTGCATCCAAAATCCTTTAAACCGGTTTTTGCCACATGGGTCCACTATACCTAACTATATGCGGTATTCTTTTGCTGTTCTAAGCAAATTTCTATGTGCCATCTCTAATTTTCAAAATAAATTTCTCTTTTGTGTGCTCGTACCGGTCATGAAACGGTAGGGGGTGGCTGATATATTTCCATGCTAGATGTGTTATTCTCAAGATGAGTGTTTATTCACTTGTCATTGCACGAGAGTACGACAAAGGTATTAGGGATGCCCTGTCCCGAAATGAAAAATGAATTTACTTTATGTTGTCAAATAATAAATTCCTTAGAAAGTGTTGGTATGGAAGGCACCTGTCGATACGGTTAGCCATGGAAAGTGAAAGTATGGTGGAAAAGGAATAAACTTTATTTTCTGTTTGGGAACCACCTATGATATATCTAGCATGGAAAGTATTGGGAACTACTCGATCATTTTCATTGACAGGAAAAGCATGCCACCCAAAATGTTTTATCTTTATTTTATTTTTTTGCTTTGAGCTCTGGCACCTCTACAAATCCCTACTACCCTCTGTGAAGGGCCTTTCAATTAACTGTATGCAATTTTTATTTTACTTGAGTCTCCATCTACTCTTATAAAGCACCAACTAATTAAGGGGCACTATGATCGTACTTGAGCATTGGGTGTAGCTAATATGCGAGTGTGTTTCATGAATGGATCAATGATTGAGAATAATGGGCTAGGGATAACTCTTTAGTGTTGATATTTTAAAAGACATGGTTGCTTGTTGATATGCTTGAGTATTAAAGTCTTCATGTCAAAACTATACTATTGCTTTGAACCATATAAAAGTCAAATTTTCCATGCTACAAAGAAAAGAACATGTGATGAACATGTAAGGCAGCATTACACATCAAAAATTATGTTCTTATCATTTACCTACTCGAGGACGAGCAGGAATTAAGCATGGGGATGCTGATATGTCTCCAACGTATCTATAACCCCTTCCGGTGACCCGATAAGTACCCGGTACCCCGCGAAACACTTCCGGTGTCCGAATACCATCGTCCTATATATCAATCTTTACCTCTCGACCATTTTGAGACTCCTCGTCATGTCTGTGATCTCATCCGGGACTCCGTACAACATTCGGTCACCAAAGAACATAACTCATATAATATTATATCATCATCGAACGTTAAGCGTGCGAACCCTCGGGTTCGAGAACTGTGTAGACATGACCGGGACACCTCTCCGGTCAATAACCAATAGCGGAACCTGGATGCCCATATTGGCTCCTACATATTCCACGAAGATCTTTACCGCTTGAACCGTTATGACAACATACGTAATTCCCTTTATCCATTAGTATGTTACTTGCCCGAGATTTGATCATCGGTATCTTCATACCTAGTTCAATCTCATTACCGGCAAGTATTTTTACTCGTTCCATAATACATCACCTCGTGACTAACTCCTTAGTCGTTTGCTTGCATGCTTATGATGTGTATTACCGAGAGGGCCCAGAGATACCTATCCGGTACTCGGAGTGACAAATCCTAATCTTGATCTATGCCAACTCAACAAACACCTCCAGAGATACCTGTAGAGCATCTTTATAATCACCCAGTTACGTTGTGACATTTGATAGAACACAAGGCATTCCACCAGTATTCGGGAGTTGCATAATCTCATAGTCGAAGGAATATGTATTTGACATGAAGAAAGTAATAGCAATAAAACTTGAATGATCATTATGCTAAGCTAACGGATGGGTCTTGTCCATCACATCATTCTTCTAATGATGTGACCCCGTTATCAAATGACAACTCATGTCCATGGTTAGGAAATCTTAACCATCTTTGATCAGCGAGCTAGTTTAGTAGATGCTCACTAGGGACACGTTGTTTGTTTACGTATTCACACATGTATTAAGGTTTCCGATCAATACAGTTCTAGCATGAATAATAAACCTTTATCAGGAATAAGGAAATATAAAATAACAACTTTATTATTGCCTCTAGGGCATATTTCCTTCATTTTCAGCCCTGCATGCCTGACAACGGTACAGAACAATATCATTGGCATACTACAGATAACTCGGGTTACTTTTAAAGCCAAATACCTTGGTCTTCCAACACCAGAAGGTAGGATGAGTAGGGCTAAATTAAATAGCTTCGACAAGAAACTAGCAAAAAAGATGGAGTGAGGCGATAATTATCTGTCTATGTGTGGAAAGGAGATAAAATTCAAAGCCATTGCACAAGCTCTTCCTATGTACATCATGATCATATTCAAAGTCCCGGTTGGCCTTTGTGAGGAGCTTACACAGATGATTCACCGATTTTTGTGGGGTGCAGAATATGGTAAACGCATAACTCATTGGGTCGGATGGCACATCGTGCTAATGGTGTGGTGATCATGGCGAGGCCACAACCCCGGCAACCACCATGGACAAGGGGGTATGTGAGGGATGGGGATAGGGCAATCGTTCGACGGATCCAGCAACAGGTGTACCATATAATGACCGGGACGACCAAGAGAAGGGGTTGGGGAACATGACGAGGCTAAATCTCTGCTAGCTGCTGGCGACTAGGAAAGGAAGGTGCAATTGGCAGAATTTGAGGAAGGGCATGTGAAGGAAGGGATGGAGCAGGGAGCTACATGGTGTGTGTGTGGGGGGGGTGGCCCCACATTGTCAATCCATCAAGACAGCCAAAGTTCAGCGGCGCCTATCAACAAGCAAGTAGGGGAAAACGAGGAGGAAGGTTAGGAAGTGAATTAAATATGACAGATATTTCATAGGTGTACATGTTTCTCAAGACTAGACATTAGCCAAGCCAATCAATGTTTTTTAGTCATCTACTTTCTCAAGCCAAATAACTTGTGTATCTCATAAGAGCAACTACAGCCGGGCGCCCCAAATCGGGCTCAAACGCTCGGGCGACCCACATGGTCATTGACAGGTCATGAACTTTCGATCTAGACGGACAACTCAAACGCCCGGGCTGACCGGTACCCCTCATATCCAGCCCAAATATGAGGCGGATATGGGGGTGTCGGGGCGCGTCCGCCATGTCGGACTGACGGTAGGGTCACACGCGGAATCGTCCGGAAACACGGCGGTCTGAAGCTCGTCTCCTCCGACGGGCCGCGTAGTGCCTAGCCCGGCTATTTAAGCCGACCACCAGCACGGAAACCCTACCCCTCCGCATTTTCCACCGAATGTTCGCCGCCGCCACAACTTTCCACTCCCGCCCACCACCACTAGTAGCCATGCCCACACGCTGCCAGGTGAGGAGCTACCCATTTGCAACGCCGGAGTGCCGGCTGCAGCTCCTTGAGCAGATCTGGGCAAGGCGCAAAGCCCGGATCTCCGTGGGGCTACCTCTGGATGTAGTGGATCCGGAGGAGGAGGAGGAGCAGGAGCTGGAGGATGATGTAGGGGACGCTAGCGACGCGTATCTGCATGCGGACCAGCAGGCCACCCTTGATTCCCTCCGCTCGGAGTCGGTTGCGGAGGCCAGACACCTTCATCGGCAGGAGATGAAGGCGCAACAGGCCACTGAGTAGGAGGAGATTCTCGCCTACATGGATGAGATCGAGTAGGAGGAGGATCAGCCGGAGCCCTCCTACGTGCCCGTCCACTCGGCGCCTGGCACCGATGTCGTGAACATCTCCGACGACGAAGATTAGTTAGGATAGTATGTAGTATGTAGTACATAGGATATTTTTTTTTTGCATGCTTTGTATGGATATATGAGTGGAAATACTAAAGAGTCGAATGCAGAATGACTAATTTGAGGCATGACCGGTCACTGTCCGCGGACGTGTCCGGCCGTGTCCGCAGACGTTTGAGGAATCGAATTTGACAAATCCGGCTATATAGATGCGCTGCCATACTCCATACTCCAGTTCAGTCGGCCACAAAAGTTCCGCTCCACACATGTGTGGAGGCGACTGATGAGGCAATTAAAACACTGAGTGCTCTTTTGCGCTGGATCCAAACATGCTTGTGTACGCTCAATCTGGCCGCTTGTGATTGCAAAAGTAGGTAGGAGAAAGTTGTGTGGTGGTATATTATGTACAGTAACATTCTTTTCTGTGTGTTAAAAATACTGTACACGAGAATTTTGTAGTAATACGATTAGAGGATTTGTAATGGCGTCCAAAATTAACAATTATCCATCTTGTGTCAGGGAGCTAAACCTGTTTAAACCGGTACTCAATAACCAACTTCAGCTGCGCTCCCTGTCCAATGTCTATGTACAGCTATCTTGCCTCCGCTTGAGGACAAGATAACGCGAGAAAAAGGTCTGTCTCCCTGGGCCACCGTGGGCCATGCTAGTGGAGCCCAATCATCACCCTTGATTGAGCACGAGAAGGATCCTTTGGATTAACCCCGCAGACCCCTCACGCGTCACTTGTCGATGCCGCTTGTCCAGACCGCGTCACGCAAAACTATAAAGCAGTGCACTCCACAAGACACTAAAATCCTAACACTCCCATCTCAAGCTCAACCTGCTCTCACACTCCACAGAACACCGTCCACCGTACGAACCTCATCAAGCCAGCACCGACCACCTGCCGCGATGGACATGACCGGCTCGGACCAGCAATGGAGCTCCCCTTCCTCGCCGTCGTCGACATCCTCGCACCCGAAGCGTCCCGCCGGGCGCACCAAGTTCAAGGAGACGCGCCACCCGGTGTACCGCGGCGTGCGGCGCCGGGGCAACGCCGGCCGCTGGGTGTGCGAGGTGCGCGTCCCCGGGCAGCGCGGCGAGCGGCTCTGGCTCGGCACGTACCTCACCGCCGACGCGGCCGCGCGTGCGCACGACGCTGCCATGCTCGGCCTGCTCGGTCGCTCCGCCGCGTGCCTCAATTTCCCCGACTCCGCGTGGCTCCTTGCCGTGCCACCCGCGCTCACCGACCTCGTGGCCGTCAGGCGCGCGGCCCTCGCCGCCGTGGCGGACTTCCAGCGCCGGCATGCCGCCAACGGCGCAGCCACCGTCCCCACCGATGAGGAGACCTCCAGCGCGTCCGCTCCGTCGTCTGCCGACAATGCGGGCGGCTCGTCAGCGACGTCGCAGCCTTCGGCCGAGGGAACGTTCGAGGTGCCGTCCGCACTGGGCAGCGACATGTTCGAGCTGGACTTGTCCGGGGAGATGGACCTGGGCACGTACTACGCGGACCTCGCGGACGGGCTGCTCCTGGAGCCGCCGTCATCGCTGGACAGTGGGGCGTGCTGGGATACCGGAGACGGCGGAGCTGACTCCGGGCTCTGGAGCTACTGAACCAGCTGGAGCTGCTGAATCAGCTGCTTTGACACTCTATGGCAGTTGATTCCAGCATAATAAAATCCGTGGAATCTGTAGACGCATAAAAAATCGCCAAAAAAAACATGAAATCCTTTGGTATACATGCAATCAGATGCGGTTCTAAGCATCAGAAGGACAAAAAAAGAAGACACGTGAAAAAAAAAGACGGCGACAGGATTCCAAAGGAGAGTACTCCTATCAATTCATGTGTGAATGACTATAACTGGCAACCAGACGAGGAAGAAAGATCAACGCTTGCTAATCAGAGAAAGAGGTGGGCCAAGTACGCTAATTCACAAGATGTGGCCTGGACACCAGCCAGGTCAGCTGGTTGAAGCTCCTGGTAGCAACAGATCCCTGGGATCTTTTCCCCCATTTTCCTCCTGTCCTCGTAGCCACGCGAGCTGACGCGGCGACGCAGGCGCGCTCTGCGCCTCACTTCCTATATCGCATGGCCAGGAAGCGAGATGCCTAGAGCTGATGTGTCACGTGGTACCTCTTTCTTTATTTTGAAGATGACATGTGAACCTAGATTTGGTTTCAGATTTAGTGTGACTGTGCAAGTGACTAGTACTTGATAGTGTGGTACAATAATTGTGCAGAATTGATTTGGGTGTATAGGGTGCAAAAGCTGCATTCTTCGAGTGAACAGTCGAAATCACATGAAATTATTGGACTAGTAGGTAAACATTGTTGTATTTATTCTTCTCCCTCCTTTGGCAAACATTGCATCTATTCTTGTACTACTGCAATCGTCTCAGTACATACTCCCTCCATTCCAAAATATAGTGCGCCCGCACTTCCCGAGGTCCAATTTTGACCATAACTTTAACCAACGAAACCGACTGCGGCGGGAGAAAAAGTTATATAATTGAAAATTTATTTTGAATACGAATTCATTGGTATAACTTTTGCTTCCGCTGCAGTCAGTCTCGTTGGTTAAATTTTATGGTCAAAGTTGAAGCACGGGAATAGAGGAAGCACTATATTTTAGAATGGAGGGAGTATATTTTAAGCTGTACTTACCTCCCGCGCAAGCAAAAAAGAAAAAAAAAACTATCCTTCCCTTGGTATTACTCCCTTCGATCAACTACTTAGCTACTCCAACTCCCAGCTAGTAGCCTTCCACAACTCGTGCGGCTCCGAAGGCCCCCCAAACCCTAGGTCCAACAGCACCCAGATCATCTCCCTCGGTCGCTGCCGCCATCGGCACCGGTGGTGGCGGCCGCCACGGCCGATGAAGGCGGCTGGTGCTGGATGAGCCCCTCGACGGGCTCCCTTTGCGCAGAGTGGAACGTCCCCAGGGCAGCCATGGTGGTGGGGTGGTCGGCGGCATGTCCGGAGGTGATGGTTGCCGGAGTACGGCGGGGAGCGCGGCGGGACGGTGGATCCGGACGAGGTGCACTGCAGGGTGGTGGACGAGGGTGGTGCGCCGGCTGCTGGCGGCGGCGGCACGAGCCCAGCCGTAGAGGCGGCGACGCCAAGGAGGCCCTTCCAGGAAGGATCCTGGCAGGCAGCGGGCTACTGGCTGTCTCTGTGTGAGGGGCGCGGTGTTGCCTCGGGAGATCTGGCGCTGGGGTGTTCTTGGAGGTGCTGGTCAGATCCGATCCGGTGGCAGTCCCTGGTGTGGGTGAAAGCCGACGTGGTGGATCTGGCTGCTGCACGGCATGGTTAGTTGCAGCGGCTCCTTGTCCGAGTTTTTGGTGGTGGTCTGGGTCGTGTTCTCTTGGCAACGTGAGTGGGGGAAGTCCATTTCCACGTGGCTTCGACGGAAATTGCTGTGGTGACGGCGGTGTGAGGCATCTTGGATAGTGCTGCCTTAAACCTTGGAGGAGTGGAGATGCGCGCCATTGCGGATGAAAATCATGTTCGATTTTGGATGGGCCAGCGGCGATGGCACCTGTGGGTGTCGTTCCCCTCCCTGGAGGCGTCGCCAACTGTGTCGCCATTTCCCTCGCTTGCTTGGAGTTGGCGGTTGTGTCCGGGCGAAAGCCTCGATTCAGTGCTGGATCGATACGATGGCGGCGTGTTCAACATCGTCCCTCTGTTGGGAGCATCGTGCCAGGATACACAAAGTTCCTAAACTATGCTCCTTCGGTGTTCGCTGCTGCCTTGATCATTCTTCTCTGGTGCTATGTACGTTCGTCGCTAGTGACTCCAAGGCGCTGTCTTCCTCGGGTGGATTGAGTCTTTCCATCCTCTTGCAACCTCCTTTAGGCATCAAGGAGGAATGGTGGGTCGACAAGAGATGCTTAGCGGGAGATGACGTTCTTGGGAGGTGGCCGACGTTGATCGAGACGCAGTGAGGTTCTCGATTTTGGGTAGGCTCTTTTGTGTTGTAGTTGTCCTTTAGGGCATCTCCAGCCGCGCCCCCAACAGGCCCTCCCCAGGCGTTTTGCCGCGCCGGTGTCAAAAAAAGGCCCCAGTCGCGCCCCCAGAAGCCCGTTTTTCGCCGGCTCGAGCCAAAACTGGTGCCGGCGGACCAGGTTTAACCCGCGCCGGGCGCTTGGGGAGCCGGCACAAGCGAAAAAGGCGCGTGGGCCCGCCCTAGAGGCGACCCGAGGGCCTTTTCCCGCCGTTTCTTGACGCTTTTCCCTTGCATCTCACCCGCTCGCTCGCCTTCCTCCGCCATTCTCTCCTTTCTCCCGCTTAAACCCCTCCCGCTTCGCCAAGAAGTACGCCATGCCGCCGAAGAAGTACTAAATGCGCGACGCGGCGGCAACCGCGATCGCGCTGCGGGCTCACCAAGCAGAGGAAGCCGAGGGCGCCGCCATCGGCCACCGGGCTGTCGACGCCGAGTGGAGGTGAAAGTTCGATGGCGCGAAGCGATCACCGCCGACAAAGCGAATAGGTTGCCGACGGCAACGCCGACTCCGACGACGCCCACGACCACACGGACGCTAAGCCCGAACGACGCCTTATATCGCCGCCAAAGAAGGTGCGAAGCGCGCCGACGCAGCTCAAAGACCGGCAGCTCCGACATCGACGAGCTCACGACGCCGACTCGCCAACGCTCGAGCCGACCCGCCGAGTGAATCGTTGCGCCGCGAACTTGCGGCGGCGGCGCTTTGTTTTTGTAACGCCAGATTACGTCCGATCGCGGATTTGCGGCGTCTTTTGAGAGCGGAACGACCAAGTTTAAATTTCCGCATCCAGGGCGGGCGTGGGGCGTGGTAGGGAGCTAGGTCGCCCCGGGGGCGAACTAGCGCCGCACGCCTCATGCCGCTCTATTTAGGCGCTCAAATAACGAGCAGTGGAGATGCCCTTAGTGGGTGGTTGTCCTTGGACTAGCCGGATGCGGAGTTGTGCTATGCTTGTTGTTCGCAGCGAGTAGTAGTCGTCTTGTACTTGCACTTCTTCTATAAATTAAGATACGCAATTTGCGCATTCTCGAAAAAAATTACTCCCTTCGATCAATATTACTTGTCGTCGAAACAGATGTATCTAAACGCATATCGGTGCTAAATACATCCATTTGAGTGACAAGTAATATGGATCGGAGGTAGTACTATATTTCCTAAACAAAAAATATGTTTGGAAACTAGATAAATGTTTTATGTACTTGACGTTGGTACTTTTACCCTCTCAACCAAAGCGGTGCCAGGCGGACCAAGCTTCAGGGGACTTCCCACCTATTACATTGTAAGTTACCACATGACACCGGATCAAGCGACATAGTGGGTGAGAAGTCCACAACCTAAGGGGGTTCTCCAAGCTCTCCTTCGCCATCGTCAACATCCTCACACACAAAGCGCTCTGATGAGCGCACCAAGTTCAAGGGAACGTGTCGCCCGGTGTACCTCAGCACGCGGCGCCAGGTCAACGCCAGCCAAGGGTGTGTGGGCGTCTGTAGTACCCTGAAACGAATCAAAGATTTGCCAAATCTAATAAATGTAGCATGAATCACAAAGCGAGGATGGACGGTGGTTATGTCCAAGATATGTCAGGTGGATGCTAGAAAAACCATTTTTCATGCTAGCATTCCATGATTGTGTAATCCAGATTATGATAAAAATATGACCAGATTGCCTGCTAATACCGGACGTGCGAGGATGGGTGGTGTTCCACTAACAGGTTATGTAATATGGTAATACTGGACATGGAGTATTTGAACCCGAGCTCACATGCTCTTTAATAAACAGTAAAATTATTTAAAAAAAGTAAAATTTTCTTATTTATTATGATAGACATTGATGAATGTTTCAACTGCGTGCAATACTTTGTGATGAAATCACATTCGTGTAGGTCTGGGCAAAAAAACAAAATTGATGGTTTGAAAAGATTATTGTTGGAAGCATTTTGGAGCATCGTTTTTTTTTGTCCTGGCCCTCCATAAATGTTATTTCAACACAGTTGAAACATTGGCACCCAATTGAAACATTCACCATGTTGATCACAAAAAAGTCAGAATTGTTTGAATTTTTTTACTATTTTTGGATTTTACTATACATCAAAGGGCATGTGATCTCGGGGTCAAAACAACACTTTCAGTTAATACATGTTACCCCTTTTCTTTCTTAGAAACATATATAGTGTGTAATAGCCCCTTCGTTTCATGAATTAGATGTGCACACACTTTAAAATTGGACTTTGACTGTAAATTAAACCAACAAAATATGAACTATGTGTGACAATAATTATATCATTGAATTTCGTATTTGAGAAGTGTATTGGTCTCATTGTACGAGTCCGATATCATTAATAATGAAAATGTGCATCCTTCGATGTAGAGGCTCTGGTCACCCATTACTTTCTCAAAAAAAAAAAAGCTACTTCAACGTGTTTACACTGCACGCAACAGCACAATGGTTTTTTAGTGGGTGGAGCCAAATGATGAGGCAACTGTCGCTAGTCTTGTCCTGCCCACCGATTACTCCGTGAATGTGGCACATCACATCTTGCCCTCTTGGACAGATGTATTTTTTTTTAGCATCAGATAAGCGCTCATATACACGCGCATACACTCACCCCTATGAATGCACACACGCATACCCTACCCCTATGAAGACTCTCCGAGACCGAAGGCAAGATATCATCTTAAGATTTACGAAGCAACCAGAGACGCTCTCGTCGTCGACGGAACGCCTCCTTCCACTAAAAGCGCGTCACCGAAATCTCAAATAAATCCAAAAATAATGTGAAGACTGCGATTTAAACTACGGTGAATTACCATCTGCTCACCTAACCATCTCAACCACAGGTTGATTCGCGGACAGATGTACTCTTGACAACGCGTGACAGCGTTGTGAATGTGTGAAGCAACAGCACGCTTGCCTACAGCGCCATCTCTAGGATGGTTGTGTCGACGGTCAACCACATCTTCTACGGTTCTACACTTCTACCGGCACGTGATAACGAAAGTTGCCCTTGGTGGTCTTCTGGCCGGTTCTGGTTGTCTGATCTGGTTACCACTCATGCACCAACAGTATCCATTTTTGGGATCCTTTTGCAACTCTGCAAGCCGTGTCAAACCATCATTTTCACGCAAAAGTAACGTCCTTTGCTGTGTCCTCCCTTATTGCTTTTTTTTGAGTAGTTGTTTTTCTGCAGAACAGTAAATAATTCTTCATTTAATTGGCTGTCATAAGAGCAACTCCAACGCATCGACCCAAACGAACGCATGCTTTGTCCGCCTTTTGTCTGTTTGGGTCGCCTTTAGCTCATCGTCCGCCCTCTTTTACGTTTGGGTCGGCAGTGCGTCCAACGCGCAAACCCATTTTCGTCCTCGCGACCGGCTTGCCCTGATTTTGCAAACATAATTCAAACAGAATACAAACATTTTACATATTTTCACAAACAAACAAATATATCATAGTTCACAAGCCAAATAAATATATCATAGTTTATAAAGCAAATAAAAATTAAATTGTCTAAAAAATTTAAAAAAGGATACATGTATTAGTTGTCAATGTGAGCCCATATATGCTCAAACAAATCATTTTGCAGCTCAATGTGAGTTTGCCAATCACGCATTTGATGATGAAATTGGGTGAACTGTGCAAACGTTGCCGCTCCTTCATGCTCAGGCACAACATTATCACCCTGAAACTGAAAGCCTTGGTCATAGATACGTTCCAGGAGCTCATCCTCTACGATCATATTGTGCAAGATCACACAAGTAGTCATCACCTCCCACAACTCCTTGGTGCTCCAAGTTCTAGCAGGATACCGAACGATGCCCCATCGAGATTGCAGAACACCAAAGGCACGCTCCACATCCTTCCTAGCATTGTCTTGCTCTTGTGAAAATCTCATCCTTTTCTCCCCTACAGGGTTGGAGACTGTCTTCACAAGAGTAGTCCACTCAGAATAGATACCATCAGCTAGGTAGTACCTTTTGTTGTAGTTGTGTCCATTGATGTTAACATTCACCGACGGGCAGCTGCCTTCGGCAAGCTTTACAAACAACGGAGAGCGTTGAAACACGTTATATCATTGTGAGATCCGGCCATGCTGAAAAAGAAGTGCCAAATCCAGAGATCTATGAAGCCACGACCTCGAGTATGACGGCGCAAGCTTTGACATGGCCCCTATACTGCCCCTGCCAAGCAGAAGGGCGGTTCTTCCACTCCCAGTGCATATAGTATATGCTACCAAGCACCCCCGTGAAGCCCTTGCTGGCATTCATCGCCAACAAACCGGCTGCATCTTCAGCACTTGGCTCTCTCAAGTACTCGGGGCCAAATATTGCAATCGCGGCCTTGCAGAACTTGTACATGAAGTCTAGGCATGTAGACTCGCTCATACGGACGTACTCATCAATGAGATCATCGGGAACTGTGTATGCAAGCATCCGGATAGCTGCAGTGCATTTCTAATAAGAGGAGAAGCCAATATTTCCAAGGGCATCCTTCTTGCACTCGAAATACTTACCGTATCCGACCACTCCCTCTCGAATACGGTTAAAAACATGCCTAGCCGTATGGAAACAGTGCTGGAATTGGTGATGTTTGAAGAACGGATAGGGTGTCTCAAAGTAGTCCTTCTAAAGAAGGAAATGGCCGCTCTCTCGGTTGCGATTCAACACCGGAATGTGCCCCGAGATCGAGCCCCGGAACAACAGTCGATGCCTACTAAGGTGGTCATAGGTGACCAACATATCAGCCACCATCTCCTCATCGCTGGATGCAGAATCATCTGAGTCGTGAAGGAAATTGTGGAAAAAGAATTCATCGACAAAGTCCATTTGTACCTTATGGGCAAACTGTCGAATAGCTTGCGGGTGTCGTCAAAGAAGCATGCCGGCAAAGAGAAGTGCGCCTCCCATGGACCAGGTAGCTGGCCTGGCGGCGTTAGACGAGCATGCCGACGTTGATGAAGGATCTGGCCGGGGGCTCGGGGGCCGAGGTGGTACTCGCGGCGACGTCGGGGAGGAGGAACCTACGGTGGCCCGGCGGTGAGGCAGTGGTGGCGGCGACGTGGGAAGGTGGCATGCTGCGGGGGAGGTATGTGGGTGCAGACTGTTAGCGAGGGTACCGAAACTGGGCAGCGGCGGCCGGGGGCTTGCTGTCGAAGGGAGGAAGAGAATGGCCTGTCTGCCACCGACTGGCGGGCCCGGGGGAGGAGTAGGCGGGCGTCGCGCGTGTCCGCCTTGTGTCCGCGCTGACGCAAATGAGGCCCAAATTTGGGCCAGGAATGGGTGCCACGCGAACGAAAAGTGGACGCGCGTCTCATTTGCATCGACGCGTTGGGCCAACTTTTGTGTCCGTTTTAACCCAAACGGGCACGCGTTGATGAAACAGGTCGGCGCGTTGGAGTTGCTTTGAGAGCATCTCCAACGCTAACCCGCAAATATGGTTCAATATCTGTCTGTGGACAAGAGGAACGGTCCATGGACACTAATGCCAGAGACCGCCGTCCAAAGCTGCCCGCATACATTTCATCAACTATTTGAACAACATGTACAAAATTCATACAAAGATGCGGATCTCATTAAAGTTTTGATATAATTTACATAAACAAACGATTTTTGAACTTTTTACCAAAAAATATATTAAAAATCTAAACTCTATACCGGACGACCACCTCGTACGCATGGCCGCCCTGTCCTGCCGCACCGCCGATGCCGTCCATGTCGTCGTCGTCCCACCAGCGGCGCAAGGATGCCGGAGGGCCACGACAGCCTTGTCCTGCGGTTGTCTGCTGCTCGTGGAGGAGCCGCCCCGCCTTCTATTGTGTTATGCGGAGGGCCGCCTTGGTCGTTGCCGATAGAGCCGGCAAAGCCCTAGCGGCGGCCTTGCCCCTGCCGGCTTTGGTGGAGCAGTCACTAAGCAACCACTCCTCGTTGATCTTGGGTAGCTCGCCGTCAAGGTGGCGGCGGCGCCTGGCGGCCGTCTCCACGGTGGTGGTGGAGCAGGTGAGCGCCCATGCGGCAGCGAGGTCAGGGTTGTCGCGGAGCCATTTCGGCGCCACATCCATCTTGGCAAACGTGGAGCAGCGACCGGCATTACGCCGTTTGTACCTCGCTTGCCGCCTTGCCGCTCACTCTGCCTCGGATACCATGGCCCTCGAGTCGGAGGGACCGCCAGAACCACCTCCTCTGAAGTAGTGGTGGATGCGCCACACACCTTCGCGTCGCGGGCGACAACTCCTCCTTTATCAGGCGGCGGTGGCAGCATGGTGGCAAAGAGGGTTTATCAATCCGCGCGTACCGGCTGTGCGGCCATGCCGATGCCGGCTCGTCCTTGAAGCGGCGGAGGCGCTGGGGGGTGCTTGCTCCTTCTTCACGCGATCTCTGGTGTGGAGGTCACGTTTGCACGATGGGGACTTCATCTTTCTCCTGTCGGAGTGGGGATGCCGACTCCCGCTTCACACGGACAAGCGTCGGGGACGGTAGCTCCTCCTTCACGTGCGTCGACGATGGTGGCACCGAACCCATCTGACGGATCGAGCACTCCGTCATGATCTTCCTCCGAGAGGAGACGAGGCCACTGCTACGGCTGCTGGTCCTCCCCGTCGTCGGATAAGATGACTATCTCCTCATTACCGGAGGAGCCCGCCGTCGTGGATGCAGATGGCCCCAGAGAGTGAGGTCGGTGGCGCCACGATCTCTCTGAAGAGCAACTTCCACCGGCTCTGCCTGCCAGTGCGAAAAACCAGGACTTCAACACTGCCACAAGGCCGGGGAGGACGAGGGCTTGGGAGATGACGGGGAGGGGGAGGGGGACAGTGCTCGGGGCGGGGGAGTACGGCTCTGTGCATCGTTGGCACATGGCTTAAATAGTCGTGGCCAGGCCAGGGGAAGGGGCGGTCAGCCAGCTTCAACGCGGCATAGAGTTGGTTTCTCGGGACGCGATGTCTGCGTTGAAGCGACAACACGCGAGAGCCGCGTCCGTCTGCGCCGCCGTCCTATCCGGTCAAGTCGCGGGCGTCAATGCCGGCCGCTGCATGCTCCGGGTCGGCATGAATACGGACGTCCGATGAAAAGCGCGGGAGAGGCAGGTGGGACTTTTTTTGGCCAGGGCGGTCAAGAGCGAACGTTGCAGCGGTCCGGACGCTGAAAAGTCCCCCTTATTTGTCTCCGGTTAATGTAGAAAAACACGCACGAACCACTTGGTGGACTAATACATGCCCGCGTTGTATGGCACGACTGAGATGCCCTAAGTAATAAGTTGTTTGCCTACCTTATTTTTACGCCTTTTTCTTTTCTCAACAACAAACCTAGGCACAACAATTCACAACAATGCACCGGAGGTTGCGGACATCAGTGGTTCCAGAGCGCTGCATCAGCTCCACCGCTACCACAGTCTACGTTGTCCCAGCACCCGCCACTGGCTGGCGGTGGCAGCGACTCGACGGGCAGACCCTCCGCGAGGTCCACGTAGTACGTGCACAGGTCCGTTCCGCCGGGCATGTCCAACTCAAACATGTTGCTGCCCAGTGCGGCCGGGAGGCAGGTAGAACATTCCATCGGCAGAAGGTTGGGACGACGTCGCCGCCGAGCCCGCACTATACAGAGACGAGGACGACGATTCTGGGAGTTGCCTCATTGACGGCGCCGGCAGCGGCGCCGGCGTCCTTGGCCTGCTTACCCTGGAATCTCGCGACGGCCGCGAGCGTCGGGCATGCTCGAGGTTGGAGAGATTGGACGGCACGGCGAGCATGTTGGTTTTTGAACTGGCTAGATCAAAACCACCCAGGAACTGTGCACGTGTAGTGCAAAGCTAGCTAGACAAGCAGGCAGTTTGATTGATTCTGAAGTACCTCACACACGTACGTACGTATACGTGAACTTGTCCTGGCTGGCGGCCTCAGTGGAACGTTTCGACGTAGCTTTAGTGAACGGAAAAAAACTGATCGATGGCTAGAGGCTCGTATCGAGCCTTACTTTATTGCTTTTCTGATCTGGTTATTACATCGTGGGGTTACAGGGTATATATATCCGCTACTGCTAGAAGCTAACCTACTCGGTTAGGATGTAGAAGTACTACTCGGACACACGAGTCCGTGTTTAGCTCTAACATTCACCCCCCTAAACACGGCGTTCTCGGTATGACCCGGATCCCAAATGCGATGACTACTTGTATGCCTTACTCTTGGCATTCCTTTCGCCGTTCCTCGTAGCATTTCAGCTATCACCATTCTTGTCGTCGGCTCGTCCATAGCTTGATGCCAACGCTCCTTCTTAATCGCGTCTTCAACCTTCACCTGTTCATTGGTACTTGATAGACTGTCTTTCGGATTCTCGAGGGGACGTCTCTTGAGACCGAGCGAGATCAAACTTTGGTCTAACTTTGTGTTCCAAGCTCTTGGCGCTTGCTTCAACCCGTAAAGTGCCTTCTTGAGCTTGTAAACTTTTCTTTCTTCTCCTTTGTTCTCGTAGCCAACGGGTTGTTCCACGTACACTTCTTCTTTGAGTTCGCCGTTGAGGAAAGCGGATTTCACATCCATATGATGAACCTTCCAATCCTCTTGTGCTGCCAAAGCTAGGAGCACTCTCACCGTCTCGATTCAAGCAACCGGTGCAAACACCTCCTCATAGTCAACTCCTTGACGTTGTACGTAGCCCTTTGCGACGAGTCTTGCCTTGTACTTCACAATGGCACCCTTCGTGTCCTTCTTCAACTTGTAAACCCACTTCAAACCTATGGCCTTTTGGTTCGGAGGTCGAGTTACCAAACTCCACGTGCCATTGCTCTCGATCGCCTTCATCTCCTCATCCATGGCATGCATCCAACTTGAACTTTTGCTCGCCTCTACGGAGTTTGCCGGCTCCTCAACTCTGAGTAAGCACAAATCGGAGTACTAGAGCGTAACTGGCTTTGCGTACTTGTAGACTTTCTTGAGGGTCTTGTAGCGACGAGGCTCGGAAGAATCCGTTGTGGCTTGCGAAGGAGGTGACACAAATTGTGTCAGCGCCGATGCACTTGAGGAAGATGGTTGAGTCTCGGGCGTGGTAGATGCCGGGTCGTTGGCATCCGCGTCGTCGGCGTAGTCGTCGTGATCATGACCATCATCTTGATTGTCATCATCACTATGCGCCTCGCTGTCGATGTCGTTACCGAGATATCTACCTGTGTCTTGCGCGTCGTTGTCGCTATCACCTTGCGACCCATGCGCGTCGTCGTTGGTGTCGGCACCATGGTGATCACTACCATTGCGGTCACCTTGGTTGGGCGTCTTGCCAACCACCTGGACATCCTCCCCTGCATCATCATCAGTTGGAAATTCAACTCTGAATATGTTACCATCCAGGAGCATCGTTGGCTGCTGCGCTCCAATTCCACGCTTGGTTTTCTTCAAACACGGCGTTGCGTGAAATCAGTAGACGCTTGGTTCGTGGATCGTAGAAGCGGTATGCCTTGGTGCCAGAACTCCTCTCGTATCCGATGAACACCATCTTGGTGCTATGATCGGCAAGCTTTGAGAGATGCGGCTCCGCCGTCTTCACATGTGCCACACACCCGAACGTCCGTAGATGAGACACATTCGGCTTCCGTCCGTAAATTGCTTCATACGGAGTCTTGCCGATCACCGCCTTCGTTGGAGCTCGGTTGAGAAGATAGACCGCCGTCGAGACAGCTTCTCCCCAAAAAGTCCCCGGCAAGTTCTTGCTCTTGAGTAAATTTCTCGCCATGTCAACGACGGTTCGATTGCGCCTTTCAACAACCCCGTTCTGTTGTGGCGTATAAGGTGCCGTGAGGAACCTATTTATGCCAATCTTCTCGCAGTAGTCGTTGAACTCGTTTGACGTAAACTCTCCGCCGTGATCTGTCCTTAGAGCGCGAACCTTTAGCTTGTGTTCCATCTCCATTGCAGCCTTCAGCTTCTTGAACGCTTCAAATGCCTCATCTTTAGATCGTAGGAGAACGATCCACATGTATCTCGAGTAGTCATCTACCACAAGGAAGAAGTACTTCTTTCCTCCGTGAGTTGCTGGGGTGATAGGGCCACATAGATCACCATGGAGCAGCTCGAGTGTATCACTTGCACGATAGATAGACTGAGCAGGGAACGGCCTGCGGTGCTATTTTCCAACCAAGCACCCGTCACATACTCGATCAACATGGTCGATTAATGGCATCCCAGATACCATCTCCATCTTCGACATCTTCTTCAAGGCGTAGAAGTTAACGTGTCCAAATCTAGCATGCCATAACCACGAATCATCATCACTCTTGGCGAGCCAACACTCCGGTTGAGATTGATCAAGGTTGAGGATATAGAACCTGTTCCGCGTGCGATTCACACGTGCTAGCACGTTTCGGAGGTTGTCGAAGATCGTCATCACTCCGTTCTCAATATCCACCTTGCATCCATTCTCATCAAGTTTCCCGACAGAGATGATGTTGTTGCGAAGCCGTGGGATGTAGTACACTCCGGTGAGTATGTGATGTTCTCCTGTGAGACCCTCGAAGAGGACAGAACCTTGCCCGCAAATCTCCACATTTGAATCATCACCGAACTTGACGGAGCCTTGAACATCATATTCTAGCTCGAGGAACTTCTCCTTGCACCCCATCATGTGGTTACTGGCACCTGTGTCTAGATACCACGACATGTTCTGGTTTCCGGATAACTTTGGTGTTACTTTTTTCTCATGAAGTAGCACCTTTCGGTTTGGTTTCACAACCGCTGTTTGGACGAGATCACAAACTTTGGCCATCAGAAGACCTGGACGTTCGTCTTCCTGCTTCGCCAAATTTGCCTTGATCTCCCGCTTGTTAGGCTCCGGACAATCCTTCGCAAAGTGACCCATCTCATTGCAGTTATAGCACTTGACCTCGGACATATCCAAGTTCCGTGGCTTCCGCTCTTTAGGTCGGTCCGCCTTACCACGACCTAGTGGCTTGCTTTTCCCTTTTCCTTTTCCGGTTTGTCCGCCGCTCTTCGCGTTGCTTGAGCCTTCGCCAACGTTGCGCCTTCCTTTGCTACTTGGGGACTCTCAATCTGCGCGTGAGTACATGAGTTGGTCACCACCTCCTCCTTTTCCTTTCCGACAGCCACGAGCATTCTCTTCCTATGTCCGCAAGCGTCCGATCGCCTCCGTTATGGTCATGTCGTCGATGTCGTAAAGCTGCTTGAGCGCGCCGATGATGTACGTGAATTTATCAGTCACCGAACTGAAAAACTTCTCCACAATCTCGGTCTCCTCGAGCTTTGCACCAAGCGCGCGGATCTCTCCCACCAAAGTAGTCAGACGCATGGCATAGTCGTTCACCGATTCAGTTTCCTCCATTTGCAACTTGTGAAATTGGCGCTTCAGCACTTGTGCCCGAGCCTTCGTGACGCGATATTCTCCAATCCTCATCTCTTTGAGTGCGTTCCACGCCTCTCTTGCCGTGTCGAACTCCGCCAATGCCATCAGCACGGAATCTGGCACAGACTGGGCTATGGCGGCCATGGCACCTTCGTCGCACTCCTCGTCGACGTCGTCGTCCGTAATGGCCTCCGACACTCGAAGGGTTCAGAGAATGACCTTCATCTTCACTGCCCACACGCCGTAGTTGGCATCGGTGAGCATCGGGTACTGGATGAGGATGTTGCGATGCGCCAGTACGTTGGCGCCGCCCGTTCCGCCACCACTAGTCGCTGACTTGCCGCTCTTCTTCACCTTGTCGCCTTTCTTGTTCGCTTTGGAACCACCGTTGCCGGACTTGACCGACTCATTGTCGTTGTCCGTCATCGTAGATCGTAGATCGTAGATCATCGAAGCTCTGATACCAATTGTTGGTTTTTGAACTTGCAAAACCAAGTCCACCGAAGCAACCTGTACGTGCAAACTAGCAAGCAAGCTAGCTAGCAGGTTAATCGATGAACAGTGCTCCAGCACATGCACGTATCGCCATATACTTCCGTACGTGCACCTGGCTTGGGAAGCTAGCTCTCCAGCACAGGATCGATTGAATCTACGACGGCAACTCGTAACTCAACGAACAGAAAAACTGATCGGGAGATTTTCTTGATAGCAACAGGGGCATGTTGCTCCTGGCTTTTCTCTTTTATTGCCTTTTCGTTTTTGGTTATTACATCGTGAGGTTACAGCATATATATATCCGCTACTGCTAGAAGCTAACCTACTCGGTTAGGACGTAGAAGTACTACTCGGACACACGAGTCCGTGTTTAGCTCTAACAGAGCAACCACGCGCGGAGTCCAGGAAGTTGAGGCACCCCGCGGAGGCGGAGCGGCCGAGCAGCGCCAGCATGGCGGCATCGTGAGCGCGGGCGGCAGACTCGGCAAGGACGTGCATACACCGGGTGCCGCGTCTCCTTGAACTTGGTGCGCCCGGCCGGGCGCTTAGGCGGCACCGTCCTCCCGTCGCGCTGCTTGCGCGAGGACGAGGATAAGGAGGCCGAGCTGACCATCTTCTCGCCGCCCATGTCAATTGCGTCCGGTGGCTAAGCTTTGAGCTCGAGTGAGGGTCAGGCCAATATAGGCTACTAAGAGCATCTCCAACAGGCGCCCAAAAAGAGCTCCGCGCGCTAAAAGTTTATTTTTTTGGGCGCCGGTCAGCTCCAGCAGAAGCTGTAGCGCTAAAAGTTTTCTTGTTGTGAAAAAACGCTTATCGCCAAGAGCATATTTAGGGCGCCGGATTACGCGCGCTTCACAATTTGCACTATCTGCTTTTTGGGCGCGCGTTTTTGGGCACCTGCTAAAGCAAAGTTGGTCTCGACGTTTTAAAAATGCTATGGTGGCGCGCTATAACGTTTATTGGGCGTGGATTTTTTGTGCGTCCGTTGGAGATGCTCTAATGGAGTATATATGCGTTGACGCGGCAACAACTCATACATACCGGCGTGGTGCCCGTTGCCTTAAGACTAAGGTAACAACCATAGTAGTACTTCCTCTTTTCTATTTAGTCTGCATACTAGGTTTGACTAAAGTTAAACTCTATAAAATTTGATTAAGTTTATAGAAAAATATACAAATATTTATCATAACAAAACTATATGATCTGAAAATACATTCATTAGTGAATCTAATGATATTAATTTGTTATTGTATATGTTAATATTTTTGTTTATAAATTTTGTCAATGTTTACGAAGCTTGACTTTAACAAAATCTTATATATGGACTAAATAAAAACGGAGAAAGTATGTGGCAACGGGTATCAATGGGTTATAGAGTGTGTGCCGCCTTTTGTCACGTGCCTCCATTGAGGTCGACACGTGGAAGAATGCAGCGTTAAGCAAAGACAGCTTGCAGCATTTTTCTAGAGGAAAGGCATCTATACCTTTTTTTTTACGGGTATCTATACCTTGTTGGTTAGTGGTAATTTGGGCTATGTCAAGCGGATCAGCCCATGGAGGAGTTTGGACTTTTGGTGACCGAGCTTCATGGAGGTCGGTATTTAAAAAAATCAAAAAAATTTATTTTAAAGTTTTCAAAAATGAGGAAAAATCCATGGAAACCTATATATGTTTAGCACGAATGTAGGAAAAATCATTTGAAAATATTGTGATTTGCATACAAAAAACACAAAATTCCGGCCCAACAACATAAAAAATCAGCCCAATTTGGAAATACATATTTGTCTTTTTTTTGTATGTCACATGTGAAAAATATAATGTTATGATCTCGCAAAAAGAAACTACGATGTTATGAAATATTTCATATACATAGTATACATGTGTGTGTGTGTGTGTGTGTGTGTGTGTGTGTGTGTGTGTGTGTGTGTGTGTGTGTGTGTGTGTGTGTTCACAAAAAAAATGATTTTTTTGTTCCATAGAAAATGGTATTTCATAAACGAGCTCCAAGGTGCTCGAACAACATTGGCATTTTTTGCCCATATAGGCATTTTTTTCTCTTCCATGTTTTCTCTTCTTGAGATGCAGGTTGATACTTTTTTCCAAACACAGTATAATCGTAGATGCTCACCAACACGTATATACACTCACCCCTATGAACGCCCACACGCACTATCTACCCCTATGAGCACCTTGAGATACTGAGACTGCACAATACTTGAGATGGCGATGTCACAACAGGAGCCTCGTAGTCTCCCACTGAAGACCGATCGAACATTGCAGAAAGTCAGCAATAAATCCAGGTAAAATGCGGGCACCGGTGTTAACTCTAGGACTTGAACCCTGGCGGGCTGGTTCCACCACAAGAAATCTAACCATATGAATTACACTCAGTTCGCTGAAATCACCCCTCAGCACATGCCTATACGGGTCAGACCAATCGTTCTTTTCTATTCTCTTTCCCCTTGGTATTGGGAAGGTTTTATTTTTTTGTATTTTTCTTTGCTGGTTGTATCGGTTTTATTTCAAACTTTTTCTCGTTATTTTTTTCTATTTGTTTCTATATTTTCAAATTCATAACTTTTATTTTGAAATTTGCAACATTTTTCAAATTCATCTATATTTTCGGGATTTTGGAATATATTTATAATGCGGAAAATTTTTAAAGTTTCTGAAAAGAAAATTCACAAACTTATTTTAAAATTTTGAACATTTTCTAAATTAATTTTTTATCCGTGAATTTTCATGAAATTCATAAAGATGTCAGGAACACTTTAAAAAAATTCCAAACAGTATTAAATTTGAAAATATTTTTAAACTTAATGAACAGTTTTAAATTCTTGAAATTTTAAATTTAGACAATATTTTATCAGAAACCTGGCAGAAGTAGAAATCGTTAGGGCCCGCTTGGATTAGCGTTTTCTCTTGTATTCGGCTGGTTTAGAATATGGACCTGTACTGGTCGTTTTGTCTCCAGGCGTAAAATCAGCTGTGATCGGTATTTTACAAGTGTAAAATAAATACAGATGTAAAATTTTACATCCATTCCAAGCAGAGCCTTAGGGGTTACGCTTACGCTGGCGCGGGGCACAAGTGAGCATTTCCTGGGCCGGCCCATATACGCTGGCGCAGGGAAGGGTGAGTGTATGCTCGCCTCCCACGGCGTAGCCCGCAGACTAGGAGATCCCAGATGGACGCATGAAAGCGCCATGTAGCTTGGAAACTGTAAGTGTAGAAGTAGCTTGGAAAGTGTTAGTGTAAAATTCATATCATAGATTACGAGTATGCCTTGTAATATACATCTGGAGTATATATGAAATAACTTTCATCATCGGGATCAACCACCCCTTCTCCTCTTTCGGTTGTTGCTCCGGCATCGTGGGTGGAGGGGAACGGATTATTTTCAATTGTTATCATGTAGTTATTACTACAACGGCGATGACTTTGTTATCTTGAATAAACTTTATCTGGCTCCAATCTCGTCTCATTGATGCTTAGCCCGGCATTAACAAGGCGATTGGAAGTGTTTGTCCCTGCATTTTTTCATGGATGACAGTTTGGTCTTTTGTTTTGCCTGTCGGGATAGCTCCACAACCACTATCGGTGACAACATCATTTTTTTGGAAATACATTTTCAAGCCTTTGCAGGTAAGGTCGTCGACCTGCTCAAGTGATTCCAACACGATTGATGACTAGATTGGGTGGTGCCCCACCAATATTAGCAAGATTGCCAATATCTGTCGTATCTGATGGTGTTCTACTCTATGGCAATTCAGTGAATTTTGGTCATTTGAAAATCTTAATATGTATTTTAACGCCTGAATATATTGTTGTTGTCCCATGATAGTGAGTATGACGGTGCAAAACTGAGTATGACTACAACTTCAGCACTCTTTTGAGGCGTAACAGTTTGGTTGTACTCCTTCGATTAGGGTTGTTATGTTGGTGGATTCAGTTACCCCTCTATAGATTGTATCCGATGTTTTATTGATTCTATATATATCATACTTGACTTTCAGAAGAAAACAATGTGTACCACATAGTACGTAATTTTGTTAGTCCACAACATAAGCGAGGAGTACAAAAACGGTTGGATTGTAGTTACTATCCTACATTTCAAATACATATGATTTGAAAATGGTATTTGATTGTACTATATGGAGGAGACATTCCAAATAGTATGGTTCAATAGACATTTTCTAGAGTTGTTTTGCATAAACCACCACAAAGGAAATTACAATCATTCAAAACACCTAGATCAATCAAAACTTAAAGTCAAAAATGATGGAAATATGCCCTAGAGGCAATCATAAAATGTTTATTATTATATTTCCTAAATCGTGATAAAGGTTTATTATTCATGCTAGAATTGTATTGACCGGAAACTACTTAAATACTCCCTCCGGTCCTCAATAGTCTGCGTATAAAATTTTCCAATTTTTCCCTTAATAGTCTGCGTACTAAGCCACCGCAGCTAGTCTTTCCATCCATGCCACTGCCCTTTCCATCCCATCCCTTAATTAGCACCCGTCAGTAACCAATTGGCATGCAGAGCATGCATGCAGGGCGTGCGCTACGAGGAGTCAAAGGGGGACAACTAATCAAAGCGTCTGCAGTTATTTTTCAGCAAGATATCAGTATACACAGATCACACTGTTGCGGGGGTAAAATTGTCCAGTTTTTTGCATGGCTGCCTCTCCTTGGTATGCTTTGGGTTATGCGCAAGGTAAAAAGGACCTGAGGCTGGTTGTAATGGTGAGTATCATATATTAGTATCATGCATATGATACTAGTGTATGATACTACCTCCCTAATGCATAGTATCATATATTAGTATCATGTAGTACTCTATTTATTGCCATGCATGACACAAAGTAGTATAGCATTTAATATGATACGGTATCATGATATGATACTACACCCTCTCTTTCTTCCTTTAATGCTATGACACCTCATCAAAATTGCCTAGTTGGCATGCATGATACTAGCTATGATACTACCATTACAACCAGCCTGAGGGAGTACATGTGCGGATATATAAACAAATACCATTTCCCTAGTGAGCCTCTACTAGACTAGCTCGTTAATCAAAGATGGTTAAGGTTTCCTAACCATAGACATTAGTTGTCATTTGATAACGGGATCACATCATTAGGAGAATGATGTAATGGACAAGACCCAACCGTTAGCATAGTGTATGATCGTTCAGTTTATTGCTACTGCTTTGTTAATGTCAAATACATGTTTCTTCGACCATGAGATCATGCAACTCCCGGATACCGGAGGAATACCTTGTGTGCTATCAAACGTCACAATGTAACTGGGTGATCCTAAAGATGCTCTACAGGTATCTCCGAAGGTGTCTGTTGAGTTGGTGTGAATTGAGATTGGGATTTGTCACTCCGTGTAACGGAGAGGTATCTCTGGGCCCTCTCGGTAATACAGCATCACAAGAAGCTTGCAAGCAAAGTGACTAAGAAGTTAGTTACAAGATGATGTATTACGGATCGAGTAAAAAGACTTGTCGGTAACGAGATTGAACTAGGTATAGAGATACCGACGATCGAATCTTGGGCACGTAACATACCGACAGACAAAGGGAATTACGTATGTTGTCATAAAGGTTCAAGCGATAAAAGATCTTGGTGGAATCTGTAGGAATCAATATGGGCATCCAAGTCCCGCTATTGGTTATTGACCGGAGAGGTGTCTCGATCATGACTACATAATTCCCGAACCCGCAGGGTCGCACGCTTAACGTTCGATGACGCTAGAGTAGTATGCGGATATTTGATGAGTGGTAACCAAATATTGTTGGAGTCCCGTGTGAGATCCCGGACGTCACGTGGAGTCTCGGAATGGTCGAGAGGTAAAGATTTATATATGAGTAGTCATATTTTGGGTTCCGGAAAAAGGTGCAGTTTTTTCTGTATTGTATCGGGAAGCTTCCAGAAGATTCTGGAGGATTCCAGAGGGGTCCGGAAGTCCACAAGTGGATCCACCACGACCCAAGGGCTAGCATGGGATGCGGGGAAGCGCCCTGGTATTATTGGGCTAGGCGCACCAAGTCCTCAAAAGCCCATGTGGCTAGGGAAGGCAAAAAGGGAAAGAGTCCTAGTAGGAATAGGATTGGACTTGGAGTCCAAGTCCTCTCCCCCTTAGCTGCGCCCTAGGGCTTGGAGGGGCTGTTCCCCACACCCCTCCACCTATATATAGAGGGGAGGGGCGCCCCAAGAGGAAACACCAAGCAAAACTTCATAAAGATAATCTATTGAACTCAATTCAGTAGCAATTAGTTCATCATAATTGGAACTTTTAAAAAGATTAGCAAGTGGATGATGATCCATATCAATAGATTTTTAGCAAGAAAAGATGCAAGCAAATAGAAGACACATGGCAACACAAGAAAACAAAAGATCGAACGAGAAAAAGGCAAACGAAAAAAAATATTTTTGGATTTTTGCAAAAAGCATTTTAGAAGTAGGGGAGATGAAAATGAGAGGCAAATGGAAAATAATGTAAATTGCAAGGAGATGAGATATGTGATTAGGAACCTGATAAATGTTGATGATGTCTCCCCGGCAACAGCGCCAGAAATTCCTTTTGATGCGGCTTGAACTACGTGGTATTTTTCCAAAGAGGAAGGGATGATGCAACACAGCTACGGTATGTATTTTCCTCCGTGATGAGATCAAGGTTATCGAACCAGTAGGAGAACCACGCAACACTATGTAAAAGGTACCTGCGCACAAATAACAAATACTTGCAACCCCACGTGTAAGAGAGACTCTCAATCCCTCCCGGGTAAGAAGATAGATAAATTTATAGTAGATTGGATAAATAGATCTCGCGGAAACGCGAAATAAAATAAATAATAACAAATTGCAGGAAGGTATTTTTGGGGTTTTGGATTAATAGATCTGAAAATAAAAGTAGATAAAAATAGATCTCGAAGGCAAATATGATAAAGAAGAGACCCGGGGGTCATAGATTTCACTAGTGGCTTCTCTCAAGAAAAATAGCATACGGCGGGTAAACAAATTACTGTTGGGCAATTGATAGAACTTCAAATAATTATGACGATATCCAGACAATGATCATTATATAGGCATCACGTCCAAGATTAGTAGACCGACTCCTGCCTGCATCTACTATTATTACTGCACACATCAACCGCTATCCAGCATGCATCTAGTGTATTAAGTTAACGGAAAAACGGAGTAATGCAATAAGAACGATGACATGATGTAGACTAGATCTATTCATGTAGGAATAGACCCCATATTCTTATCCTTAATAGCAACGATACATACGTATCATGTCCCCTTCTATCACTGTGATTGAGCACCGTAAGATCAAACCCATCACAAAGCACCTCTTCTTATGACAAAAAAAATCGATCTAGTCGGCCTAACTAAACCAACGATTCGAAGAAGAAATACGAGGCTATAAGCAATCATGCATATAAGAGATCAAAACTCAAATAACTTTCATGGATAAAATAGAACTGATCATAAACTCAAAGTTCATCGGATCCCAACAAACACACCGCAAAAAAGAGTTACATTAAATAGATCTCCTAGAGACCATTATATTGAGAATCAAAAGAGAGAGATGAAGCCATCTAGCTACTGCCTACGGACACATAGGTCTACAATGAACTACTCACGCATCATCGGAGAGACACCAATGAGGATGATGAACCCCCCGTGATGGTGTCTAGATTGGATCTGTGGTTTCTGGAACTTGCGGCATCTGGAATTGTGTTTCGTAGACTCCCCTAGGGGTTTTGGATTTTCGTAGTATTATAGAGCAAAGAGGCGGTGCCGGAGGCCACCAAGGTGGGCACAACCCACCAGGGCGCGCCTGGGCCCCCAGGCGCGCCCAGGTGGGTTGTGCCTCCCTCGGGGCACCCCTCTGGTACTTATTTGGCCCATCTTGTGTCTTCTGGTCCATGTAAAATCTCCAAAAAATTTCGTTGCGTTTGGACTTCATTTGGTATTGATTTTTCCGCGAAGTAAAAAATAGCAATTGGCATGGTTAGTCCCAAAAAATGATATAAAGTTGCTATAAAATAATTGTAAAATATCCAAGAATGATAATATAACAGTATTGAACAATCAAAAATTATAGATACGTTGGAGACGTATCAGTCACATGGCGATGTGAACTATGGGTGTTAATCACATGGCAATGTGAACTAAATTATTAACTATAGTGCAAGTGGGAGACTGATGGAAATATGCCCTAAAGGCAATAATAAAATGGTTATTATTATATTTTCTAAATCATGATAAAGGTTTATTATTCATGCTAGAATTGTATTGACCGGAAACTTAAATACATGTGTGGATACATAAACAAATACCGTGTCCCTAGTGAGCCTCTACTACTAGCTCGTTAATCAAAGATGATTAAGATTTCCTAACCATAGACATGAGTTGTCATTTGATAACGGGATCACATCATTAGGAGAATGATGTGATGGACAAGACCCAACCGTAAGCATAGCATATGATCGTTCAGTTTATTGCTACTGCTTTCTTAATGTTAAATACATGTTTCTTCGACCATGAGATCATGCAACTCCCGGATACCGGAGGAATACCTTGTGTGCTATCAAACGTCACAACGTAACTGGGTGATCATAAAGATGCTTTACAGGTATCTCAGTAGGTGTCTGTTGAGTTGGCGTGAATCATGATTGGGATTTGTCACTCCGTGTAACGGAGAGGTATCTCTGGGCCCTCTCGGTAATACAGCATCACAAGAAGCTTGCAAGCAAAGTGACTAAGGAGTTAGTTACAAGATGATGTATTATGGAATGAGTAAACAGACTTGTCGATAACGATATTGAACTAGGTATAGAGATACCGACGATTGAATCTTGGACAAGTAACATACCGACAGACAAAGGGAATTACGTATGTTGTCATAATGGTTCAACCGATAAAAGATCTTGGTGAAATATGTAGGAATCAATATGGGCATCCAGGTCTCGCTATTGGTTATTGACCGGAGAGGTGTCTTGGTCATGACTACATAATTCCCGAACCCGCGGGGTCGCACGCTCAACTTTCGTTGACGCTAGAGTAGTATTGGGATATTTGATGAGTGGTAACCAAATGTTGTTCAGAGTCCCGGATAAGATCTGAGACATCACGAGGAGTCTCGGAATGGTCGAGAGGTAAAGATTTATATATGGAAAGTCATATTTTGGGTTCCGGAAAAAGGTGCAGTTTTTTCGGTATTGTACCGGAAAGCTTCCAGAAGGTTCCGGAGGATTCCGGAGCGGTCCAGAAGTCCACAAGTGGGTCTGCCATGACCCAAGGGTTAGCATGGACTTCTGGGAGGCGCCCTGGCTTTATTAGGCTAGGCGCACGAAGTCCTCAAAAGCCTGTGTGGCTAGCGAAGACAAAAAACGAAGGAGTCCTAATAGAATAGGATTGGACTTGGAGTCCAAGTCCTCTTCCCCTTAGCTGCGCCCTAGGGCTTGGAGGGGCTGTTTCCCACGCCCCTCCACCTATATATAGAGGGGATGGGGCGCCACACAGGACACACCAAGACCTTGGCGCTCCTCTCTCTCCCGTTACTCCGTAGTTCCACCGCCTCGTCCCGGCGACGCTTATCGAAGCGCTGTTGGTGCTCCACCACCATCACCACCACGTCGTCGTGTTGGTTATGATTCCATCTACTTCTCCTCTCCCGCTTGCTCGATCAAGAAGGAGGAGACATCATCGAGCCGCACGTGTGTTGAAATCGGAGGTGTCGTCCGTTCGGCAATGGATCGGTTGGATCGTGATCAGATCGCGAAGAGTATGACTACATCAACCGCGTTCATAAACGCTTCCGCTTAACGATCTATAAGGGTATGTAGATGCTCTCCCCCTCTCGTAGCTATGCATCTCCAAGGATAGATCTTGCGTGTGCGTAGATTTTTTTTTGTTTTTCATGCAATGTTCCCCAACAAAAAAGACCACACGAAGTGAGTGAGTTCGGCAAAGAGATTCTTCATACCCTAATAATTTAGTGAATCCTCATGCTTCGAGATGATTTAGTATTATTGTCCGCATGTATACTAGTTAGTACTCCATCCGTAAAGAAATATAAGAACACTTAGATCACTAAGTACTTACCAAGTAGCACTACATGTCTAAATAACTACTTCCTCTGTTCAGGTTTACAGGGCTCGTTTTACATTTTGTTTTGGAAAACTTGTTTATCCTTTGGTCAATTTTATTAACAAAAATATTAATATAAAAAATATCCATGTTCGATCTACTTATATTGATTTAGTATCGTAGATGATGATATTTCTCTTTGAACAAACATAAATAACTTTGGCTTACAAGATAAATGAGCCATGCTCTGTCTTTTCCCATGTCAATGGATAGGAGAGACGAGAGGCTTTTCTTGGGGGGGGGGGGGGGGCACGACAATGGATATGTCGTATACATTTTCTTTCCCCCTTCTCACAAGGTTTCCATCAAATCCCTCTTCATTGTAAGGTGTCTATATGACTGGGTGTGACCAAAATCAGTTAACCACACGGAAATGAAATACTATCTTGTCAAGTGATCCTTTTCCCTTCTATTTTACAGATTTGATATTTCTCATTGAAATGAGAAATAGCTATGTCTCATCTAAATTTCTGATCGTTCCTAGCGCCAAGATTTGCAGTTTCCTGTCGTTCGGTGATGTTTCTAAGCGCGTCGCTTGCACAGTTTGTCATTTTTTACATGTCGTTGTCTCGCTTTGGCCCGTGTATAAAGTGTCGGCTGAGTACCATGTTCTTTGCATGGGTTAGGTTTGCATTTCCCTTTTTCCTTTTCATTTTTTCTATCGTTTGCGCTTTCATGTCCATGGTCACGTTGTGGCTTTGGGATGCCATGTCCCCGCTTTGTCTTTTCCCGTGTCAATGGATAGGAGAGGGGAGAGGCCTTTTTTTTGGGGGGGGGAGACGACAATGGATATGTCGTATACATTTTCTTTCCCCCTTCTCACAAGGTTTTCATCGAATCCCTCTTCATAGTAAGGTGTCTATATGACTGGGTGTGACCAAAATCACTTAATCATGGGGAAATGAAATACTATCTTGTCAAGTGATCCTTTTCCCTTCTGTTTTTCAGATTTGCTATTTCTCATTGAGATAAAAAATAGCTATGTCTCATCTAACATTCTGATCATTCACCCTAGCGCCAAGATTTGCAGTTTCCCTGTTGTTCGATGATGTTTCTAAGCGCGTCGCTTGCATAGTTTGTCTTTTTTTACATTTTGTTGTCTCACTTTGGCCCGTGTATAAAGCGTCGACTAAGTACCATGTTCTTTGTGTGGGCTGGGTTTGCATTGTCCTTTTTCCTTTTTCTGTGGTTTGTGCTTTCATGTCCATGGTCACGCTGTGGTTTTGTGTTGCCATTTTCCCCTCTCTTTAGGAGAATTTTGCATTGCTGGTTTTTCATTTTATTTTTCTTCTCCTTTTAATTTTCATTAATCTTCCTTTTTAATCAACAAAAAAAATTCATAAATGAAAACTTTTTGAAATGTACACACTTTTTAGAATTCACTAATTTTTAGCAAAAAAGCATACCTTTTAAAATTATTATTTATTTCAAATTCATGAAGATTATTCAAATTAATTGTTTGTTTTTGAAATTTATGTTTTTAAATGCATTAAAATTTCAAAAAAAAAATTCTATTTTGTGTATTAACCTGATTTTTTATGTCCATCCTCCGCATGCAACTCATACGACCCAATTGATGTCACTTATCCAATTGCATATCCACCTTCGACATCTAACTTGATCTCTATCTGGCCCGGTTGCATGTCCAGTTTTGACACGCAACTCGCCCGATCCAGTTGCATTCTCATCCTCGGCATGCAACTTGTTGAACCCCAAGCCAACTGCATGTCCACCATTGACACACAATTTGTGTTACCCTAACTCAGTTGTAACTCCACCCACAACATGCAACTGGGGGGCAACTTTTTTCCCGGTTGAAAGTCCACCCTCGTTATGCAACTGGGTTCAAACCCCCTTTTTTGTCCTAGTTGCAAGTCCACATCGAGATGCTACGGGGACAAACCATTTTTGTCCCAGTAGCAACTCCATCTCGGACATGCAACTGGGGGGTCGCCATTTTTTCCTAGTTGTAGATCCACCCTTGATACGTAACTAGGCACTACCCATCTTTTATGAATAGCAAGCCCCCCCACCCCCCACCTTGAAAGGAAACTCGGGGACTATCATTTTTGTCAAAGTGACAACTCCACTCCCGATATGTAACCAGGGCCCGCCTTTTTTAGTTGCTAGACCACCCTAGATACGCAACCAGGTTTGACCCATTTTTTGTCCCATTTGTAAGTCCATCCTCCACATGCAACTAGGGGTGGCCATTTTCCCCCTAGCTGCAACACTACCCTGATATGCAATATGGTGGGAGGGGGGCTTTTTCCCTCTCCCAGTTGCAAGTACACCCTCGACACGCAACCGAGGTCCAATCCATTTTTGTCCTAGTTGCAAGTCCAATTACATGTGTGACATGCAATTGAGGGGACGCCTTTTTTATCCAGTTCCAAGTCTACCATCAGTACGCAACTGGGCCTGACCAATTTTATCCCAGTTGCAACTCCATCCTTGATACGCAACTAGGGCCCAACCCATTTATGTCCTAGTTGCAAGTCCACCCTTCCTTTTTTCAACACAATGTTTTTCCTCTTTCATCTTGTTCATTTCTTCCATGTCTATAAAATTTTCTTTTCCTCTATGGTGGCATGTTTAACACACAAAGAGAGAAGCCTACAACCAACATCTTTTTTGGGAGAAGCCCATATCTAGCCCACGAGACAACAACCACCACCATAGTCAGTGGAAAGAATTTTTTAGGCTTTTGTCTGGCTTTATTTTAATGTGCAACAGCAACAATAATTATTGTAAAGGCCCAAGTCAACAACGACCACAAGGCCCATGGATTTTATGAGGGACCGGGGGTTTGTCCTGTGGCTAGGACCGGGTTTTTTTTTTGGCACACACCTCTACATATGTCTTTATAGAGTTAAATTTTGCAGGACGTTAGAACAATTGATATTCACCCCCTCCAAAATCAATTTTTTTATTTGTTTACTATTTTTCATAATTTAATTTTCATGCGGGTGCATTTGTGCTTTGGATTAGAGTAACAATTTTGGTTTTCTAGTGGTATATCTTGGCGTTCAACAATCTGACAACGAAGTTAATTTAATCTGCCACCTAAGTGGTAGTAATATGGCAACTGCTGCTGAAACAAGTTGACGAAACATTTCGACATTGAATCTAGCTTCGACGACCTCGTCGTGAGCAAGCTCTTGGTGAAAGCAAATCACCGATCGGATTAACGGTTTGGGAGATAAAGCTTTTTTAAATTTTCAAAATTAAAGAAATATTTGTAAGACAGAGGAACCGCATGGGAAGACGATAGTCCGATGCTTCTACATAGTGAACTCCAATTATCAAAATTAATGATGCAGATAACCCAGGGAACATCGGCTACGGGGTGTGCCTTCAGGGAACTATTCATTTGCTCAGGGACGAACCCTCCAATGAACATTTCACCCTTCCTCGAGCGTTCGCTCAAGTGGGTCTCCAGCCCAACCCTCGGTTGACCCAGAGGCCCAGTTAACTATTTTATTTTGCAAAAAGATGCCATCAACAAATAATATATTTTCTTATAAAAAGGCAAAGAAACATAAATTTACAATTGACATGATCTAAATGATGAAATTGTCATGCTATAATTTGTAAAGCTATCATTCTCTAATTTAGAAATAAATGTGTCGTGCTCTCTAAAAAATAAATTGGGCATGTCCTAATTAATAAACAAAATGAAATAGTCTGATGGCAACTTTAATAGAAAAATATTATCTAGATAATGTAAAAATATATAAATTAGGGTGTTTAACATGGCATATGAAAAAAATTGGTTTCTATACAAAAATCATGGGAAACTTCAAAAAAAATCTTTAGAGTTCACATGGAAAAGTCTGTGTTGTAAAAGAAATGTGCTTGTGAGATGGCATGACTTTGCCAAGTCTATAAATCCGATAGTTTATAATACAAAATTTACCAAGGTATGTTAAATAATTTTTTCATGGGAAATCCAGTAAATTTTCCATGGCCCAAAAAGAACAAAAATAGTTGTAAGATAAGAAAAAAAAAAGTGATGGCCAAACTAATAAAATTGATATGTTCTAAAAAAATAAAATTTTGATAGTACCTACATTAAAAATACCAAGGTCTAATTTAAAAAACTGCCATGCTCGAAATAATACAATGATCATGCTCCCTAAAAAAATTGACATGGTAAGTCTAATAGATTTGTCATGGTCCAAACAAAAAAAGTTGCAAGACAAGAAAATTGCCATGATCTAAATAATCTATACCTAATAATAAATGGGCTATTGCTTTTGGCGGTATGTCATCGAAATTGCCCCCAAAATTGCAAAACGTTACCCACCGGTGCCACATATAATATACTCCCTCCTTCCATCTATATAGGGCCTAATGCATTTTTTAAGACCGCCTTTGACTATTGACAAGATTAATAGTACATGACATGTACAATGTGAAAATTATATCATTGATAGCTCCTTTCACACACGAATTTAACGATGTGCTTTGTGTAAGTTGCATGTCATATATTATTGCTCTAATATTTGGTCAAACTTAGCCTCGAAAACGCATTAGGCCCTATATAGATGGAAGAGGGAGTAAGTGATAAAAAACCTTTCACACAGAGGAATACACTACTGGGCCAGCTAATGGTGTAGGACCGTCTATACTGCACTCTGCTCCTTGGGAGATGACACAACACGCCTGTTTGGGCCAGCCCATGTCCGCGCGACTGTTTTTAAATTTCATATTTTTATTTTTATTTCCCGTCTTTTTTTCCTAATTTAATAATTTAGGACTTAAAAAAGTTCCGAAAATTAGAAAAAAAAGAATTTCGAAATAAAATGTATAATAATTCATATATTTTTGTGGATTCAGCAATTGGACGTGATTTTTAAAAAATGTTCACATATTCATAAAATGTTTGAAATTTTGAAAAAAATGTTAGAGAAATAATAAAATCATGATTTTTTAAAATTCCGTGTAATAAAAAAGTTAATGAAATTGAACAAAAATCGCCAACTCAAAAACATTCATGAATGGAAAATTATCCTAAAAATTCTAAAACTGTTGTGAACTACAAAATAGTTTATTTATTCATAAATTATTCGCTGATTCAAAAAATGATCATGCACTTCAAAAATGTTAGTGAATTGAAAAATTGTTCCACTAATTTTCAAATTATTTGTCGATTCTAGAAATTTCGCCGATTTGAGAAATGTTTAGAAAATAGTTACAATTTTAGAAAAATGTTTGCAAATAATATAGAACGTTCATGAATTCGAAAATGTTCTTGATTTTGGAAAATGTTCAAAAATTTATATACGTGTTCATGAATTTGAAAAATGTTCAGGATTTCAGATATGTGCACGAGTTGAAAAATATGTTTACGATTTCACGAAATTTAGAGTGATGGTATATCTCGGTGATGCAGCAAAATGTAGTCATGACCATTGGAGATTATGATATTATTTTTCTACCGCTGCAACGCATGAGCCCTTTGGATAGTATAATTTAAATGGTCTAAGTAATAAAATTTCCATGCTATCTATGACAAAACTACAATGATTAATATTTAAAAATGACATGCCTAATTTGAATAATTGCCATGGCCTAAAAAATTAAATTGCGATGCTACCCAAAAAAATTGTCGTGGTCGAATGAATAAAATTGCCATGATCTAAATAGTACAGTTGCCAGGATAGTTAATGGCTAACATAGGAATTTTGTTCTCTAAAAAACGTGGCAACTTTTTGAATTTGTAATGAGAACATGTCAAATTTAGGGATTTGTATTATTTAAAAAAAAGATGTCAAACTTTTGAATTTCTTCTTTTAAATATGGAAAATTTAGGAATTTGCACATGGGTTCATTGTAATTTTTTTACTAGTCATATGAAAAAGTTTAGGGAAATTTGTTCATAGCATGACAAACTTGTATCTGGTTACATGGCAGATTCATAAACATTTTGTTTCCCAAAGCGTGTAATTTTTTTTGTTAGATCACTACCATGTGGGAACGTTTGATATAGTACAAAACACCCATGTTATTTGCTGTAGGGTTCAAACACCCATGTTATTTGCTGTAGGGTTCATCTTTTTTTTTCATCATAGGAGGGCTCACTGGAATAGTTCTAACAAACTCTGGGCTAGACGTTGCTCCACATGATACTTATTATGTGGTTGCACATTTAAATTATGTACCTTCTATGTGAGCCGCTTTTGCTTTATTTGCTGGATTTTACTATTGGGTGGCTAAAATCTTTGGTTGGACATATCCTGAAACTTTAGGCCAAAATAAGATCTTCGTAATGTCCACATGGCAAATCTATGAACTTTTTAAACTTGCTACATGGAAAATTTATATATTCTTGGACAAGGAAAACTTCCAAATATTTGTTGTACAAAAGATGGCAAATAAAATACATGGGCGGCAAAAATGTAAAGGTTACATGGCAAGTTTTTGGTTTTTTATTCACAAAAAAATAATGGGTAATTCTTGAAACATTTTTTATCTTTAAATGGCGAATTGTGAACATTTTTAACTGATCACATGGCATATATACAAAAATGTGGTGTCTAAATCACTGCAGTTTTTTCTGAAAATTTATAGTAGCCAAGCCAACAAAAAACTGGAAATGCCATGACAACATAATTTAAGTTGCCATGTCAATGATTATTTAGTCAACATGGCAACATGTTTCTGGTTAGCATGGCAACCAATATAAACTAAATGATACCCCGCACATTGGTGCGGGAACCGGTTGCAATATATTTCAATGAAATTTGATTGTGTTGAATATAAACATTTAGATTAATAACACGTGAATAAAAATTAAAAATACATGTGAATTATTATATTTGATTATGTATATGAGTAAAATGTTTATTAAATATAAATAGTTTAATAGAATGAAATGTCGCCATGATTTTGAGGCCCCGGTGCAAATGCAAATGATGCCCTAAATTCTGAAACATTCTTATAACTGAGGTATACACTCATTTAAGTTATATTAACATTAAATTTGTGGTATTTCGTACAATATTAAGAAATGTATTTCATACAATATTAAGAAATGTATCTAATACACCAACTATCTCCCCTTAAGAATTCATCTGTAGAGCAGTAAACATATGAATATATTAATTAATTTAAGAGTTGATGCATATGTACAATATGCTTATTAGCCGTTAGATTCTTAAGGAGAAAAATAGCCTAAATTAAATCTGCTTTGCCTTGGACGCACCTGACGAACATGAACTAGCTGGTGGTGTGTAAATTAAATCTCCAAATCCATTTGGCCTAAGCCCAGGCACTCTACCGTAGCTGCCTTGTTCTTTCATTGGCGCCGTTGGCCCTTGCAGACATTGGGTTCTCCTCGAATTCATGGGGCAAATTCTCTCGCCTGACCATGTCCTCCTGCTCCCCTCACGGTCGGGACGATGCTAAGCAGATTCAATTGAGTCGTGGTACTCGGAAGACTAGAAGTGAAGCCACAACATAACAGATCAGGGGCAGAGGGCTGACTGTGAGGGAGTTGGGAAGAGACTTGGGGCTGCGATCGATCGGTCGGGAGCTCAGGCGATCAACCTAGACCGGAATGCCGAAAATTGTGCAAAAACAGCCTGATAAAAAATATAACGTATGCCCAAAACTGGGGCCTTGAGATCTGGGGGTCCTGTGCGGTCGCACCGCTCGCACAGACTCTCGGATGTTGAGGTGGGCCTTATCCCATCCATAATTGTATAACGATGTGGCAATGCTTGTATGTTGAGATAAATAAGTTTGTGAGGATCACTCTCTTAGGTATATATGTAGGATATAGGACATGCCATGACAACACAGCTTGATTATCGAACAATGACTAAAAGGAAACGTTAAGTTGCATTGGTGGCATGTGCTTTAAGACCAAAGGGTGAATGTATTCACAATCCTATTCTCATGTGAAGATGCATGTTCCAGTTACACACGGGAAGCACCTAGAGCTAATTGATGCACTTGGAGGGCCTGACGCTAGACATGTTCTTACACATAGAGGACAAGTGGTGTTCCTGTTAGGTTGATCTCTCTCCCGTTCGAGCCCAACGGATCGAACGGGCCCTTGCATCGTGCCCTGATCGGGGGCGCCCAACCAAACCATGGTTGGTGGCCCCCTGTGACCCGCACTATATAAACAGAGGTGGGGGTCGGGGCACGATACATGAAATTAATCGCTGCCACAAACCCCACCGACAATCCCTAGCTACCGATCTAGGGTTAGTGCGGTGCTCACGGGAAGCTCCACCACCGCCACCATCCACTCTCTGCCATCACCGCCGTCGCCATCCACCATGGCCACCTCGGCGGGATCATCGACACAAAGTGAAGGTAGGACTACCGAATTGATCTGACCTACCCGATCCACGAGGTCTATCAATGGTATCAGCCAGATTGGGTTTAGTCTTTTTGGTTGAAGGAAATCAAAGCAAAAATTTATTCCTCTCCCCAAAGAACCCTAAAAAGACAGCGCAAAGAGAATCACCGAAGAAGGGCCTCGGGCCTCGCCGGTAAAGAGCGCCGCCGCAAGGCCGCGCCTGTTCCTCTGAATCCCCACACGCTTGACGGCGGCGCGCTCTCCTTCAGAGCTCGCGCGCGCCGGCAAGAGGGACGGGGGGCGCCACCGCACAGAGATGGCGCCATCGGGCGATGCAGGGATGCAGAGGAACGATGTTCCTCTCGCTCCCTCTCTATGTAACCGGAGAAAAGGTGAAAGAGAGAAGGGGGAAGGGAGAAAGAAGCCAGGCGCGGCGCGGCAGCCTCGGCGCTGACGCCGGCGGCCGAGCAGTCGCTGTCTCTGGCGACGGGAGAGAAAGAGATCGAGAGAGTGAAGAGGCAGACAGATCGAGCGAGTGGCTAGTGTTTCGTTCGTGGGGATCGGCTCTTTCCGGTTTTGATCTACCGAAAACGATGCTCTATCGTAGGATCAGATTGAACGACCGAGATGAAACCCCTAGATCCACAGGCGGGCCAGTAGGTCGAAAGTGCCTTGGGCCTTTTGGTCCGGCGGACTAGGCAGCAGCCGCATTGCCGCGGTGGGCCGTTGGCCGAGCAGCTCGGGCGGCCGAGCGCAGCTCGCCTGACAGGCCGTGAGCCGCGAGCGGGCGCGCGCTGCGGATTTTTTTGGCCAGCTCGCGAGATTTTACTTTTCATTTTAATAGTTTTTGTCAAATTTTTTGGGCAAAATTTTATAGTCTTTCTATTCAAGTTTAATCCAACGAAAATTTGTTTAGAAAATAGAAAAGTAAACCGAAATTTTTTTTGAAAATGAAAAATAGAAAATTTTCAGAAAAAGAAATGTTCATGAATTTTACAAAGAAAATAATAAAGTTCATGAATTTTTATTTGGTCAAAGAAAAGTTTCTGCAAAGAGTAAAAAGTTCAGGATTTCTTATTCATGTTTTTCCGCTGCTTAAATAATTAATAGTGCTCTTTTACAAAGAAAATAAAAGTTTAGATAGAATTAAGTTTTTAAGAGCATGTTAAAGTGATTATGAAAATGAATATGATTATGTTATTTTTATGACCAACGTGTTAATGACATGATCATGTTTTATTATTGAAATTTAAATGTGCATTTATTTCTAATATTTTGCCCAACAGTAATATATATTTAATTGCATAGACAATTGTATGTTTAATTTGACCAACATTAGATTAATGCATATGATTTTTATAATGATCTCACTTAAATTGTGATTTCAGGAGGCTTCCACTTGATGAGTTGCCTAAAAGATGTTCCGACACTTAGAGGTGAC
Organism: Aegilops longissima; assembly: GCA_021605205.1. Lineage (NCBI taxonomy): Eukaryota > Viridiplantae > Streptophyta > Magnoliopsida > Poales > Poaceae > Aegilops > Aegilops longissima. The sequence goes on from CM038680.1 coordinate 522,571,770, forward strand.
AACTACACTAAGTGGAGGAAGAAAGTAGAACTGGCATTTGTCTGTGCTGAGATGGACTGGGTTGTGGACACACCACAGCCGGTCAGACCTACATAGCTAGCCAGAGAGGCCATTGATGATGATGTTGTGGATAAAAAGAGGGGCGATCATGCTCCTGTGGAGATGTTATATTCCATCAAAAATCAAAAGTGGGTCAATGCAAACAAAAAGTGCATGGCATTTATAAAGAATACAATTGAGAACGCCGTCGTGGGCTCGATTGCAGAGTGCACTTCTGTAGGGGAGTTGCTTACAAAGATAAAAACCAGTTCACTGGTTCTTCAAAGACATATGCCACCGAGTTGATAAAGCAACTGGTGACAGAGAACTACACTGGCGGTGGTCATGGAATAAGAAAGCATATCCTCAGGATGAGCAACATGGCAGCAAAGGTCAAGCCCATGGATGCGGATCTGGAGATCAAACCAACGCTCCTGGTCCACCTGGTCATGGCTTCATTGCCAAAGGAGTTTGAAACCTTTGTTGTAAACTACAATATGTCACCTGGAACATGGGACATTGAAAAGACAATAGCAATGGGTGTCCAAGAAGAGGACAGACTCAAAGCCTCACATGGTGGTTCACTCAACTGTTGAGGAACGTAGTAATTTCAAAAAAATTCCTACGCACATGCAAGATCATGGTGATGCATAGCAACGAGAGGGGAGAGTGTTGTCCACGTACCCTCGTAGACCGAAAGCGGAAGTGTTATGACAACGCAGTTGATATAGACGTACATCTTCACGATCGACCGATCCTAGTACCGAACGTACGTCACCTCCGCGATCTGCACACGTTCAGCTCGGTGATGTCCCACGAACTCACGATCCAGTAGAGCTTCGAGGGAGAGTTCCGTAAGCACGACGGCGTGATGACGGTGATGATGAAGCTACCGACGCAGGGCTTCACCTAAGCACCGCTACGATATGACCGAGGTGGATTATGGTGGAGGGGGGCACCGCACACGGCTAAGAGATCAGTGATCAACTTGTGTATCTATGGGGTGCGCCCCTCCCCTGTATATAAAGGAGTGGAGGAGTGCGGGAGGGCCGGCACTCAATGGCGCGCCCTGGAGGAGTCCTACTCCCACTGGGAGTAGGATCCCCCCCGCCTTCCCTTGTTGGACTAAGAGAGAAGGAAGGGGGAGAGAGGGAGGAAGGAAAGGGGGGCGCCGCCCCCCCTCCTAGTCCAATTCGGACCAGAGGGAGAGGGGGCGCGCGGCCTGCCCTGGTCTCCTCTCTCTCTCTCTCTCCACTATGGCCCAATAAGGCCCATAAACTTACAGGGGGGTTCCAGTAACCTCCCGGTACTCCGGGAAAATCCAGATTTCACCCGGAACTATTCCGATGTCCAAATATATGCTTCCAATATATCGATCTTTATGTCTCGACCATTTCGAGACTCCTCGTCATGTCTGTGATCATATCCGGGACTCCGAACTACCTTCGGTACATCAAAACGCATAAACTCAAAATACCGATCGTCACCGAACGTTAAGCATGCGGACCCTATGGGTTCGAGAACTATGTAGACATGACCAAGACACGTCTCCGGTCAATAACCAATAGCGGAACCTGGATGCTCATATTGGCTCCTACATATTCTACGAAGATCTTTATCGGTCAAACCGCATAACAACATACGTTGTTCCCTTTGTCATTGGTATGTTACTTGCCCGAGATTCGATCGTCGGTATCTCAATACCTAGTTCAATCTCGTTACCAGCAAGTCTCTTTACTCGTTCCGTAATACATCATCCCGCAACTAACTCATTAGTTGCATTGCTCGCAAGGCCTATATTGATGTGCATTACGGAGAGGGCCCAGAGATACCTCTCCGACAATCGGAGTGACAAATCCTAATCTTGATCTATGCCAACTCAACAAGTACCATCGGAGACACCTATAGAGCACCTTTATAATCACCCAGTTATGTTGTGATGTTTAGTAGCACACAAAGTGTTCCTCCGGTATTCGGGAGTTGTATAATCTCATAGTCACAGGAACATGTATAAGTCATGAAGAAAGCAATAGCAATATACTAAACGATCAAATGCTAAGCTAATGGAATGGTTCAAGTCTATCACATCATTCTCTAATGATGTGATCCCGTTAATCAAATGACAACTCATGTCTATGGTTAGGAAACTTAACCATCTTTGATTCAACGAGCTAGTCAAGTAGAGGCATACTAGTGACACTCTGTTTGTCTATGTATTCACACATGTACTAAGTTTCCGGTTAATACAATTCTAGCATGAATAATAAACATTTATCATGATATAAGGAAATATAAATAACAACTTTTTTATTGCCTCTAGGGCATATTTCCTTCAGTCTCCCACTTGCACTAGAGTCAATAACACCCATGGAGTCTTGGTGCTGACCATGTTTTGCTCATGAGAGAGGCTTAGTCAACGGTTCTGCAATATTCAGATCCGTATGTATCTTGAAAATCTCTATGTCTCCCTCCTTGACTTGATCACGGATGGAATTGAAGCGTCTCTTGATGTGCTTGGTTCTCTTGTGAAATCTGGATTCCTTTGCCAAGGCAATTGCACCAGTATTGTCACAAAAGATTTTCATTGGACCCGATGCACTAGGTGTGACACCTAGATCGGATATGAACTCTTTCATCCAGACTCCTTCATTTGCTGCTTCCGAAGCAGCTGTGTACTCTGCTTCACACATAGATCCCACCACGACGCTTTGCTTAGATTTGCACCAACTGACAGCTCCACCGTTCAATATAAACACGTATCCAGTTTGTGACTTAGAGTCATCCGGATCAGTGTCAAAGCTTGCATCGATGTAACCATTTACGATGAGCTCTTTTTCACCTCCATAAACGAGAAACATATCCTTAGTCCTTTTCAGGTATTTAAGGATGTTCTTGACCGCTGTCCAGTGATCCACTCCTGGATTACTTTGGTACCTCCCTGCTAAACTAATAGCAAGGCATACATCAGGTCTGGTACACAGCATTGCATACATGGTAGAGCCTATGGCTGAAGCATAGGGAACACCTTTCATTTTCTCTCTATCTTCTGCAGTGGTCGGGCATTGAGTCTGACTCAACTTCACACCTTGTAACACATGCAAGAACCCTTTCTTTGTTTGATCCATTTTGAACTTCTTCAAAACTTTATCAAGGTATGTGCTTTGTGAAAGTCCAATTAAGCGTCTTGATCTATCTCTATAGATCTTGATGCCCAATATATATAAGCAGCTTCACCGAGGTCTTTCATTGAAAAACTCTTATTCAAATATCCTTTTATGCTATCCAGAAATTCTATATCATTTCCAATCAACAATATGTCATCCACATATAATATTAGAAATGCTACAGAGCTCCCACTCACTTTCTTGTAAATACAGGTTTCTCCAAAAGTCTGTATAAAACCATATGCTTTGATCACACTATCAAAACGTTTATTCCAACTCCGAGATGCTTGCACCAGTCCATAGATGGATCGCTGGAGCTTACACACTTTGTTAGCATCCTTTGGATCGATAAAACCTTCAGGTTGCATCATATAAAACTCTTCTTCCAAAAATCCATTCAGGAATGCAGTCTTTACATCCATTTGCAAAATTTCATAATCATAAAATGCGGCAATTGCTAACATGATTCGGAAGGACTTAAGCATCGCTGCGGGTGAGAAAGTCTCATCGTAGTCAACTCCTTGAACTTGTCAAAAACCTTTCGCAACAAGTCGAGCTTTGTAGACAGTAACATTACCGTCAGTGTCAGTCTTCTTCTTGAAGATCCATTTATTCACGATGGCTTGCCGATCAACGGGCAAGTCAACCAAAGTCCACACTTTGTTCTCATACATGGATCCCATCTCAAATTTCATGGCCTCGAGCCATTTTGCGGAATCTGGGCTCATCATCACTTCCTCATAGTTCGTAGGTTCATCATGGTCAAGTAACATGACCTCCAGAACAGGATTACCGTACCACTCTAGTGCGGATCTTACTCTGGTTGACCTACGAGGTTCGGTAGTAACTTGATCTGAAGTTACATGATCATCATCATTAGCTTCCTCACTAATTAGTGTAGGAGTCACAGGAACAGATTTCTGTGATAAACTACTTTCCAATAAGGGAGTAGGTACAGTTACCTCATCAAGTTCTACTTTCCTCCCACTCACTTCTTTCGAGAGAAACTCCTTCTCTAGAAAGGATCCATTCTTAGCAACGAATGTCTTGCCTTCGGATCTGTGATAGAAGGTGTACCCAACTGTCTCCTTTGGGTATCCTATGAAGACACATTTCTCCGATTTGGGTTCGAGCTTATCAGGTTGAAGCTTTTTCACATAAGCATCACAGCCCCAAACTTTAAGAAACGACAACTTTGGTTTCTTGCCAAACCACAGTTCATAAGGCTTCGTCTCAACAGATTTAGATGGTGCCCTATTTAACGTGAATGCAGCCGTCTCTAAAGCATAACCCCAAAACGATAGCGATAAATCAGTAAGAGACATCATAGATCGTACCATATCTAGTAAAGTACAATTACGACGTTCGGACACACCATTAAGCTGTGGTGTTCCGGGTGGCGTGAGCTGTGAAACTATTCCGCATTGTTTCAAATGAAGACCAAAATCGTAACTCAAATATTCTCCTCCACGATCAGATCATAGAAACTTTATTTTCTTGTTACGATGATTTTCCACTTCACTCTGAAATTCTTTGAACTTTTCAAATGTTTCAGACTTATGTTTGATCAAGTAGATATACCCATATCTGCTCAAATCATCTGTGAAGCTGAGAAAATAACGATACCCGCCGCGAGCCTGGACATTCATCGGACCACATACATCAGTATGTATGATTTCCAACAAATCTGTTGCTCGCTCCATTGTTCCGGAGAACGGAGTTTTAGTCATCTTGCCCATGAGGCATGGTTCGCAAGTACCAAGTGATTCATAATCAAGTGATTCCAAAAGTCCATTAGAATGGAGTTTCTTCATGCGCTTTACACCAATATGACCTAAACGGCAGTGCCACAAATAAGTTGCACTATCATTATCACCTCTGCATTTTTTGGCTTCAATATTATGAATATGTGTATCACTACTATCAAGATTCAATATAAATAGACCACTCTTCAAGGGTGCATGACCATAAAAGATATTACTCATATAAATAGAACAACCATTATTCTCTGATTTAAATGAATAACCGTCTCGCATCAAACAAGATCCAGATATAATGTTCATGCTCAACGCTGGCACCAAATAACAATTATTCAGGTCTAAAACTAATCCTGAAGGTAGATGTAGAGATAGCATGCCGACTGCGATTACATCGACTTTGGAACCATTTCCCACGCGCATCGTCACCTCGTCCTTAGCCAATCTTTGCTTAATCCGTAGTCCCTGTTTCGAGTTGCAAATATTAGCAACAGAACCAGTATCGAATACCCAGGTACTACTGCGAGCATTAGTAAGGTACACATCAATAACATGTATATCACATATACCTTTGTTCACCTTGCCATCCTTCTTATCTGCCAAATACTTGGGGCAGTTCCGCTTCTAGTGACCAGTCCCTTTGCAGTAGAAGCACTCAATCTCAGGCTTAGGTCCAGACTTGGGCTTCTTCACTTGAGCAGGAACTTGCTTGTCGTTCTTATTGAAGTTCCCCTTCTTCCCTTTACCATTTTTCTTGAAACTGGTGGTCTTGTTGACCATCAACACTTGATGCTCCTTCTTGATTTCTACCTCCGCAACCTTTAGCATCGCGAAGAGCTTAGGAATTGTCTTATCCATCCCTTGCATGTTATAGTTCATCACGAAGCTCTTGTAGCTTGGTGGCAGTGATTGAAGAATTCTATCAATGACACTATCATCCGGAAGATTAACTCCCAGTTGAATCAAGTGATTGTTATACCCAGACATTTTGAGTATATGCTCACTGACAGAACTTTTCTCCTCCATTTTTCAGCTGTAGAACTTATTGGAGACTTCATATCTCTCAATCCGGGCATTTGCTTGAAATATTAACTTCAACTCCTGAAACATCTCATATGCTCCATGACAATCAAAACGTCGTTGAAGTCCCGGTTCTAAGCCATAAAGCATGTCACACTGAACTATCGAGTAGTCATCAGCTTTGCTCTGCCAGATGTTCATAACATCTGGCGTTGCTCCTGCAGCGGGTTTGGCACCTAGCAGTGCTTCCAGGACGTAATTCTTCTGTGCGGCAATGAGGATAATCCTCAAGTTACGGACCCAGTCCGTGTAGTTGCTACCATCATCTTTCAACTTAGCTTTCTCAAGGAACGCATTAAAATTCAATGGAACAACAGCACGGGCCATCTATCTACAACAACATAGACATGCAAAATACTATCAGGTACTAAGTTCATGATAAATTAAAGTTTAATTAATCAAATTACTTAAGAACTCCCACTTAGATAGACATCCCTCTAATCATCTAAGTGATCACGTGATCCATATCAACTAAACCATGTCCGATCATCACGTGAGATGGAGTAGTTTTCAATGGTGAACATCACTATGTTGATCATATCTACTATATGATTCACGCTCGACCTTTCAGTCTCAGTATTCCGAGGCCATATCTGCATATGCTAGGCTCGACAAGTTTAACCCGAGTATTCTGTGTGTGCAAAACTGGCTTGCACCTGTTGTATGTGAACGTAGAGCTTATCACACCCGATCATCACGTGGTGTCTCGGCACGACGAACTTTCGCAACGGTGCATACTCAGGGAGAACACTTATACCTTGAAATTTAGTGAGAGATCATCTTATAATGCTACCGTCGATCTAAGCAAAATAAGATGCATAAAGGATAAAAATCACATGCAATCAATATAAGTGATATGATATGGCCATCATCATCTTGTGCCTTTGATTTCCATCTCTAAAGCACCGTCATGATCACCATCGTCACCGGCGCGACACCTTGATCTCCATTGTAGCATCGTTGTCGTCTCGCCAACTATTGCTTCTACGACTATCGCTACCGCTTAGTAATAAAGTAAAGCAATTACATGGCGATTGCATTTCATACAATAAAGCAACAACCATATGGCTCCTGCCAGTTGCCGATAACTCTGTTACAAAACATGAACATCTGATACAATAAAATTTAGCATCATGTTTTGACCATATCACATCACAACATGCCCTGCAAAACAAGTTAGACGTCCTCTACTTTGTTGTCTCAAGTTTTACGTGGCTGCTACGGGCTGAGCAAGAACCGTTCTTACCTACGCATCAAAACCACAACGACATTTTGTCAAGTATGTGTTGTTTTAACCTTCACAAGGACCGAGCGTAGCCACACTCGATTCAACTAAAGTTGGAGAAACTGACACCCGCCAGCCACCTGTGTGCGAAGCACGTCGGTAGAATGTAGGACCTTGAAGTATGTCTAGAGGGGGGTGATTAGACTACTTGACCAATTAAAAACTTAACCTTTTCCAATTTTAGTCTTTGGCAGATTTTAGCTGTTTTAGCACAAGTCAAGCAATCTTCACACAATTCAAGCAAGCATGCAAAGAGTATATAGGCACCGGAAAATAAAGCATGCAACTTGCAAGAATGTAAAGGGAAGGGTTTGGAGGATTCAAACGCAGTTGGAGACACGGATGTTTTTGTCGTGGTTCCGATAGGTGGTGCTATCGTACATCCACGTTGATGTAGACTTCAACACACGAAGGGTAACGGTTGCGCGAGTCCAAGGAGGGCTCCACCCACGAAGGGTCCACGAAGAAGCAACCTTGTCCATCCCACCATGGCCGTCGCCCACGAAGGACTTGCCTCACTAGTGGTAGATCTTCATGAAGTAGGCGATCTCCTTGCCCTTACAAACTCCTTGGTTCAACTCCACAATCTTGTCGGAGGCTCCCAAGTGACACCTAGCCAATCTAGGAGACACCACTCTCCAAGAAGTAACAAATGGTGTGTTGATGATGAACTCCTTGCTCTTGTGCTTCAAATGATAGTCTCCCCAACACTCAACTCTCTCTCATAGGATTTGGATCTGGTGGAAAGAAGATTTGAGTGGAAAGCAACTTGGGGAAGGCTAGAGATCAAGATTCATATGGTTGGAAATATCTTGGCCTCAACACATGAGTAGGTAGTTCTCTCTCAGAAATAGGATGCTGGAAGTGTAGGCTTGTTCTGATGGCTCTCTCCACGAATGAAGAGGAGGTGGAGGGGTATATATAGCCTCCACACAAAATCTAACCATTACACACAATTTACCAAACTCGGTGGGACCGAATCATCAAACTCGGTCGGACCGATTTAGTAAACCTAGTGACCGTTAGGGTTTTCGGTGGGACTGACATGCAACTCGGTAGGACCGATATGGTTAGGGTTAGGGCATAACGTAATCTCGGTGAGACCGATTACACAAACTCGGTGAGACCGAATTTGGTAATTAGCTAACGAGAGAGTTGGTCAGGTAAACTCGGTGGGACCGATTCGCTCTTTCGGTGAGACCGAAAAGTTACGGAAGGGAAACAGAGAGTTTACATTGCAATCTCGGTGGGACCGATCGCTCACTTCGGTTAGACCGAAACGTTACGAAGGGAAACAGAGAGATTACAATCCCATCTCGGTGAGACCGAGATCCCTATCGGTGAGACCGATTTGCCTAGGGTTTGTGGCAAGGCTATGACATCCGAACTCGGTGGCGCGGATGGAAAGAATTGGTAGGGCCGAGTTTGACTTTAGGTTTAGGTCATATGTGGATGTGAGAAAGTAGTGGAGGGTTTTGGAGCATATCACTAAGCACATGAAGCAAGAGGCTCATTAATCAACACCTCATCCCTCCTTGATAGTATTGGCTTTTCCTATAGACTCAATGTGATCTTGGATCACTAAAATGTAAAATGTAGAGTCTTGAGCTTTTGAGCTTGAGCCAATCCTTTGTCCTTAATATTTTGAGGGATCCACTTTCATCATCCATGCCATGCCATTCATTGAGCTTTCTTGAAATATTTGTCTTGGAATATTATTAGCTCAATGAGCTATATGTTGTTATGAATTACCAAAACCACCTAGGGATAGTTGCACTTTCAATCTCCCCCTTTTTGGTAATTGATGACAACATATAGATCAAAGCTTCGACAAATGATAATAAGATTGAAAAACATCGCTCTTTGAGAAGTATGTGATAAGCAAGAGCTCCCCCTAAATTTTTGCATATTTTAAGATTTGCTTTGGACTGCAAATGCACAAGGAATTAGGCTCATGGGTTACTCTTCCATGTCACATACATCTTGGTGGAGCGCTCAAAATAATAAAGATTGAATACATGCACTCATCACCAAGCAAAGTGAATGATCATATAAGGATAAGTAAGATAATATCATAACAAGCATAAGTGTAGCTTATGATCAAACACATGATCATCAATGTCTCATAGGTAAAAGCATAGTATCTCAAGCAATCAAAGCAAACGAAGTTCAACCAAGAAGACAAGAGAGAACAAAAGCAAATCTCTCTCTCTCTCTCTCTCTCTCTCTCTCTCTCTCTCAGCCTATGATCTATACATTTTTCCCCCTTTGGCAACAAGTTACCAAAAAGTTCCTACAAAATGCATAGGACTATATCGTCTCTCAGGCTTGGTCTTCTGGAGGTGGTGTAGATAGAACTCCAAGGACGAAGGCATTAGTTGATGTGGAAGGAGCTGAAGGAGTTGGTGCTGGAGCTGGTTGTGCTAGATCTGTAGCTGGAGCTGATGAAGTGACTCTGGTGACTGGTTCTGCAGCTGATCTCTGAGCTCGTGGCACTCTGGCAAATGCATCAGTCATTGTTCTGCCTTCCTCTCCTGCATGTCATCCTGTAGCTGCTCCACAATGGATGAATCTCGCCACTTTGACATCAAGATCATAGGATTTTTGTTCCATGATTCTTTCCAGGCTCTCCTGTTTTTGAGTTAGGGTGGCCAACCCCTTCTCAATCCGCAGAGTTGATGCTATCAAGTAACCAAGCTGCTCCTGCTTGTTCTTCAGAAAGTAATCAGATGCCTCTTCTTGAGTTGGCATCTTGGCAGCCTTCTCTTTCCTTGCCTTCTCCTTCCTCTCTTGCGCTTGTACTGATGATGGTTCATTCTCAGTCATGACAACTTGATTGTCCTTAAAGTCAGGATAGAGAACCATGTGTTCCTTATCCAACAGATACTTCCATGCGCCCATCTTTGAGTTAATCAACTCCTGAATCTGTGGGGCATATCCACAGCTCCTCTTCTGGTCTGCTGCTGTCCTCTTGATAGTTTCAACTATGAGGCTCATGACTTTGAATTTCTGAGGCACATGAAAAATGTGAAGCAAATTGATTGCATGCCCTCTGATCATGTTGTGGTCACCTGATTTGGGCAACAGAGTGTGCCTTAGGATCCAGTTGATTGTAGGCAGCCCTGACAGAAGAAAATGAACTGATCCAAACTTGAAAGTCTCAAGTGCATCATCAGGGATCTCCTTGTACATCTATGACATTGAGTTGTGACCCATCTTCTTCTTGGCATAAATGTCCAAGTCATCTTCACTTTCCTTTGGGGCATTGATCAGACTTGCCCATTCCTCTATGGTGCACTCTTGGGCTTAGGGGTAGCTTTGGGCTTTGAAGTTGCAACCCCTGATTTTATGGCATCACCCATCAGCTTTTGTGCCTTGGGTGCTGGTTCAGCAACCTCTTCTTCTTCTTCTTCTTCTTCCTCCATCATAGAAGGCTTCCCAATCACTCTGGCCATGGTCTTCTTGACCCTTTCCTTCCTTTTCTTTCCTTCAGCAGCAGCAGGCTCTTTGGGTTGGGATTCCAAAGAAACTTGAGTGGAGACTCTGGCTTTGGACATTGGTTGTCTACCTGATGGCCTTTTGATCTTCATTCCAGGCTTAACTGCTGTTGAGATGTACTCCTTCTTGAGCACCTTCTTCTTTGAACTGGCCTCATCCTCAACTGCCACATAATCCTCATCCTCGGACTCTGAGGTCTTCTTCTTTCTTGTCCTTGTGGCAGCCTTGGGCAAATTCTTCGGAGTGCTTCGCTCCCCTCATCTCGAGCTGCTAGAGGGACTAGTGCCCTCACTCATGTGAATCTGCTCTTGACCTGTTCGCTGTCACTTTGGTCCGACATGCTGCTCTCACCGATCGCTGACCACGTGAATAGTTACAGATGAGGTAGAGTGGATGAGCATCACAAAATGCAGATATTTTTGCAAAAGAATGATTCAAAAAACTTAGTTTTAGTTTTCCACAGAAAGCATTTCGGATCTACCGATTTTTAAACTCGGTGATACCGAAGCAGTTTTGGAACCTAAACTAGTGAACTCGGTCAGATCGAGTCACAGTTCGGTGGCACCGAGACTGCTAGGGTTTCACAAAGTTCTAAAATCGGTCACACCGATTTGTAATTCTCGGTCAGACCGAGACTTACTAGTGCAATGGCGTTAGCCAAATCGGTGGGACCGAGTTTTTCAACTCGGTGGGTCCGAGATGGTTTCGGCGGAAACCTAACCCTAAATTTTCGAATCACAACTATTCTAAGGATTGTTTTGACTGGATAGAGGTGTTTCAATTGTGGCAAGATGCATTACGAACACAATGTGCTGAGAATCAGACGAGGATAGCACTGTGGTCGAGTTCATACCCTAGTTTGGCGGTGAACTCGCTACGGCGGCAACGGCGGAGAAGAATTCCGTTGACGGCAGCGGAGACCAGTGGCTGGAGGCGGCTGGCGACGAAGTCGACGATCCGTAGACCTAGTAGGCAGAGCGAGCTATGCGCGGGCGAGGAGTTTCGGAGAAAGTTTTCCAAAATTTGCCCGTGTGAATATATAGCCCGACACTGTCGGTGTGACCGAGTGTAACAACTCGATGGCACCGAGATGCATAATTGTTAACAGTTACGGCAACTCGGTGTGACCGAAAAGTTCAAATCGGTTGCACCGAGATTGAAAACCTAGATCGACTTAGTAATCTCGTATGACCGAAATGGAGGAATCAGTCAGACCGAAAATCACAAAGAAGTTTTGGAAGTTTAAGTCTATGACGAATCGGGGACTCCGAGTGCTCCTCACATAGAGTGGTTTGAATCTGACTTGATCAAATTTTGTGATGTAGCATGAATAGAGTTTGAGACGAGAAAAGCATAGATAGATAGAGAAGGTTCTTAAGCATTCTTGTCCATCCACTTGGCCAAAGAGAAAGAAACCAATCAATCAAAACAACAAGTGGATGTCCTCGAATGAGTAAAATATGCAACCAACATGCTCACACAATAAAATGACTAATTAAATATGTGCCAAAGCATGCACAACCAATTCTAGCATCTATCAAACAATTGGCGATGACTAGGTAATCTATATATGAGTATATTGACTTAGGAGTCAAATGAGAACATTTGATCATAGGTCATACTCATCGTTTAAGCTCAAGTGGGGTTACCACTTTTACATAAAGCATTTACATGTTCACATCATTAGAGTTGCTTTGACTCAATTTTTAGAGTTAAGCTCCCCCTAGATGTGAGATCCCCCCTTAGAGGGATAAACTAACCTTGGGTTTTGTCGATGATGACTTGATGTAGGTGTTGAAGATGTGGATGCTCAATGTTGATGTAGATCTTTTGGAGAAATCCTTTGGAGTGAGTTGCACTTTCAATACCTACATGGGTTAGTTCCACAAGGAACAAACAAGAATATCCATAGACATAGAGTGATGCACACACAAAATGATGTCCATGAAGACATTAGGTTACCTTGTCCCTTGCCTTACCAACATGAGGGTTTGTGATTCCTTGAACTAGTGCAAGATATGGAAGATGATTGCACTTGTCCTTGCCATAATGATATGAGTGAAAAATGTTGGCGGAATCACCCTCAAGAACTCTCTAGTTCTTCTTCTGGATCCACATCATCTTGATGGGAATCCTTGGTGTAGTAGTTGTGCTTGATGAAGTAGAACTTGACGTAGTCTTGGGAACCCACTTGACCAAGGCCTTAGGTGCTTCTTCAAATGCATCAATCTCCTCTTGAAGCTTGTCCTTGCCTTTGTTCTTGTGGTCTTGTGGTGGAAGATCATCTTGTGCTTGTGTTCCCTTGAAGGAAGTAGGATCATACTTCTCTTGTTGAGGTACAAACTTCGTCTTTGGGTATTGATCTTCTTCCCACTCAACTCCATTGGCATTGAACTTTCCTTCAAAACCAACACCTTGATTCTTCCGGTGCCTTCCTTGCTTGCGTACAATTTCCTCAAATTGCTTACTCCCGGCAAGGCTCTTGTATACACCTTTCTCTATAATTCCCTTCAATAAGCTGTTTTCTTGCTCAAGTGTAACTTGGCTAAGAGAATCATTAATGGAATCAAGAGAGCTACTAGAAGCAACAATATTGGATTTAGCATTGTTATTGTTACTACTAGAAGAAGAATCTTTCTTGTTCTTGTTATTAGACTTGACTTGAGGCATGTAAGTAGATAAGAGTAAACGCTTGGCAATGTAAGAAGAACTTTTCTTACGAAGATCATCATTGATTGCCTTTAAGAACTCATGCTCTTGCTCAAGATTGAGCTTTTCAAAGTGTAACTTCTCATGAGCCCTTAAAAGTTCTCGATGATCTTCGAAGATAGTTTCATGAGCTAACTTAAGAGTGTTTAGTTCTTTAGTTAGACGCTCAATCTTCTCCTTATCATTGTCATTCGTTTCATCTTGATTAGCATGATTAATTGACGTTTCATCATAGTATTCATCACTAGAGTTGTCAACAAGTAAATCATCATCACCTAGCAAGTCATCTTCATCACTATTAAAATCAACATACTCGGGGTGTGTTACCTTAGGACCTTTGGCCATGAAGAATCTTCCAATTCCTTCATTTGGTGATTCAAATATGTCGTAGGAGTTGGTTGACACAAGTGCTAAACCGGCAACACCTTCATCTTGAGTGTATTCGGGGTCGGAGTGATAGCTTCTCTCGGAGTGATTATCGGAGTCGGAGCCGGATACCCATTCACCAACATGAGCTTGATGTCTTCGTTTTGTGTAGCTCTTTGATGACTTGTCCTTCCTTTACGAATCCTTGCTTCTCCGTGAGGGTCTTCGTTCATAACGATCATCTCTACTCCTTCTCTCTCTTGGTGGTGATTCTGCTCTTCTACTTCTTCTCTTGGGAGAATCTTCTCTTCTTTTGTAGGGTGTCGTACATTCATTGGAATAGTGTCCGGGTCTCCCACAATTGTAGCAATTTCGCTCTCGACTAGAAGATCTTTTGTCATTGTAGGATCTTGACTTGGAGCTTCTTTCTTTGCTTCTACTCTTGTAGAATTTGTTGAAGTTCTTCACCATTAAGCTCAATTCTTCGTTGAAGGTTTGTTTCTCACTTGATGATGTGGGGGCTTCACATGAGGTTTTGTAAGCACCACTTGACTTGTTGTGAAGTTCCTCCTTATCCTTGAGTGACATCTCATGAGCAACAATTCTTCCAATGACTTCCGTTGGCTTGAGATCTTTGTAATTTGGCATCATTTGGATCAATGTGCACACGGTATCATATTTTCCATCTAATGCTCTTAGGATCTTTTTGATGATGAATCTGTCGGTCATTTCTTCACTTCCTAAGCCGGCAATCTCATTTGTGATAAGAGCAAGCCTAGAGTACATTTCAGCGACACCTTCACCATCCTTCATTTTGAACTTGTCAAGCTGACTTTGGAGCACATCCAACTTGGATTCCTTGACGGAGTCGGTACCTTCATGCATATCAATCAAAGTATCCCAAATTTCCTTTGCATTCTCAAGACGAATGATTTTGTTGAATTCTTCGGGGCACAAGCCATTGAAGAGGATATCACAAGCTTGAGCGTTGTATTGCAGCATCTTCAATTCATCCGCGCTAGCTTCACGGTTCGGTTCTCTCCCATCAAAGAATTCACATTGCAAGCCAATACACACAATAGCCCAAATGGCGGGGTTATGTCCGAGAATATGCATTTTCATCTTATGCTTCCAACTAGCAAAATTAGTGCCATCAAATTAAGGACCTCTACGGTGATAATTTTCCTCGCTAGATGCCATACTCTCCTAGGTTGTGAAACCAAGGCTATGACCACCAAAAGCTATGGAAATCAAAGCAAATGGAGACCAAAGCTCTGATACCACTTGTAGGACCTTGAAGTATGTCTAGAGGGGGGGTGATTAGACTACTTGACCAATTAAAAACTTAACCTTTTCCCAATTTTAGACTTTGGCAGATTTTAGCTATTTTAGCACAAGTCAAGCAATCTTCACACAATTCAAGCAAGCATGCAAAGAGTATATAGGCAGCGGAAAATAAAGCATGCAACTTGCAAGAATGTAAAGGGAAGGGTTTGGAGGATTCAAACGCAGTTGGAGACACGGATGTTTTTGTCGTGGTTCCGATAGTGGTACTATCGTACATCCACGTTGATGGAGACTTCAACCCACGAAGGGTAACGGTTGCGCGAGTCCACGGAGGGCTCCACCCACGAAGGGTCCACGAAGAAGCAACCTTGTCTATCCCACCATGGACGTCGCCCACGAAGGACTTGCCTCACTAGCGGTAGATCTTCACGAAGTAGGCGATCTCCTTGCCCTTACAAACTCCTTGGTTCAACTCCACAATCTTGTCGGAGGCTCCCAAGTGACACCTAGCCAATCTAGGAGACACCACTCTCCAAGAAGTAACAAATGGTGTGTTGATGATGAACTCCTTGCTCTTGTGCTTCAAATGATAGTCTCCTCAACACTCAACTCTCTCTCATAGGATTTGGATCTGGTGGAAAGAAGATTTGAGTGGAAAGCAACTTGGGGAAGGCTAGAGATCAAGATTCATATGGTTGGAATGGAATATCTTGGCCTCAACACATGAGTAGGTAGTTCTCTCTCGAAATAGGATGTTGGAAGTGTAGGCTTGTTCGATGGCTCTCTCCACGAATGAAGAGGAGGTGGAGGGTATATATAGCCTCCACACAAAATCTAACTGTTACACACAATTTACCAAACTCGGTGGGACCGAATCATCAAACTTGGTCGGACCGATTTAGTAAACCTAGTGACCGTTAGGGTTTTCGGTGGGACTGACATGCAACTCGGTAGGACCGATATGGTTAGGGTTAGGGCATAACGTAATCTCGGTGAGACCGATTACACAAACTCGGTGAGACCGAATTTGGTAATTAGCTAACGAGAGAGTTGGTCAGGTAAACTCGGTGGGACCGATTCGCTCTTTCGGTGAGACCAAAAAGTTACGGAAGGGAAAGAGAGAGTATACATTGCAATCTCGGTGGGACCGATCGCTCACTTCGGTTAGACCGAAACGTTACGAAGGGAAACAAAGAGATTACAATCCCATCTCGGTGAGACCGAGATCCCTATCGGTGAGACCGATTTGCCTAGGGTTTGTGGCAGTGGCTATGACATCTGAACTCGGTGGCGCCGGATGGAAAGAATTAGTAGGGCCGAGTTTGACTTTAGGTTTAGGTCATATGTGGATGTGAGAAAGTAGTGGAGGGTTTTGGAGCATATCACTAAGCACATGAAGCAAGAGGCTCATTAAGCAACACCTCATCCCTCCTTGATAGTATTGGCTTTTCCTATGACTCAATGTGATCTTGGATCACTAAAATGTAAAATGTAGAGTCTTGAGCTTTTGAGCTTGAGCCAATCCTTTGTCCTTAATATTTTGAGGGATCCACTTTCATCATCCATGTCATGCCATTCATTGAGCTTTCCTGAAATATTTGTCTTGGAATAGTATTAGCTCAATGAGCTATATGTTGTTATGAATTACCAAAACCACCTAGGGATAGTTGCACTTTCATAGAACCAGTCTCGCGTAAGCATACGCGTAATGTCGTTCCGGGCCGCTTCATCCAACAATACCGCTGAATCAAAGTATGACATGCTGGTAAGCAGTGTGACTAGTATCGCCGACAACTCACTTGTGTTCTACCCGTGCATATAACATCTACGCATAAACCTGGCTCGGATGCCACTGTTGGGGAACGTGGTAATTTCAAAAAAAATCCTACGCACACGCAAGATCATGGTGATGCATAGCAATGAGAGGGGAGAGTGTTGTCCACGTACCCTCGTAGACCGAAAGCGGAAGTGTTATGACAACACGGTTGATGTAGTCGTACGTCTTGACGATCGACCGATCCTAGTACCGAACATACGGCACCTCCACGATCTGCACATGTTCAGCTCGCTGACGTCCCACGAACTCACGGTCCAGTAGAGCTTCGAGGGAGAGTTCCATCAGCACGACGGCGTGATGACGGTGATGATGAAGCTACCGACGTAGGGCTTCGCCTAAGCACCGCTACGATATGACCGAGGTGGATTATGGTGGAGGGGGTGTCGGTGTCAAAACCGGCGGATCTCGGGTAGGGGGGTCCCGATTTGTGCGTCTAGGCTGATGGTAACAGGAAGCAAGGGACACAGATGTTTACCCAGGTTCGGGCCCTCTCGATGGAGGTAAAACCCTACTTCCTGCATGATTAATATTGAAGATATAGGTAGTGTTGGAAATATGCCCTAGAGGCAATAATAAAAGGATTATTATTGTATTTCCTTGTTCATGATAATTGTCTTTTATTCATGCTATAATTATATTATCCGGAAATCGTAATACACGTGTGAATACATAGACCACAACATGTCCCTAGTGAGCCTCTAGTTGACTAGCTCGTTGATCAACAGATAGTCATGGTTTCCTGACTATGGACATTGGATGTCATTGATAACGGGATCACATCATTAGGAGAATGATGTGATGGACAAGACCCAATCCTAAGCATAGCACAAGATCGTGTAGTTCGTTTGCTAGAGCTTTTCCAATGTCAAGTATCTTTTCCTTAGACCATGAGATCATGTAACTCCCGGATACCGTAGGAGTGCTTTGGGTACCAAATGTCACAACGTAACTGGGTGACTATAAAGGTATACTACGGGTATCTCCGAAAGTATCTGTTGGGTTGACACGGATCAAGACTGGAATTTGTCACTCCGTATGACGGAGAG
This sequence comes from Aegilops longissima, assembly GCA_021605205.1. Classification (NCBI taxonomy): domain Eukaryota; kingdom Viridiplantae; phylum Streptophyta; class Magnoliopsida; order Poales; family Poaceae; genus Aegilops; species Aegilops longissima. The sequence goes on from CM038680.1 coordinate 522,589,838, forward strand.
GTATCTCTGGGCCCACTCGGTAATGCATCATCATAATGAGCTCAAAGTGACCAAGTGTCCGGTCACGGATCATGCATTATGGTACGAGTAAAGTGACTTGCCGGTAACGAGATTGAACGAGGTATTGGGATACCGATGATCGAATCTCGGGCAAGTAACGCATCGATCGACAAAGGGAATTGTATACGGGTTGCTTGAATCCTCGACATCGTGGTTCATCCGATGAGATCATCGAGGAGCATGTAGGAGCCAACATGGGTATCCAGATCCGCTGTTGGTTATTGACCGAGAGTCGCCTCGGTCATGTCACGTGTCTCCCGAACCCGTAGGGTCTACACACTTAAGGTTCGGTGACGCTAGGGTTATTTGGAAGACTTGTATGTGATTACCGAATGTTGTTCGGAGTCCCGGATAAGATCCCGGACGTCACAAGGAGTTCCGGAATGGTCCGGAGGTGAAGATTTATATATGGGAAGTTGTCATACGGTCACCGGAAAGGTTCGGGGGCATATCGGTATTGTACCGGGGCCACCGGAGGGGTTCCGGAGGTCCACCGGAGGGGCCACCTCTCGGAGGGCCTCATGGGCGTAGTGGGCTGGGAACCAGCCTCGAGGACTGGGCGATCCCCTTGGGCCCATGCGCCTAGGGTTGGGGGAACCCAGTGGGGCGCCTTGCTTGGGGGCAAGCCCTCCCTTGGCTGCCGCCCCTCTAGATCTCATCTAGAGGGGGCCGGCCCCCTTCCCCCTTCCCCTATAAATAGAGGGGCGAGGGGAGGGCTGCACACAACATCCAAGGCGCAGCCGCTCCCCTCCCCAAGACCTTCCTCCTTCGTTAAGAGCTTGGCGAAGCCCTGCCGGAGTACTGCCTCTCCACCACCACCATGCCGTCGTGCTGCTGCTGGAGCTCTCTTCCTCAACCTCTCCCTCCACGTTGCTAGATCAAGGCGCGGGAGACGTCTCCGCTCCGTACGTGTGTTGAACGCGGAGGTGTTGTCCGTTCAGCACTAGGATCATCAGTGATTTGGATCACGACGAGTACGACTCCCCAAACCCCGTTCTCTTGAACGCTTCCGCTCGCGATCTACAAAGGTATGTAGATTCACTCCTTTCTCTCGTTGCTAGATGAACTCATAGATTGATCTTGGTGAAAGCGTAGAAATTTTTTATTTTCTGCAACGTTCCCCAACAGTGGCATCATGAGCTAGGTCTATGCGTAGTTCTCTTTGCACGAGTAGAACACAAATCTGTTGTGGGCGTAGATGTTGTCAACTTTCTTGTCACTACTAGTCTTATTTTGCTTCAGTGGTATTGTGGGATGAAGCGGCCCGGACCAACCTTACACGTACGCTTACGTGAGACAGGTTCCACCGACTGACATGCACTAGTTGCATAATGTGGCTAGCGGGTGTCTGTCTCTCCCACTTTAGTTGGAGCGGATTCGATGAAAAGGGTCCTTATGAAGGGTAAATAGAAGTTGACAAATCACATTGTGGCTTTTTCATAGGTAAGAAAACGTTCTTGCTAGAACCCTATTGCAGCCACGTAAAAGATGCAACAACAATTAGAGGACGTCTAACTTGTTTTTGCAGCAATTGCTTTGTGATGTGATATGGCCAAAAGTTGTGATGAATGATGAATGATATATTGTGATGTATGAGATCATGTTCTTGTAATAGGAATCATGACTTGCATGTCGATGAGTATGACAACCGGCAGGTGCCATAGGAGTTGTCTTAATTATTGTATGACCTGCGTGTCAATGATTTAACGCCATGTAATTACTTTACTTTATTGCTAAACCATTAGCTATAGTAGTAGAAGTAATAGTTGGCGAGCAACTTCATGGAGACACGATGATGAAGATCATGATGATGGAGATCATGGTGTCATGCCAGTGACGAAGATGATCATGGAGCCCCGAAGATGGAGATCAAAGGAGCTATATGATATTGGCCATATCATGTCACTACTATTTGATTGCATGTGATGTTTATCATGTTTTTGCATCTTGTTTACTTAGACCGACGGTAGTAAATAAGATGATCCCTCATTATAATTTCAAGAAAGTGTTCCCCCTAACTGTGCGCCGTTGCGACAGTTCGTTGTTTTGAAGCACCACGTGATGATCGGCTGTGATAGATTCTAACGTTCACATACAACGGATGTAAGACAGATTTACACATGCAAAACACTTAGGTTAACTTGACGAGCCTAGCATGTACAGACATGGCCTCGAAACACAGAGACCGAAAGGTCGAACATGAGTCGTATGGAAGATACGATCAACATGGAGATGTTCAACGATGATGACTAGTCCGTCTCACGTGATGATCGGACACGACCTAGTCGACTCGGATCATGTAACACTTAGATGACTAGAGGGATGTCTAATCTGAGTGGGAGTTCATTAAATAATTTGATTAGATGAACTTAATTATCATGAACTTAGTCTAAAATCTTTGCAAAAATGTCTTGTAGATCAAATGGCCAACGCTCATGTCAACATGAACTTCAATGCGTTCCTAGAGAAAACCAAGCTGAAAGATGATGGAAACAACTATACGGACTGGGTCCGGAACCTGAGGATCATCCTCATAGCTGCCAAGAAAGCATATGTCCTAGAAGGACCGCTAGGTGAAGCACCCATCCTAGAGAACCAAGACGTTATGAACGCTTGGCAGTCGCGTCTTGATGATTACTCCCTCGCTCAAAGCGGCATGCTTTACAGCTTAGAAACGGGCTCCAAAAGCGCTTTTGAGCAACACGGAGCATATGAGATGTTCGAGGAGCTGAAAATGGTTTTCCAAGCTCACGCCCGGTCGAGAGATATGAGGTCTCCGACAAGTTCTATAGTTGTAAGATGGAGGAAAATAGTTCATCGGTGAGCACATACTCAAAATGTCTGGGTTGCACAACCGCCTGTCCCAAATGGATATTAACCTCCTGGACGAGGCGGTCATTGACAGAATCCTTCATCACTCCCACCGAGCTACAAGAGCTTTGTGATGAACTACAATATGCAGGGATGGTGAAAACTATTCTGAAGTATTTTCAATGTGAAGTCAGCAGAGGTAGAAATCAAAAGGAACATCAAGTGTTGATGGTCAATAAAACCACCAAGTTCAAGAAAGGCAAGGGTAAGAAGAACTTCAAGAAGGACGGCAAGGATGTTGCCGCGCCCGGTAAGCCAGTTGCCGTGAAGAAGTCAAAGAATGGACCCAAGCCTGAGACTGAGTGCTTTTATTGCAAAGGGAAGGGTCACTGGAAGCGGAACTGCCCCAAATACTTAGCGGACAAGAAGGTCGGCAACACTAAAGGTATATGTGATATACATGTAATTGATGTGTACCTTACCAGTGCTCGTAGTAGCTCCTGGGTATTTGATACCGGTGCCGTTGCTCATATTTGTAACTCAAAGCAGGAGCTACGGAATAAGCGGAGACTGGCGAAGGACGAGGTGACGATGCGCGCTGGGAATGGTTCCAAGGTCGATGTGATCGCTGTCGGCACGCTACCTCTACATTTACCTATGGGATTAGTTTTAGACCTCAATAATTGTTATTTAGTGCCAAGTTTGAGCATGAACATTGTATCTGGATCTCGTTTAATACGAGATGGCTACTCATTTAAATCCGAGAATAATGGTTGTTCTATTTATATGAGAGATATGTTTTATGGTCATGCCCCGATGGTCAATGGTTTATTCTTAATGAATCTCGAATGTGATGTTACACATATTCATAGTGTGAATACCAAAAGATGTAAAGTTGATAACGATAGTCCCACATACTTGTGGCACTTCCGCCTTGGTCACATTGGTGTCAAGCGCATGAAGAAGCTCCATGCTGATGGACTTTAGAGTCTCTCGATTATGAATCATTTGACACATGCGAACCATGCCTCATGGGCAAATGACCAAGACTCCGTTCTCGGAACAATGGAGCGAGCAACCAGCTTATTGGAAATCATACATACTTGATGTATGCGGTCCAATGAGCGTTGAGGCTCATGGAGGATATCGTTATGTTCTCACTCTCCGACGACTTGAGTAGATATGGGTATGTCTACTTGATGAAACACAAGTCTGAGACCTTCGAAAAGTTCAAGGAATTTCAGAATGAGGTAGAGAATCAACGTGACCGAAAGATAAAGTTCCAACGATCAGATCATGGAGGAGAATATTTAAGTCATGAATTTGGTACGCACTTAAGGAAATGTGGACTCGTTTCACAAATCATGCCGCCTGGAACACCTCAGCGTAACGGTGTGTCCGAATGTCGTAATCGCACTCTATTGGATATGGTGCGATCTATGATGTCTCTTACCGATTTACCGCTATCATTTTGGGGATACGCACTAGAGACAGCTACATTCACTTTAAATAGGGCTCTGTCTAAATCCGTTGAGACGACACCGTATGAATTATGGTTTGGGAAGAAATCTAAGCCGTCGTTTCTAAAAGTTTGGGGATGCGATGCTTATGTCAAGAAACTTCAACCTGAAAAGCTCAAACCCAAGTCGGAAAAATGCGTCTTCATAGGATACCCTAAGGAAACCATTGGGTATACCTTCTACCTTAGATCGGAAGGCAAGATCTTTGTTGCCAAGAACGGATCCTTTCTGGAAAGAGAGTTTCTCTCGAAAGGAGTAAGTGGGAGGAAAGTAGAACTCGATGAAGTACTACCTCTTGAACCGGAAAGTAGTGCAGCTTGGGAAAATGTTCCTGTGGTGCCTATACCGACTGGAGAGGAAATTAATGATGATGATCAAGGTACTTCGGATCAAGTTGCTACTGAACTTCGTAGGTCTACAAGGACACGTTCCACGCCAGAGTGGTATGGCAACCCAGTCCTGGAAATCATGTTGTTAGACAACGGTGAACCTTCAACTATGAAGAAGCGATGGCGGGCCCAGATTCCAACAAATGGCTTGAAGCCATGCAATCCGAGATAGAATCCATGTATGAAAACAAAGTATGGACTTTGACAGACTTGCCCGATGATCAGCGAGCGATAGAAAACAAATGGATCTTTAAGAAGAAGACGGACACGGATGGTAATGTTACCATCTATAAAGCTCGACTTGTCGCTAAGGGTTATCGGCAAGTTCAAGGGGTTGACTACGATGAGACTTTCTCTCCCGTAGCGAAGCTGAAGTCCGTCCGAATCATGTTAGCAATTGCCGCATACTATGATTATGAGATATGGCAGATGGACGTCAAAACGGCATTCCTTAACGGCTATCTTAAGGAAGAACTGCATATGATGCAGCCGGAAGGTTTTGTCGACCCTAAGAATGCTAACAAGGTATGCAAGCTCCAACGATCCATTTATGGACTGGTGCAAGCATCTCGAGTTGGAACATTCGCTTTGATGAGATGATCAAAGCGTTAGTTTATGCAGACTTATGGAGAAGCCTCGTTTACAAGAAAGTAAGTGGAGCAATCGTAGCATTTCTCATATTATATGTAGATGACATCCTCTTGATGGGAAATGATATAGAACTCTTGGACAACATTAAGGCCTACTTGAATAAGTGTTTTCAATGAAGGACCTTGGAGAAGTTGTTACATATTAGGCATCAAGATCTATAGGATAGATCGAGACGCCTCATAGGTCTTTCACAAAGCACATACCTTGATAAGATATTGAAGAAGTTCAATATGGATCAGTCCAAGAAAGGGTTCTTGCCTCAGACACAAGGTGTGAGATTGAGCTCGCTCAATGCCCGACCACGGTAGAAGATAAAGAAGAGATGAGTGTCATCCCTATGCCTCAGCCATAGGATCTATTATGTATGCATGCTGTGTACCGCACCTGATGTAAACCTTGCCGTAAGTTTGGTAGGAAGGTACCAAAGTAATCTCGCAAGGAACACCGGACAGCGGTCAAGAATATCCTGAAGTACCGAAAAGGACTAAGGATATGTTTCGCTTATGGAGGTGACGAAGAGCTCGTCGTAAGGGTTACGCCGATGCTAGCTTCGACACGATCTGGATGACTCTCACCACAAACCGGATATGTGTATATGTTGAATCGTGGAGCAGTCACCTGGTGCGATTTAAAGCGAGCGTCGTGGCGGATCTACATGTGAAGCGGAGTACATGGCAGCCTCGGAGGCAGCACATGAAGCAATATGGATGAAGGAGTTCATCACCGACCTAGAGTCATACCCAATGCGTCGGGGCCAATCACTCTCTTCTGTGACAACACCGAGCTATTGCCCTTGCCAAGGAGCCCAGGTTTCACAAGAAGACTAGGCACATCAAGCGTCGTTTCAACTCCATCCGTGAAAATGTTCAAGAAGGAGACATAGATATTTGCAAAGTACATACGGATCTGCATGTCGCAGATCCGTTGACTAAACCTCTTCCGCGAGCAAAAGATGATCAACACCAGAACTCTATGGGTGTTCGATTCATCAAAATGTAACTAGATTATTGACTCTAGTGCAAGTGGGAGACTGTTGGAAATATGCCCTAGAGGCAATAATAAAAGGATTATTATTATATTTCCTTGTTCATGATAATTGTATTTTATTCATGCTATAATTTTATTATCCGGAAATCGTAATACACGTGTGAATACATAGACCACAACATGTCCCTAGTGAGCCTCTAGTTGACTAGCTCGTTGATCAACAAATAGTCATGGTTTCCTGACTATGGACATTGGATGTCATTGATAACGGGATCACATCATTAGGAGAATGATGTGATGGACAAGTCCCAATGCTAAGCATAGCACAAGATCGTGTAGTTCGTTTGCTAGAGCTTTTCCAATGTCAAGTATCTTTTCCTTAGACCATGAGATCGTGTAACTCCCGGATACCGTAGGAGTGCTTTGGGTGTACCAAACGTCACAACATAACTGGGTGACTATAAAGGTATACTACGGGTTCTCCGAAAGTATCTGTTGGGTTGACACGGATCAAGACTGGAATTTGTCACTCCGTATGACGGAGAGGTATCTCTGGGCCCACTCGGTAATGCATCATCATAATGAGCTCAAAGTGACCAAGTGTCTGGTCACGGGATCATGCATTACGGTACGAGTAAAGTGACTTGCCGGTAACGAGATTGAACGAGGTATTGGGATACCGACGATCGAATCTCGGGCAAGTAACGTACCGACTGACAAAGGGAATTGTATACGGGGTTGCTTGAATCCTCGACATCGTGGTTCATCCGATGAGATCATCGAGGAGCATGTGGGAGCCAACATGGGTATCCAGATCCCGCTGTTGGTTACTGACCGGAGAGTCGTCTCTGTCATGTCTACGTGTCTCCCAAACCCGTAGGGTCTACACACTTAAGGTTCGGTGACGCTAGGGTTATTAGGAAGACTTGTATGTGATTACCGAATGTTGTTCGGAGTCCCGGATAAGATCATGGACGTCACGAGGAGTTTCGGAATGGTCCAGAGGTGAAGATTTATATATGGGAAGTTGTCATACGGTCACCGGAAAGGTTTGGGGGCATATCGGTATTGTACCGGGGCCACCGGAGGGGTTTCGGGGGTCCACCGGGAGGGGCCACCTCTCTCGGAGGGCCTCATGGGCCGTAGTGGGCAGGGAACCAGCCCCTGGAGGGCTGGGCGCATTCCCCCCTTGGGCCCATGCGCCTAGGTTGGGGGGGAAACCCTAGTGGGGGTGCCCCCTTGCTTGGGGGACAAGCCCCCTCCCCTTGGCCGCCCCCCCTCTAGATCTCATCTAGAGGGGGCCGGCCCCCTTCCCCCTTCCCCTATAAATAGAGGGGCGAGGGGAGGGCTGCACACAACATCCAAGGCGCAGCCCCTCCCCTACCCAACACCTCTCCTCCTTCGTTAAGAGCTTGGCGAAGCCCTGACGGAGTACTGCCTCTCCACCACCACCACGCCGTCGTGCTGCTGCTGGAGCTCTCTTCCTCAACCTCTCCCTCCACCTTGCTGGATCAAGGCGCGGGAGACGTCTCCGCTCCGTACGTGTGTTGAACGCAGAGGTGCTGTTCGTTCAGCACTAGGATCATCGGTGATTTGGATCACGACGAGTACGACTCCCTCAACCCCGTTCTCTTGAACGCTTCCGCTCGCGATCTACAAACGTATGTAGATGCACTCCTTTCTCTCGTTGCTAGATGAACTCATAGATTGATCTTGGTGAAAGCGTAGAATTTTTTTATTTTCTGCAACGTTCCCCAACAGGTAGTACAAGAGTAGATCTACCACGAGATCGTAGAGGCTAAACCCTAAAAGCTAGCCTATGATAGTATGATTATAATTATGATCGGCCTTCTAAGGACCAACCTCTCCGGTTTATATAGACACAGAGAGGGCTAGGGTTTACATTGAGTCGGTTACAAGGAAGGAAATATAATATCCGGATCGCCAAGCTTGCCTTCCACGCTAAGGAAAGTCCCATCCGGACACGGGTCGAAGTCTTGAGTCTTGTATCTTCACGCTTCAATAGTCCGGACGATGTATATAGTCCGGCCGTCCGGATACCCCCTAATCCAGGACTCCCTCAGGGGGCACCACACACGGCTAAGAGATCAATGATCAACTTGTGTGTCTATGGGGTGCCCCTCCCCCGTATATAAAGGATTGGAGGAGGGGGGAGGGCCAACCCTCTATGGCGCGCCCTGGAGGAGTCCTACTCCCACCGGCAGTAGGATCCCCCCCACCTTCCCTAGTTGGACTAGGAGAAAAGGAAGGGGGAGAGAGGGAGGAAGGAAAGGGGGCACCCCCCTCCTAGTCCAATTCGGACCAGAGGGAGAGGGGGCGCGCGGCCTGCCCTGGTCTCCTCTCTCTCTCTCCACTATGGCCCAATAAGGCCCATACACTTACCGAGGGGTTCCGGTAACCTCCTGGTACTCCGGTAAAATCCCGATTTCACCCGAAACTATTTCGATGTCCAAATATAGGCTTCCAATATATCGATCATTATGTCTCGACCATTTCGAGACTCCTCGTCATGTCCGTGATCATATTCGGGACTCCGAACTACCTTTGGTACATCAAAACACATAAACTCATAATACCGATCGTCACCGAACGTTAAGCGTGCGGACCCTACGGGTTCGAGAACTATGTAGACATGACCGAGACACGTCTCTGGTCAATAACCAATAGCGGAACCTGGATGCTCATATTGGCTCCTACATATTCTACGAAGATCTTTATCGGTCAAACCGCATAACAACATACATTGTTCCCTTTGTCATCGATATGTTACTTGCCCGAGATTCGATCGCTGGTATCTCAATACCTAGTTCAATCTCGCACGCAAGTCTCTTTACTCGCTCAAGAATACATCATCCCACAACTAACTCATTAGTTGCATTGCTTGCAAGGCTTATATTGATGTGCATTACCGAGAGGGCCCAGAGATACCTCTCCGACAATCGGAGTGACAAATCCTAATCTTGATCTATGCCAACTCAACAAGTACCATCAGAGACACCTGTAGAGCACCTTTATAATCACCCTGTTACGTTGTGGCGTTTGGTAGCACACAAAGTGTTCCTCCGGTATCCGGGGGTTGTATAATCTCATAGTCATAGGAATATGTATAAGGGCCTGTTCGGGAACTCTCCAACTACCAACTCCCATAACTCTAGATCTGGATTTTACCCGAACGCTCCAACTCTAGGAGTTACGGGAGGGAAGCTGGCGATTTGCTACGTGCAAATTTCGTGGAGTTGCGGAGTTGGAAATCTGGAGCTCCACGAAAACCGTGAAGCGGGAGTTGTGAAATATTACACTGATGTGCCACCGCAAAGTGAATCGGCTGATACCGGTTCGATCGAGCCTCGCTCCTTTCACCGTCGCACCCATCCCCGACTAGCTACACCCGACCAGGCCATGGGCCCAGTTCGTATTTCCCACATCGTTTTGCATTGACAGCCCGCTGCAGATGGGCCACATAGATGCAATTTTATGGGCTTCGGTGCGCTCCCTCGTGCAAGCGAGAAGCCACCACACCGAACGGATCGCTCGCTCCGGGGTCTCAAGCAAGAAGCTGGCATTCGATTCCCGGAGTAGGAGTTGAGGAGTTTTCGTCCACGGAGGGCTCCCGAACAGGCCCTAAGTCATGAAGAAAGAAATAGCAATATACTAAACGATCAAATGCTAAGCTAATGGAATGGGTCAAGTCAATCACATCATTCTCTAATGATGTGATCCCATTAATCAAATGACAACTCATGTCCATGGTTAGGAAACTTAACCATCTTTGATTCAACGAGCTAGTCAAGTAGAGGCATACTAGTGACACTCTGTTTGTCTATGTATTCACACATGTACTAAGTTTCCGCTTAATACAATTCTAGCATGAATAATAAACATTTATCATGATATAAGGAAATATGAATAACAACTTTATTATTGCCTCTAGGGCATATTTCCTTCATCAACTATGTGAAGGATCATAAGAAAAAGAATTACAATCAAAATAGCAAAAGTTCCCCTTCAAAGCCACATGGTAAAGCTTCCTATCAGCATCAGCATCAGCAGAAGTCTTTTCCAGTAGACAAGGATACATGTCTCCATTGTAAGAAGACCGGGCATCACAAGAAAGACTGCCCTGATTGGCTAAAGTCAATCATGGCAAAAAGAGGTAACAATATAGTTTCCTTTGTAAATGAATCCTTGTATACACATTTTTCGAAATCTACTTGGTGGATTGACTCAGGAGCAACTGTTCATGTTGCAAATTCTTTACAGGGATTCCATTCGACGCGGACTATGCAAAGAAGCGAAAGATGCATTGAAGTGGCAAACGGAGTTGAAGCAGAAGTTGCAGCTGTCGGCGACATCTCCTTGGAGCTAGCTGATGGATTCAAGCTTCTACTTAGAGATGTTTTATATGTTCCATCATGTCATAGAAACTTGATTAATGTTTCATGTTTGGACAAAGATAATTATGAATGTTATTTTGGACTTGGCAAGTGTGCCATATGGTTTAATAATGCTTATGTGGGTGATGCTTTACTACACGATGAGCTTTATTTATTATCACTACTTGAAAAAGTGCACTCTGTGTGTAATGTGAATGAGCATGTCGCATCGAATAAAGAACAAAAGAAAAGAAAGAGAACATACGACTCATCGAAATTATGGCACTATCACTTGGGCCATATTTCCAAGGGAAGAATAGAAAGATTAGTCAAAAGTGAAATTGTTCATTCGTTAGAATTCTCAGACTTAGAACAATGCATAGATTGCATTAAAGAAAAGTATATAAAACAAATCAAAAAAGGTGCAATCCATAGCACACGCACACTAGAAATCATTCACACTGACGTTTGTGGACCATTTCAGGTGAAAAGTGTGGATGGATATGACTCATTCATAACATTCACAGATGACTACTCTCGCTATGGATATATTTATCCAATCAAAGAAAGATCTGAAGCGTTGGATAAATTTAAGATATTCAAAGCTGAAGTTGAAAATCAGCGTGATAAAAGAATAAAGATAGTAAGATCCGACCGTGGGGGAGAGTACTACGGTCGGCACACTCCATATGGCCAAGTCCCTGGACCTTTTGCAAAGTTCTTGCAGGAGACATAGCGTAGTAGCCTAGTATTCAATGCCGGGCGAGCCTCAGCAAAATGGAGTAGCTGAAAGGCGCAACTGTACACTTATGGATGTGGTGCGTAGCATGATGAGTTACTCCACCTTGCCATTGGGATTATGGATGGAGGCGCTTAAAACCGCCATTTACATTCTCAATAGAGTACCAAGCAAGTCGGTGCTCAAAACACCGTACGAGCTATGGACGGGAAGAGTGCCCTCCCTACAACACTTTAGGGTGTGGGGGTGCCCTGCTTAGGCCAAAATGTTTAATCCAAACATTGTAAAGTTAGATCCCAAAACAATGAGTTTCCACTTCATTGGCTATCCAGATAGATCAAAGGGTTTTCATTTCTACTGTCCAGACAGATATACAAAGTTTGTAGAAACAAGACATGCAGTCTTCTTAGAGGACGAAATGATGAGGGGGAGCATAATAGCTTGGAAAATTGATCTTGAGGAGAAGAGGGTGCATTCACCCAATCCGATGATTCAGGAGCCATTTTTCTCACTACTAGTTGCAACTCCACCCATGACAACTATGGGAGTAGACCCGAAACCTGTCCGTCAGGAGCCTGCTGAACCCGTTGTTGATCATGAAAGGAGGTGCAGCAGCAAATCTTACAATAATTGGCAGGAATTGAGGCACATAATGTGCCAGAAACTGAGGCCCTTAGAAGGTCTACAAGACACAAAAAGTTAGCTATTTCTACTGATTATAAAGCTTATAACTCGGAAATAGTTCATACAGAAAAAGATCCCACCTCATATGAAGAAGCCATGAGAAGCCCTCATTCATCGAAGTGGATGAAGGCAATGGAAGACGAGATGAAATCGATGAGTTCCAAAGATGTTTGGAACTTAGAGGAAATTCCTAAAGGAGCCAAAACAGTAGGCTACAAATGGGTCTACAAAACAAAGTATGACCCTAACGGGAATGTAGAAAAATATAAAGCCCGACTTGTGGCAAAAGGATTTACACAAAGAGAAGGGATAGACTATAATGAGACTTTTTTCCCAGTCTCATGTAAGATTCCTTCAGAATCATAATGGCGTTAGTTGCGCATTTTGATTTAGAGTTACATCAAATGGATGTAAAGGCGGCATTTCTGAATGGTGATTTAAAAGAAAAGGTCTACATGGAACAACCCAAGGGTTTTATCATGGAAGGCAAGGAAAATATGGGATGCCACTTGAAGAAATCCATTTATGGATTAAGGCAAGCCTCTAGACAGTGGTATCTAAAGTTTAATCAAACGATTAAAAGTTTTGGATTTAAAGAAAATATTGAGGATAACTGCATTTATGCAAGGTTTAAAAATGGGAAATATATTTTCATAATCTTGTATGTGGATGATATCTTGCTTGCTAGCAGTGATGTTAGTCTACTACAAGAAACAAAGAAGTTCTTATCCTCAAATTTTGATATAACAGATCTTGGTGAGGCATCATATGTTTTGGGCATAGAGATTCACCGGGATAGGAACAATGGAGTCTTAGGACTATCGCGGAAAGCATATTTGGAAAAGGTTCTTCAAAAGTATAATATGCATGCGAGTAAAGCCACACCTGCTCCAATAGTCAAGGGCGATAGTTTTGGGAAATTCCAATGTCCCAAGAACCAGTACGAGATCGATCAAATGAAAGCAGTACCATATGCTTTGGTTGTTGGAAGCTTACAGTATGCACAAGTGTGCACTCGCCCTGACTTAGTTTTTATCATCGGGGTACTCGATAGATATCAATAAAATCCAGGCATTGAGCACTGGAAGATGGTAAAGAAAGCATTGCGTTATGCGCAAGGCACGAAGGACTACATGTTCAGATATATGAGATGTGATCCCTAGAGATAAAAGGGTATTCAGACGCAGATTTTGCGAGGGATAGAGATGATAGAAAATCCACGTCAGGATACGTATTCACTCTCGCTGGGGGAGCTATTTCGTGGAAAAGCTCCAAACAGTCGATAGTTGCAGCATCCACGATGTATGCAGAATTTATTGCGTGCTTTGAGGCCACGGGGCAGGTGATACGGCTAAAGAAATTTATACCCGACTTGAAAGTGGTAGATTGTCTTCATAAACCACTAAAGATGTACTGTGACAACCAGCCCACAGTATTCTACGCTCACAACAACAAGTCGAGTAATGCTTCCAAAACAATAGAGATAAGGTATTATGTTGTGAAAGATAAAATCCAGGATCACACTATAAGTATCGAGCATATAAGGACAAAGGATATGCTTGCGATTCGCTTACGAAAGGCTTACCACCCAACGTGTTCAAGGAACACTTAGCCGGCATGGGTTTAAGGAAAAGCCTATGATTCCTGGATCATGAGAGGCCCGAAAGGAACAAAATTTGTTTCTGAACAAAACGTATGTTGTAGCTGTATGATTCTATCGGCAATTAAGCTGTGACGATGAAACATGCTCTATGTATCAATATGTGATGAAACAAATAAACTAGAAAGTATAAGATTAAAAGTAAAGTTGAGATCAAGGGGGAGAATGTTAGGTTGATATCTCTCCCGTTCGAGCCCAACGGGTCGAATGGGTCCTTGCATCGCGCCTTGATCGGGGGCGCCCAGCCAAATCGTGGTTGGTGGGCCCCTGTGACCCGTGCTATATAAACAGAGGTGGGGGTCGGAGCATGATATACGAAGTTAATCGCTGCCACAAACCTCACCGACACAGAGTGAAGGTAAGGTTAGTGTGGTGCTCACGGGAAGCTCCACCACCGCCGCCATCCACTCTCTGCCATCACCGCCGTCGCCATCCACCATGGCCACCTCGGCGGGATCATCGACATAGAGTGAAGGTAGGACTACCAGATTGATCTGACCTACCCGATCCATGAGGTCTATCAGTTCCCACTTCTACACAAAAACCACACAATCTGTTTATGTTAGCTCGTCCCAACTACAATTATACGCCCAGTGATCTGAATGCAGCTCAAACCAATAAGGGGAACGAAATATGCAGAGCGGAAGCTAAGTATACCTGATGAGTGCTCTGTACTTACCTTAGATGGGTACTCCGTACACACGATGGATTCCGAGAAGGGCGGAGATACACGCCCTGCCATGGTTGTGGCTGCTCCTCCACGGCCGCCACGCTGCTGCGAGTTGGAGGTGTAGGAGCTGCCGTCAGTTGGTAGCACCAGGGAGGTGGAGGGGGTCAGACGTGGGGGTGGGAAGCGCGCGGGCGCCGCGCGTCGCTGCGAGCCTGGCACGGCTGTCGTCTGTTATCTAACCCGTCCACCTGCTTCTCCTCCTCCGGCACATAGTAGCCGGAAACAGGGAACGGTAGGCCGTCCCTCGATCCCGATTCATCGACCTGGAATCGGATTCGGGAACGAGGTCGGATTCAGTACGATTCGATGAAGATTCGGCGTCCCCGCAGCCTGCTCCTCGATTCAGGTTCAAGGATCCAACAGCCAAAACGTGAGGCATAATTTACTCAGGTCGTCGTTTCTTTTTTCAAGGACTCCTCGTTCTTCCTCCAGTCCATTAATTGCAAGGAATCCATTAACAGCAAGGAATGCCGACCGTCAGGGAGTCCTCGTTCTTCAGGAACTGCGTTCCTCGACCCATGGTACCGTACCTGGTTCATCGTACTCAAACGGATTGGATCGTGTTCCTGCTATAAAAAAAATCATTCGAGAGATGTATACCCTCGTTGTACCCTATTTTTTTCAGCCACCGACTCTCGTCCCTCGATCCCGTTCCTCGTTCCCACCGTACCGGAAACATGGCAACTATGCTCCGGCACTGCGACGAAGGGGAGCGCCGCCAGCGAGCATCAAGATTGGTGCACTTGATCTAACAGCCCTGGATGCGTTCGCTGGAAAAACGTTTTAAGGGATCGTCAGCCAGATAGCATTTTTCAAAATTATAGAAGATAAAAAAGGCCTCAGAGTGATTTTGGTAAAAGAAAATCTTCAGACCTGAATAATCTGGTGACGGATTGTCCTTCAAGAAGATATAGAAATTATTGTGCACGCGTACTACTCAGCAAGTAGCATTACACGTCTAAATATCTCATATCTGACTGAAAGGGAAGCATCATATCTTGCTCTCTTCGACCCAAGATTCAGAAAGTAGGTGCGGAGCTCGACTGCAGCACTCGGCGCGTCAGAGTATGCGGCAGCCTCTTCACCCCAATCCCGCCCGTTGAAAATGACTGCTCGCTCAGCTACAAAGATCTTGACAACAAGATTCAGAACTCTCTACACCACATCTTGTAGACGGAACGTAAGGCATCAGAGTCAGACCACATCTTCTGGATTGCTCGCTGCAGTTCCGGTCACCTCGTCGATCTCGACATCGCTTTCTCTGTTGAAGTCATGGCACGTGAAGGTATATTTCCTTTTTCTGGAACCCTTCGCAAGCCGTCTCAACCAATCGAGTATCAGTGTTTTTCTTTTCTCTAAGGCGCAGAGTATCAGTTTTGATTTTCTCATTTTCGTGTTCCTCTTTGCAGTATCAAACTGCATGTACGTTTCAGGAAGGGAAGAAAACAGTCGCATAAAATTGTTTCATAATTGAGTGCTGGATTGGAAACAGCTTCAAAGTGGAAACTTTGCAAAGGGGAAAAATATAATCTACAGACTCAAAACAGAGCAGAATCGGATGGGGAATCATTTATCGACACTAGCTAGCTAGTAGCTCCAGAGCGCGACATCTGCTCCGCCATCGCCGTTGTCCCGGTACGCGTCTATGATGGTGGCCGTCGACGGCGGGTCCATGAGCAGCGCCTCCGCGAGGCTCACGTAGTACGAGCCCAGGTCCATTTCCGGGAACAGGTCAAGCCTGAACATCTCGATGTCCATTGTAGCCAGCACCTCGAACTCTCCATCGGCGGAAGCTTCCGACGTCTCCGACGAATCGGCACTGTCGGACTCAGACGACGATTGTGCATGAGCGCTAGATGGGGTCTCCTCGGCAACGGTCCTGGCTATCAGGCCATTGGCAGCCTCCCGTTGCTGGAAATCCGCGACGGCCTGGAGGGCCGCGCGCCGGACGTCGGCGAGGTCGGAGAGCGCGGACGGCACGGCGAGCAGCCACGCCGAGTCGGCGAAGTTGAGGCACCTGGCGGAGCGGCCGCCAAGTGCGAGCATGGCGGCGTCGTTCGCGCGGGCGGCGGCCTCGGCGGTCAGGTACGTCCCGAGCCAGAGCCGAGCGCCACGCTTGCCGGGGACGCGCACCTCGCAGACCCAGCGTCCCGCGTTGCCCCTGCGCCGCACGCCGCGGTACACCGGGTGCCGCGTCTCCCGGAACTTGGTGCGCCCCGCGGGGCGCTTGGCCGGCGACGCCCGCCCCGATGCGTGCTCGGGCGAGGATGACACGGACGAGGACGGGGAGGAGCCGGAAAGATCCATGCCCATGTCCATGGCTAACGCCGGAGTGCTCGGTAACGAGCAGTCGAGCTTGGTGCTTGAGCTTAGTGAGCTTAGCCGTGGGATGCTTGAGCTTGAGTGAGAGTGTTCGGTTATCGGTGTTACTAACATCTGTGGAGTGTGTGGGACGTATTTATAGGTATGTGTCGTGTTGAGCTTCAAGCGTACTACTACAGTATATGAACGCGCTTTGGACAGCAGCTGGGTAGTACGTGGCCCTTATTCTAGTCGATTTAGTGCCTTTTTGTCCTGCGACCCATGTGAGATCGACGCGTGGCGAATTGCAGCGTGTTTTTTTAAGGTGCCAATTGCAGCGTGTTAAGCAAAGACAGCTTGCAGCATTTTTCTCTAGACTAGAGGAAGGCAGCTTCCTTTTTTTTAGTGGAGGCAGCTTCCTTCTTGGGTAGCGGTAAATTGGGCTCCAGCTGCCCATGGAGGCCCAGCGACGGATATTCGCTTATCCTTTCCGGGTTTCATGGTTCGAGGGCACGCTTAAAAAAAACTGGAGGCAAAAAGCGCCACCTAGCCTGAAAGTTTGTCTTCTCTTATTTAAAAAATGGTCTCTTAACACAATATGCCTCATCATGCTTTTAGAAATGCCTAGGCATATTGTGCTAAGAAGATAATACTAAGAGATAACTCATTATAGACATATTTTTATTGTCATCTCATGCATGCAAGGCTTAAGAAAAGATTGTCTTATCAACCATTGTGCATGACCTACCGGTGGGAAGAAGACAGTGGAATAAAAACATCGCATGTTGTTATTATTACTAGTAATTGGCACGTGCTTTGCACGTTTATAGCATGCATGTCAACGATTCATGTTGACTTCTTCAATTTTTAAATAGCTATAACTTATTATTTATTTTTCCTAGTCATGCAACCATTTATGCTTTCCATTATCTATAACTCTTTTTGGGATGTTGCTTTCCATTAGCTTTAGATGTTTTCTAGCAACTATTTATGTTTTTTTAGCAAAGTTCTGGCATCAACGCATCGGACATCATCTTATTTCGTAAAATATATATGCTTGATAAACGTGTAGCACTTGACTATAATTATCTTTTTTTTGCTTATATACAATTTCTTATGTCGCATTTTCCCTTTCTTTGAGTGTATATTGTGGAAACTATCATGTCGATGCGGATCGTTGGAACATGGCGGCCAATGCATCCGAATTGAAAAATCAATTAAAAAATAAAGATTCAAAACTTTCTGAAACTTATTTAACTAACATGACCTAGCATAATACTCGTGTAAAAAGTTTCACGGATGAATGACTGCCATGGTATCCTCAGAAATAAAAACCCTTAAGTCCAAAAAATATGAATAGTAACTTTTATATAGTACGTATCAGTTTTGTTTTTCCCTGTCCAGGGCACCACGCTTACACGTGCAATGCATGTCTTACATTTTTTTGTTTTTTTAGAAACTTGCCCAATGTAAGTATTGATTTTTTTAGGCAATTTAGCAAGTATTGCTGATGTAGAGTATGGAAGCCCAGCCTCATGACATGGAGAAGAATTTGCAAATTCTGCCTTGGGCTTAGCACGTCCTCCAATCTGCAACATGGCCCAAGATGTATCACGTATTGGGCCTCTTTTCTGGAAGTGGGAGGCGATGGTTCCAGAACACCGTGGAGGTTGTTATGTTCTACTGTTCATCACGAATCCCACAGCTGTCAGCCGTTAGATTTAGCACACCAACGGTTATGATTGATGCTCCAGATCTAATTCAAAACTGGTACGCTATATAGTAGTATAGATTATTATTATTTGAAAAAGGCCAAAGGCTATACAAATAGCAGAAAAAATACATCTAAATTCGCCATTTGTTCACAAATGCAAATTATATGTGAACGGAGGTATTAGTATACAGTAGACTGCAAAGACAAATTACAATCTTCTGGAAGTACTTCAAATTTATTCAAAATTAAAAGGTGAAAGGCCAGAGAGTGAGTTTGGCAAAGAGATACTTCACACCTCAATAATCTGGTCAAGGGCTGCCCTTCGAGAAGATTTAGGAATTATCGAGCACACGTACTAGTTAGTCCTCAACAAGTGGAATTACACGTCTAAATATCTAGCTAAGGAACGGTGCAGAGAACCCATGAGGTGGTCATTCATCAAAGGAGATACAAAGGAGCTCGGGCGATGGAAAAAGTTTGAAGAATATTGGGTGTAAGCTAATAAAGATGGAGCGATGTCAACACACCAAGGCACGGGAGGGGGAGGAGCTGTCCTCAGAGACAACCATGTCGACTTCATGGCGTGTCTTGCCATTTTTTCCCCTTCTACTCACGACGTAGAGGTGCCCAAGCTTATGACTTGTCGTGGGGCTCTCCTCTTGGCACAAGAACTTAATGTTCAAAGGGTTATCCTCGAGACAGGTTCTCAAGTGCCGTCGAGTAAGACCATGAATGGGCAAAAATATCTCTCATCCAATGGGCAAATAGTTTAGGAGATTAAAGAGTTATTTAGTTTTTTTTTGTGAAGCATAGAGTTGTTTGGGTATGACGATCGGCGAACATAGTCACACAAGGGTTGCATTAGATCTCTGTAAAACCTGTCTCAGTTTGTCTCATGAGTGTGTTAGCATGGAGATTGCATTCGGAGGGGCTATGAACATTGAATAAAGTAGCAACGTTTTCCCCTCAAGAAAAAAAAAACTAGCTAAAGTGAGGCATCTAAACACAAACACAAGGAGGATTTAGGAAGGAGGTGCAGAGCGCGACTGCAGGACTCACCGCGTGAGTGTGTGGCAGCCTCTGCACCCCGGTGCCCGCCCACTGAAAAAATGACTGCTCGCAGGCTCTACAAAGATCTTGGCAAGAAGATTCAGAGCTCCCGATGCATTAACCTGTTGGGCCGGAGACCAGATCGACCCGAATTAGGAGCAGCTTCAGCTTATTAGCTAGAGTACGTACATAGTCTTTTTCCAAAATAGGAAAACTTTGTAACAGGGGAAAATAGCTACAGAGTCAAAACAAGCCAGCTGCGAATTATGGACACTACCTTTTTTTTTTGCGGGAGGGATTATCGACACTAGTACTCCCTCCGTAAACTAATATAAGAGCGTTTAAAAAAACGCTCTTATATGAGTTTACGGAGGGAGTACTAGCTAGTAGCTCCAGAGCGCGACATCAGCTCCGTCGTCGCCGTTGTCCCAGTACGAGTCGATGATGGCCACCGTCGACGGCGGGTCCACGAGCAGCGCCTCCGCGAGGCTCGCGTAGTACGAGCACAGGTCCATTTCCGGGAACAAGTCAAGCCTACTGAACATATCGGTGTCCACTGCGACAGGCACCTCGAACTCTGCATCGGCACAAGGTTCCGACGTCTCCGACGAACCGGCACTGTCAGACTCAGACGACGATTCTTCAGGAGCGCCACAGGAGGCCTCTTCGGTGACAGTGGCGGTGAGGGAGCCGTTAGCAGCCTCTCGTCTCTGGAAATCCGCGACGGCCTCGACCGCCGCACGCCGGACGTCGGCGAGATCGGAGTGCGCGGACGGCACGGCGAGCAACCACGCGGAGTCCGCGAAGTTGAGGCACGCGGCGGAGCGGCCGCCCAGGGCAAGCATGGCGGCGTCGTTCGCGCGCGCTGCGACCTCAGCCGTGGCGTACGTCCCGAGCCAGAGCCTCGCGCCGCGCTTGCCGGGGACGCGCACCTCGCAGACCCATCGTTCGGCGTTGCCCCGGCGCCGCACGCCGCGGTACACCGGGTGCCGCGTCTCCCTGAACTTGGTGCGCCCCGCGGGGCGCTTGGCCAGCGACGTCCGCCCCGCCGCGTGCTCGGGCGAGGACGATACCGACGAGGAGGACGGGGAGGAGCTCGAGACCTCAAGGCCCATGTCCATGGCTACCGGCGGAGTGCTCGGTGATTGGCTGGTGGATTCTTGCTTGAGCAGTCGAGCTTGGCGCTTGAGCTTACTGAGGACTGAGGAGTGTGAGATGCTTGTTGCTCTTGAGCGAGAGCGTGGGAGACTTATTTATAGGTATGCGTGATGCTGGAGGTTGAAGTGTATGAACGCGCTTGGGACGGCGGTAGGGATGCGGTGTCCGGACAGCTGGTGACAAAGGGACCGTGGGGTGATAGCGTCGTGTGACTTTTCTCCTGGTGGGCGTGTGGGGGGCTTTTGGCTTTGCAGTGTTAAACAAAAAGGGCAACTTCCTGATGGCTTAACAGTGTTGATGCAGCGGTGATTGCCTTGCCTGATTGGTCCGCCGGCTGATCGGCCGCAAAGAGAAGACAGCAGTCACTGCTGAATGGGGTCGTCTGGTTCCCCGAGGTCTACGGAGGCTGAAGGCAGAAAGGGGCTGAATTTTTTTCAGTTGCAATCTGTGTGTAGGTGGCTCGCTTTGCAGAAATACGGCACCGAGCACAGAGTGAAGGGCCTTAGAGCATCTTCAGCTGCAATGATCAAATTTCACCCCTCGAACGCCCACGGACGCGGCCGGTTAGTGACCAGGCGTGTCCGTTTTGAGTCCCTATTTACCATCCGCGTAGCCACATTTTTTATTTTTATTATCATAATGTACGATCACTTGCACGTGATTTGTGGAGGTGAAGAAAGAGAAATAAAAGAATGAATAAAGAAAGAGAAAAGGTGGTCCGAGGTGGGGTCGCGTTTTATGTGGCGGAATGTTCGGGCGCGTCCGCGAGCCCTCATATCCTCCCCATATTTAAGATGAATATGAGGGTTCGCGGACAGCCCTGGCATATAGGGATGATATTAGGAGTCTGGTTGGGTCACGCTTTACCTTCTCTCTCCTGTCCGATCACAGATCGGACGTGTCCGCGGGCTTATGAGGGATGGTTTGAGGCGTCTGGCTGTAGATGCTCTCAGGATATCTTGGAGGCGGACCCTCGAACCTCCACTATATGTCCGGACAAATTTTTTTCATCCAACGAAACATGTATATGTCCGCTCAGCAGTTAGTGTCGGTGTCAAAACAGGCGGATCTCGGGTAGGGGGTCCCGAACTATGCGTCTAAGGTCGATGGTTACAGGAGACAGGGGACACGATGTTTACCCAGGTTCGGGCCCTCTCTATGAAGGTAATACCCTACTTCCTGCTTGATTGATCTTGATGAATATGAGTATTACAAGAGTTGATCTACCACGAGATCGTAATAGCTAAACCCTAGAAGCCTAGCATGTATGACTATGTTAATGAGTATCTCCTTTCCGGACTACACCCTCCGGTTTATATAGACACCGGGGGATCTAGGATTACATAGAGTCGGTTACATAAGAAGGAATCTTCATAGTTGGTCGCCAAGCTTTCCTTCCACGCCAGGGAGAGTCCAATCCGGACACGGGTACAGTCTTCCCTTCATGTCTTCACATCCCACCAGTCCGGCCCATTGACAATAGGCCGGATGCCCGAGGAGCCCTTAGTCCAGGACTCCCTCAGTAGCCCCTGAACCTGGCTTCAATGACGAGGAGTCCGCCACACAGATTGTCTTCGGCATTGCAAGGCGGGTTTCCTTTTTTCTGAACTCCAAGATAGTTTTTGGACGCGATGATAGTATCCGGACCTGTCACACACACTATACACAACCACAGAGAGAATATAATTTTACACGAGCCCAATCCGCTGACAAACTTTTGCAGCAGGACATCACGCCCGACCGGTCATAATTCCGGACCGTTTTGTGCCCGACGCTCCACGTCCCGAGACGCGGTTGCCATTGGCACGTCTTGTCAAAGCAGAGATCGTGTCCCCTTATCGTGGGATTCTCATCAATGCGGGCATGGGAAACCCAACCGTGTCGTTTATACAGGCCTTGGGAATAGGCGAGCCTTTAGGGCGAGTGGGGAGGCGCTTGATATTCGCGGCCTTTATAAGGGGATAACGATTTCTTTCTTCACCCACACCCTTTCTCTTCTTCAGCCCTTCCGTCCTTGAGCTCCAGCGCCCAAGCATTAGCTTTTCCTCGTTCGAGAAAGTACTCCAAACATGTCCGGATCCGGAGCTAGAGGCAAGTGGATGGCCTCCTCCGTTAAGAAGAAGGACATCAAGGAGCTTCGGGAGGCCGGATACCTGGCCAAGGAGATCGCTCACCGACTCCCAGTCAAAGGATGATACAAATCGTCCCTACTCCAGAGCCGCATGAGAGGGTTGTGTTTCTCACACATTTTGTCTGCGGGCTGGGATTCCCTCTCCACCCATTCGTCCGTGGACTGATGTTTTACTACGGGCTAGACTTCCATGACCTAGCCCCTAACTTCATTCTCAACATCAGGGCATTCATTGTCGTGTGCGAGGCCTTTCTCCGCATCCCGCCTCATTTCGGTCTATGGATGAAGACCTTCAATGTGAAGCCGAAGGTGGTGAGCTGTCAACAAGCAGAGTGCGGAGGCGCCATGGTGGGAAAGATGCCCAATGTTACCTGGCCCGAAGGCTCCTTCGCGGAGATGGTGAAGGGGTGGCAATCGGGGTGGTTCTACATCACCGAGCCGCGCGACACTGATTGGGCAGCGGCCCCCGAATTCCGATCCGGAATCCCGATGCGGCTCACCTCCTGGCAAGAGAGGGGCCTAACCCGGGTCCCTGATGAGCCGATGGGCTCCGTGACGCGTGCCCGTAACATGATAGACAGGAAAATCAAGCTTGTCAACGTGATCCAGGTTATGCTCGTTCGTCGGGTCCTTCCGTGCCAACACCGGACTTGCTGTCTGTGGGAGTACGATCCGGCCAAGCACCAGACGCTAATAGAACTCTTCGGCACGACGCACGAAGACATCTGGAAAGTGCTCGTCAAGGCCGGCGAGACGCCACCGCCCACGACAGAGGATCGTGGGCTCAGCTTAAAACGCCATGCTAATTCGGTAAGTTCTTTCATGTTTCCAAGGTATACCCTTTACTAGCTTATTTTGAGGATAAAGCCTAAGCCTTCCTGTCGGTGTCAAAACCGGCGGATCTCGGGTAGGGGGTCCCGAACTGTGCGTCTAGGCGGATGGTAACAGGAGACAAGGGACACGATGTTTTACCTGTGTTCGGCCCTCTCGATGGAGGTAATACCCTACTCCTGCTTGATTAATATTGATGATATGGGTAGTACAAGAGTAGATCCACCACGAGATAAGAGAGGCTAAACCCTAGAAGCTAGCCTATGGTATGATTGTTGTTCGTCCTACGGACTAAAACCCTCCGGTTTATATGGACACCGGATAGGGTTAGGGTTACACAGTAGTCGGTTACAATGGTAGGAGATCTACATATCCAGATCGCCAAGCTTGCCTTCCACGCCAAGGAAAGTCCCATCCGACACGGACGTAAGTCTTCAATCTTGTATCTTCATAGTCCAGAGTCCGCCAACGGTGATAGTTCGCTATCCGGACACCCCTAATCCAGACTCCTCAAGAGCTCCTAAACCAGGCTTCAATGACGATTTAGTCCGGCGCATATTGTCTTCGACATTGCAAGGCGGGTTCCTCCTCCGAATACTTCATAGAAGATTTTGAACACAAGGATAGTGTCCGCTCGCAAAACAAGTTCCACATACTACCGTAGAGAGAATAACTTTTGCACAGATCTGCCGACGATTCCGTGGCATGACATCACACCACCGCCAGCCTTTATACTTAATCGCTTTTACTGCTCCACCTCAGCGCTTAGCAAGGCGGTTTCCTTGGCACGCCTTATCAAAGCGTAGATCGTGCCCCTTATTCCGGGATTATCATCAATACGGACATGGTAACCCAACCGCGCCATTGATTACGGCGCTTGGGAGATAAGCGAGTTTTACCAGTCAAGGGGGACGATAGCTTCGTCCGTCCATATAAGGGATACGGATCCACCTTTTCACCCACGCCTTCTTCCTCCTTTGCCCATCCATTTCACAAGACTCGAGCTCCAGCGCCTAAGTCCGCACATCCCACCTCAACCTTCTCGAACTATGTCCGGAGCGGAGGTAAGTGGATGGCCTCCTCCGCCACGGAGGGGCACATCAAAAAGCTGCGGAAGGTCAATACTTGTCCAGCGACATCGCGACCGGCTACCCGACGAGGGGCAGCTCATTCCCACCCCAGCCCCATGAGAGGGTGGTGTTCTCACCCACTTCCTCCGCTGGACAAGGTTTTCCTCTTCACCCATTTGTCCGGGGCTCATGTTCTACTACGGCCTGATTTCCACGATCCGCCCCGAACTTCATCCTCAACATCTCGGCGCTTATCGTCAGGTGCGAGGCCTTCCTCTCAGATCCAGCCCCACTTCGCTTATGGCTTAAGATCTTCATTGTCAAGCTAAAGGTAGTGGGCGGCCGCCAAGCGGAGTGCGGAAGCGCCATGGTTGGCAAGATGGCCAAAGTCCTATGGCTCGAGGGCCTTTGTGGAGACCATAAAGGTGGCAATCGGGTGGTTCTACATCACCGAGCAGCGGACTCTCAATGGGCGGCGGCCCCGAATTCGATCCGCTTCCCACACGGCTCACATCATGGAAAGAGACGGGCCTGATGTGGGGGGATTCGAACGAGCTGTCCGGACTCCATACCTGCGTCCGAAACCTGATGGACAAGAATCTCGTGCTTGTCAACGTAATCCAGTGATGCTCATCCGCCGGATTCTCCCATGCCAACAACGGGCCTTCAAATTGTGGAGTTCGATCCGCACAAAGACCCAACTCTGAAAAGGCTCTTCAACACTACGCACGAAGACGCTCGAAGGTGCTGTTCATACGCCGAGGTTCTACATCCGCCATCAAGATCGCGGATTCAGCTCGCAGCCAAGCCAACGAGGTGTTATTTTACCCTTTATGGGACTCTTTTTCATAGTTTGACTCTATGCGGATCTAAAACTCCCTAACCTTTGACAGATCGGTCAAGACGCCCGGACAGATTAACCGTCCGGCCCTTGCCGTAAGACCCAGCGGACGCCTGATTGACGGATAGCTGGCTCCGCACCTCACGTGGTGCCGAGAAGAAGGCCACGGGACTCAAGGAGTGCCCGACGCCAGTGTTGTCGGACTCATCGTCCGACGAATCCGAGGCGGAATCCTCCTCTAAGGACAAGGAGGAGGAGAAAGAAGCCTCTCCCCCAGCGGGGGGAGAGAAGAAAAGGAAGGCCGCCTGACCGGGGAGGCCGGAGGGTCCAAGAAAGGAAGGACCTTCCTCCGACTTCTCCACCAACGCCGACAACGACGAGGAGGAGGGCCACCAAGGGCCAAGCCTCAAGCGAGATCATAAGTGTTCGGACTCCTAATAGTTCATGACTTTTTATTTGTTGCATAGTGTCTTCTAACGCTGAATATGACCATGTAGCCCGCCTAAGGACGAGCTTGCCGCTTGCCGAAGCGGCTCCTCGGGCTCGCCGGATGTGAATAGTACTTCACTTCCGACCGCCTCTCCCTCGTGTCGCCGACGACACCGCGGTGGAGTCCCAAAAGGCCCAGCCAGAGGAGGTGGTCCCGAGGCGCCGCAAGGCGACCTCCCTGACTCGGGCGGGGGGCGAGACCTCAGAGGGCTCTAAGTCCGCCTCGGTCGACTCGCATCGAACCTTCAAGGGTTTCAAGTCCGCAAACGCCCCTTCAGAAGAAGGGTAAGACTACGACGCCGGTGACCTCCGGCCCATCCAGAGGCACCGGATAGCCTGCTGGAGGCGCTTAAAGGCGCCCATCGACGAGGAGCACCGCATCGCTATGAGTGTGGTGATCCAGAAGTTCATCCGCCAAGAGCGGGCTGATCAAGCCTATACCGCCTTCTAACAGCTTTAAGGTAAGTTTAGAATATGTAAAATATTACCAAGATAGACAGAGTTCTCGATGCTTAGTTCGTGTTCGGAAAGAAAAGCCGGACTAAGGATCTAAAAAGATATACGCAGGAGTCTAACATAAGTATGTCAATATGGGAATGCAGGTCGCTGCCGCTGACCTCTACCGCCGACCGATCATGGAGGTCAATGCATTGAAGCAGAGCCTCGAGCGGTCCGAGAACGAGCTCGGCCTTGCCAAGAAGCAGCTCAAGGACAAGGAAGGTAAGTAATACCTTATTAAAGAAATACCTTATAGAAAGGATTTGGTTGCAAAATGACAGAGTAACGTGGTATTGTAGGGGCCACGAACGAGGTGGCGACCTCAAGGACGCGTGTCCGCGTCAAAGCAAAGCGCCATGGAGCCCACCGAGCGAGAGAAGCAGGAGGAGCGGGTGGCGGAGGTGCGGCAAGAGCTCCCGCCTCGTGGAAAAACACGAGAGTTTGGAGCATGACTCAAGACTCGAGAGTCCGAGCTCGCCTCGGCTCTTGAGAGTGCCAAAGCCGCTAAGGCCAAGCCCAAAAGCCCTCCAAGAAATTGAATCATTAAAGAAGATAGCGGCGGTAAGGCATTCTTTATGCAAAGCAAGCATGTGAAAGTGAATTACCTATTACTTACCTGGATTCGAGCTCTCCAGAGCATTCGCAGATCTGCCCCGTAGTGTGTCTCGATGCTGCCGCTCTATCGCGCCAAGGAGGGAGCTCGACGGAGAAGGTGTTCTGGTCTCAAGATGCCGAGGCTGAACGTCCGGTGCCTCGAGCGACCAGCTGAAGCAGCTGGTCGAGCTCCACAAGGTCGCCGAACAGCCATGAAGGGCCTCATAGTTCGGCCAGGGCTATTGGAAGCCATGCCTCGAGCTACTTCGGCTAGTGCAGCGGCTGGTGGATGCCTCGTCCATGGATTGAAGTCATCAAGCGCCCGCTCTGCATTGAAGGTGCCTGTTGGCCCTTGCCCGCTAAAGTGCACCGGGCAAGCTGGATGCGAGAAGCTTGTGACGGACGGGCCATCAAGGGCAAGGAGCATCACAAGCCCGAAATGTACTATGAGGGCGCCTCAAGGGTGCCCGCCAGATAGCGGATGAGTGCTCCAAAGATGTAATTTTCTAATAGACTCGTGATTTGTTATCCTCAGACGCTGAAAACTTGTACATGTGCGCTAAGCAACACTTGTTAATTTAAAATATTACCTTCAGGCGGCCGCTTATCAAATTTGAGAGATGGCAAGTCGTTATTTCAGCCCCATGCCACGAAAGTGTCAAGTGTTCGATAAACTTGAGCGCTTTGTTCCCATTCTGGGTCCGCGAGGAGGCGCCAACGCAACAAACAAGGCAACCGGACTTATAGTGCTTGAACACTCTCACTTAGCCAGAGAATTTATAATTTTAAATTTCGCGAAGCCCTAGTATTCGAAGACCGAAGTTCGGGCGCTTATCCACACCTTGGCCGGAGAATGCCGACTCGCCTAAGCGCATAAGTCTTTAGGGACCCAAAAACCTCTCGAACAGCGATCGCCTCGCACTATCATGACGGCCAGTTTTAGCTTTCCACCGAGGTGCTCAACCCAGCTCAACCGGGCACAATCGCAGTGGTTCTCCCAGCGCTACCTTAGCCGATATAACGGAACGTAAGGTACCAAAACATGGGAGCCGGGCAAACCCAACTATTGACCCAAGACATGATTCGAGCCGATGCATATAATGCTATAAGTTCGGGTGCCGCACTTGTGAAAGTGTTCGGACTTATCACACCATACTTTTGGGGTACTTAGCCCTCGGTGTATTGGCCGCACTAAAGTGTACGGTGCAACATGCCATGAAATGAACATATATATCCAGAGCGCATTTATGTACGCCAGTAGTATCGCTTCGCAGCCATCGCGAGGGCTGGGGTTAGCCGGATTGCTACGCGTGTTCGGATCGTGCTGACGGTCTTGTTGTAGGTTACTCGGCGCCGCTTGACGGTGGCCGGACGCTTAATAGCCGGACTCGAGAATTGCTGTGAGAGGCTGCTTTGCACCTCCGCCGCGAGGGCCGCCGTGTGCTCCTCGCCGAGAGAGTGTTCGTGTTTCCATTGACCGTGATTACCTCGAGGGCCCGGCATCTTGAGCTTGAGGTATCCAGAGGCGGCACCGCATTGAACTTTGCAAATGCGGTTCGCCCAAGCAATGCGTGATAGCCGCTATGAACGGGACTATGTCAAGATTAACTCTTCGCCGTGGTTATCCGGGATCCAAGACCACTTCGAGTGTAACCGAGCTCGCATAATTGGCCTCTACACCTGGTATGACGCCTTTAAAGGTCGCCTTTGTGGGTTTAACCTTGAGGGTCTATGCCCATTTTGGCGACCGTATCCCGATAAAGCAGGTTCAGTTGCTATCGCCGCCCATCGTGACTCTAGTGAGGTGAAATTGCCGATGATTGGGTCAAGAACCACGCGCGAATCCGCCGTGGCGGATGCTAGTGGATGGTCCTTCGATCAAAGGTGATCGGGCAGGAGGACCATGGGTTGAACTTCGGGCGATCGCTCCATCGCATATACGCCCCTTAGTGCACGCTCGCCTCCCTTTTGGTTATGTGGGTTGCGATATCATGTTCACCGTCTGCACTTGTGGGAAAGCCCTTCGTCCTCTATTGTTCGGGCGGTCGGGCTCTTCCTCGTCATCGCTATGCAGTCCCTTGTCGTTGTTTTCGGCGCTTAGCTTGCTGCTTGCTTGAACACTCAACAATCCCTGCTGGTGTGGTTGGCTGGTTTTTCGGGGTGCCATGTATCCGCACAAGCGATTGAGTATTCGGTCCAAGTTGGACGGGCCATGGGTATTTCTTTTGAATGGCTTCTTCCACGACCGGTTAAGAGCCTCAATCCGCATTTATTGTCGATCTTCAGCATTATCACCGCACGCGGCGCTTATGCTTGTTGCGACGCCGACCGCCATTGCTGTCCTTGGTATCCGAACTACCAGGTGCTTGGCCAAGTTGTTGCTTCGAGCTAGCCAACTATCCTCTCCCACGCAAAAGTGGGTCATGAGTGTGGTGAGGGCTGCCATGGATTTCGCTTTTCCTGTCCTAGGTGCCGGGCTAGCCACTCGTCATGATGTTGTGTTTGAAGGTTGCTAGCGCCTCGCATCCGGACAAATGACGATCTGATTTTTCTTTGTTAGGAACCGCGCCCGTAATTGTCTCGCCGATTCTCCGCTGCTGAGTTATATGGCTAAGGTCATCGGCGCCCTGTGGTCGCATATATGTGACCCGAAGTTATCAAGGAATGCGGTTCCGTGTCCTCCCAACAACCGATTGACTTTGCTGGCAAGCTGTTCAGCCAATGCCGAGCTGGTCCTTTAAGCTTGAGGGAGGTATTTGATGGCATGTAGATCATCACCGCGGGCCATGTGGATATGGAGGAGATAGTCCTCATCCGCATCGCAGGATCTGTGGTACCATCGTATGATTCGATGTTTACGGGTTTGAAGCCCTCGTGATTTGATGATCCATTACTTCATCCGTGAAGCATAGTGGGTGTGCGCGCCTCAGATTGGGCTATATCACGATGTTTACGGGTTTGCTGTATCCGCGTGACGGTAATCATTCCGAGTCGTTATGCCCACGCGATCTGTAGATCGATCTTGTATGCTTTGCCTTATCCTCCAATATATCTCGCAAGTCCGCGCGCTTTCCCGCCTTGGTACTTTTTGAGCGCGCCGGGCGTGGCTTGAGCGGAGGGCCGAGAGGCTTTTTCGTCGCTGCCACGGGTGGCCGGTCTGCCATGTCGCGGCGCCGGTGACGGGTGCTTCCTCCTCCGATCGAGGCAACGGCTTGCTTGGGGTAGCTTTTGGAGGGCGCTCGAGTTCATACTCTTCGCCACAAGGACTTCATCCATCCGCCGCCTAGCAGTGTCTTGGTCAGCTCTAAGTTGTTGCTGCTTTTTCTTGAGGCTGCTTGTCGTGGCTATGAACCCGCGCTTGAAACGCCCTGTTCGTAGGATCCTCAGCACGACAAAATTGCTGCCGCCGATGCTTGCCTCATCTTCGAGGGGGGCGATAATTATCGCCCTCTACCTTTCTTTTCTCACAGACCGTCAGGCGGATTTGCTTCTCCTCCTCCCGCGCCGAGTCCCGCCGAGGGGGTCATCTTCGCACTATCCGGGTATTATTGTCTCCCGCGCCGAATCGCCGCTTTTACCGTGGCGGATTTAGAGCGGCGCCACGACATCGGGCGCTTGGGTTGTTTCTTGAGGGTCATCTCCACCGCTCCATCGCCATTCCCATCTTTTGGGATGTCCACCATGTATATGTCATATGACGAGGTGGCTCGCCAGGTCTCCCGTGGGCGCTAGTTTTGATCGCCTCCGCACCGCCGCCCATACCGCCGATGTCTTCGAGTCGAAGTCGAGCATGTCGGTTAAATCATCGGCAAGGGCTACAAAGTGGGTGGTGGTGGGCGCGAATTTCTTCGTCCGTCCGAATCCCAACCTTCCCGACCAAAGTTCGCCAGGGCTCCTTGAAAAGAGAGAGACTTTAATGAGTTCGTGATATCGCCAAAGGGCGAAGTGCCGAAAGATGTCCGTGGCGGTGAACTCCATAACCGGGCGCCCATTCGGATTCGACCGTAGACGCGCTGGAGGTTCGGAGTCCGTAAAGGAGTCCGCACTGGAGTCACGAGCCGCAGCGACAGGATGGTGTTCGCTCAATCGGCGGAGATTTCAGCCCCGAGGCGTTGTCCAACCAACCGCCCTCGATCGGGCGAAACCGCCCGGATTAAGGGTCGAGCGGATATCGTGCGCCTCCGTGGCACCGCTCGCGGCAGAGCTAGATCGCATCCATCAAGACAAGGCGACACGCCGGCTGTGGCTCAATCTGTCGAAGATCAAGTCTCCGCGACATCGGACGATAGTTCAAGCTTCCAAATCTGACCTGATGGCCAGGGGGGAGCTTTCGATCTGCTCCAGATGGCCTAGCGAATTGCCCGCAGCGCAAAGCCGCCGAATACGAAGATCTGTCCGGGAGAAAAGTCTCACCGGACTGCGCCATTGCTAATGATTGAAGGAGCCATCGGGCCTATAGGTGACGCATACGCAGGAACTCTCAATGAAAGCACCAATGTTGGTGTCAAAACCGGCGGATCTCGGTAGGGGGTCCCGAATCAAGCGTCTAGGCGGATGGTAACATGAGACAAGGGACACGATGTTTTTACCAGGTTCGGGCCCTCTCGATGGAGGTAATACCCTACCCCCGCTTGATTAATATTGATGATATGGGTAGTACAAGAGTAGATCCACCACGAGATCGAGAGGCTAAACCCTAGAAGCTAGCCTATGGTATGATTGTTGTTCGTCCCACGGACCAAAACCTCCGGTTTATATAGACACCGGATAGGGTTAGGGTTACAGTAGTCGGTTACAATGGTAGGAGATCTACATATCCAGACGCCAAGCTTGCCTTCCACGCAAGTCCCATCCGGACACGGGACGAAGTCTTCAATCTTGTATCTTCATAGTCTAGGAGTCCGGCCAACGGTGATAGTTCGGCTATCCGGACACCCCCTAATCCAGGACTCCCTCACTTCCTATCCATGTTTTCAGGCCTGGATCGAGGTAGCAGGGGGGATTAACTGTCTGGCTCCGCTGCCCGAAGACCCAGAATTCCCCTCACTGACGAAAATGCTATTTCCAGCACCTTATGAGGTGCCGGAGAAGACGGCCAAGAAAACGGCCAAAGGGCCCGGAGGGGCCCTCGCCGAAAAGGCGCTTCAGACGTGATGTCCGAAGACGAGACTCACTCTTCGTCCACCAAAGACGATGACGAGGAGGAGGAGGAAGAATAAGATGACTCCCCACCTGAGGCGGGGAGGAAGAAGAGAGCGGCCTCCACGAACCTGGAGGCGAAGGCGCCCAAGAGGGGGAAAGGCTCCCTCACGGATAACTCCGCGTGGGACGTCGATAGTAGTCCGGAGCGACCTCCCCGGACCAAGCCTCGGGCCGCATCGTAAGTATGAAAATCTTTATGCACGCCCAAACGTCTGGCCTTTCTGCCTTGTAATATTGATATGTTTGAATCATGTTATTGCAGTCCAGCCCGGGACAGTTCTTCGCGATCTTCATCAGAAGGTTCGCTGAACCCAAAGGAGAGGGCCAACATGTCGCCGCCGCCCGCTTACTCTCCCTCGGCCAAGGGTGATAATGAGGAGGTGTCTTGAAGGACCTCCTCAGACCGGGGGAAAGTTCCGGAGGTCATCAGGGTGGCGCCCCAGGATGACTCCCGGGCCGTCGGATATATGGGGAAAAAAGCCAATGTAGAGACGGATGATGCGTGTCGAGTTCTATTCGACCCTCAACTGGACTCTATTACAGATACCTATACGGCTCCGGAGTCCGGCGAACGGCCTTCCCCGAAAAGAGGGGGTGTGCCGCCGGTGACCTCTGTCCAACCAGAGGTGCCATATCATCTACTGGAAGTGCTGCAAGGTGCCTCCATTGCGGATGAGCACCGTGCCCATATGGGCATGGTGATCGAAAAGATTCAGTTTGCCTAAAACGGACTGACCGAAGCTTGCGCTAGCCTTCTAACAAGCTTTGAGGTGAGTAATGTAATTGTAGGAAGAATATCACAGTGTAGACAGTAGCCCCTGATGCTCTGTTCGGTGTCCGGAAAGAAAAAGCCGAACAGAGGATCAATAATAATTTTCACAGGACTCTAACATAAGGTGTCTATGTCAATAAGCAGGCCTCGTTGCGGGCTGCTACCGCTCAAACCGCGAAGGTCTCCGGACTGAAGCAGAAACTGGAGCGGGCCGAGGAAGAGCTCGACCTCGTGAAGAAGCAGCTAGAGGATAACCAAGGTATGTAGTATCCTGCATGTATATTGAAGAATAAATGGTTCAAGCTGACTAAAGTGTCATGAACTTTACTAGGGGCCATGACCGAGGTGGCGGCCTTCAAAAAGGCATTAGTCGAGGCCGAAGAAAAAGCGGCCAAGGAACATGCCGCACGCGAGAAGCACGAGGCCAGGGTCAGCAAGATTCAGCAAGAGCTCCAGGACGCCGTCAAGAATTACAAGTCCTTGGAGCGTGATTCTAGGACACAAGAATCCGAACTTGCTAAGGCCTGCAAGAGCACGCAAGATGCCCGAGCCGAAGCCCAGAGCGCCCTCCAAGAAATCCTGGCGGCCAAGAAGATTGCGGCGGGTAAGGCTTTCACTATGCAAGGCAAGTATGCAAAGGAAGCGGTCCTTGTACTTACCCGAACTTGTGTTTTCCAGGGGTGTTTACCGATCTGCCGTGCAGCGTATCAGATGCTGCCTAGTTCTATCTGGCCGAAGAAGGGATGTCTACGGAGAAGCTGTTCTGGTCCCAATATCTTGGACCAGAACATCCGGTGCCCTTCAACAACCAGTTGAAACAGCTGGTCGAGCTGCACAAGTTGGCCGAGTTAGCCATGAATGACCTGATAGTCCGGCTGTGGCCTGTCGAGCCCGTGCCCGGCAGCTACTTTGGACTTGTGAATCGGCTTGTGAGTGCCTGCCCACGACTTGAAGTCGTGAAGCGGTCGGTTTGCATTGAGGGTGCATGGATGGCATTCGCGCGCGTCAAGACGCACTGTGCGAAGATGTATGCCAAGAAGTT
The DNA here is from genome assembly GCA_021605205.1 of Aegilops longissima. Lineage (NCBI taxonomy): Eukaryota > Viridiplantae > Streptophyta > Magnoliopsida > Poales > Poaceae > Aegilops > Aegilops longissima. The sequence continues at coordinate 522,624,156 of CM038680.1, forward strand.
GATGACCGAGGGGCCACCTGAGGGCAAGGAGCATCGCTGAACCGAGCTGTTATTTCGACGGTGTCCTGGAGGGATCCCACCTTGTGGCGGAGCAATGTGCGAAGGACGTGATATTCCCATGAAAACATTCGGGTTTTCCTGTAATATGAAACAAGATCGATATGTAATATGATGCTTGTGAGTAAATTTTACCTCATGTGCGGCCGTCTATTAAAATCTGAGGGTTGACCAGTCGTCGGCTTCTGCCCCCATGATAGTACGGAGGTATTCAGGGTAAATCTAAACACTCTTTACTCCACGTGCTGGTCCTTAAAGGAAGTGTTTAGCGCGATGAACAAGGCAATCAGAATATACGGTCTTTATTACCCTCACTTAGCCATAGGAGTTTGACCATGAAAATTTCGGCGAAGCCCCTGGTGTTTGGAAGGTCGAACTAGGGGCGTTATACACGCCTGATCGGAGAAAACCGATTCCTCGCATAAAGCGGAAAAAATCTCTAGGGATTTGAGACCTCTCGAACAGCTGACCAGCTCTCGCCACATCATGACAGTCAGTTTTCGGCTTTCTCTACTGAGGTGCTCGTTCGGAAGAATTAGGACACAATCGTAGTAGTTCTCCCTTTACTACCCTAGCCGATATAGCGGAACGTAAGGTAGCAAACACAGGAGCCGGGAAACCCAACTATTGACCAAAGACATGATTCGAAGCCGATGCATATAATGCTATAAGTTCGGGGTGCCGAACTGTACTGTAAAAGTGTTCAGACTTTTGTTGCCGTAATGCGGGGCGTGATGAATCCTGTAACGCCCCGGATTCGATGCGCCAGGTGTCCGTCAGTTATTCGCCGTCTTTGCCATGTCATTTGCTTGCGTTTTGCATTTCATATCATGTCATCATGCGCATTTCATTTTGCATACGTGTTCGTCTCATGCATCCGAGCCTTTTCCCCGTTGTCCGCTTTTGCAATCCGCACTCCTATGTCTCCCGCCGCCTCTTTTACCTCTTTTCGTAAAGCGGGTGTTAAACGGTCTCGAATGGACCGAGGTTTGCTGCTGCCTTGGTATAGCACCGTAGACCGCCATCAAGTTTCGGATCATTTGGAGGTCGCTTGGTACTCCAATGGTTAATCGGGTAACCGCAAAGCCTCTTTTGTTTGCAGCCCAACACCCTTCCAAACTGGCCCAAAACCCACCTAACTCCTCCATGCTTCTCGGTCGTTCGATCACGATCAAGCGGGTCAAAACCGCACCTCATTTGGACTCTCCTAGCTCCCTCTACCTATTTAAACATCTCCTCCGAATTCATGGATGATTTCGCCCCTAACCCTAGATCCCACCTCCTCTCAAGGCCGAACATGTCCGCCACCAGACGGACAAACCAGCGCCCGCCCTCGGCCAACCCGCCTCGCCACGTGTCACCGCCGCCGTCCAAGAGTCTGCGGCTGGCTGGCTCCGGGCAAGCCCGCCTGCCCGACAGCACTGCGCTGCTTCGCCCTTCTCTCCGCCGGCCAGCTGCTGCCCGCGGCGCTTCCGCCGCCAGGCCGCTGGCGCCCGCCGCTGTTCGCCGCCGCCATCCGCGCTTGGCACGGCCACCTCCCCAGCCAAGCCCTCACCCATCCGACGCCGCCGCGCTTCCTCGCCGGAGCTTCGCCGAGCCCGAAGCCGCCTGCCGCCTCGCCGCCTGCTGGCTGGCGTCCTCCGCTTCGCCGCCAAGGCGTCCCATGAGCCGCCGCCTCGCCGCCTGCCGCCGCCTCGTCGCCACTTCACCGCCAGACGCCGCTGGCGGCTGGCCGATTTCCTGTCGCTGCCAACCGCCTCGCCAAGGCCGCCTTCGCTTCGGCCAGATCCAAGTGTGGATGAGATCCACCCGTCCCGGGATCCAAACGCGCCTCCCCATCCTGGATCCGGCCGTCCCGCTTCTCTCCATCCCGAGTTGACTTTTTCGGAGGGTAAAAACTGCTAAGTCCCCGAAATTGTTGCATATTTTGTTGCATTTTCATCGCATCATAACTCTGCATCTGTAGCTCCGTTTCGTGCGTGTAATATGTCAAAATGTTCGTCTCGAAGAGTAGATCATTTCATCTCATTGCATCATTTGCATTTGAGCTCATATTGATGCCCTAAATGCTGTTAGAAGAGTGCTATGTGATGTTAGTTTCTGATTCTTATCAGAACATGCACTTTTGTCATTTTTGCCATGATTGATGTATGCATCCTATGAACTTGAGTCCTACATGTGTTTTGTAATATGCCATGCCATCTTTACAGGGGTGTATGCCATGTATTTTTGTGATCTATGTGGTGACTAGCACAAGCATGCAAAGTAGGCTTCCTGATGTTGCCGATTTCAGCCCTGTTTAGCTGATATTTTCATGCCATGTTAACTTGATGCTACCGAGAGATCCATGCATATTTTGAGATACTTCATTAAGGATGTTTTGTTCTACATGTCTTTCTCTATCCATCCATGCCCTTGTTTGCAATTATGGAGTGCCATAGCTTGAGTCAATTGAGCTCTACTTTTGCTATAAAATGTTTCCTGGCAGATTGTTTACATGTTATTCAATTTTGCCAAGGTTGTTGTAGTTGATCCTTGTATGCTATGATGTTGTTCTTGCCATGTATGTCTTCTATGCCATGTCTTCTTGATGGATGGATGCTTAGTTTGCCATGTATTGCTCTGTGGTGAGTGATTCAAGCTCACCAACATGCCTACTTATCGTTGTTCCTGCCATGTTTGAATCTGTAATATAACTTGCCATGTTTACATGGGTGCCATCATATATTCTGATCCTTTTTGGCTTATGGTCAGTAAGGGACTTTTGTTATATGCTTTGAGTAGATTCATGCCATGCCTTTGTTTGCCATGATAATTTTCTGTAACATGTTGTTTAATAGCTCTAAACATTGCAACCTGATGTTATTTCTGCTTAAGTCTGAAACTGTTATTATTTGCAATCTTGCCATGTGTGTTTGAGCATGTTCTAGTTGTTTCTGGAGATAGCTCAGTGTTCATGATTTGTAATGCTTTACCTGTACATTATGCCAATGCCTTTTGTTTTTATGTTGGGGTGCTGTAGCATGTTGTTTTGATGCTTGCAATATGCCTAGTTGCTGTTTTGGGCAGATTGTTGCTATAACTTGTATAGTGCGTGCTTGCGCTCCCTTTTGGGGATGTGTCTAGCATATATCATGTTCACCGTTTTGACTTGAGGGGGAATTTTTTCCTCCGTGTTCGGCCGTCGGGCTCTTCGTCGTCGCCTCGCTTATTTATCCCATTTCCTTGTTTCGGTATTTGACTTGCTGGCTTGCTTGAAAACCCAGCAATCTCTGTTGGTATGATTGGCTTGTTTGTCTGGGGTGCCGTGTATCTGGCACGGATGATCGAGTATGCGGTCCAAGCTGGATGGTCCCTCGTTGTGCCTTTTATAAGGTTTCTTTCACTGGCCGGACTTGGAGCCGCTGAATCCGACGTGAACTGCAGTGCCATCGGTGTTATCGCCGTTCCTTCGGCGTTTGTGTCTATTGCACCGGGTCTTGCCAGTGTTGTTTTTGGCCTCAGAGGGGCCTGCCTCGTTGGCTGTGTTTTTACTACGAGCCAGCCAACTATCTTCACCCGCGCAAAACCGGGTCATGAGTGCCGTGAGGGCTGCCATAGACTTCGGCTTTTGTTGGCCGAGGTGGCGGGCGAGCCATTCGTCACTGATGCTATGTTTAAAGGACGCTAGGGCCTCGCATCCGGACAATCAACTATTTGGTTCTTCTTGGTTAGGAACCTATTCCAGAATTTTCTCGCTGATTCTCCGTGTCGTTGGACTATGTGACTTAGGTCATCGGCGCCCGTGGTTTGGACATAGGTACCTTGGAAGTTGTCAAGAAAATCTTCTTCCAAGTCCTCCCAAATGCCGATGGAATTTTCAGCAGTGCTGTTTAACCAAAGGTCTAGCTGGCCCTTTGAGCTTTAGTGGAGGTATTTGATGGCGGAGATCGCCTCCTCGGCCATATGGATGTGGAGAATAAAATCCTCGATCCATATCAAGGGATCGGTTGTTCCGTCAGATGATTCAATATTGACGGGCTTAAACCCCTCGGGAATTCATGATCCAAAGATTTTATTTGTGAAGCGTAGAGGGTGTGCGGCGCCTATATTGGGCCGCGCAAGGTGCACCTCCGATGAAGTCCGCCTCATGTTATCGGCCCGGCGTGACTAGGTTTGTCACGCCTGAATAGGTAGCCATCATCGCGAGTCGAAGGCGCCCTCGCGATCCATAGATTGATCCGTGTGTCCTGCTCTATCGCCCGTGTCCCGCCAAGGTCGTATGTATAGTCCCGAGCTGTTTTGTCTCTATTTTTACGAGGCGGTGGGGCGGGCTGTTGTTCGGCCTGAGTTGCCGTTTTATCCCGACCGCAGGGTGGTCGGTCCGCCGCACTATCCCGACCACATGGTGGTCGTTCCACACAGGCCCGGCCCTGAGGGGGGGCAGGGGGCGGCCGCCCTGGGACCCCGAGGCCGAGGGGCCCCCCACAGGACGTCGTCCTCTATTCTGGGCTTGGGCCAAAGTGCTCTGTATTAGCGCAACTGTTGTTGCATGTTCGAGGCCACGTTGAAAATTAGGTCGTGATTAATAAGGCCCTATTCCCTCCTGATTCATCCTTCCGATCTGACTATCCATGATGCCGCCGCCGCAAGAAGATCGCTGGTCTGTTCTTCCTCTTTTGTTCCTCGTGCTGCTACAGCGAGACTACCTATTTATCTTCCCATGCGTGCGTCCTTCGGCTTTCCATCTGTCGCGCTGCCATCAGGATTATGAACTTGCGATGGTCTTGTTGTTGTTATTCGCGGAGACACGCTGCCTCTCATGGCAAATCTTCTGCCTCAGTAGTCGCTGGTTGCCTCATGGCAAAGCTCCTAATAGTCGCCGCTGCCACCGTGTGGTTTGGTGGTTGAACTCCATGCTGTTGGTGGCTGCCCGGCCGACGGAAGGTAAGACTGCAATTTCTCTTCAAATATCTAGCTAGATTAATGTATTCAGTGTCTATTGTTTACCGTTTACATGGTTGACCCATTTTTTGCATAAGAACATCTGACCTGTATACATGTCTTGAATAACGTAGGTCCAAATATTCATAATGATTTTTTCTGCATCACTTGCCTCATTTTCTTGTCTGAGCACTTCAATCATAGGTTTTTCTTTGGCCGTGTCTCCAAAATTTGTTGTAAACATTTTTTAGACGCACTTTTAGTTCATTGCTACAACATGACCATTTATAATAAAATGATTGTTGCCCGTCAAAAAATAATCAAATGATTGTACATTACCTAAGGATAGACTATACTCGAAAATTATTGATTTGTGAGTATGCCATAATAATTAGTAAGATTATGTTAGTTGATCTTGTATGTTGTGTGTCTTTGTAACTTTGCCATAGTATATAAATGTATTTACATATATTGACTATTTTTGTACGTATACATTAAGGGGCCCAGGTTTTATTTTCGCCCCGGGCCCCCAAAATCTCAGGACCGGCCCTGGTTCCGCATTGCACGAGGGAGGTATGGGCTCCGGCGCCTCCTCATCAAACTGAGGTAGAAGTCTGCGTTTCGGGTAACTCTTGGCTGGACGCTTGAGGCCGTATTCTTTGGCTGCCAGGACATCAGTCCATCTGTCAATGAGTAGGTTTTGATCAGCTTGAAGCTGCTACTACTTTTTCTTCAGGCTTCTTGCAGTAGCTATTAGCTGGCGCTTGAAGCGCTCCTGCTCGAGGGGTTCCTCAGGCACGATGAAATCCTCGTTGCCGAGGCTCTCCTCATCCTCGGAGGGTGGACGGTAACTATCGTCATCCGGGTCATTGGGCATGGCCTGTTTATCAGGGTTAACTTGCCCGTTGTCTTGTTCCTCCTGTTCGGATGTTTCTCCAACAGGGTCTTCATTGTTTTCGGTGTCGTCCAGAGTACTATTTTCTCTAGTGCCAGTGTTGCTGTCCTTTGAGCGACGTGACTTAGAACGGCGTTTAGGGCGCCGACGCTTGGACTGTGTCTTAGAAGGTTTATTCGCAACTGGGTCTTCTTTGTCATCGTCACTAGCTTTTTTAGGTGTGTCAACCATGTACACATCGTATGAAGAGGTGGCCATCCAACGCCCAAAGGAATGGCGGGTCTTGGCCTTGTCCTTGTCGGCATCGCTGCCTATACCGCCGATGTCTTCGAGCTATAATCAAGCACGCCGGTTAAGTCCTCGATAAAGGGCTATGAAGTGGGTGGCGGGTGGGAAGCGAAATTATCCATCATCAGCCTCTAGTTCGAACCGGACATAGTTCGGCTATGAGTCCCCCCCCAAGGACAGTTTTTTTAATGAATCTAGAACATCTCCCAAGGGCGAGTGTTGGAAGACGTCTGCGGCGCTGAACTCGAAGATCAATGACTGATCCAGCTTGGTGTCCGCAGGCGTACCCGGTTCGGAACTTATAGCCGGAAACGAGTCCGGAATTCCCTTGACACGGATATTCCCAGGTGTGGAGTCTATGTGCGGCTCCAACGCCGCAGACTCCGTGGCTTCGGATGGCACGATTTGCTCTGGATCTAAGGCCGTAGCAGTTACAGGAACCATCTCCTGAATATGGTGTGATGACAGATTTAAGTCATGTTCATCGGAGCAAGGGGGAGCGATTGTCGTGGTCTCAAATCCGTTGAAGATCAAGTCTCCACAGATATCTGCGACGTAGTTCAAGCTTCCGAATCTGACCTATTGGCCAGGGGAGTAGCTATCGATCTGCTCCAGATGGCCAAGCGAGTTGGCCCGCAGTATGAAGCCGCCGAATACAAAAATCTGTCCGGGGAGGATGGTTTCACCTTGGACAGCGTCACTATCAATGATTGAAGGGGCCAACAAACCTTTCGTTGACGGCACAGTGGAACTCTCAATGAAAGCACCAATGTCGGTGTCAAAACCGGAGGATCTCGGGTATGGGGTCCCGAACTATGCGTCTAAGGTTGATGGTTACAGGAGACAGGGGACACGATGTTTACCCAGGTTCGTGCCCTCTCTATGGAGGTAATACCCTACTTCCTGCTTGATTGATCTTGATAAATATGAGTATTACAAGAGTTGATCTACCACGAGATCGTTGTCGGTGTCAAAACCGGCGGATCTTGGGTAGGGGGTCCTGAACTGTGCGTCTAGGATCGATGGTAACAGGAGACGGGGGACACAATGTTTACCCAGGTTCGGGCCCTCTCTATGGAGGTAATACCCTACTTCCTGCATGATTGATCTTGATGAATATGAGTATTACAAGAGTTGATCTACCATGAGATCGTAATGGCTAAACCCTAGAAGTCTACCCTGTGAGTATATGGTAATGAATCTGTCCTATCCGGGCTATGCTCTCCGGTTTATATAGACACCGGAGAGATCTAGGGTTACACGAGGTCGGTTACATAAGAGGGAATCTTCATAATCGGCCGCCTAGCTTTCCTTCCACGCCAAGTAGAGTCCAATCCGGACACGGGTATAGTCTTCGGTCTTCGTGGTTCATAGCCCATCACCCGCCCATGGATAACAGGCCGACGCTCGAGGACCCTTTAGTCCAGACTCCTCAAGAGTCCCTAAACCTGGCTTCAATGACGAGGAGTCCGCACGCAGTTTGTCTTCGGCATTGCAAGGCGGGTTCCCCTTCTTCCGAACTCCAATATAGTCTTCGGAGATGATGATTGTATTCGGACCTGTGTATATAATTGCAGAAAATACAATACTCCATGAGTCCAATCTGCAGACAATTGTTTATGACATCAGATCACGCTGCCGGTTGTTATTTCCAACCATATGGCCCATCGCCCCACGTCTCGGGAAACGGTTTTATTGGCACGTCTTGTCAAAGCAGAGATCGTGTCCCCTTGTTCACGGGATTTTCAATAATATTGGTATGGGTATCCCAACCGTCCCCTGGGTATAACTCTTTGAGGACAGGTAAGTTTAACGACCCAGGAGAGGACGTTCGACATTCTGGGCCTTTTTATAGGGACCCAGACTTGTCCTTTTCTTCCGCGCTTGCTTCTTCCTCAACCCCAGCCACCTCGAGTTCTAGCCCTCGAGCTGTAATTACCACCAGCCCAAATCATGTCCGGGTCCAGCCATTCAGGCCGGTGGGTGGCCTCTTCCGTCATGGAGGAGGATATTATGAAGCTCACAGAAGCGAGGTACCGACCCTGTATACTTCATCGGCTTCCGCCGAGGGGCAGATTATTCCCACCCCCAAATCCGACGAGAGGGTAGTATTTGTGTCCCACTTCCTCCATGGGTTAGGGTTCGCGCTTAACCCCTTCGTCCGGGGGCTCATGTTCTACTATGGGCTAGATTTCCACGATCTGGCCCCGGACTCCGTTCTCCTCATCTCAACATTTATCGTCACGTGTGAGGCCTTCTTCCGGACTCCTTCGCACTTTGCTTTGTGGCTCAAGACTTTTGATGTGAGGCCACGGGTGATAGAGGGGGAGCAGGCAGAGTGCGACAACATTGTAATAAACAAGCTTGCCAGAGCGGTTTGGTTTGAAGGATCCTTCTTCGAGTCTTCCGAACTATGGCAGTAGAGGTGGTTTTATGTCAACGAGCCACGGGGCTCCAAGTGGGCGGCTACGCCTGCGTTCCAACCCGGCCCTCCAACTCAACTTGCTTCATGGATCAACAAGGGGTTGGACTGGGGTCCGCTAATGAGGTGCAGACTCTGCAAGGTCGCATCCAAAGCCTTACCAAGAAGGGCATCAATCTTGTGAACGTCGTTCAGGTAATGCTGGTCCGCCGGATTCGGCCGTGTCAACGGCGGCCTCTCTGCCTGTGGGAGTTCAATCCAGAAGGGCGGCGGACTCTTCAGCACTTCTTCGGTACTGCACACAAAGGAATGTGGAAGTTATATTTCGGGGAGCGAGAGCAATGGCCGGACACCACCAAAGACATCGGCCTCGACTGCAATCATCCGGATACTCCGGTAAGTACTCAATCCCCGCACACCCTTCATTCAAGCATCTCTTGACAAGACACTAAACAACCTGCCCTTATACCGGACCGGATAAAGAAAGCGGTGTTAATCTGGTGTCCGACACCCCTTCCCGAAGACCCTGCGTGTGCCTTACTGACGCGGATGTTGATCCCGACACCATACCTGGTGTCTACAGAGGGGGGCGAGAGCGGGGAGCCCAAAGGAGATGCTTGACACGACAAAAAGCGGGCTGCATCTGGAGGCCAGGAAGGGAAACCTTCCAAGAAAGGAAAAATGCCATCGTCGGTCGGCTTAAACCGGGCAAGCGATTTTGATGTAGAGCTTGATGATGAGGACGAACCTCTGGCCAGACCGTAAGTGAAGCGGGATACTTTAACCATACCTCATTTCCTTCTTATTACTGAAGCAACCCTCCGACATATGTGCATCCTCGCAGGTTAACGCCCGGTGTTTCTCAATCGTCCTCCTCCTCGGGAGACCTTCTTCCAGAGATGATGGAGAGTGACACGCTTTCTCCGGCCTCCTCGCCTGACAGATCGGATGATCTCGAGGTGTCATCCCGGAGGGCTTCTCCCAACCGGCAAGTAGCGCAGGAAACGAGGAAGGAGCTACCCGAAGGTGATGCCTCTGTCCCTCAGGGTTCGTGGATCAAGGATGACAGCCCCGAACTGTACGGGTTACAGCCGGAGACAATGCTGGAGGCGGGTAAGCAAATTCCTTCAAAGGAATGTCGTGCTCCGGCAGCAGTGTCCGAAGACCCAGGAGTGCCGGAGACGCTGACGGACATGCTGAGACGAGCGTCCGTTTCGGAGAAGCACCGTGCCTTAATGGTTACGGTGGTCGATAAAGTTGTATCCGCGAAGAGCGGGTTGAACGAGGCCTTTACGAGCCTTCTGAGAGGTTTTGAGGTTTGTGATGTAATGTTGCCAATTGAATAATATTGACAGAATGCACTGCTGTATGCAAGAGTCTCTCGAGACTCGGATCGCCTTCCAAAGGAAGTGATCGGAGGATCGAAAAGATATTTTTAGGTACTAACCTTGGTTTAATTTGGAATGCAGGCTGTCTCCCCCCCTGCCGCTGCCAGAAATTCGGAGGTAATCGAACTGCAGCGAAAGTTGGATATTGTGGAGGATGACATTATTTTGATCAACTGGCGTCTTGACGACTCACAAGGTATATATTTCGAGCATTCCTTACACCAATGTGCTTATAATGTAAGCTTGACTCTGAAGAGAGTTTGACATAAAATGTGCATCAATGCAGATGGTGTTGCCGTTGTGGAAGCCCTTCGGGCGGAGCTAGCCCGTGCAAAGGAGCAGGCCCGATTAGTAATGCGGCTGCCGAAAAGGCATCGACTGACTTGGAGGCCGAACAAGCTGCACGGCGCCAGGACAAGGAGGCCATGTCCACCATGGCTCGCGAGTTAGAGAATGCGGCTGGCCGTTGTAAACTTCTTGAGAAGGAAAATGAAGCCAAAACGGCTGAACTTGACAAGGCCTTACGAGAGGCAAGAGAAGCGCGGTCTGAATCCAGAGTAGCCCGTGAGGAGATCCGGCAAGCTGGGAAGATTGTGGCTGGCAAGCCCTTTTTGCTACAGGCTAAGTTCGGCAATCCGAACTATGCTCAGCTTAACCAAGTATGGAGTTCTCCGGACAATTTTTTAGACTTGCCGAAGAGTTCTTCCGATGCGGCGCAGTTTTATCAGGCGCAAGAGGGGTATGCAACGGAGAAGCTTTTCTGGTCGCAATTCGGCGCGTCGAAGCGCCCTCTGTTGCTGAATGAACAGGTGTCCAAGTGGGCCGAGCTGCATAGGATATCCAGCGCTGCCATGAAGAACGTCGTAGTCCGTTTGTGGCCGACAGAACCTTTTCCGAGTAGTCACTTCGGCCTGGTGCAGCGGCTTGCTGATGCGGTGCCGCCAGACGACGCGCTGGAAGCGCCGGGCGGCATTGAAGGTGCACGGATGGCCCTCGCCGAGTCAAGACATTCTCGGGGAAGATGAAGGCCATCAATATTATGTATTTAAGAGTCCACCAAGGCAAGGACCGTCCGAACCGAGCATTATTTTGGAGACGCCCTAGAGGCCGCCCGCTTGATAGAGGGTCGAGGTCGAAAGACATAATATTCGAGTGATGTGTACAAGGGTTGTAATAGACCACTTTATAGTTAATCTATTTTTTGCTCGAAAGCTTGTATTCCTCCCGTGCGGCTGTTTTAATGTAATTTGAAAGTCTTCCAGTCATCGGCTTCAGCCCCCTCGTAGGAAATACGGGGGTGTTCCAAAAAGCATTGAATCTCTCTTTATCCAACGTCTTGGTCCATAAAGGAGGTGATAATGTGGCGAACCAGGCAATCGGACTATAGGGCGTTAACACTTTCACTTAGCCAATATGGTGGGGCTACGACATAGCCCCTGGTATGTATGCGGCGTATCGTAATATTATGCCTTACATGTTTTGATCTGAAAAAGATCCTTCGTGTGACACGGGGAATCGCTAAAGATTCGAATACGCCGTTAAGTGGTTGACCAGCTCGCCGATCATGACAGCCGGCCGCTTTCATCGAGGTGCTCATCCGGTCAAAGCCAGGGCACAATCGCAGTAGTTCTCCCTTTACTAACCTAGCCGATAGAACGGAACATAGGGTAGCAAGCACAGGAGCCGGGCAACCCAACTATTGACCCAAGACAATGACTCGGAGCTGATGCATATAAGGCCAAACTTGCGACGCCGAAGTACGCTATAGAGCTGTTCGGACTTTTATTGGTGACTCATTTGTTCCCATACCGAGCCCCTGGCAGGTTATGCCGAGGTGCGTCTTGTAACATCGCTGTTACGGCCGTACTCATTGTAAAAAGAGTATAGAAGATTAGTTCGGATGAGTTTTACTGGGAGTAGAGTAATAAGCCAATGATAAATTCATATATATATATATATATATATATATATATATATATATATATATATATATATATATATATATATATATATATATGTAAAGAAGAGAAAACCACAACCCGGCTATTTGACATGCTCGGGGTCGGGAACGGAGGAAAAAGGCATAGTGCAGGCTCATAACAAAGAGTGCGGTCTACAAAAAGCTATTTTGGACCTCCTGTCGCACGTCTGCGCCGCCTGTCCTCTGGGAGGGGAGTCCTTAGCTAAAGTAACCCATTAAGTGAGTGTGCGGATCCAAACTCCAATAGAGTCTGTTGTATATGCAGTCCTGTCGGTCACCTGTTTATAATAAAGAAAATGGATAAAAAAATGTTACGGGAATGCTTGCAGGGTCGTCCGTATTGTGCTTCCGCCGATGCCCATGGTATCTTGAGCGCGTAGTGATGTACGCGTGGTGTAAATCCTACCATCATAATGGGTGGGTGGCGGAAGCCGAACTGCTATTTCCGCTCCGGTAGTGGTCGAACGTCGGAGGGAAACTACTTCTGGCCCCCGATGTTCGGCTGGCGTGCCTTGCCTTTGTCTTTATCGATTGGTGGCCTTCTCCCTTTGTATTCGGAATTAAGCTTGCCTGCCTGCTTGAAAACCCAAGAGTTTCTGTTGGTATGATTAGCTGGCTTATCAGGGTGGCTGTGAACCTGACAGGGTTGGTCCAATATCCTGTTAAGGGCGGATGGTCCGTCCTGTTTGGCCTTAAATGGCTTATTCCATTGACCGGGTTTCGGATTGTGAAATCCGGCGTTGACCGCTATGTCACGCAATCATTCGTTATTGCTGCGACTGCTATGCTCGTTCAGTCGTGGCTTGCCGTTGCCGTCTCGAATATCGGAAGTGCCCGGGTCGCTGGCATTGTTGCTTTTGCGAGCGAGCCAGTTGTCTTCTCCCGCACAAAAGCGAGTCACTAGAGCGGTAAGGTCTGTCATGGATTTAGGTCCTTCCTGGCCGAGGTGACATGCTAGCCATTCATCCCGGACGCTGTGTTTGAAGGCCACGAGGGCTTCCGTGTCCGGACAGTCGATGATTTGATTCTTTTTGACTAGGAACTTAGTCCAGAGCTCCCCGGCTGACTTGCCGGGCTGCTGGACAATATGACTTAAGTCATCGGCATCTGGTGGCCGGACATATGTTCCTTGGAAGTTGTCACGAAAGGCGTCTTCCAGATCTTCCCAGCTGCCAATAGAATTTTCTGGCAAACTGTTTAGCCAGTACCGTGCTGGCCCCTTAAGTTTGAGAGGCAGGTATTTAGTGGCATGAAGGTCGTTTCCCCGAGCCAAGTGGATATGGAGGAGGAATTCCTCAATCCATACTGCGGGATCTGTTGTTCCATCGTATGATTTAATATTGATGGGTTTAAACCCATCTGGAAATTCATGCTCCATTACCTCGTTAGTGAAGCAAAGAGGGTGTGCGGCTCCTCTATGTTGGGCCACACTGTGAAGCACCTCCGGCGGACTCCACTTACAGTTTTCGGACCGAGCGTTCTCGGGTCTGTTGTGTCCGAATAGATGATCGTTATTACTGGCCGGGGCATGTCTCCGCGGTCTGTGTGTCGATTTTGTGTGTCTTGTTCTACCCTCCGGGTTTTGTTGGATGTCGTGAGTGTTCCCCCGAGCTTCTTTACTATTGCTTGGACGGCCGGATGGGTTGGTATGGTGCTCTGCTGGGGCTTCTGCTTTGCCCGGACCGAACTGTGGTCGGCCTACCGGCTTATTCGATGGTGGTGAGGGCTCCAAAGCCTTGCCATCATCTTGAGGGAGCCACCTACTGTTGTGGTGGCTTTTGTCTGGGACGCTAAGGTTGTATTCTTCGGCGGTCAGGACCTCGGTCCATCTATCGTTGAGCAAATCTTGGCTCATTTGAAGCTGCAGCTGCTTCCTCCTTAGGCTCCTTGCAGTGGCTATGAGCCGGCGTTTAAAGCGCTCCTGTTCTAGAGGTTCCTCAGGCACGATGAATTCCTCGTTGCCGAGGCTCTCTTCTTCCTCGGAGAGTGGAAGATAGTTACTATCCTCCAAGTCTCCGTATGTGGCATGTTCATCACGGCTATCCTGCCCGCTTTCCTGGTCTTCCTGTTCGGATCCTGTCTCAACACAGTCTTCGTTGTCCGGAGTATTATCACCTCCGATGCTAGTTTTTTTTTCTCTTGAGTGACGGACTGAGAGTGGCGCCGGTGTTCGTACTGTGTACCAGAGGTCTATCCTCGACTGGATCCGCCTTGTCATCGTCGAGATCGTCGTTGGGTGTGTCTACCATACACACATCATACCAGGAAGTGGTCGCCTCGTGTCTAGCGGATAGTAGCTTTGGCTTTGCCCATCGTCGTTGTCCAGACCGTCGATGTCTTCGGAGCACGGGTCAGGCGTGTTGGTTGGGTCGTCGACGGTGGCTATGAAGTGGGTGGCGGGTGGGAAGTAAAATTCTCCATCATCCGCTGTAAGGTCGAACCAAACATAGTTCGGCGACGAGCCGTCTGCCAGGGATAGGTTTTATAGCGAGTTTAGTAGGTCGCCAATGGGTGAGTGTTGGAAGATATCTGCGGCGCTGAACTTGAAGATCGATAGCCGGTCGAGTTCGGTATCCGTGGGCTCGCCGGGTTCGGAACTCGATACTGGAGACAAGTCCGGGGTTCCGTTGATGCATGTATCGTAGGAAGTGGAATCTGCATGCGGCTCCGACGCCGCTGAATTGGCAGCCCCCATGGTGGGGTTGAGTTTCCCATCTTTGGATGACTTGATCTGCTCCGGATCTAAGGCCAGAGTTGTTACAGGAGCGATCTCCTGGATGCGGCCCAATGACAGGTTTAAGCCATGTTCATCGGGGCGAAGGGGAGCGGTTGCCGCGGTCTCGAATCCGTCGAAGATCAAGTCTCCACGGATGTCCGCGACGTAGTTCAGCTTTAATCGACCGATGGCTGGGGCGAAGCTATCGATTCGCTTCCAGATGGCTGCGAAGTTGGCCCGCAGACGGCCGCCGAATACAAAGATTTGTCCGGGGAGGAAGGTTTCTCCCTGGACCACATCATCACTGACGATTGGAGGGGCCATCAAACCTTTCGTCGACGGCACAGTGGAACTCTCAATGAAAGCACCAATGTCGGTGTAAAAACCGGCGGATCTCGGGTAGGGGGTCCCGAACTGTGCATCTAGGATCAATGGTAACAGGAGACGGGGGACACGATGTTTACCCAGGTTCAGGCCCTCTCTATGGCGGTAATACCCTACTTCCTGCTTGATTGATCTTGATGAATATGAGTGTTACAAGAGTTGATCTACCACGAGATCGTAATGGCTAAACCCTAGCCCCCGAGACACTGGTCGGGTGGCAACACCAGATCAGGGGATCGATGTGCCCCTTTAATATTTGTAAATAATAAGCCCGAAGCCCAGTAGCCCCCGAGCCTTAATGCGGGCACGGGTGGCCGAGTTAAGGATCGATATCCATAGTAAAATAACAAATTATGTGTAATGACTCTATGTATCCAAGTACTTTACGTCATTAATGCTCGGATCCGCATTGTACAAAACTTTGTTGACCGACCATCGGCTTCCACCTCCTCGGTCAATAGCCGAGGAGTGTTTTTCCTACTTTATAAAGCCTTTATGAGGGCAAAGATTTACAACAAACAAGGCAATCTGGCCATACGGTTTTATAAACAAAGGTACGCAGAGAGATATGTTATATTACTGTTTAACAGAAGAAATGTCTTCCAAAGAAAATAGTCCCGCTATCAGTTCCTTTCTTTGGGTTGTCATGCTAAGCATGATCATGAAACCTCAGCTCCAATGTAAGAGCAAAATATCGAGGATTTAGTTTGGGAGGCCAGTTAATAGCCCCCGGTAGTGTTCGGCGATAGTCGAGGTCAAGCCGGAAACACTTCGGACAATTGTATGAATGGCCCGTCATTTAATATAGTCATCGGATCGCTGACCAGTTTACACCTATTGTGACAGCTTTTGCTTTCTCCACTAAGGTGCTTGACCATGCGAGCTGGAAGCACAATCGCAGTGGTTCTCCTTTGCACACCTAGCCAACAAAGCGGAACGTAGGAGGCAAGCGCAGGAGCCGCAACCCAACTATTGACCAAGACACAATTCAAAACTGATGCATATATAGCAATATCCGAGAATGTTTTTGCCGAATCTCTAAAGGTGTCCGCGTTGCAGATCATGAGACTTGTGCTGAAAACACACAAATAGTTTAAAATGCCAAAAGCTTGGAAACCAAAAACACCAAGAAAAGCATGACGTCCAACAGATCAAGTGTTCGTGCCAATCCAAAATTGACTTTAGAAAAAAAAAAACTGCTTCGCTGCGCTTTAACATGACACATCCTATCTCAAGACTTCAAGCTGGTCAGCCTACGGCTTCAGCCTCCCATCCCAAGGCGGAGTACTTCTCATTAGGCCAGTTTAGAAAACTAAACTCTAGCGGTTTTGAGAGAGAAATTAGGCTCCCCGGCTAGTGACCGCACACTCGTGTCGAAAAAAGGAGTGATAAATAATAATAAAAACTCTGCAACGACTAAGAAAGAAAACACTTATTATAAAACGGCTCAAATAAACATAAGAGCCCCCAAGTAACTTGGGTAAAATAATGATTGTATGTACCGAAGTACTTATATCATATCTATGTTCAACCGAACTTTAAACGCTGCCTTAACCGACTCGGCTTCTCCCCCTTCGGTCAAGGACCGAAAAGTGTTATGTACTCCATCCGTCGAGAATATCGACGGTGTTTCCAATAACCAGCAATCAGGTCATAAGGCTGTAATGCATAAAGGGCGCCAGGAACTTATGCTATATTATCGATAAAGTGTAAGAAGCATCTTCAAGAAAATAGTACCCCACCGATACCTTTCTTCGGTGCTCATTGTTAATATGAGACTTGTGCAATAGATTTTTGTACTCATGAGTTCCGCTGTGTGCCGACCATTATTGAAAACAGAAGAGCGCTTAGCTTTCGCTTCATCCACCGAGGTCCGCTCGGGTGACCCGATCGTGATAATCGCAGAGGTGCTCCTTTACTCCCTAGCCGAACAATCGGGAACGAGGGGTAAACACAGGAGCCAGGCAACCCAGCTTGCAAATCCTTAAGTCAATATGGTGCATATTGTGGCATAATACACTAACAAGGAACGGCCGCATAAGTATAATCATATGCAAGAGGAAAAGCTTCATGAAGGAAGCCCCAAATGAATTGGGTATTTGAATTTATGGGTCAAAAACAAAGTTTGGACAAGGAAATTGTTTACAAGCAAAAAATTTCCGAAAAAGTATAATGCTTGGTCGAACCGAACACAAGTTAGAAATTAAAGCTTTGAGCATGAAAGCGGCTTAGCTGGTTAATGTGTTCAGTATTGATGACGCGGTCCGAGCTTGATACGGGACAAGGTTCCATCCCCCAAGCCGGTCCCGAGGTGGCGGAGCGGAGAGCTCGACACGCCGAAGTGGTGACATAGCACGGTCAATGCAGACCGACAGAGTGACGCCGAAGTCCCCGGATCATTTTCCTATGCACAAAAATGGTGCAAACCGGAGATAATAGTAATAATGATAATTAAAAAAAAATCGTTGCATAATAAATAATTTATGCAAAGTGAGTAATAAAAGAAATATGGCCTGGCGCCGAAGTCAATGTCGATGCAGGTCGTCGGCATAATGCAATAAAGGCGTGACAAAGCCTGGATTCACAGGTCGGTCCGAGTTCCGGATGCGACGTTCGCCGGACTATGTACGAAAACTGACAGAACCATCATGCGACCATCCATAATGCGGCCACCATTTGATAGACCTGTGTACATATGATGGACAAACCAGAGTAATAATTCCTTGGGAAAACTTAACCCAAACAAGAAAATAAAATACTAGGATTAATAGAACCTGGTTTATTTGTTGTAGCAATCCGAAGGAAGGTTATTCCCAAAATTGGGACTCGATCCGCGCACCCATTGCCTGGTCGGCTAGTGACGCCGAAGTGTCCGGAGTAGGTTGATGAAGAGATGGCGAAGCCCCCGGTCCAGCCGAGATGTCGAAGTAGGTCGGCGTGATGGACACCAGCTTGAATAAGCAATAGTGCGGCCTTGCCGATGCAGGTCGTGACGTGGTCGATGCCGGCTTGATGAAGCGACCGTGCGGCGATGCCGGTATGCCCGCTCCAGGTAATCCGTGGGGCAGCGATGTTGGTGATGATTTATCCTTCGCGATGCCGGACTCTTGTTCGGTTTGCCGAGATGATGATCCGAAGAAGTTGAGCTCGGCTCAACAAAGTGACGACGTGTCTAGCGCAGGTCGGCAGCCGTGGAGCAATATTGCCGGACTGGTTTGACACCAGCATGATGTGGAAGATCATGTTCAAAAGATCTTAAAGTTAGAGGGATGTATTCAGGAACAAAACACAATACCCCGTACAAAACTTCCTTCAAAAGGATGTCCAAATCCCGCTCATAAAAAGACGAACTCGGTCGGATTCGTTTCGCAGAAAACAGATCCGAAAAGTGATGCACTAATCGGAAGGTTCCCTGAGTTTGGACGGTCAGATCAAGCTGAAATTTTGAGGGGTGGTAGATATAGGAATTCCTCAGCCGATCAACGGTCGGATCTTCCAAAGGAAGTCCGAGCTAGAAGCTGGACACCACGCCCTAAACTCGTTCGGATTCTCGTCCAGATTCAATGCGGCTCCGGTATATCGGAGATTGCCAGAGATTCCTCCATCGGAACTTGACGAAATTTTCCAGGGTTGTTGTAGACTCAATTCCGCACAATTCCACCGAAGCAATCATTAAAACGACGCTTGAGGAGGCGGTGACGGCGGACACAAGTCCGCTGTCCGTAAAAATAAGACGGTCGCCCGAGGGCAATGTTGACGTTGAGCCCCCGGGCTCCCTGGATGATTCCTCCATGATCTTGATAGAGATCGGAGTTGATGTTGATGAAGGCCCTCACCCGAACATGACGATCGGAGGTAGGGCGCAGTCCTTGGTCGAACCAAGGTGACCAATCGAGCTGGTGACGAAGATGCCGAAGTCGCAGTTGATCTGCAGGCGAGCCATCGACCTTTTGCTGAACACATAGCGGGGCTCTCAATGAAAGCAACAATGTCGGTGTCAAACCGCGGATCTCGGTAGGGGTCCCGAACTGTGCGTCTAGGCGGATGGTAACAGGAGACAAGGGACACGATGTTTTACCCAGGTTCGGCCCTCTCGATGGAGGTAATACCCTACCCCGCTTGATTAATATTGATGATATGGGTAGTACAAGAGTAGATCTACCATGAGATCAGAGAGGCTAAACCCTAGAAGCTAGCCTATGGTATGATTGTTGTTGTCCCTCTATCGACTAGCCTGGCCTCGGTTTATATAATGCACCAGAGGCCTAGGATAACAAGAGTCCTAGCCGAATACGCCGGTGGAGAGGAGTCCTTGTCTTGATCGCCAAGTCTTGCGGAATCTTCCTTGTATGCGGCAACTGTCCGGACTGGCCCATGAGTATACGGCCATGGGGATCCTCGGCCCAATCCAACTGATCGGCAAACGACGTGGTGAGTACCCCCTAGTCCAGGACACCGTCAGTTGCCCATTGATTAGCACAGAGAACGTGGGAGAAGAGATGCATGCATGAACTAAATTAATGAAATGACCATGCAACCCTTTATGTGCAAGCGCAGAAACAATAAAGTCCCATTCTAGGCGATCGAAAGCTTTGGCAAGATCAATTTTAAAAATGAAGGCATCCTGTTTCCAAGATTTGAGAGATAAAGAGTGAGCAATTTCCTGGGCAATGATAATATTATCACTAATTCTCCCCCCTCAATAAAAGCCTGCTGAGCAGGATGTATGTAATCAGGAAGGTGAGGTTTAATCCTGTTGGCAAGGGATTTAGCAATAATCTTATAAACAACATTACAAATACTAATAGGGCGGTAGTCCATAGGAACTTGAGGAACCAGTTTCTTAGGAATGAGAGCAATATTAGGATCATTGATGTGAGGAGGCAAAACACCAGAGAGATAAAAATTGATGACAAGCTGGGTAACCTCGTCTCCTATCCAATCCCAAGCAGCCAAATAAAATTCAACATTAAAACCATCAGGCCCTGGAGAAGCATTTAACTTCGTGTCCTTGAGAATCTGCAAAACCTCATGTTTGTCAGGAAGAGAATAGGTTGGATCTGAAGAATCATTCGGCCATTGAGCGGACATATAAGGTCTATCTGCAGTATGATTAGGAGAAGAGAAAATATAACGAAAGTAATTGACAAACGTGTTGGTGATAGCCGAAGGCTTGAAATGGAGCATGTCATTCTCATCTTTTATAGAGCAAATAGTGTTACGCTTCTTACGCTTAACAATAGTCTGATGGAAAATTTTGGTATTACGGTAGCCCCAACCCAACTCTTTTTACTGCATTGCTTATAGAACTGATTTAGCTTGGATAGGGTTTGCTCATACCTGGTAGTGAGGGACCCTTCTAAAGCATGGTCTCATTGCTGCATAGTCCGATGTCATGTCTCCCATACGCCGATAACGTGTGGTCACTCGGGTTGATCTGGTCATGGGCCCAGTAGGTTAGAGCGACAAGAGCTCTGAATCTTCTCGGTGTGTCTCCTGTGGAAATCTTTGCAGCTGAGCGGGCCATTACCTTCACTCACAGGTTCACTTTCAGCGGGACTAAGATGATGAGGCAGCAGCACACCCGCACGTGGGGAGCCGACGGGTGTTCTTCCGATATCTTTTGTAGTATGTGACTTGTCCTTTTAGCTAGATATTTAGACGTGTAGTGATACTTGCTGAGTACTGACTAGCGCGTGTGCACAATACGTAATTCCAAACTTGTTTCTATTCGGTGTAAAGGATTTCATAGGATTTGCATAACATTATAATTTGCATAACGAGACAATTTTCTGCTTTTTTGCGCAACGTGACAATTTTCGCCTCCAGTCATGGCAAATCCAATAGAGTTGACATGGCAATTTATTAGTTGGTTTGGCATGGTATATGTTTGACGTTCGCTGGAAAAACGCTCCCTGGGAACATTCCCGAGATATTGCTGTCCAAACTATATCAACTGGAGCCACTTGAAATGGGTTCTACGTTTTCTCCTATGGTGCAATCAAGGATCAATTTCAATTTGCTATATTAAGATTAGCAAGAATCAAAGAAGGGATGCTTTGTGAGGGTGAGTGTTCGCGTACCTCTATAAGCGTCTCCGTTTGTATTGTGATTTTAAACAGGAGAAATGAGTTGACATACATCTCCTCGAACTGGCAAAACTTTGAAGGCAAAATCATTTTAAATGTTTACAGTGAGAGTTGAATTCGTAAGTTCAGGTTCTTCTATTAATTATTTTTTTGGTATTATGTATTATGTTCCATTTAATAAATTATTATATATAAACCAATTGTTAAATTATATATTATGTTCCATTTAATGACCACATTCGTAGATAAATGTCCCTACACCTAACTATGCAGCGGTACCATATTTGAGGTCATATTTGCCCGTGCACATACAGTGTCAGGGAGGCACACTTTGGTCGCCGACTTCCCTAACCGTATCACCCCTAGATTATGACGATAGAGTCGTATGACTACCAAACTTGGTGAGTCCACATCGTGTGACAAAAAAAATCAATAAGAAGCAAGGACACATTCGACATCTCTTGAAACCCAGGATTTGTTTTATAGGATATCCAATCTAGGCATCCCGCCCGGATTGTTCGCGAAGGAATCCAACGAGTTAACATCCAACCAACCGAAAACCGTATTGTGTTCCCCCATTGTAATATCCTTTGAGATAATCCCGAATAAGCAGTCTTCTAACTATCACCTATCTGAAGGGCCCGAACCTAGGTAAAATCCGTGTTTTGTGTTTGTTCTGTGGTTGCGTCAACAACAGAACCTAGGTAAAAGCCTTTAGTCCCAAACAAGTTGGGGTAGGCTAGAGGTGAAACCCATAAGATCTTGCAACCAACTCATGGCTCTGGCACATGGATAGCAAGCTTCCACGCACCCCTGTCCATAGCTAGCTCTTTGGTGATACTCCAATCCTTCAGGTCTCTCTTAACGGACTCCTCACATGTCAAATTCGGTCTACCCCGCCCTCTCTTGACATTCTCCACACGCTTTATCCGTCCACTATGCGCTGGAGCTTCTTGAGGCCTGCGCTGGATATGCCCAAACCATCTCAGACGATGTTGGACAAGCTTCTCTTCAATTGGTGCTACCCCAACTCTATCTCGTATATCATCATTCTGGACTCGATCCTTCCTCGTGTGTCCACACATCCATCTCAACATACGCATCTCCACCACACCTAACTGTTGAACATGTCGCATTTTAGTCGGCCAACACTCAGCGCCATACAACATTGCGGGTCGAACCGACGTCCTATAGAACTTGCCTTTTAGCTTTTGTGGCACTCTCTTGTCACAGAGAATGCCAGAAGCTTGGCGCCACTTCATCCATACGGCTTTGATTCGATGGTTCACATCTTCATCAATACCCCCATCCTCCTGCAGCATTGACCCCAAATACCAAAAGGTGTCCTTCTGAGGTACCACCTGGCCATCAAGGCTAACCTCCTTCTGAGGTGACCTTCTGATGTACTGAAACCGCACATCATGTACTTGGTTTTAGTTCTACTAAGCCTAAACCCTTTCGATTCCAAGGTTTGTCTCCATAACTCTAACTTCCTATTTACCCCCGTCCGACTATCGTCAACTAGCACCACATCATCCGCAAAGAGCATACACCATGGGATATCTCCTTGTATGTCCCTTGTGACCTCATCCATCACCAATGCAAAAGATAAGGGCTCAAAGCTGACCCCGATGCAGTCCTATCTTAATCGGAAGTCATCGATGTCGACATCACTTGTTCAACACTTGTCACAACATTATCGTACATGTCCTTGATGAGGGTAATGTACTTTGTTTGGGACTTTGTGTTTCTCCAAGGCCCACCACATGACATTCTGCGGTATCTTATCATAGGCCTTCTCCAAGTCAATGAACACCATATGCAAGTCCTTCTTTTCTCCCTATATCTCTCCATAAGTTGTCGTACCAAGAAAATGGCTTCCATGGTCGACCTCCCAGGCATGAAACCAAACTGATTTTTGGTCACGCTTGTCATTCTTCTTAAGCGGTGCTCAATGACTCTCTCCCATAGCTTCATTGTATGGCTCATCAGCTTAATTCCACGCAATTAGTACAACTCTAAACATCCCCCTTGTTCTTGAAAATTGGTACTAATATACTCCATCTCCATTCTTCTGGCAACTTATTTGCCCGAAAAATGAGGTTGAAAAGCTTGGTTAGCCATACTATCGCTATGTCCCCGAGACCTTTCCACATCTCAATGGGGATACAATCAGGGCCCATCGCCTTGCCTCCTTTCATCCTTTATAAAGCCTCCTTGACCTCAGACTCGTGGATTCATCACAAAAAACGCATGCTAGTCTCATCCAAGGAGTCGTCCAGTTCAATGGTAGACCTCTCATTCTCCCCATTGAACGGCTTATCGAAGTACTCCCGCCATCTATGCTTAATCTCCTCGGCCTTCACCAAGAGTTGGCCTGCTCTGTCCTTGATGCATTTGACTTGGCCAATATCCCTCGTCTTCCTCTCTCGGATCTTGGCCATCTTATAGAAGTCCCTTTCGCCTTCCTTCGTGCCTAATCGTTGGTAGAGGTCCTCATATGCTCGGCCCCTTGCTTCACCAACAGCTCGCTTTGCGGCCTTCTTCGCCATCTTGTACTTCTCTATGTTCTCTGCACTCCTATCTAGGTATAGGCATCTGAAGCAATCTTTCTTCTCTTTAATCGCCTTTTGTACATCATCATTCCACCACCAGGTATCCTTATCTTTGCTTCTCCTTCCCCTGGACACTCCAAACTCCTCCGAGGCCACCTTACGAATGCAAGTCACCATCTTCTTCCACACATTGTTCGCATCCCCTCCTTCCTCCCAAGGGCCCTCCTTAATGACCCTCTCCTTGAACGCTTGAGCTACCTCCCCCTTGAGCTTCCACCACTTCGTTCTAGTGACTTTGGCACGCTTATCCCGCTGGACACGAATCCGAAAGCGGAAGTCAGCAACCACCAGCTTATGCTGGGGTACAACACTCTCTCCAGGTATCACCTTACAGTCTAGGCACACACGCCTATCTTCTCTTCTCGAGAGGATGATATCAATCTGGCTAGAGTGTTGGCCACTACTAAAAGTCACCAGATGTGATTCTCTCTTTCTAAAGAGGGTGTTAGCTACAATCATGTTGTAGGCTAGAGCAAAGCTTAAGACATCTTCTCCTTCTTGATTCTTGATGCCATAGCCAAAGCCCCCGTGCGCCCCTTCAAAACCTGTGTTAGATGTACCCATGTGGCCATTGAGGTCTCCTCCTATGAAGAGCTTCTCACCAATCGGTACACTCCTAACCAGGCCTTCCCAGAATTCCCTCTTGGTGTTCTCATTGTGGCCTACTTGCGGGGCATACACGCTGATAACATTGAGAACCAAGTCCTCAACTACCAGCTTGACCAAGATAATCCGGTCCCCATGTCTCTTGACGTCTACCACTCCATACTTGAGGCTCTTGATGATCAAGATGCCTACGTCATTTCTGTTTGCAGTCGTCCCCGTGTACCACAGCTTGAAGCCGGTATCCTCCACCTCCTTCGCCTTCTGTCCTCTCCATTTGGTTTCTTGGACGCAAAGGATATCAACAACTCTCCTCACCGCTGCATCAACTAGCTCCCGAAGCTTACCTGTCAGAGACCCTACGTTCCAGCTACCTAAGCGAATCCTCCTAGGCTCGGCTAGCTTCCTTATCCTTCGCACTCGTCGAGTCAAATGCGAAGACCCTTGCCCATTTTCCACTACATTCGGGCGCCGATGTAGCGCGCCACTAAGGATGCGATGACCCGATCCTCGCTCACTTGCCACCGTATCCAGATCAAGATACGACGCGCCACTTTGGGGGTGACGGCCCGACCCTTGCCCATTTTCCACCACACTCGGGTTCCGATGTAGCGCGTCGCTGAGAGGGTTACGCCCCAACGAAAATCTTTTGGGTTTCATCTCCATAAGAGTGGCTGAGTTTTTACGTTGGCTCACCAAGCCTATCACAACCCTCCTCCTTTACCCGGGCTTGGGACCGGCTATGTTGAGACAACATAGGCAGAGTTGTTATGTGGCTGCGTTCATTACCAAAAAATCTACTTGCAACTATCGTATTGTTGTCAGATACTTTGCGAAGACCCCTAATGTGGCGGTGGTGGGGTTGTCTCCCCCCAAGGAGGTGCTTTGAGCTAACGTTTTCGAAAAGAGGGTTGTAGATTGAATCCTAACACAATTTTAGGTATAAGGGGCAACTCTAACATGGATCCCTTATTGGACATCACCAAATGTTCGTCCGCCATCCAACCATATTCATCAAATGTCCGTCGTTTGTCTAAGAGAGAGAGAGAGAGAGAGAGGACTCCAGACTCAGTTTGCAGCGTACGCAGATGTCCGGACTCCTTCAAAGCTCCCCTGATTGATTCCGATTTGTAACATTTCAGAAGTCTAAATCGGCATTTGGTGAATAATGTTAAAAGAATCATCTTGTCCAAAACATTTGATAGGCCACATTGGAGTTGCCCTATATGTGGATTGTTGGAATACTCATGGCACCATAGTTGTCCATCTACTAAGGGCATCTCCAACGCCGACCCACAAATGTCTTCGGTATATGTCCATTTTTATATGCGGACGTGGTCCATGGACATGATGCGGGAGTGAACCATCCAATGCTAATCACAAAGTATCCGGATGGGAGAAGAAAAAATAGGTGGGGATCATGATTGTGATGGGATATTTGTGGTTTAATGTCCGGTTGGGAGGAGAGAGCGGAGAGGGGACCATGCATGCGCGGTTGGGAGAAGAGAGAGAAAAGAGGGTCCATGGGTTTAGTCAAGTGCATGTCCGGACTCCAGCAAAATCCTCCACATTTGTCTTTTGGATATCGGAATTTTCGTATATCCTAACTGAGGGAGTCCTGGACTAAGGGGTCCTCGGGCATCCGGCCTATTATCAATGGGTCGGACTGGTGGGCTCTGAAGACATGAATGCCGAAGACTGTACCCGTGTACGGATTGGACTCTCCCTGGCGTGGAAGGCAAGCTTGGCGACCAACTATGAAGATTCCTTCTTATGTAACCGACTTATGTAACCCTAGATCCCCCCGGTGTCTGTAGAAACCGGAGGGTGTAGTCCGGAAAGTAGATACTCATTACCATAGTCATACAGGCTAGGCTTCTAGGGTTTAGCCATTACGATCGAGGGAGTCCTGGACTAAGGGGTCCTCGGGCATCCGGCCTGTTATCCATGGGCCGGACTGATGGGCTGTGTAGACACGAAGACCGAAGACTATACCCGTGTCCGGTTGGACTCTACTTGGCGTGGAAGGCAAGCTAGGCGGCCTATTATGAAGATTCCCTCTTATGTAACCGACCTCGTGTAACCCTAGATCTCTCCGGTGTCTATATAAACTGGAGAGCATAGTCTGGATAGGACAGATTCATTACCATATACTCATAGGGTAGACTTCTACTGCATTGCCTGTCCAATGCAGAAAATTTTAAGTGTAATACAGTCTCCGATGAGATTTTGATACTCAGGTTGGTCGGCCGCACCCAACCCGAGTCTTGAGGACTAAGCACGCCGCTTTTTGTGTCCCGAAGTATTCTGCCGAGCTAGGACTTGATCCTCAGACCGATTTTGCAAATCAACCTGAGTCTCAGCGGTTACGGGGATCGGCGGTCTTATGTCATCCCTCATGTGCATCTCGGGTTTTAGACCGATACCCACCTTGAGGGCTACTGGCTATGTATCTCGGCAGAGAATAAATTGCGCCGATCAAAAATATTGACAAAATCGCCCACATTCGGGGTGGTGCACCACCTCGGGCGATCCGCATAAAGCTCGGACGCTAGTGGCTGGCTCCATAGAGGGCATTTCCGCATTAAGCTCGGCTAAAATCCTTCAAACTTCTTTGAACCAAGGTGATTTACGACACCTCGGATACAGTCCGGCGTTGGGCTCGGATACATAATCCGCGTTGGGCTCGGATACCGTCCGGCGTTGGAGCTCGAGATACATAGTCCGCGATAGAGCTGGGAAGCAGTCCGCGTTGGTGCTCGCTCGCAAAAGATACCTCGAATGCAGTCCGCGTTAGAGCTCGGACGCGAAGAGGACACTTGCCTCTCGAATAACTTCAAACCCTAGGAGTGGCATAAAAATAACAAGGCATTGATAAAGGCCAGAACTTAAAGGGCTCCTCGGATACCCAACGTGTAAACTCTTCGTATGCACTTAGGCGATCCTCAAGATCGAAGATGAGAAGATTTGTTGAACCAGTTTTCAAGACCGACGACCGAAGATGAAGAAAAGTTCGGAAGAATCGAGGAGCATCCCCAACTTGAAGACCGGTTCAGGGGGCTACTGACGGTGTCCTGGACTAGGGGGTATTCACCACGCCGTCTCCCGATCAGTTGGATTGGGCCGAGGATCCCAATGGCCGTATACTCATGGGCCAGTCCGGACAGTTGCCGCATACAAGGAAGATTCCGCAAGACATGGTGATCAAGACAAGGACTCCTCCCCACCAGCGTATTCGGCTAGGACTCTTGTTATCCTAGGCCTCTGGTGCATTATATAAACCGAGGCCAGGCTAGTCGATAGAGGGACAACAACAATCATACCATAGGCTAGCTTCTAGGGTTTAGCCTCTCTGATCTCGTGGTAGATCTACTCTTGTACTACCCATATCATCAATATTAATCAAGCAGGAGTAGGGTATTACCTCCATCGAGAGGGCCCGAACCTGGGTAAAAATATTGTGTCCCTTGTCGCCTGTTACCATCCGCCTAGACGCACAGTTGGGGACCCCCTACCCGAGATCCGCCGATTTTGACACCGACAGCAACCCTTTCATAAGTTCAATTGTTTTTGAGGGATTAGGCAGGGTTGTCCCATGTCTCCTTACTTATTTATCATTGCCATTAATGAATTTTCGATAGCGCTTAATGAGGCTCTTCAGGCTAACCATTTGCAGGGTATTTATCTTGGTCCAAATTGTCCCTCTGTTCATTCTCTTCTCTTTGCAGATGACTTATTGGTTTGTGGACAGGCTACTCTTCAAGAATCTCAGACTATGGCTAATCTTATTCAGCAATTTTGTGAGCTCTCTGGTCAAACTCCCAATTGGGGCAAATCTGCAATCTTTTTTAGTTCGCATGTTTCTCAGGCTACGATTCAAGCATTAAGCAAAATTTTCCTGTTTCTAATCTTGATGCTAACTTCACTCATCTTGGTCATCCACTTATTCTTCCTGCTAAAAATAGAGTGGCTGCTTACAACTTTGTGTTGGACAAATTTTTGAATAAGCTGCCCTCTTACAAAGCTATTATGCTCTCTCATGCTGCAAGGCTTGAATTGATTCGATCAGTTTTTTCAGCTATTCCAGTTTATTACATGGCAAACATCTTGTTTTCTAAGAAATTCATTGCTTAGCTCACAACTGTCATTAGAAATTTCTGGTGGACAGGTGTTAGAGAGACTGACTCAAAGAAAAGTCTCTGCCTTAGGGCATGGAAGGATATTTGTACTTCTAAGGTAGAAGGTGGCTTGGGCATCAGGAATCTAAAAGCCATTAATGAAAGTCTCATCCTCACAGCTGCTTGGAAGTTAGCCAATGCTCCTTCTTCTCATTTGTACCTTGTGCTAAAGGCTAAGTACTTTCCTGATACTTTAATTTGGAGAGCCACTACTACCCCACCTAAATCTGCTTTTTGGGCCTCTATCTTGAAAATGTTGCCTAAACTAAGAGATCATGCTTTTTATCAACTCACCTAGGGTAACATTTCTTTGTGGAGCATTCCTTGGTGTAATCTTTGATATTCTATTTATGATCATCTTGTTCCACAACAAGATGGTTTTGTTTATCCGTCTCATGTGAGAGATCTTTGGCTTCCTGGTTTGAAATGTTGGAATCATCCACTCATATTTTCTCTTTTTCAGTAGCCTTTAGCCTCTCATATTGTTAATACTCAAATTTTAGATGATGATGATCCAGATTTGCTGTGTTGGGACCTCACCCCAAATGGTATTTTCTCTTCAAAATCTTCTTACAAACTTTGCTTGCAAGAGCTTCATATTAATCCAAGAAATGCTCCTCTGGATATTCCTTTGGACTTGAAAGATTTAAATTCATTTGGAAACAAAAAAAATTTCTCCCTCGAGTTCAAACTTTTGCTTGGAGACTTCTTCGAAGGGCTTTGCCTATGGGTATGAGGGCTGGTCGTTTTTCTATTCATATTGCTCAAACTTGTTGTAGATGTGGCCAACAGGAAGATGAATCCAACCTTTTTTTTCCTTTGCAACTTTGCGAGAGCAGCTTGGTTTTCTTCGCCCTGGTTTCTTCGTTTGGATGTTCTCACCCAAGTACATTCCACTATGCATTCCATTCTCATTGTGCTTATTCGAATGGGCCATCCTCATGCTTCCATTAAGAATGTTTTAAATTTTTTGTGGTGCCTTTGGAAAGATAGAAATATTTTCTTTTTGATAGGAAAAAGCATCTTTCTTATCAGGTTAATATTGCTGCTACAGCTCTGGACTATGAGCCTCTTGTTGATCCTTCTTGTCTCCCTACTAAGCAATCTCACTCTAATGATGTTCTTGAAGCTCATGTTCTTCCTTTGCAGGGCAAAACGCTTAAGTCTGACTTGTTAGTTCCTGGGACTAAAATATTCTCTGATGCAGCATTTAGGTCGTAAAAAATCCCAGGTCTCGCACAAGGGCTAGTGGGTACAGGTATAGGTGTCTTTATTTCCATACCTTCGGATCAGGGCGAGCTCAATTTACAGGTTCAGGCTTCGGCCCCTCCTACCTCTATTCCTTTGCAGGCTGAAGCTCTGGCTCTCTCATGTGCTGCACGACTAGCTTTGAGGCTTAATGTTGCTAATTCCACTTTCCTCATGGATTCTCTGTCTTTAGCCTCTTTTGCTGCCTTAAGAAATATTTCGGCCACTCCTTGGAATATTAGGAATGATCTTGCTCATTTCTTCAAAGTCACATCTAATTTGAATGCCCAAGTGTTCCACATTTCCAGGGATATAAATGGTATTGCTCAATACAGAGGCGCCGCACACCCGCTATGCTTCACTGACGAAGTAATGGATCATCAAATCCCCGAAGGGTTTAAACCCGTTAATATCGAGTCCTACGATGGCACAACAGACCCCGCGGTTTGGATTGAGGATTATCTCCTCCATATACATATGGCCCGGCGGCAATCTTCACGCCATCAAATATCTCGCTCAAGCTCAAAGGACCAGCCCGGCATTGGCTTAACAGCCTGCCCGCAGAGTCAATTGGATGTAGGAGGACACGGAAGCCGCATTCCTCGACAACTTCGAGGCGCGTATAAAGCGACCACCGGACGCAGATGACCTAAGCCACATAATCCAGCAGCCGCACGAATCGGCGAGCAATTCGACACGGTTCTTAACAAAGAAAAATCAAATCGCCGACCGTCCGGATCGAGAGGCCTCGCCGCCTTCAAACATAACATCCGCGACGAGTGGCTGGCTCGGCACCTAGGACAGAGAAGCGAAATCCATGGCAGCCCTCACATCACTCATGACCCGCTTCTGTGCGGGAGAGGATAGCTGGCTAGCTCGCAGTAACAACCTCGGCAAAAACGCTGGCAGTTCGGATACCAAGGACCGCAATGGCAGGTTGCGTCGAAACAAAAACAAACGCCGCATTAACGGCGACATCAACGAGGATACGGCAGTCAACGCCGGATTCCGAGGCTCCAAACCCGGTCAACGGAAGAAGCCATTCAAAAGAACCACTCCGGGCCCGTCCAATTTGGACCGAATACTCGACCGCTCCTGTCAAATACATGGAACCCCCGAAAAGCCAGCTAACCACACCAACAGAGATTGTTGGGTATTCAAGCGAGCAGCAAATTAATCGCCAAAACAGTGACAAGGGGCTACACAGCGATGACGAGGAAGAGACCCGCCGCCGAACAACGGAGGACAAAGGGATTCCCCCCTCAAGTTCGGATGGTAAACATGATATACGCAGCGATATTCCCAAGAGGGAGCGAGCGTGCACTAAAGGGCGATACGCATGGAGCCATCGCCCCAAAATTCAACCCATGGTCCTCTTGCCCGATCACTTTCGATCGAAGAGACCATCCGACCAATATCCGCCATGGAGGATTCGCGCGTGGTTTTAGACCCAATCATCGATGGATTTCACCTCACGAGAGTCCCGATGGGCGGCGGCGTAGCCTGAACCTGCTTTATCGAGGATACGGTCGCAAGATGGGCATAGACCCTTCAAGGATTAAACCTACAAAGACAACCTTCAAAGGCGTCATACCAGGTGTCGAGGCCAATTATGCGTGCTCGCTTACACCGAAGTGGTCTTCGGATCCTGGATAATTTCCGAGCGAGGAGTTAATCTTGACATAGTCCCATTCCGCAGCGGCTATCACGCTCTGCTCGGACGAACGCGTTCGCAAAAATTCAACGCGTGCCGCATTATGCATACCTTAAGCTCAAGATGCCAGGCCCTCGTGGAGTCATCACGGTCAATGGAAACACGGAACGCTCCTCCGAATGGAGGAACATACAGCGCTCTTGCGGCGGAAATACGAGCAGCCTTTTAAGGCAATTTTCGAGTCCGGCGTTAAGCGACCGGACACGCCAAACGCGCCCGAAGCAACATCAACCAAGACCACCTGGCATGTTCCGAGCACGCGTAGCAATGCGGCCTCAACCCAAGCCCTCGCAAAATTGTAAGACAAACTCTCGCGTACATAATTACGCCTGGAGATACCATGGGCATAGGGGAAAGGCACAACCACAACAGACCAGTGCGGTTCGACCACACCAGGGCTCCCAAGTGTGTCGCTCTTTTTCTTTTATTTCTCTCTTTTTTATACAGAACTCGTCCGCGGCGAACCTGCCGAACTCATGATGCAACAGCCGGGAAGGACAAAGGCGCGGCGAACACTCGGTGGTCTCCATCACGAGCATTAAATTTGTTAAATACAACATTCATGGCCTACCCTCGGAGGGAGACGCCTTTAATTCGTCAATCCCTTGCTTTCCGCACTATTTGTATCATTCCGCACTCATAGCATATCTTCTCGAATAAAATGCAGCACTTTTTGCCCATAATTGCATTACCTTATATATATATGTTCATTTATTTACATGTTGCACCCAGACATTTTAGTACGGCCAAATACACCAGGGCTTATGTTCTCCGCATTATGGTGTGATAAAGTCCGAACACTTTCACAAGTGCGGCATCCCGAACTTATAGCATTATATGAATCGGCTCGAATCATGTCTTGGGTCAATAGTTGGGTTTGCCCGGCTCCCATGTTTGGCACCTTACGTTCCGTTCTATCGGCTAAGGTAGCACTGGAGAACCACTGCGATTGCGCCCGGTTGAGCCGGTTAACGCCTCGATGGAAAGCTAAAACTGACTTGTCATGATAAGGCGAGAGACTGGTCGCTGTTCGAGAGGTTCTTTCGGGTCCTTAAAGACCTACGCCGCTTTGAGCGAAGTTCCGGATAATGTCCGATGAAGGCGTAGATAGCGCCCCTAATTCGGTCCTCCGAATACTAGGGGCTTCGCCGAAATTTAAAATTATAGAATTCTATGGCTAAGTGAGAGTGTTCAAGCACTATAAGTCCGGTTGCCTTGTTCGTTGTGTTGAGTGCCTCCCTAGATGGACCCAAAAATGGGAACTAGAGTGCTCAAGTTTATCCCGAACACCCTAGCACTGGTGGCATGGGGGCTGAAGCCGACGACTTGCCATCTCTCAGATTTAATAAACGACCGCACAGAAGGTAACATTTTAAATTAACAAGCGTTGCTTAGCGCATATGAACAAAGTTTTCAGCGCACAGGATAACACATTGCGAATTTACTCAATAATTACATCCCTGGGGCACTCATCCGCAATCTTGCGGGCACCCTTCAAGACAGTCTTATAGTACATTTCAGGCGTACGATGTTCCTTGCCCGCTGGTGGCGCGTCAGTGATTAGCTTCTCCGCATCCAGCTTGCCCCAATGCACCTTTGCGTGGGCAAGGGCCCGATGAGCACCTTCAACACAGGCGGAGCGCTTGATAACCTCCACCCAGGGGCACGCATCCACCAACCGTCGCACGAGGCCGAAGTAGCTCCCAGGCATGGCCTCTCCAGGCCACAGCCGGACTATGAGGCCCTTCATGGCCCGCTCACCCACCTTGTGGAGCTCGACCAGCTGCTTCAGCTGGTCGCTAGGGGCACCGGATGGCGGCCTCGATATCGAGACCGAAGACCTTCTCCGTTGAGCTCCCTCCTCGGCTCGGTAGAATCTGGCGACATCGAGACACGCTCGAGGCAGATCTGCAAACGCCTCGAGAGCTCGAATTCGTGTAAGTAACACGTAATTTACATTCACATGCTTGCTTTGCATGAAAAATGCCTTACCCGCCGCTATCTTCCTCATCAACTCAATCTCTGAAGGGACTTATGGGCATCGGCCTTGGCAGTTTTGGCACTTTCGAGCCGAGGCAAGCTCGGACTCTCGAGTCTTTGAGTCACGCTCCAAACTCTCATGCTTTTCCATGAGAGCACGGAGCTCTTGCTGAACCACCGCCACCCGCGCCTCTTACTTTTCTCGCTCTGCCCGTTCCGTGGCGCATTATGTTCGTCACGGACACGGCCTCCTTCGAGGTCGCCACCTCGTTCGTGGCCCTGCAGTGCCCATGTTATCCTTGTTATTTTTGTTGCAACCTAAATCCTTTTACAGAAGGTACAAGTTCAAAGTGGTGTTACTCACCTTCTTTGTCCTGAGCTGCTTCTGGCGCTGCCGAGCTCTTGCTCGGACCGCTCGAGCTCTGCTTCAAAGCACCGACATCCGCAATCGGTCTGGCAGAGGTCAGCAGCAGCCTGCAACCCATATTGACATAATTTTTAGCAACCCTTCAGATATCTTCTTTTTTCAGATCCTTAGTCCGGCTTTTCTTTCCGAACACCGAACCGAGCATCGGGGCTACTGTCTATGCGGTATTACATTGCATATTTTAACTTCTTACCTCAAAGCGATAGAAGGCTCTGCGAGCTTCGGTCAGCCCGCCCTTGGCGAGCTGCACCTTCTGAATCACCGCACTCATAATACTGCGGTGTTCTTCCTCGATGGAAGCGCTCTGCAGCGCCTCCAACAAATTGCCCGGCGCCTCCGGTTGGACGGAAGCCGACGGCGTCACGGTCTTGCCCTTCATTGAAGGGCCGCTGGCGGACTCCGGAACCACTGCGGGTTACGATATGGAGTCGGCGCAAAGTCCGGAGGACGCCTTGTGGCGCCTCGAGCCTCCCCGATGGGTCCTTCGGGATCCCACCTCGGCGTCCTCGGTGTCGCGAGGGGTGGAGGCGGTCGGGACGGAGTCTACATCCAACGGAGCCAACGACCCGCTCGATGAAGCGGGGAGATCATCACTGGCCGGACTACATGCAGCATGCGGCATTAGAATGACACTATGTGATGCAGAAAAAGAAATTATAAATCGTTCAGGAATCCGGATGCTTACGATCTCGCTGGAGGCCTGGCCCTTGAAGGCCATTCTTCCTCGCCAACGTTGATGTTGGCGGAGCTGTCCGGGAATAGTCCTTCCCTCTTGGACCCTTCGGCCTCCCCCCGCTGGGGAAGCCTTCCTCTTCCTCTCTCCTCCTGCAGGAGAGAGTCCTCTTCTCCTCCTCGTTTTCGGGAGGAGTCCGCCCAGAGTCGTTGGACACCTGAAAACAGGAACTCTTTCGAGCACCGTGGCCTCCTTCTTGGCCTTCTTCTCCGGCACCATGTGCGGTGCGGAACCAGCAACCTCGCTAGACAGGCGTCTCTTGGATTTTCGGCATAGGAGCGGGTAGATAATCTGCTCCGCCTTCCTCATCCAGTCTGTCAAAGTAAAAGGGAAATTAAAACCGCATAGAGTCAAACTATGAAAAGCAAGTGTCCCGTAAAGGGGTAGAATCACTTACCTCGTTGGCTTGGCGCTGCGGCGAAATCCACGATCTTGATCGCGGATGCGGGGCTTGGCGCCTTGAACAGCACCCTCCGAGCACCTTCGTCGTCGTGTCAAGAGCCCGCTCAGCGCTGGTGCTGTTCCGGATCGAACTCCACAGATTGAATGCCGCTCTTGGCATGGGAGAATCCGCGACGAGCATGACTTGGACCACGTTAACCAGCTGAGCTTCTTCACCAGCTTACGGATACAGGCTTGGAGTCCCGTCGGCTCCTCGAACTACCCAACAGCAAGCCCTTCTCTTTCCGGGAGGTGAGCTGCGTGGGGATACTAGATCTGAACTCGGGGCCGCCGCCCATGTAGGGTCACGCGGCTCGGTGATATAGAACCACCCGATTGCCACCCTTGACGGATTCCACGAAGGCCCTTCAACCAAAGGACGTTGGGCATCTTGCCCAACATGGCGCCCAAGACTCCGCTTGAGTGCCCTTCACTACCTTCGCTTGACATTGAAGGTCTTGGGCCATGTCAAGTGGGGCTGGATGCGAGGAAGGCCTCGCACCTGACGATAAACGCCGAGATGTTGAGGATGAAGTTCGCGCGGATCATGGAAATCCAGGCCGTAGTAGAACATGAGCCCCGGACAAAGGGGTGAAGTGGAAAGCCCAATCCATGGAGAAAGTGGGTAAGAAAGACGACCCTCTCATGGGGCCTGGGGGTGGGGATGAGCTGCCCCTCGTCGGGCAGCCGGTGCGCGATGTCGCCGGAGAGGTATCCGGCGCTGCGCAGTTTGGCGATGTGCTCTTCCTTAACGGTTGAGACGAGATGCGCGAACTTGGGCGCTGGAGCTCGAGTGCGCGGAGATAGATAAGCAAAGGAGGAAGAAGGAGTAGGTGAGAAGGTGAATCCTTATACCTTATATGGGCGGGCGAAGACTACGCGTCCCCCACCGGCCTGGTAAAACTCGCTTATCTCCCAGGCGTCACCATCAATGGCGCGGTTGGGTTACCCACGTCCGTATTGATGAGAATCCCGGATTAAGGGGAAACACGATCTCGCTCGACAAGGCGTGCCAAGAAACCGCTTATAAACGCTACCGAGGTGGTAGAGTAAAAACGATTTAAATAATGGCTTGGTAGCGGCGTGAAGTCATGCCGCAGAAAACGTCAGCAGATTGAACTTGTGTACATATTATTCTCTATACGGTGGAATGTGGAATTTATTTTGCAGAGCCGGACACTATCCTGGTGTTCACAATCTTCTATCATTCGGAGAAGGAACCCGCCTTGCAATGCCAAGCAATATACGCCGGACTTATCGTCATTGAAGCCTGGTTTAGGGCTCTTGAGGAGTCTGGATTAGGGGTGTCCGGATAGCGGACTACCATCATCACCGAACTATCATTGGCCGGACTATCATCATCGACCAGACTCCAAGACTATGAAGATACAAGATTGAAGACTTCGCCCCGTGTCCGGATGGGACTTTCCTTGGCGTGGAAGGCAAGCTTGGCGATACGGATATGTAGATCTCCTACCATTGTAACCGACTCTATGTAACCCTAGCCCTCTCCGGTGTCCATATAAACCGGATGGCTCTAGTCCATAGGACAAGAACAACAACCCTTACAATCATACCATAGGCTAGCTTCTAGGGTTTAGCCTCCTTGATCTCGTGGTAGATCCACTCTTGTAAACATCCATAATATCAATATCAATCGAGCAGGACGTAGGGTTTTACCTCCATCAAGAGGGCCCGAACCTGGGTAAAACATCGTGTCCCTCGTCTCCTGTTACCATCCGCCTAGACGCACAGTTCGGGACCCCCTACCCGAGATCCGCCGGTTTTGACACCGACACTCATGCTCATTCCCATCAGTCTTGCCCTATGGTTTCTCTTCTGTCTCACTTTCAGATTCAGGGCATAAATCTGCATACTATTCACTGTTATTAGCTCACATGCGCCTGCGGGCAGGTTTTTCTCTTTATCTTTTGTAGAAAGCGCTGGTCTTCTTCCTCTTTTAATGTTCCTTGCAGGTTTGCTTTCATGCAGGGATAAGTCAGGGCCATAAGGGTGTGATATGTAGGTTCAAGGAGCTTGCTGCCAAACTATATTTCTTCTTCAAAGCTTTCTTCATGATTGGGGGACACCTTCACGCTACTTCTTACTTTCAAGATAGATCTCCTAAGTGCATGTGGTTGTATCTGCACAACTTTTAGCTGCAGATCAACTGGTTGACTTGTTTTCAACCTATCTTTGCTATTACATTCAACTTCCTTTCCTGGCTGTATCTTCTACTCTGTATTCTCTGGCCTTTGAACCTTGTAATGGCTCTTTAAGCTGTCATTGGAAATTTGCCACCTTCTAGGTGCCTTGCTTTGTTCAAATAAAAAATCGGACCGCACCTTCTGGATTGCTCGTTGCAAACAAGGGTTAACATCGACTGAAAGTTGCCTCCCTCTCGTCTGGTTCTGCTTTGCCTCTTGATCTCATGTTGCATGAAGGAATATTTCCTTTTTCTGGAACCCATTGCAAGCCGTCTCGCCTCTCGTTGTACTACCGTATCTGCTTCGATTTGTTCTTTTTGTGGGAGGGGAATGTTTGGTTCCTTGGTACATATGTACCCTATATGATTTTTTTAGCAATTCAACAAAAAGTCAAAATTTTCTGAAAGTATTTTTGAAATAAACTTGACCATCATTATACTAGTGAGAAAAGTTCCACAAAAAGAAAATTCCTCTTTGACTTCTTTTAAAAAAAGACAATTTTTTGATCAAAATAGCGTGAATAGTGACCTATAATAGCAAATAAATTTTCTCTTTTTCGCTGTGAAGTCAAGCACGTCGGTTAGACCATCGACCGTGGCAATGAAGTGGGTGGTGGGTGGGCAACGAATTCCTTCGTCGCCTGCTTCCCACTCGAGCCGGACATAGTTCGGCCACGAGCCTCCTGACAAAGAGAGAGACTTTAACGAGTTCAGCACGTCGCCAAAGGGCGAGTGTTGGAAGATATCCGCTGTGGTGAACTCCATTACAGGAGCCCAACCAGGTTCGGCGGGCTTCGGAGAGCGCGGACTGGAACCTACAGTCTGACACGAGTCCGGGGGTCCGGTGTCACAGGCTTCTTTGGGGGCGAGGCCTGTGTTCGGCTGTACCGCCGATGAGTGTGCGGCCCACGGGGTGGGGTCCATCCCTCCGTCCTTAGGCAACGCGGTCTGCTCCGGATTTAGGTCCGGGTCTGCCGCAGGGATGACATCCCGAGCATTATCCGACAGCAGGTCTAAGGCGTGCTCATCGCGACCGTCCGCCGCTCCTGGCACAGGCCCGAATCCATTGAAGATCAAGTCTCTGCGGATATCAGCCGTGTAGTTCAGGTTTCCAAACCTGATTTGGTGGCCAGGGGCGTAGCTGTCGATCTGCTCCAGATGGCCAAGCGAATTGGCCCGCAGTGCCAAGCCGCCGAACACGAAGATCTGTCCGGGGAGAAAAGTCTCACCCTGGACCGTGTTGTTGACGATGATTGAAGGAGCCATCGAGCCTTGCAGCGACGACACAGAGGAACTCTCAATGAAAGCACCAATGTCGGTGTCAAAACCGGCGGATCTCGGGTAGGGGGTCCCGATCTGTTCGTCTTAGGCTGATGGTAACAGAAAGCAGGGGACACAATGTTTACCCAGGTTCAGGCCCTCTCAATGGAGGTAAAACCCTACTTCCTACTTGATTAATATTGATGATATGGGTAGTACAAGAGTAGATCTACCACGAGATCATAGAGGCTAACCCTAGAAGCTAGCCTATAATGATTATGATTGTGATTGTGATCGGCCTTCTAAGGACCAACCTCTCCGGTTTATATAGACACCGGAGAGGGCTAGGGTTTACACGGAGTCGGTTACAAGGAAGGAAATATAATATTCGGATCGCCAAGCTTGTCTTCCACGCAAAGGAGAGCCCCATCCGGACACGGGACAGAGTCTTGAGTCTTCATGCTCCAACAGTCCGGACGAAGTATATAGTCCGGCTGCCCGGATACCCCCTAATCCAGGACTCCCTCACCTACGTCAAGATTTCTCACCAGAGCGACGAAGGGCAGAGGAGTCAAAAGAATTCCTACTCTCCGATATAACTAGACTCCGAAAAAGTTTTTCTTCTAGACTCGACAATGGCCAAACTATATGATCAATCAAGGGGGCTCCTATGGTCGGTCGAGGCTCTGATACCCAATATGCGATACTATCCTAAAGAGACTCGAAGGTCCCACCAAGGATAGAACCGCATATTGATACGCTTTTGCAAGGTGGATATCATTACATCAACATTACATAATAGATGGGGATACATACACAAGGCACAAGCGCCCCAAGAATATACAACAACGTACATGAGAACAACATTCGACTACGAATGAAACATAAACATAAACTCAAACAATATCCACCCTGCTAGCCCAGGCTGCCGACCAGGAACCTAACCCAAGATCGACAAAGAAGAAGAAGAACTCCAACACAAGTAACATCACTCTCACATCATGATTGTTGCATAACCTGTACCTGCAACTGTTGTTGTAGTAATCTGTGAGCCACGAGGACTCAGCAATCCCATTACCATGGGTATCAAGATTAGCAAGGCTTATGGGTAAGGAAGGGGTAAGTGGTGAGGTTGCAGCAGCAGCTAAGCAAAGTATGGTGGCTAACTTATAAAACAAGAGCGAGAAGAGGAGCTTAACAAGCGGTAGTCAACTAGTAATGATCAAGAAGTGATCCTGAACTCCTACTTACGTCAAACATAACCCAAAGACCGTGTTCTCCTCTCGAATATCCCCGAAAAGAGACAATCATGGTTACGCATGCAGTTGGTGTATTTTAAAAGAGTTTACTTCAAGTTTACTACAACCGGATATTAACAAATTCCCATCTGCCACATAACCGCAGGCACGGCTCTCGAAAGTTTATACCCTGCAGGGGTGTCCCAACTTAGCCCATGATAAGCTCTCATGATCAATGAAGGATACTCCTTCTCCCGGGAAGACCCGATCAGTCTCGGAATCCCGGTTACAAGACATTTCGACAATGGTAAAACAAGACCAGCAAGACCGCCCGAATGTGCTGAAAAATCCCGATAGGAGCTGCACATATCTCGTTCTCAGGGCAGACCGGATGAGCTAAGCTTACAGGTACCAATGTAACCCAAGTTGCCAAGGGACGGTCCCGCACAGTGCTCTAGTTCGGACCAACACTTAGAGAAGCATTGGCCCAGGAGGGGGGGGGGGGGGCTAAAATAAAGATGACCCTCGGGTTAATTACTCCCAAGGGAAATGTATAGGTGGTAGGCAAATGGTAAAAACAATGTTGGGCCTTTCTGGAGGATTTTTATTCAAGGCAAACTGTCAAGGGGTTCCCATAACACCCAACCGCGTTAGGGACACAAAATCCGGGAACATAATATCGATATGACAGAAACTAGAGCGGCAAGAGTGGAACAAAACACCATGCATAAGGCCGAGCCTTCCACCCTTTACCAAGTATATAGATGCATTAATAATATAAGAGATATTGTGATATCCCAACATAAACATAATCCAACATGGAGCAATCTTAATCTTCACCTGCAACTAGCAACGCTATAAGAGGGGCTGAGCAAATGCGGTAACATAGCCAAACAACGGTTTTCTAGGAAGGGTGACAAAGGTTATAGGTTCATGGCATTTTGGGAGGCTTGATAAGCAAGTGGTAGGTAACGCGGCATATCGATAGCATCGAGGCAACTAGCATAGCAATGTTAGTAATGATATCCAAGGTGACGGTCATCTTGCCTGAAATCCTGCTAGGAAGAAGAACGAGTCCATGAAGAGGACGGACCAACGTAGTCGAATGGATCCTCACAATCGCAACGTTACCGGAACTATCAAGAAGAAGCAACACCGGAAAGAAGCAAACAACATAGTAAGCAAACAAGCATAACATGACATGATGCACCACCAAGTATGATGCATGTCAAGATTAAATGTTGTTAACATGGCAAGAGGTGAAGCATAATAATACTACCTATCTAGGCAAGTTTAAAAGAGGCCGGAACAACAAACAACAATTTCGGAAAATCCTCATATGCATATTTCGAATTTGGTACTGTTCTGCCCTATACACAATTTTAATGTTGTCAAACAGAAAATAAAGTGCAACACGTTAATCTATGCATTTTTCTACCCCGTTTACATATAAAATTTATTTAAAACGGAGCTACGGTTATTTAGTTATGAAATAAACCATTTTAACATGACATATGTGGATAAAATAATGCAAGTAGCAAGTTTAAATATTTTAACATGCATGAAAGTTTGATATTGTGAAACTAGATAAAGTTCTAAGCATTTTACATATATTGTTTGATTAATTTGGATGCATGCATATTTAGTTATTAACAATTCAAAATGATGGCATTTCTGTGAATAAGAATGCACTTGAAAATGCTAAAATACACAGGCTGGGAAAAAAATGCACGGGCCGGATTGCAGCAACCTGCAGCGGCCCAGGAGGTCTTGGCCCGAGTGAGCGCTGACTGTGCAAAATAACAAAATAACAGAAAAACAGAAAAAAAGGGGCCGGCTGGAACTCGAACCCCAGACCTCCCGGATGCGAGCGCGTGGGCTAGCACTACGATCTCGCTAGAGAAGGAGCACAGCTCCCTTTGAATGGATGACAAGGCCAAGCCTTGACCTTCCATGAATGGAGAGGAATCTTTGCCGGCGGCGAACTCGATCAAGACGGCGACTACAGAGGCTGTAGAGCACCAGCGGGCGTGCGGAAAAGGGACGTTGGACGCGCGCGGGCAAGCGGAGCAACGATGGGATGTGCGTGGCGTGAGCATGAAGCTCGCGAGTTTCAGCCATGGTGGCTTCTGCTCGATACCAGCGTGTGTGTGCATGGCTGGGCGTGCGTGAGGATGCGGCTATGCGCATGAGCGTGCGTCGGGAGAGGCGTGCGTGTGTGCTGCGAGCGCGTGGGAACAAGGGCGAAGACACCATGGTGCATGTGTGTGGGTACGTGCAGAGGCGTGGTGCTCGGGTGCGTGAGCGCGTGAGGTTGTGCTTGCGTGCTCGCATGGACGAGCGTGCATGCGTGTGCGTAGGAGCGGGCGGAACAGAGACGACGCTCGTGGCCATTCTGCAGCAGAGCACGGTGGCTGGGGGTTTGGCATGGATGGATCGGCTCCTAGAGGACGAATATGAGGCGGAAAAAGGGCTTGTGCGACGCGGCTGCTCACCTAGTGCCCACAGGACATGAAGTTGTAGCCATGGAGACGAAGGAGACGGCACGATGACGCGCGGAACTTGCCGGTCTTCGGGTCCGGGAAGAAGAGGAAGAAGATGGGTCGGGGTAGTCGATCTAGAGGTCGTGGAGGTGCGTGCATGTACGTAGTTGAAGAAGTGGGTCTTCGGGGATCTCTCAACGGTGGCCGGAGGGTCGGAGGCGCGGCGAGGAAGCTACCCCGAGCTCGAGCTCTTGCTCGCTTGGGTCATGGCGGCCGCAGCGAAGGCGTGGGCGTGGAGACTTACCTAGGCGGCGTTGAGGGAAGGAGAGGGTCTGAATTGATAGAGGAGAGGCCGGGGTAGGGTTTGGCCATGATTTATAGGGGCTACGGGCGCCGAACTGCCGTCAAATCATCTGGCGTGCCGACGTGGCTCCTTTGGATGGCCTGCCGTACAGGAGGACGAAGCTCCTGTCGCTTGCGGGCTAGCTGGGCTGCGAGAGGCTGGCTGGGCTGGTTCAGGAGGGAAGAGGCTCAGGTGGCTGCGAGTAAGTTCGGCCTTTTCCTTTTCATATTTTTCTGCCTATTAAATAAACAGCCAACAAAAGGGAAAGGCCAGGGATATTGGGTAAGAAATAGAAAGAATTAAGGATACATATGGACTCCTGGAATTATGCACCATTTTATAAATTGGTTTGGGCATTTTTAGAGGTAGAAAAATAAAACAAGTTTGAATAAAATTCAAACTTGAGGCATTTTTGAATCTAACCAAAACAACTCCAAAGGATCTGAAATTTGGCAGAGAGTGTGTAGGCATGGTCTAAGATTTACAGAAAATAAGTGAACATTTACTGGAACAGGAAAATGCAACTTGCAATAAATGTGTGAGAATTGAAAGGAAGAAGCTAGTGATGGGGTGTTGCACTTGATGATGGTTTAAATGGAAGGGCAAGATGGAACAGAAAAGAAGATGAGGAGAAGGAGTTCACAAAGATAACAAGCACACAACAAATATGCACATGACAATGATGAACATGATGCAAATGCAACAAAATGACAAAGGCAATATCACACCATGAAGCATAGAACAAAGAAAGTGACACAACCATGGCAAACAAACAAGGATAGCACAATGCAATATAATAAAAGATGAACATGATGCAAGAAGCAAAATATGGCAATGACATTCATCATGATCATGGCAACAACATAGGGGAAAAGAAAAATGCAAAACAATTATGACAATGCCACACACAAAAAACACACGACAACAACTAAAATAAAGGAAGGCATCTGGAGCATCGGACTTGGGGCGTTACAGTCCATGTGGAGGTCTTCGTCACCGGCGACGGCGCCTCCTCCTCGTCGAGCAAGACGAGGAAGGCTGCCGAAGCCAGGGCCGCAGCGGATCGGATCGAGCCGTCTGATCCGTTGCGCGCCGCGATGCAGAGCCTCCGCATCCCCATCGGCACCGACGTCGACGCCACCAACGTCGCTGAGGCCCGAACCCAGCTCGAGGAAATGCGCCAGCAAATGCTGGACCTGTCCGAGACGCTCGTCGCCACTCAGCGTCGCCTGAATGCCGCTCAGCTGGAGCGCGATGCCGCCTACAGATTCACGCCCGCCGCGGCCGAGCCAAGCCGGGTTGCCGATGTGCGTGCCCGGGGAGGAGCGATCGGCCGGGCCCTCGGCACCGTCCCAACCGTCTACGAGACCCCAGCGAAGAACATGCGCGCTGCCTAGGCAACCACAGCCGGCCTGGACCAGCTCGCGGGTGAGGAGCAGAAAGAGCGCATCGGGCGGGTGCGCGAACTCGTCCACACCGCCAACACCCAGCAGGACTGCCTCAACCAGCTCGCCAAGCCGGCGGGATCCGGCTCCGCCCGCCTTGGTGGGCCCGGCGAACTTCTGCACACCGCTTCTCGCCACACGACGAGGCGCACTCCGGCCAATCCCGGACTCGGCGCTACCCGGCCGCTACAGCCGCCGGCGGATTGGGTGACGAGCCCATCCTAGAGAACCAGCGCGGATCCGGCCAGCATGGCCGGCGTCCGGCTCCAACCGACCCGGCCCCCCGTGGCCTGGCCGCAAGTCGACTCGGCCCACGCGCCATCGGCGCGCCGGCCTTCGCCACCGCCTCGATCAGCTTGCTCGCTCCCTGGAGGTGGAGGAGAGCGGCGCTATCGGGCCGGCGTGCTTCGGCCCGCGCATCCGGGAGGAGCCCTTCCCCAAAGGATTCATGCTCCCCCGCGACACCCCAAGTACAATGGGACGATGGACCCAAAAGACTGGCTCCCGACTACACCACGGCCATTGGCATCACCAGTGCCAATCGTCGCCTCGCCGTGCGCTACGCACCGCTCATGCTCCAAGGGTCGGCCCGTACATGGTTGAACAGCCTGCCGATGGGCAGCATCAACACGTGTGTGGACTTCGAGGAAGCCTTCGT
The DNA here is from genome assembly GCA_021605205.1 of Aegilops longissima. NCBI lineage: Eukaryota > Viridiplantae > Streptophyta > Magnoliopsida > Poales > Poaceae > Aegilops > Aegilops longissima. Next base: position 522,668,871 of record CM038680.1, read on the forward strand.
CCGCAACTTCACGGGGACCTACAAGCGACCCGACCGCCCTAGCCAGCTCGCCATGTGCGTGCAGGGGCCTACGGAGATCGGTTGCGAGTACCTCGCACGCTGGACCGAGCTCCGGAACAGCTGCGAGCGTCCATGAAGTCGAGCGATCGATGCCCGTCGGCGGTGCGAGGCGGCACCTCCTCAACACTGGCTCTTACGCTCTGGGCGGCAACCATGGCGCGCTCATGGTGATGGCGGACAAATACCCCAGCGTCGACTCCGCCGCGAAGATCCGGTGGCGCTGGATGAAGCGGCAAGCGAAGCGGTTCCCCCGGCCGCGGAAAGCAGCGGAAGCGACATCACCCGAGAACAACAAGCGCCAAGGCCGACCAGCGGCGCCGCTTCATGACAACCGGCTCGTCGAGGCCACCAAGCCCACGGCGGACCCGGCGGCGAAACGCCGGCAAACCGGCAAGACGACATGGAAACCCGCCATGAGCTTCGCAGATGCTCAGCGCCCCTACAAAGCACCACAGCGGCGCAAGACCCTCCACGCTGCAGCTTGATGCGCCATCACCCTAGCGCATCATGAGGCGGCGTCCGCCCCCCTCGGCTCCGCTCGGTAGCGGGACAGCCGCCGCGCCTCCATTGCCGCCTCGGTGGCGGCGCGATCTGTGACGACGCCTACCGGACGAGCGCGGCCTATGTCGTCTTCACCAGCCTCGGCGGCGACAAGCGCAGCGGCGCCTCGCCGGCGAGGTGAACACCGTCGTCCGACCAAGCGGAGTTCATGCATTGGTCGAATCGCCCGATCACACTGACCGGGAGGATCACCCGACAGTCATGCCAAGTCCGGGTGGTTACGCCCTCGTCCTCAACCCCACCATCGTCGCGCGGCGTAGATGCAAGTTCTCCCGAGTCCTCATCGACGGCGGCAGCAGCATCAACATCCTCTACCGCGACATGATGACCAAGCTCGGCCTCAAGGCCGAGGACCTGGAGCCGACCCGAACGATCTTCCACGGCATCGTGCCAGCCTCTCCTGCTCCCCCATTGGCCGGGTCCGGCTGGATGTCCTGTTCGGTGACAACAGCCACTTCCGGCGCAAACCGATCTGGTTCGAGGTGGTGGAACTGTCCAGCGCGTATCACGCATTGCTGGGCCGGCCTGCGCTCGCCAAGTTCATGGATGTTCCCCACTACGCATACCTGAAGATGAAGATGCCGGGTCCCAAGGGCCTCATCACCATCGCCGGCGATTACCTCAAGTCCCTGGAGTGCGCCCGAGACGGCGCCAAGTTGGCCGAGTCGCTGGTCTTTGCCGAGGAGCGGCGCCAGCTCAACCGGATCGTCGCCTTGGCAGGCGAGGCCTCTGCCGCGTCGATCCCGACCCCGGACCCAGCCGACGAGGCCGCCTTCAAGCCCTCCAATGAGACCAAGAGAGTGAAGCTCAACCCAGAAGACCCCAGCTGCAGCAAGTACGTTGTCATAGGCGCCCTTTTCGACAGCAAATAGGAAGGCGAGCTCGTCGACTTCCTCCGTGAGAATCGGGATATCTTCTTATGGACCCCCAAGGACATGCCGGGTATCCCGAGGAAGTACGCCGAGCACAAACTTCACATCCGCAAGGACGCCAAGCCTGTCCGTCAACCCCTACAATGATTTTCCGAAGAGAAGAGAAGAACCATTGGTGAAGAGGTCGCCAAGCTTTTGGCGGCCGGCTTCATAATGGAAGTATTTCACCCCGAGTGGCTGGCCAATCCATGCCTCGTCCTGAAGAAGAACAAGACCTGGCGCATGTGTATCGACTACACCAGCCTCAACAAGGCCTATCCCAAGGATCCGTTCGCCCTCCCATGGATCGACCAAGTCATCGACTCGATGGCCGGGTGTGAGCTCCTGTCCTTCACGGGCGCTTACACGGCTACCACGGATCAAGTTGGACCGGCCGGCGCCCTAAAGGCGTCCTTCATCACGCCCTTTGGGCGTATTGCTACATCACCATGTCGTTCGGCGAAGAACACGGCGCCACCTTCGGCGCTGCATGCGAAATGCTGCTGCCAAACTCAGCCGCAATATCCGCGATATCGTGGGCGACATATCTTTGAAGACCAAGCAGCACCTCGCGCTCCTCGGCGATTTGAAGAAACCGCCAACCTCCATGAATACAAGGTCAAGCTTAACCCGGAAAAATCGTCTTGGTCGGCGGAAAGCTACTCGGCTTCCCGTCTCGGAAGGCGGCATTGAGGCAAACCGGAGAAGATCAAGGCCATCGAGCACATCGCCAAGCCGCCTCGGCTGCGCAATGTCTAAAGTTCACGGATGCTTGGCCTCGGTCGGCGGTTTCTAAGCCGGGCTGGGCGAAGGGCACTACCTACATACCAGGCTGATGAAGAAGGCGAGCCCGTTCGAATGGAGCAGCAAAGCGACGAGGCCTTCAAGACCTCAAGCGCATGCTCTCCACCGCACCAGTCTGGCGCGCCCGGCCGACAAGGAGCCGTTGTTGCTCTACATAGCCGCGACCTCGCGGGCGTCAGCACTATGCTGGTGGTCGAGGGACCAGAGAAGGGCAAGATCCAAGCCATCCCGTCCGGCGTCTCCCTCGAGCACCTGCGCAAGCCGTCCGTCAAGCCATCGCCGGACTCCGAGTCCATCCATGTTCCAGATGACCCGACCGCACCTCAGCCCGGCCCGGGGACTGCTGAACCCGGCCCAGGGACTGCTCAGCTCGACCCGGCCACCATCGTCCCAGACCCGGCCGTCGCCGTCCCCGATCCGGGGGCTGCTCAACCCGGCTCGGGGGCTGCCGACTCGGAACCCACCCTGGTGGTCGTCTTCGTCTTGGTTACGGATCCATCTTGGGCCCTCCCAATATCAAAATTTTTGGAGAACAGGGTTCTCCCCATGGACGAGCGAAGCTCGGCAAGTGAAGCGCCGGGCGTCCGCCTACAACATCATCAACAACGAGCTCGTCAAGCGCAGCTCCATCGGCGTGTTCCAGCGCTGCGTCGAGCAGGAACGGGGCATCAACATCCTCCTCGACATACATCAGGGAGAGTGCGGGCACCACGCCGCATCATGATCCCTGGTGGCCAAGGTGTTCCGCCACGGTTTCTACTGGCCCACGGCCCTCCAAGATGCCGAGTCGCTCGTCCTCAAGTGTGAGGGATGCCAGCGCTTCAGCAAACGCAGCCACCAGCCGGCGTCAGCACTGCACACCATACCGGTCGCCTGGCGCTTCGCGGTCTGGGGACTCGACATGGTGGGACCCTTCAAAACCGCTCGAGGCGGCATGACACAGTTGCTGGTGGCAGTGGACAAATTCACCAAGTGGATCGAGGCAAGACCATTCAAGAAACTGGATGGACCAACAACCGTCCGGTTCATCAAGGACATAGCGGTGCGCTACGGCATGCCAAACAACATCATCACCGACAACGGCACCAACTTCTCCAAGGGCGCGCTCGAGCAATACTGCTCCGTCTCCGGCATCCGCCTCGACCTGGCCTCCGTTGCGCATCCGCAGTCCAACGGGCAGGTCGAGCGGGCCAATGGACTCATCCTGTCCGGCGTCGAGCCGCGACTCGTTGAGCCACTCATCCACTCACCCGGTAGCTGGCTTGACGAGTTGCCAGCCGTTCTCTAGAGTCTACGCACCACGCCGAATCGGTCGACAGGGTTCACCCCGTTCTTCCTCGTCTACGGAGCCGAAGCCGTCATCCTGACCGACGTCGAGTTCGACTCGCCGCGCGTCGCGATGTACACCGAAGCCAAAGGCCGAGAAGCCCGCGAAGATGGCGTCGACCTTCTCGAAGAAGCATGCCTCCTGGCGCTCAGTCACTCGGCCAACTACCAGCAAGGCCTGAGGCACTACCACAGCAAGAAGATCAAGCCCCTCGCGTTCGCGGCGACCTAAATCTCGACTCGTCCAAGAGCAGGCATGTCAGCACAAGCTGTCCCATCCATGGGAGGGCCCATTCATCGTGAGCAGGGCCTTGCGCAACCGCAACGCCTACTACCTCATCGACGCGCGCAAGTCAAGGAAGCACAAGAAGGACACCGCCGGTGAAGAATCGACCCGGCCGTGGAACGCGGAACTCCTCCGCCCGTTTCTGATTAACCGCCTGGCGTATGTATCCTGGCATACGTAGCGCATGAAACCATGGGGTCCCCGAACGAGACTCGGCGGCTGCCTTTTGTCGACCAATTTATTGTGTCCCTGTTTTCTTGCATCACAATACCACTGAACCCGGCCACCGGTCCAACTCGCTCGACCCGAGGGCTCGGGGGCTGGCCGACTCGGTCGCCACCCCGCCGCCTTACTTGGTGATTCCTGATAAAGTTAGGATGCCGCGGTCCCCCACTTCGCCCTAAAGTCACAGATCCAGCTCTTGCTGTCGGCTGGCAAGCACAACGGGCCAAAGCTCCTTTACGCTTCATACACTAAGTCAAAGGCCGCCGGGTCGATCAACCCGGCCCACCATTCATCAAATGAACAACCCGCGACCGGCTACTTTCGCCAACCAAGCCGGCGGATTGCCGCCAACCGGCCCGTGGAGTGTTCGCTCGCTCAACGTTCGAGGATCCAAGTCCTGCACGCTCCTCTCAAAGAACTGAACCCCTTTTCACGGACCGAGCCTCGGCCGTCTGACTCGCGGGAGGTTTTAGAAAGGAAAAGCGCATGAAACCGGTCCAAAAAACGGAAGGCAAAAATCAAAAGCACCCACGACATCTACACAAGTATTTAAGAAAAGGCCCACGGCCCGAGTTCATTACACCCTAAAACCCCCAGTGGGTGGGTGGACCTGCTATTTAATACATCTTACACAAAGTGTCTCAGGCATCTCCAGCACCAAGTCGCGACTTCGACGGCTCTCCCCTGGCGGCCTCCCGGTCCAGCGAGGCGCTGGTGTCCTCCTCAACACCCGCGTCGCGGTAGACGCCCGCCTCCTCCGAGCTCCCCTCCGAATCGTGGAGGAGCAAACCGTAGTCATCGCCGTCCACGGCCCTGCCGTGTTCCGTCCGCTCCGGATGGAACTTGTCGTGGAAGGCGAACTCAGCGATGTAGCTGGCCCGGGAGGCGATCCGGCCGGCTTGTTCCTGCAAGAGCTGCTCCGAACCGGTCCGCTGGCCCATCAACGCGTCCAGCTGCAGGTCCGGATGCCAGGACAACATGAACCGGAGTGCCAACTCAGCACCCGCACGAGCGGTGCAGACGCGCCACTCGCCAAGCCGGTCTGGCCCCATCTCCAACCAACGCGCCAAGCGCGAGAAGCTACTCGGTTGGACGGAGTCCGGCCATAGGGCCGCCGTCATTGCGGAGCCGGCCTAGGAAAGCCGCCCCAACTGCGTTCCCAGGACCTGCAGGCGGGCCTCGGCAGCGGTGATGATCTCCGGGAAGGTCCAGGCCACCCGCGGATCCGTCCCGGACCGAACGATGCCGGTCGGGTCGCGCTGATAGCGGACGGCTTCCTCCGCTAGCCGCTGCGTCTCCGGGAAGGCCCCTGCTGCAAAGAAGGAAGCGAGTTAGAAGAAGAACAACAAGGAAGAAAGGCCGGATCCCGACCCGGCAAACGACAAGAAAAAGCACTTACTGGAGAAGGACTCTTCCAGGTGCTACGCCTCAAGCAACGTACCACGCCGCTCCCGTCCAATGGCGCGGTCGCGCTCCTCGCGTGCCTTCTCCAGATCGGCTGCCTTGGCAAGGGCTGCCTTCAGCTCGGCGTCCTTGTCTTCGACCGCCTTCTCGGCCGCCTCGCGGCGACAGGCCTCGTCCTAACGAGCCCCCTCAGCTATGGTGACCTGCCCCCGCAGGCGATCCACCTCGGCCTGGAGCCAGCCCTTATCATCGGCCAGCTGGCCGCGCTGCTGGTCCGCCTCCACCAGGGCCCGCTGCACCTCTGCCACCTTGGCTGCTTCCGCCTTAAGGAGCTCCACCTCGGTCTCGAGGCGTGTCGGGGATATACCCCGCGGTGTAAAACGGCCGGAAGTTAACCCGGCCGGACTTGGCGGTTTATTTGAGGTCCGCTGGCACTTGGCGATATTCATCTGGTGACCCGCCCAGACCTGGCAATTTACCAAATGACCCGCCAGGACGTGGTAACTCACTGGTGACCCGGCGGACGGGTCAGAGGAGCGACAATTGCATCACATTATAACGAGCCGGACCTTGGGGGCTACCAATTGCTCCTGTCAAGAGTTGAAGGTACAAAGCTTTTTATTCATTATATTGAAGGGTCCACTGCTCAGTTGGTAAAAGCACAAGGCTCTTAACCTTGTGGACGTGGATTCAAGTCCCATTATGGGGGTTACATTATATGATGTTATTTTCATTGAAGTATATATTAAGTCCCAGCTCAATATTATCTTACTGAGCCGGCCCTTGGGGGCTACACATCATTGCTCAAATCTACATGATTATACCTACAAAGTCCCTGCTCATTATTGCATAATGACCCGGCCCTTGGGGGCTACAGGTATTATATTATTATCGAAGAAATATTTTCAAATTCTCTGATTGAGCAAACTAGGTTGACCCGGCGTCACCAATCATTATGACCCTGTGGCTGCAACCCGGCGTCATTACTAATCATGAACCGGCGTTGGCAACAATCATGAACCAGTGTCTGCAACAACCATGACTCGAAATTATCAAGTTTTTATAACCCAACAGTCTTTGGCAATGATAAAACTGGCAAGTTCTGCATCTTCAAACCGGTTGAATATCGGATAGGTATTTCAAGACCAATATTTCTTAAACGGCGCTTTGGAAGCCGACTCAAGTGGATTATTCTTCACAATATTTTTCTATAAAGCCAACATCATCAATTTGAGTATGAAGCTGGTTATTGACCGGATTTTCTAGAAGGAGGAAATGACAAAGGACTTAAGGGCGATCGGTGCTGGTCTACAAGAATTCTTAACCGGAGCACAACCTGCCAAATTTGTTACGGTGTTTATTTTGCGCATAAGTTTACCATGGATAAATCCAAGCTAAACTTGGGGGCTAATGTCGAGGATATACCCTTGGTGTAAACCGCCGGAAGTTAACCCGGCGGACTTGTGATTTATTTGAGGTCCCGCGGCACTTGGCGATATTCATCTAGTGACCGCCCGGACACGGCAATTTACCGGATGATCCGCCGGGGCGTGGTAACTCACGGTGACCCGGCGGACGGGTCGGAGGAAGCGACAAGACCGGTGGCCCGTCTGGCGGTTCATGAAGGCAGTTCAACTATTGTGGGCGGTTTAAGAGGAAAGGCATGAGGAATATTTACCTTACAAGGAGTTAAGACCAGGACTTGTATCCGGTTTGCATTAGAGATAGACTAGTCCTAATCCTAATAGGACTCCACATGTAACCCGCCCCTTCAAGATATATAAGGAGGGGCAGGGCTCCCCAAAGAGGGACATGCTACAAGCAAGAAGAAACAATCTTAGGGCTAGACACAAAGAGGAGAGCCGATTTACGACGACTCCCTCCTGATGATAATGAGACCTAGCCTCAAACAGCATGTAGGGTTGTTACCGGATGATGTTTCGCGGGGCCCGAAGCTGTCTAAATCCCTGGCTTGTGTTGCGTCTCTTGATTCCGTTCAACCCCTCTCAAGCTACCACATAGATGTGTTGGCCCCGCGACTAAGTCCTGTCACTAAGGACATCTGACGTGTTAATCCCACGACAGTTGGCGCCCACCGTGGGGCCTGCGCACGGTGGTGTTGAGTTCTTGGAGGGATCTATTCCAAGGATCGAGAAGTTTGCAATTTTTCGGATAAGAAACACTTAGCTCGGAAGGATCGGTATCAACTTCGAGTTCATCGGTTCAGATTTTACAATCCGTGAGATTTAAGTCAATGAAGAGAAAGTAGGGATACGGTCTATTTTGCCGCCGCCGTGAAAAAGTCACCGAGACCATCGGTAGGATTTCCATCATCTATGTAACGCCGAGTCCGAGACTGGGACAGCTGCACGGGTATTTCATCTATTGTATTACTACGTGACAGACACAAGGAATGTTTTTACATGCACACGCAAATCGCCCAGGCTGCAGTCAAACCGCCGAGTTCCCGTTGTCAATTGAGAGTCGCCTCCATGTTAAACCGAAGACAGAGATGTACATACATCCATCAAATCGTAGCTGGTTACTTCAAGTCCTGAGGCGAATCCGTAAAGGAATCTGCTGAAAGAAAGAGAAAAAAAAACAAGAAAAGAGGAAGAAGGGGGTGGCCACGACCCGGAAACAATGACAATCACGACTGGGAGTCAACGGCCACGTACGACCCGGATTCGCAGCTGCCGTGGGTTTTCCCCTGAGCCTCCACCGGAGCGCCTCCGCCGCCGTCTCTACGGCCGGCCTTCAGTTGCTGCCGTCGATCCACTACGCCACCATGGATCCGCCGGGGCATTGCTGAGCCGCCGACCACATCGCCGGCAACCCGTCGCCACCTATACTGCCATGGTCTTCATCTGCTTCGCCGGCTCGAAGCATCTCCCTCACCGCGCCCAGCCACCTCTCAGCGTGCGCCGTCTCCGGTCCGTTCCGCCCTCGACCACGAGCGGTCGCCTCGCGGCGAATGTACCTGCACTAACCCGTCGCCGGTTAGGCCGCGCTTCTCCAACCTGTCGCCAGTTCGTCCATGCTTCTCCAACCCGCGCCCGGTTCGGCGTGCCTCTCAACCGCTTGCCGTGTGCGAACGTCACTTCAAGCGACTGCGGGCGTCCGCCTTGCCGGTTCACTGTTTCACTGCGCTCTGTCACTCCCGCCATGGTTCAGCATGCTGAGCTGACCCGCCATAGCCGCGGTCTTCGCCTCCATTGCCAAGTGCTTGTGCCTCTGCTCTAAACCGCCACTGTGTTGGAGCACACTGAGCGCCGCTTCACGGTGCATTGTGCTGTGCTGAGCCGCGGAGCACTGTTTTGCTGATTTCAAACCCCGAGGCGTCAATTCATAAGCTACTGGTGCTATGACATTGTAGGAAAAGGTCGAAGATAATTTCATCAACTACAAGTGCTACCGACAAGTACTAGGTGCTCACGTAGTACTGTTTCCTACAAGTCTTTCTGTACAAACTGAAGGAAAAAGTCTGCTTCTTGGAGGAGGCTGAGATGCCCGGCGCCCCTGAGTCGCCACTTCTATCGCGATCGACCGCCTTGCTCTGCTTTGCGCCGGGCGCCATCGCCTCACCCCTGAGTCACCACCGGGTCACCGCTGAGCGGCCTTATCTTCGCCTTGTGCTGCCCCCTTCGCCGGTGCGCCAAACTACCCCGGCCTTGCGCCACCTCCGCTGCGGCCGCGCATTGCTGCCGCTCTAAACCGACGCCACTCTCCAAGTGGTGTTGCCAGGCATTATTTTTGTTTCTCCAATATCAAAGTATACGGCCGGGGGTTTGGCTGCCCACTTATCTGCCGCATGGACCGGGCGTCGAACCGCCAAAGGCCTATAGACAGAGGCATATTCTGCCCATCATCCCTGCGTTTCAGTATACATCAACTCGCCAGGTCACCCGGCAGATACCCACACAAGTCGCCAAGATTGATCATGCAAAAAGGAGTTCTATGCATGTACGCGACATGCTACAAGCAAGAAGAAACAATCTTAGGGCTAGACACAAAGAGGAGAGCCGATTTACGGCGACTCCCTCCTGATGATAATGAGACCTAGCCTCAAACAGCATGTAGGGTTGTTACCGGATGATGTTTCCCGGGGCCCGAAGCTGTCTAAATCCCTGGCTTGTGTTGCGTCTCTCGATTCCGTTCAACCCCTCTCAAGCTACCACATAGATGCGTTGGCCCCGCGACTAAGTCCTGTCACTAAGGACATGCTGCTGCAGAGGAGAAACATGCACGTCCCAAAATTTATGGGCAAGTGATACCTTGTTGACAATGATACAACAATTGCATGCAACTGTTGATCATCAGATGTTTACATTAGATGGGTCATACCATCGCCGGTTTGTCTACAGAGTTACATCCAGATTATCTGTCGTCCGGACAAATCCAGGTGCTATCTTCTCTATATATTTTATTAACACATATTATTTCTATCAAAGGGCAAATTACTTTGATTTGTATATTTTTATACACATGACTATTATTCATTACAAATGTGGTTTACACCATGGATTGATAATATCCCGCCTGGGGATAATCCCACATGATGAATGGACGCACACAAGCTGCTGACCTTGCGGTCCGGTCCACATCGGCTTGCTGGGATCGCGTCTGCTCATTGTCAGTGGACGTGCGCAAATCGCCACCCCCGAGGCCCGATCTACATCAACTTGCCGGGACCACACCCGTGATTAACTCACCCGTCCGCGAGGCTTTCCGCGCTTGCGATTACTTCGCCCGTCCGCACTATATTACAACGCCGCGGCCGGTTCACCTATGATTGATTTTAGCTTCACCATGGTGATCATCAACTCTGCGGTGGATAACCACTAGCCTGGCATATCAGGTGAAATCCATCCAGTATATTTTTATATTATATATTGCTTTCTTTAAAAAGAGCAATTACTCTGGCTTGCAAAGTTATCTAATGCAGGACCCTAAACCGCCATATTGGTGCAAATTTAAAGGCCGTCAGAAAATTTCCGGTTGAAAATGAAGATTCCGGTTTAAAATCCAGTTCAAGGGAAGATGTCTCCCACAAAGCTTTGAAGCTCTCAATATCCGGTTCAAAATCCCGGTTCAAGAAGGATTTATCTCTTGCAAAAAGTTAAAGGGTGCCAAAGAGGACCTGCTGCCATGAAGCGCGGTCCCAACATGGGTATCATGCCTTATTGGCTTATCATATTATTGGTCACTTGGGGCTTGGTGCAGTATCCGAACCATAGCCACGCCTCTTGATCGACCTAGTGCCACAACATCACTTGGGGGCTTGGTGGTGTCCGAACCAATGCAATGCCTTTTGATAGGCGAAAGCCACCAGATCACTTGGGGACATGGTCAAGTCTGAACCGATCCACGCCTCTTGATCGGCCTAAGGCCATAGAGTCACTTGGGGCTTGGTCGAACCCAAACCATTGCCACGTCACTTGATCGGCATAATGCCACGGTTTCGATTGGGGACCTGGCTGACTTGAACCATAGCTACACCTTATTGGGAGCGTGGTGGTGTCCGACCATGGTAACACCATCGATCGGCTCGATAAAGCCTCTTTTTGCAAACGGTCTTATCATTGCCCTTGCTTCCATATTTTTCATAACTGTTATTTGATTTTGTTTAGTTTTTAAACCGACATTGTTAATCCGTTTCAAGCTGTCAATTACAAATTGGTGGAACACGGTCAAATCCTAATCCGGAGACTATCGCCCGGTTTGATTTTACGTTACCATCTTATTATGGAGTAAACGGTGTTCATTAACCCGCTTGACTTTCAATTACAAGTTGTCGATTACATGATCAAATCATAATCCGGAGACTATCCGCCCGGTCTGGTTTGACTACTGAGTCGCCGATATTATATATGGTTAAACGGTGTTTATCACAACCGGTGCAGTTTTATCATAAACCGACACAAGATGAAAGGAGTTATCATTACTCAAGATTGGGGTTATCACCCTTACTACAAAAGTTGGTAAACCAATGATGTGATTCAATGTCACGGTATGATATATTTCATTGATTATTCTTAAGTGCAGCCTTGGTTATAAACCTGAGTTATATGTTGGGCATTATGACCCGTCCGTGATAAACCGCCAGGACACTTTAAACGTGTTGTATCAGAGAGACAGGTTGGATAAAGCATGATGATAAATTATCCGGTGTTTATTAAACCGGCCTGGCTTTAAGGCGATAAGTCGCGATATATGATGAGAAATTATCCGGTGTTTGTTAACCCGGCTGGCTTTGGACTATAAGTCGCGATACATATTTGGATTGCGCCATTGGAATCATAAACTTATAAATCATTGGGTTATATTATTCAAATAGCCAAACTTGGCTGAATTTTCATTATGATATTGAATGAATAAGGTTTTTCATACCAGATTATGTTTTCTTTAATAGACAACACGGCTGGATTTTTATTATGGTTATCAATAACCAATATTATAATTGAGGTTTTCAAAGTCGCTTTTAGCGCAATGGTTATCATATTATTAATGGAATGATTTATTCTACAATTGAAGGAATAGTCCCGAGTCGCTGCAGGCTTACGACCCGACACTTGGGGGCTACATTATTTCAATTGAGATTACATCAAATGTGCAAGTCTCATGTCGCTGCAAGCATGCACCATGACACTTGGGGGCTAATGCAAAGTAATTTTTTGCTCATATTATTGAAGACCCGACTCATCACATTATAATGAGCCGGACCTTGGGGGCTACCAATTGCTCACATCAGCAGATTGAAGGTACAAAGCTTTTTATTCATTATATTGAAGGGTCCATTGCTCGATTGGTAAAAGCACAAGGCTCTTAACCTTGTGGACGTGGATTCAAGTCCCATGATGGGCGTTACATTATATGATTTTATTTTCATTGAAGTATATATTAAGTCCCAGCTCAATATTATCTTACTGAGCCGGCCCTTGGGGGCTACACATCATTGCTCAAATCTACATGATTATACCTACAAAGTCCCTGCTCATTATTGCATAATGACCCGGCCCTTGGGGGCTACAAGTATTATATTATTATCGAAAAAATATTTTCAAATTCTCTGATTGAGCAAACTAGGTTGACCCGGCGTCACCAATCATTATGACCCTGTGGCTGCAACCCGGCGTCATTACTAATCATGAACCGGCGTTGGCAACAATCATGAACCAGTGTCTGCAACAATCATGACTCGAAATTATCAAGTTTTTATAACCCGACAGTCTTTGGCAATGATAAAACCGGCAAGTTCTGCATCTTCAAACCGGTTGAATATCAGATGAGTATTTCAAGACCAATATTTCTTAAACCGGCGCTTTGGAAGCCGACTCAAGTGGATTATTCTTCACAATATTTTTTCTACAAGAAGCCAACATCATCAATTTGAGTATGAAGCTGGTTATTGACCCGGATTTTCTAGAAGGAGGAAATGACAAAGGACTTAAGGACGATCAGGTGCTGGTCTACAAGAATTCTTAACCCGGAGCACAACCTGCCAAATTTGTTCTGGTGTTTATTTTGCAGCATAAGTTTACCATGGATAAATCCAAGCTAAACTTGGGGGCTAATGTCGAGGATATACCCTTGGTGTAAACCGGCGGAAGTTAACCGGCCGGACTTGGCGATTTATTTGAGGTCCCGCGGCACTTGGGGATATTCATCGGTGACCCGCAGACACGGCAATTTACGGATGATCCGCCGGGCGTGGTAACTCACTTTGGTGACCCGGCGGGCCGGGTCGGGCGACAAGACCGGTGGCCCGTCTGGCGGTTCATGAAGGCGGTTCAACTATTGTGGGCGGTTTAAGAGGAAAGGCATGAGGAATATTTACCTTACAAGGAGTTAAGACCAGGACTTGTATCCGGTTTGCATTAGAGATAGACTAGTCCTAATCCAAATAGGACTCCACATGTAACCCGCCCTTCAAGATATATAAGGAGGGCAGGGCTCTAAAGAGGACAGGCTACAAGCAAGAAGAAACAATCTTAGGGCTAGACACAAGAGGAGAGCCGATTCTGGCGACTCCTCCCGATGATAATGAGACCTAGCCTCAAACAGCATGTAGGGTTGTTACCGGATGATGTTTCCCGGGGCCCGAAGCTGTCTAAATCCCTGGCTTGTGTTGCGTCTCTCGATTCCGTTCAACCCCTCTCAAGCTACCACATAGATGCGTTGGCCCCACGACTAAGTCCTGTCACTAAGGACATCTGACGTGTTAATCCCACGACAAGGCGGCTCTTGTGACCTGCCAGCTGCTCATGCAGCCGGCTGGCCTCGTCGAGAGACCGCCGAGCCGCGGCCGCCTCTGCCCTCGCCCTCGCCCGCCGGCGCCAAGGCGGCGGTGTAAACGAGAGCCGTTCGTAGTGATGGCTGGCCCAGGCGGACGCAGTCCGGCAGGACAGCACACCGACTCTGAAAAAAGAAGGACTCGTGCAGAAGAAAAAAGCAAGACTTAAGATTTGGCCCAACTGTTACACAGTTGGCCCGAATCTCGAGGCTACACCGATGGAGTGCGCTAAGCGCCCCCACGAAAAACACAAGAATACCTGCGGCGGCGCTGGCTCCTCCTCCTTGGCGGCAAGCTGCTCCATGAGCTCCGGTGCTTGCCCAAGAGGCGATTGTGGCGGCGACCGGGGCGTCGAGATCTTTGAAAAAGCGAAATCAGAACAAGGCCAACACTCTAAGATTCGACCCAACTACTCGTGGTTGGCCCGAACCTCGAGGGCTACACCCGGTGGGTGTGTTGCGCCCCACAAACAAAATTACAAGAAGACTTACCAGAACGGCGTGCTCCAGGTCGCGCGTCCGCTCCACCTCAGCCTGGGCGAAGGCCTCGAGCCATTCCGTCCGGCCTCGCAGGCGGCGACTGGCGGTGTCCAGCGCTGCCTCCTCTAAGGTCTGAGGCCCGAAGACAACGGCGCTCCCGCTCCGCGCCTGCTGCGGATTAGATTTTGGTTTTCAGGATCATGTTTACCGTTTTTACCTCTGGTGGGAATTTTTTCTGTCCCCCAGTGTTCAGCTGGTGAGGCTCATCCTCGTCTTCACTTGGTGTTTCCCTTCCCTTGTGTTCGACATTTAATTTGCCGGCCTGCTTGAAGACCCAGCATTCTCTGTGAGTGTGGTTCGCAGGTTTGTCGGAGGTGCCATGAATTTGTCACAGTCTGTCCAGGATTCTGTTCAGACCGGATGGTCCCTCTTTACTGCCTTTAAATGGCTTCTTTTGCTGACTAGGTCAAGAGCCTCTGATTCCGGCGTTGACCGTTGTGTTGTCCGGGCTCTCTTCCTTGTTTTGACGTTTGTTTTTGTTCCGCCGTGGCTTCCCGTTGCCATCCCTTATTTCGAATGTGCTTGGGTCGCTGGTGCCTTTACGGGCCAATCAGCTATCTTCACCTGCACAGAAGCGGGTCATAAGGCTTATTAATGCTGCCATTGTCCTTGGCTTTTCTTGGCGAGGTGTCAGCGAAACCACTCGTCTCGGATCTTTGTGTTTGAAGGCCGCTAAGGCTTGGCATCGGACAATCGACAATTGATTCTTCTTAGTGAGGAATCTGTTCCCAAAGCTTGCGGGGCAGACTCTCGGGCTGTTGGATTATATGACTTAAATCGTCGCATCCGGAGGCGAACATAAGTCCCTTGAAATTTGGCCTGGCGTCCTCGAGTTCCTTCCAACTTCGATTGAATTTTCGGGGAGGCTTTTCAACCAGTGTCGAGCTGGTCCCTTCAGCTTGAGGGGAAGGTATTTGATGGCGTGGAGGTCATCCCCACGAGCCATGTGTATATGTAGGATAAAATGATCGATCCAGACCCCTGGGTCTGTCGTTCCGTCGTATGCCTCTATGTTCACAGGTTTGAAACCCTGTGGAAATTCATGGTCCAGTACTTCTTTGGTGAAGCATAGGGAGTGAGCAGCCCCTCTGTGTCTGGACGTGTTGTGGCATGCCGTCGGCTGTTGTTGTGTCCGATGTAGATTCCAAACTGGTATCCGATCGGTATGATCGTTTTGGTGACCATAGTCCCGCGCCGGGGTGTGTCCTTTTGATCTGTAGATGGACCTAGCCGCGCCGGCTTTCTTGTCCAGGAGCTCGCATAAATCGTGAGCGGCGTCGGTGGCTGCTCTGTTGCGGTTATGAAGTGGTTTGTCCGGCTTCCTGGCCGTGTTGTTCTTTGGTGGAACGGCCTCGTCGTCAAATTCTGGCAGCAGCTTGCGTTTTGGATAGCTCTTTGTATGGCGATCGTCGTCGTATCTTTCTTTAGTGTCTAGCACCTTATTCCCTCTGCGATTGGCGTTTCTGTGCTGACCTTTGCCGTTATACCTTCTTTAGACTTCTCGCGGTGGCCATAAGCCTTACGTGGAGGTTGTCTCGTTCCATAGCGTGTTTAGGGATGATGAATGCATCGTCATCGGATTGTGTTATTGTCCTCGGGCGGTTTGATGAACTTCGTCCCTCGGGATCATTGTGATGAGTCTGCTCCGAGCGTGTTCGGCGTGACTGGCACAAATCTGCTCCATCGCTGGGTCCATATGGTCGTTGTTGCCTTCGGAGTCGACTGGGGTGTCGATCTTTCTGGTGCTCTTGTCGCTATTTTTACTATTGCTGGACTTGGAACGGCGTCTGCGCCGTCGTTTTGGCTTTTGCCCGGGGGTTTTATCTCCCGGATTGTCTCCATCATCCTTGACGGTGTCTTGGACTAGGGGGTACTCACCATGTCGTCTCCCGATCAGTTGGATTGGGCCGAGGATCCCCATGGCCGTATACTCATGGGCTAGTCCGGACAGTTGCCGCATACAAGGAAGATTCCACAAGACTTGGCGATCAAGACAAGGACTCCTCCCCCACCGGCGTATTCGGCTAGGACTCTTGTTATCCTAGGCCTCTGGTGCATTATATAAACCGAGGCCAGGCTAGTCGATAGAGGGACAACAATCATACCATAGGCTAGCTTCTAGGGTTTAGCCTCTCCGATCTCGTGGTAGATCCACTCTTGTACTACCCATATCATCAATATTAATCAAGCAGTAGTAGGGTTTTACCTCCATCGAGAGGGCCCGAACCTGGGTAAAACATCGTGTCCCTTGTCTCCTGTTACCATCCGCCTAGGCGCTGAGTTCGGGACCCCCTACCGAGATCAGCGGTTTGACACGGACATTGGTGCTTTCATTGAGAGTTCCGCTGCGTGTTCGGCAAAAGGTCGATGGCTCGCGCTGCGGATCAAGCTGCGACTTGGCATCTTCGTCACCAGCTCATTGGTCACCTCGGTTCGACCAAGGACTGCGCCCTACCTCCGATCGTCATGTTGGGATGAGGGCCTTCATCAACATCAACTCCGATCTCTATCAAGATCATGGAGGAATCATCCGAGGAGCCGAGGACTCCGCGTCAACATTGCCCTCGGGCAACCGTCTTTATTTTGAACAGCGGACTTGTGTCCACCGCCACCGCCTCCTCAAGCGCCGTTTTAACGATTGCTTGGTGGAATTGTGCGGAATTGAGTCTACAACAACCCTGGAAAATTTAAATCCGAGTTCGATGGAGGAATCTCGGCAATCTTTGATATCTAGGAGCCGCATTGAATCTGGACGAGAATCTGGACGAGTTTAGGGCGTGGTGTCCAGCTTCTAGCTCGGACTTCCTTTGGAAGATCAACCGTTGATCGGCTGCGAATTCCTATATCTACCACCCTCAAAATTTCAGCTCGATCCGACCGTCCAAACTCCAGGAACCTTCCGATTAGTGCATCACTTTTCAGATCTGTTTTCTGCGAAAACAAATCCGACCGAGTTAAATCTTTTTATGAGCGAATTTGGACATCCTTTTGAAGGAAGTTTTGTATGGGGTGTTGTGTTTTGTTTCCGAACACATCCCACTATCTTCAATATCATGCTGGTGTCAAACCAGTCCGGCAATATTGCTCCACGACTGCCGACCTCGCTGACACGTCGTCACTTTGTTGAGCGAGCTCAACTTCTTGGATCATCATCTCGGCAAGCCGAACAAGAGTCGGCATCGCGAAGAATAAATCATCACCAACATCGCCGCCCCACGGATTACGGGCGGGCATACCGGCATCGCCCGCCGCGGTCGCTTCATCAAGCGGCATCGACCACGTCACGACCTGCATCGGCGGGGCGCACTATTGCTTCTTCAAGCTGGTGTCCATCACGCCGACCTACGCCGACATCTTGGCTGGACCGGGGCCGCCATCTCTTCATCAACCTACTCCGGACGCTTGCGTCGCTAGCCGACCAGCTCCGTCATGTTAGCTGGACCGAGGGCTTTGCCTCGGCGAGCCAACCTTGCCCGACATTGCCATGCCGTCGTTTTATCGCCCATCGGGCAATGGGTCGAGATCGAGTCCCAATTTTGGGAGTCACCTCCCTTGATTGCTACAACAAATAAACCACGTGCAATTAATCCCAGTGTGTTTTGCTTGTTTGGGTTCATTTTCCCAAGGAATTATTACTCGGTTTGTCCATCATATATCGCGAGTCTATCAAATGGTGGCGCGTGCGATGATCGCATGGTGGTTCGGTCGGTTTCGTACATAGTCCGTGACGCCCATCATCCGAACTTCGGACCGACCTGTGAATTCAGGCTTTGCCACGCCTTTATTGCATTCGCCGACGACCTGCATCGACATTGACTTCGGCGCCAGGCCATATTTCTTTTATTACTCACTTTGCATAAATTATTTATTATGCAACATTTTTTTAATTCTTATTATTACTATTATCTCCGGTCTGCACTATTTTTTGTGCACGGGAAAATGATCTAGCCGGACTATATACTTTGGCATCACCTCGGTTGGACGGGGGGCTTCGTCAACACTTCATTACCCCATGCAGAGGACTTCGGCATCACTCTGCCGTCCTGCATTGACCGTGCTATGTCACCACTTGGTGCCGAGCTCTTTGCTCCGCCACCTCGGGATCGGCTTGGGGATGGAACCTTGTCCGCATCAAGCTCGGACCGCGTCGTCAATACCAAACATATTAACCAGCTAAGTCGCCTTCATGCTCAAAGTTTTAAATCTTTAACTTGTGTTCGGCTCGACCAAGCTTTATACTTTTTTGGGAAAAAGTTGCTTGTAAATTTTTTTCTTGTCCAAACTTTGTTTGTGACGTGCAAATTCAAATACCCCGTTTACTTGGGGGCTTCCTTCATGAAGCATTTTCCTCTTGCACATGATTATACTTATGCGGCCGTTCCTTGTTAAGTGTATTCATACAATATGCACCATATTGACTTAAGTGATTTGGAAGCTGGGTTGCCATGCTCCTGTGTTTACCCCTATGTTCCCGATTGTTCGGCTAGGGATTAAAGGGTGCACCTCTGCGATTATCACGATCGGGTCACCCGAGCGGACCTCGGTAGGTGAAGCCAAAGCTAAGCGCTCTTACTGTTTTCAATCATGGTGGCACTGCGGAACTCATGAGTACAAAAATCTATTGCAGAAGTCTCATATTAACAATGAACACCGAAGAAAGGTTTCGGTGGGGGTACTATTTTCTTTGAAGATGCTTCTTACACTTTATCAGTAATATAGCATAAGTTCCACGAGGCGCTTTATGCATTACAGCCTTATGACCTAATTGCACGGTTATTGGAAACACCGTCGATATTCTCGACGGATGGAGTACATAACACTTTTCGGTCCTTGACGAAGAGGGAAAAGCCGCCGGATCGGTTAAGGCGCGTTTAAAGTTGGTTGAACATAGATATGATATAAGTACTTGATTACATAGAATCATTCTTTTACCCAAGTCACTTGGGGCTCTTATGTTTATTTGAGCCGTTTTATAATAAGTGTTTTTCTTCTTAGTCGTTGCGGAGTTTTTATTATTATTTATCACTCCTTTTCTCGACACGAGTGTGTGGTCACTAGCAGGGAGCCTAATTTCTCTCTCAAAACCGCTAGAGTTTAGTTTTCTAAACTGGCCTAATGAAAGTACTCCGCCTTGGGATGGGAGGCTGAAGCCGTGGCTGACCAGCTTGAAGTCTTGAGATAGGATGTGTCATGTTAAAGCACGGTAGAAGCACTTTTTTCTAAAGTCAATTTTGGATTGGCACGAACACTTGATCTTGTTGGGATGTCTTATTTTCTTGGCGTTTTTGGTTTTCCAAGCTTTTGGCACTTTTAAACTATTTGTGTGTTTTCAGTACAAGTCTCGCAGTGCAACACCGGACACCTTTAGAGATTCGGCAAAAACATTCTCGGATATTGCTATATATGCATCAGTTTCGAATTGTGTCTTGGTCAATAGTTGGGTTGCTGGGCTCCGCGCTTGCCTCCTACGTTCCGCTTTGTTGGCTAGGTGTGCAAAGGAGAACCACTGTGATTGTGCTTCCAGCTCGCATGGTCAAGCACCTCGGTGGAGAAAGCTGAAAACTATGTCACAATAGGTGTAAACTGGTCAGCGATCCGATGACTATATTAAATAATGGGCCATTCATAAAATTTGCGAAGTGTTTCGGCTTGACCTCGTGGCGCGAACACTACCGGGGGATAATGGCGGCCTCCCAAACTAAATCCTCAATATTTTGCTCTTACATTGGAGCTGAGGTTTCATGATCATGCTTAGCATGACAACCCAAAAGAAAGGAACCGATAAGCGGGACTATTTTCTTTGGAAGAAATTTCTTACATTAAACAGTAATATAACATATCTCTGCGTACCTTTGTTTATAAAACCGTATGGCCAGATTGCCTTGTTTGTCGTAAATCTTTGCCCTCATAAAGGCTTTATAAAGTAGGACAAACACTCCTCGGCTCTTGGCGAGGAGGTTGAAGCCGATGGTCGGTCAACAAAGTTTTGTACAATGCGGATCCGAGCATTAATGACATAAAGTACTTGGATACATTGAGTCATTACACATAATTTGTGATTTTACTATGGATATCGATCCTTAATTGACCACCCGTGCCGCATTAAGGCTCGAGAACTCTTGGGCTTGGGCTTATTATTTACAAATATTAAAGGGCACATCAATCCCTTGATCTGGTGTTGCCACCCGACCGGTGTCTCGAGAGCTCTTGCATTGCACTGTTCTATGCAGAAAATTTTAAGTGCTGTCTGTTTCGAGGAGATTTTGATCCTCAAGTTGGTCGGCGCACCCAACCCAAGTCTCGAGGACTGAAACCGCGCGCTTTTGTGTCGAAGTATTCTGCCGAGCTAGGACTTGATCCTTAGGCGATTTTGCAAATCAACTTTGAGTCTCGGTGACTCTTGGGATCGGCGGTCTTCGTCATCCTTCAGTGCATCTCGGGTTTTAGACCGATACACACCTTGTGGGCTACTGGCTTTGTATCTTGGCAGAGAATAAATTGCACCAATCAAAAATATTGAAAAAAATCGGCCCACATTCGGGGTGGTGCACCACCTCGGAAGGAGTCCGGCATAAAGCTCGGACGCTAGTGGCTGGCTCCATAGAGGGCAGTTCCGGCATTAAGCCCGGCTAAACTCCTTCAAACTTCTTTGAACCAAGGTGATTTAGGACACCTCAGATACAGTCTGGCGTTGGAGCTCAGATACATAGTCCAGCGTTGGAGCTCAAATACCGTCCGACGTTGGAGCTCAGATACATGGTCCGACGATAGAGTTGGGAAGCAGTCCGGCGTTGGTGCTCGGCTGCAAAAGATACCTCGAATGCAGTCGGCGTTAGAGCTCGGACGCAAAGAGGACACTGCCTCCGGGAATAACTTCAAACCGAGGCGTGGCATAAAAATAACAAGGCATTGATAAAGGCCGTAAACTTAAAGGGCTCCTCGGATACCCAGCGTGTAAACTCTTCGTATGCACTTAGGCGATCCTCAAGATCGAAGATGAGAAGATTTGTTGAACCAGTTTTCAAGACCGGCGACCGAAGATGAAGAACAGTTTGGAAGAATCAAGGCGTCCCCCAACGAAGACCAGTTCGAGGGGCTCTTGGCGGTGTCTGGACTAGGGGTACTCACCACGTCGTCTCCCGATCAGTTGGATTGGGCGAGGATCCCCATGGCCGTATACTCATGGGCTAGTCCGGACGGTTGCGCATACAAGGAAGATTCCACAAGACTTGGCGATCAAGACAAGGACTCCTCCCCACCGGCGTGTTCGGCTAGGACTCTTGTTATCCTAGGCCTCGGTGCATTATATAAACCGAGGCCAGGCTAGTCGATAGAGGGACAACAATCATACCATAGGCTAGCTTCTTGGGTTTAGCCTCTCTGATCTCGTGGTAGATCCACTCTTGTACTACCCATATCATCAATATTAATCAAGCAGGAGTAGGGTTTTACCTCCATCGAGAGGGCCCGAACCTGGGTAAAAACATCGTGTCCCTTGTCTCCTGTTACCATCCGCCTAGACGCATAGTTCGGGACCCCCTACCCGAGATCCGCTGGTTTTGACACCGACAGTCCTCCTTAGGCGTGTCCACCATGTATATGTCGTATGACGGGGTGGCTGTACACCGCCCCGTGGGCGGTAGTTCCTGTTCTTCTCCTACATCGTCGTCCATACCGTCGATGTCTTCGAGTCTAAGTCAAGCACGTCGGTTAAATCATCGACCGTGGCAACAAAGTGGGTGGTGGGTGGGCAATGAACTCCTTCGTCGCCTGTTTCCCACTCAAGCTGGACATAGTTCGGAT
This sequence comes from Aegilops longissima, assembly GCA_021605205.1. NCBI lineage: Eukaryota > Viridiplantae > Streptophyta > Magnoliopsida > Poales > Poaceae > Aegilops > Aegilops longissima. The sequence goes on from CM038680.1 coordinate 522,691,083, forward strand.
GAGAGTCTCCTGACAAAGAGAGAGACCTCAACGAGTTCAGCACGTCGACAAAGGGCGAGTGCTGGAAGATATCCGCTGCGGTGAACTCCATTACAGGAGCCCAACCAGATTCGGCGGGCTCAGGAGAGCGCAGACTGGGACCTACAGCCGGATACGAGTCTGGGGGTCTGGAGTCACATGCTTCTTTGGGGCGAGGCCTGTGTTTGGATCTAACGCCGATGAGTGTGCGGCCTGCGGGGCGGGGTCTATCCCTCCGTCCTTAGGCAACACGGTCTGCTTCGGATTAAGGTCCGGGTCTACCGCAGGGATGGCATCCCGAGCATTGTCCGACAGCAGGTCTAAGCCGTGCTCATCGCGACCGTCCGACGCTCCTGGCACAGGCCCGAATCCATTGAAGATCAAGTCTCCACGGATATTAGCCGTGTAGTTCAGGTTTCCAAACCTGATCTGGTGGCCAGGGGCATAGCTATCGATCTGCTCCAGATGGCTAAGCGAATTGGCCCGCAGTGCGAAGCCGCCGAACACGAAGATCTGTCCGGTGAGAAAAGTCTCACCCCGGACCGTGTTGTTGATGATGATTGAAGGAGCCATCGAGCCTTGCAGCGATGACACAGAGGAACTCTCAATGAAAGCACCAATGTCGGTGTCAAAACCGGCGGATCTCGAGTAGGGGTTCGATCATGCGTCTTAGGCTGATGGTAACGAGGAAGCAAGGGACACAATGTTTACCCAGGTTCGGGCCCTCTCGATGGAGATAAAACCCTACTTCCTGCTTGATTAATATTGATGATATGAGTAGTACAAGAGTAGATCTACCACAAGATCGTAGAGGCTAAATCCTAGAAGCTAGCCTATGATGATTATGATTGTGATTGTGATCGGCCTTCTAAGGACCACCCTCTCTGGTTTATATAGACACCGGAGAGGGCTAGGGTTTACATGGAGTCGGTTACAAGGAAGCAAATATAATATCTGGATCGCCAAGCTTGTCTTCCACGCAAAGGAGAGTCCCACCCGGACATGGGACGGAGTCTTGAGTCTTGTATCTTCACGCTCTAATAGTCCGGACGAAGTATATAGTCCGGCTGTCCGGATACCCCATAATCCAGGACTCCCTCAATGGCAGCTCGGCGCCCTCCCTGCCGGGGCACCAAGGCGTACTCCCTTCTGGCCGCTCGCGACGCGGCCAGCGCCTCCTCCGACGCCCCTCCCAGCGTTGACGATGACCCAGATGCCGGGACGCCCTACGTCGTCGTCTCTGGCCCAGCTGCAGGGGTGGCCTCCGGCACCGCCGCCCGCGGTGCCTCCTCCAAAACGGCGGCACCTCCGACACCACTGCCCGCAGCGTCTCTTCCAAAATGACGCCGCCTCCACCAGCATCTGTCCCCGCTCGCTCGACAACGTCGGCCCGCGGCGGGGTGTCATCTGCCACCTCCACGACCTCCCAGTCGGGGATCACCACCTCAGCCCGACCTCCACGGCCGCGCTCCCTCACCGATGACGGCTCAAAGACCGTCGCCGCCACCACCGTGCCCTCCGGCATCTCGTGCCAGGTCGACTCCACACCGGCTCGCGCCCATGCCGCCGCCGCGTCGGTCCAAGCACGGACCGATGCCGCCTCCAGCTCCGCCTTGGCCTGGTTCCTGTCCCACCAGGCCAAGGCTTCGGCATCGTTCGGATCCAGGCCGAGGTCCGAGTCGGCCCGTTCCTCCACCTCGGCCGGGTCGGCAAGGTCGGACCAGCTCCTGCGGAACACGGCCCCTTCGGCGGCCGCGGCTTCTGGCGCCGCCTCGCCAGCGCGATTGGCGACCTAAAGAAGAAGACAGAATGAGCAGAAAAGAAACAAGACTAGCTCAAGAAAAAAAAATCTAAGCGCAAATGAGAGATGAAGCTTACCCCGCCAAGACCAGGACCGGGGTTGGCCTCCCGTGCCTGCCACCGCGCTTCCTCTTGGTCGACCTCCCGGCCCCGGCCGGGTCCGCCGTGCGCTTCAGGGCCCGGGGTCGCGGCGCGACGATGTCTTTCCCATGCAGGCGGCTCGTCGCCGCCCCATGCGAGCACCCGGCTCCGCCCGCGTCGCCGCCTCCCCCTCCCAACGCCACTACACCGACAACTGGCGTCAGCACCGATCGTTCCGTGCCGCGGTCAGCAATTCAAGATACATGAAGAAAAACACGAGACTTACCCGCGCGACGCCCAGTGCCGGCTTCGGACTCGGCCTCCTCCCCCCCGCCATGAGCCACGGGCTCCTCTGGCGCCACCGGCGCCACCTGAGACGGGGCCCAGGCGTAAGGATGTCGAATCGCGTTTAGAAGTACCCCCCGCGTCGCGTCAGGACGGATGAGAAGGTGCGCAGCAGTAAAGTAAGAAGACCAGACACTCACTTGCGGCGCCGGCTTCGACTGGCTGTACGGCGCCTTGCCGAACCGCCAGTCCTCCCCAAGGTTGGCCTTGGAGATGTCATTCACGCCGCGCGCGATCTGCTCCGCGGACAGCCGCATCGACCCCATGCGGTTGGGGTCCTGAAGGCCGACCATGTCGCCCGATGAGGCGAGGCGCCCAAGCGGAAGGACCGGCGCCAAGATGAGCAGCGGCGAGAGGTCGGTGCCGGTGAGCCCCTCCTGCATCCTCATCACCGTCACCCACTCGCAGAGATTGACGATATCCTCCAACGGGCGCCTGGGCGAGTAGCCTCAATTCGTCTTCGCCCGCGGCAGTGCGATGGCGAAGGCCGGAAGGTTGATGCGATCCGGACCAAGGTTGCGGATGTAGAAAAAGGAGTTCTGCCACTTCTTGTCAGACAGCGGGATCTTGGGGAAAACCGCCCTCGACCGCTTCGATATGACGGCGGCGCCGCAATGGGCGAACTCCCCGGGCGACGGGCCCTGCTGCTTCAAGGAGAAGAAGCCCGCCCAGAGGTCGATCGTAGGCTCGACCCCTAGTTACCCTCGCAGAGGGTGAAGAAATCGGAGAAGCTGGGCGATGGCGCGGCGCCAAGATGATCTTGTTTGGAGCTGAAGAACTCGAGGCAGCGGAAGAAGGTGCTCGCCGGCAGCCCGAACCCGCGCTCGAAGTGCGTGAGGAAAACCACGCGATCCTGCCCCTTGGGCCGAGGCCTCTGCTCGCCGCGCGGCAGGCGGATGCCGACGTCCGTCTCCCGCGGCAGGCGCCGCGTCGCCCGTAGTTGGGTGATGTCCTCAGAGGTGACATTCGAACCCATCCAGGAGCCCGATGGCAGCGACATGATCAAAGGAAGAAGAAGGAAGATGGACGACGAAGGAGTTTTGCTCGGAGCAGCGGGCGCTGCAGTGCGTCAGTTGCAAAGAGCGGAGCAAGAGCAAAGGGACAGAAGGGCACGATCGACAATAATGTTCGCCGCCCCCTGCCCCCCAATTTATAACCCTCGGTTTGAACGTGGGGAAGTGGGGAAGTGGGATCGTCTGCACGCGCCCATTCCACTACCCCGCAATAAGTGCGCCGATACCGCAGCATAATAACGCCGAGGAAGACAACCGGCCCCGACGCGCAATAAACCAGCGGCTTGGGCGGTATGCGTAGCGGTGGCCCCACCATCGCCCGTCCGTCCTACGTCGCGACTGTCGAGGCCCCTCGACTTCGGGCACCACGTGGCGCCCGCGCAATGCCCGAGGGATTGCCCCAAGATTCGGCGGACTTCTCGGTCCCCGCCACGGCCGGGATGCCACGATCCGATTTCCGAGAAAACCAGCACACAGTGGGTGTTGCCGACCCGGCGCTCGCAGAATCCACCTTGCTTAATGGGGAAACTGCGAAGGCCCACTCATCCGAAGACGGCGGACCTTCATAGCTTCGGGGACTACTGTCGGGGGGATGGACCCCGGGCAGGCAACGAAACCGGATCCTCTTCAAAAAACAACGGGGTTGGCACATTCCCTCAATACCGGCACGCGCTTGGCCGGGTCGCTCGACCCGGCCAAGCCCCACAAGCCGGCCAGACTAGCCGACCCAGCAAGACACGTCGACTCGGCCCCAACGACTAGCGCGAGATAGCCGAACCCGGCACGACCAAAGCCTCCTCAACAAGCCAGCGCCACCGTGGCATGCTTTCGCAATCCAGCAGCAGGTCAACTCCGTCCCATCGGACCGTATGATGGGGCGAGACTTCAATCAGCGATGACCGAGGCAGCAGTGCCCGCCCATGCCTCGGTCGGCGGGAATGTAACAACAGCGCCCTCACCTACCCGTGACCAGGGGCGGCGTGGCTCTGATGCCCCGCCCTCACGGCGGCGGCAACAGCGGCAACTGACGGAGAGCACTGTATGCGACTTGACTCGGCACGCATACGATGATCGACAAGGCGGTGCACGGTCCTCCCTAGGCATGCAGGGCCCGCACCTAGGGAACCGGCGAACCACAAGCCCAATGGAGACCAGCCAGGGTCCCGGACACAGCAATCTGGACCCACCGACATGTAACATTACCATTGTACCCCGAAGTGGACTATAAACCCCAGGGCCCACGATCCTGCAGGCAAGCGAGCGAGAGGGCAAGCAGAAAACACACATGAGAGAAAAGCAAGTAAGCATAGGACTAGCCACAAAATAGCAACACCGGAGAGAAGGAGCAGCCCAAGCCTTGGCAGCTTCCTTCCTCCTCCATCTGACTCCAGGGCAACATTGTACTATCGATCATCCAACTACACTCGGCAGGACTAGGGGTATTATCTCTCCGAAGAGCCCCGAACCTGGGTATGTCCGGCGTCACGCGCCCGCTCATGCCAACCCTGCCTCTGGAGTCCACCAGCGCCCTCGAGCCTCCTCCTCTCTTTAGCCATCCCTTGGCATCTGCCGTGCGCCCACCATGACAACAGGGAGAGGGGGCGCGCGGCCTGCCCCAGTCTCCTCTCTATCTCTCTCTCTCTCTCTCTCTCTCTCTCTCTCTCTCTCGACTATGGCTCAATAAGGCCCATACACTTACCAGGGGTTCCGGTATCCTCCCGGTACTCCGATAAAATCCAGATTTCACCCGGAACTATTCTGATGTCCAAATATAGGCTTCCAATATATTGATTTTTATGTCTCGACCATTTCGAGACTCCTCGTCATGTCCGTGATCATATCCGGGACTCTAAACTACCTTCGGTACATCAAAACACATAAACTCATCATACAGATCGTCACCGAACGTTAAGCGTGCGGACCCTACGAGTTCGAGAACTATGTAGACATGACCGAGACTCATCTCCGGTCAATAACGAATAGCGGAACCTAGATGCTCATATTGGTTCCTACATATTCTACGAAAATCTTTATCGGTCAAACCGCATAACAACATACGTTGTTCCCTTTGTCATCGGTATGTTACTTCCCCGAGAATCGACCGTTGGTATCTCAATACCTAGTGCAATATTGTTACCAGCAAGTCTCTTTACTCGTTCCATAATGCATCATCCCGTAACTAACTCATTAGTTACATTGCTTGCAAGGCTTATAGTGATGTGCATTACCGAGAGGGCCCAGAGATACCTCTCCGACAATCGGAGTGACAAATCCTAATCTTGATCTATGCCAACTCAACAAGTACCATCGGAGACACCTGTAGAGCACCTTTATAATCACCCAGTTACGTTGTGACGTTTGGTAGCACATAAAGTGTACCTCCTATATTCGGGAGTTGCATAATCTAAAAGTCATACGAACATGTATAAGTCATGAAGAATGCAATAGCAATATACTAAACAATCAAATGCTAAGCTAACGGAATGGGTCAAGTCAATCACATCATTCCCTAATGATGTGATCCCGTTAATCGAATGACAACTCATGTCTATGGTTAGGAAACTTAACCATCTTTGATTCAACGAGCCAGTCAAGTAGAGGCATACTAGTGACACTCTGTTTGTCTATGTATTCACACATGTACTAAGTTTCCGGTTAATACAATTCTAGCATGAATAATAAACATTTATCATGAAATAAGGAAATAAATAATAACTTTATTATTGCCTCTAGGGCATATTTCCTTCAGTCTCCCTCTTGCACTAGAGTCAATAATCTAGTTCACATCGTCATGTGATTTAACACCAATAGTTCACATCTTTATGTGATTAGTTCACATCTCCATGTGACTAATACCCAAAGGGTTTACTAGAGTCAATAATCTAGTTCACATAGCTATGTGATTAACACCCAAAGAGTGATCATGTTTTGCTTTGTGAAGAAGTTTAGTCAACGGGTCTGCCACATTTAGATCCGTATGTATTTTGCAAATTTCTATGTCGACAATGCTCTGCATTGAGCTATTCTAGCTAATTGCTCCCACTTTCAATATGTATCCATATTGAGACTTAGAGTCATCTGGATCAGTGTCAAAGCTTGCATCGACATAACCCTTTACGATGAACCTTTTGTCACCTCCATAATCGAGAAACATATTGTCGGTGTCAAAACCGGCGGATCTCGGGTAGGGGGTCCCGAACTGTGCATCTAGGCGGATGGTAACAGGAGACAAGGGACACGATGTTTTACCCAGGTTCGGGCCCTCTTGATGGAGGTAAAACCCTACGTCCTGCTCGATTGATATTGATATTGTGGATGTTTAGAAGAGTGGATCTACCACGAGATCAAGGAGGCTAAACCCTAGAAGCTAGCCTATGGTATGATTGTAAGGGTTGTTGTTCTAGTCCTACGGACTAAAGCCATCCGGTTTATATAGACAACGGAGAGGGCTAGAGTTACATAGAGTCGGTTACAATGGTAGGAGATCTACATATCCGTATCGCCAAGCTTGCCTTCCACGCCAAGGAAAGTCCCATCCGGACACGGGGTGAAGTCTTCAATCTTGTATCTTCATAGTCTTGGAGTCCGGTTGATGATGATAGTCCGGCCGATGATAATCCGGCCGATGATGGTAGTCCGGCCATCCGGACACCCCCTAATCTGGGACTCCCTCAGTAGCCCCCGAACCAGACTTCAATGACGATAAGTCCAACATGCGTGTAGTCTTGGCGTTGCAAGGCGGGTTCTCCTTCAAGTCCTCTACATACCGCGAGCAGTGTCCAGCTTCCTCATCAATGTTGCGCGTCTGGGCTTCTCGCCCAATAATGGCCTTCTTCCACGCGTCGCGAATGTGAAAAGCCGGGTGTCTTTTATGTTTTACCCCTAGTTGTGCGAACAATCTGCCTATAAGGGAGGCAAGAATCGAGATCCAAATCACCATCTTCCTCTACATAAATACTCATCGGAGCGCTTTTCGACCAAGAATCCATTCCATCATGGACCGTCAACGCGGCTCCTCTTCTCGCGCTCGGCCCTTTGCGGAGATTGGGCGAGATGCTCTGTTCCGCTTGCAAGCTGGTGAAGCTCCAAATGGGGGATATCTCCTCCGGCCTTCATGGTTCGGTTCGAGCCGGGCTGGCCACCTACAAGGTGGGAAGCCGCGGAGGTTACCCAAATCCCAACAAAGGGGAGCGGGTATGCTTCGTCCCCTATCGATAAGGGGCTCGGATTCCTGTACATCCATTCCTCCATGGGCTCCACGGAGTTCTACGGACTCCGGCTTCATCACCTCACGCCCGCCTCAATCCTGCATATTGCGGGTTATATAGCTCTTCTGAGCTTTTCCTGGGCGTCGAGCCCCACTTGTATGTGGAAGAGGTTGTTACGCCTTGTACCCGCTCTCATGAGGGTCCACATATCAAATGGGGGCGCCAAAATATGGCGCATTGCGGGACGGATATCCATCCGGAACCCCTAAGCGCTGAAGACTGGCCTTGAAATGGTTTTATATGAAGGCGCTCCGCTGCGGACCTGTTCGGATCGGCCTCCCGGAGTTCAGCAATGCTCCTCGATGAAACGCATTAGTTGGCGTCTGCGGAGCCCGTGCGGAGGAAGATAAGGCGTCCATTATTTGATGGGCGAATAAGGTTACTGGCCCATGCCGGTTGACCATGATTGGAGTCATGGCAACATGCATTATCGAGAAGTGCAGCCACTTCAATCTGAGGCCACCCATGTGAGATTTCAGCGGGAGGACGATGCCACTCGTCATGGCCGCAAAGGGCGGATTCGGCGAAGATCTCAGTGACGATCTGTCCGGCCTGTATAAGGGGAGAAAGAGGATTTCCTTGGACGAACCCGTTAAATGGGTTCTCGATGAATAATCCCCGGCCTTGGGTAAGCGAACACTCTGCGTGTCCGACCCGTGCCTTTTGAAACTTAAGTTTCTTATATTGTGTTCTTCTTTCGATGCAGGAACTGCTCCGGGCCGTGGAGGGCATGCTAAGTCTGGCTCCGCGGCCGAGGATCGAAGAGATCCGGGATCCGGCCTCGAAGAGGATCCGGACATAAAGGTGGAGCTAATCGGCGGGTGTTCCACCAGCTCAGCATGGACAATGCTTTAATCGCCATCACGGCCGACTATCCCGGACTATATCCGGCTTCCCGGTGATTGCGGCGAAGCCGACACCGTCATTCCTTCCTTGCTTATTTCGACCACCGTATATGATGGCACTGTCAGGAGGCGCCCTAGAGGCGAAAGCGAGCTCCCGCGGTGGCTGACCAACAAGGGCGATTCGGACCATAAGGCGGAAGAGGCGGCGCCGCGACTGAAACGTCGCCGCAAAGGTGTAGCTCACAATTCAGTATTTAGAAACAACGTTCTAGGAAGCATTTGAGTGCTCATGACTTTTATAGGGAAAAAAGCGTCCCGCGGACCATGGGCGTGGAAGTTGTCAATCCAACCTCTACCAGCCGGGCTCCGCACCTGGTCGAGGGGAGGCGGCGCAAAGCGCGAGCCGGACGTTCCTCCGACGGAGGATGCCGACACGGTCGCCACCAAGTCTGGTGGAAGTGCCACTGAATCACAGGCGCCGCGGACAGTATTCGTGGCGTGCTTCTCCCCGAGGCGTTGAATGCCTTTAACACGGGGGCGCGCACCTTCGTGCTGCTCAAGATGGTTTTATCGAGCCACAGAGCAGTATGTAAAAGACATCACGGGTAAGAGAATTTAATAGTTGTATATGCGGTAGCCCCGAGACTTAAAGTAGTTATATTAACTGATTTAAGGATCATATGGAACGAGGATCTTACCGAGAAGAATACCCAACTGTCTCGGAGCTGCAAGAGTGCAAGGCCCAACTGAGGCCGCACTTTCCAGTATGAGGAGGAAGCGAGGACCTCTCACGGTAACACATTATTTTAGAAAGATAAGTAGCATTTGGCCTTTGCAAAGCTCTGAAAGAAAAATGACGTTGCAGGTGCTGCGGACAAGATCCGGACATGCAAGAACCTGCGCCAACTAAAGGCGGCGAGAGGTGCTGCATAAGGTGCAGCATGAAAGGAACAAGCTCCGGGATGCCCATGCCCAGCTTGGAGAAAAGAGCTGAAAGCGTTAGGGCGGCTGTCGGGCTCCGTTAAGGAGAATCAGCGGCCGTCGCGGCATATATAATAAGTGCTTGGCGAACTCCTTTGAAAAGAAGAGTTGGCGAGGAAGTCAATTGATGAATATATGCAGGTATGCTCACGGAGTAAGCCTGCGGAGGAGATGCCGTATCAGCGGGTGATCAACTTCGGTTGTTGCAACTGATCGAGCGAGTTGGCGGGCAATGGCGTCATCCAGGCGTTATGGCCAGCCTTCTCCTTACCCGAGGTCTTGGGAGCTTGCGGAGAAGCTGCAGGGAGTCTTGACAGCGCTTCCATTTATGGAAGATTTCACCTGCCGCCAAGGTGCCGAGGAGGCACAGGCCATGGTAAAGGCAGCGGTACAAGAAGGCGGATCCCAACCACATGGCGAAGTCGGACACTGTGGGGCCTGATGGGAAGGAGATCCTGTGAGTTTAGTATCTACGCCAAGTGGAGTTGGCGCTAAATTTTCTCAACAGGACTGTAAATTAGACACCACTGTTAGGCGGGATTGAGGAAGAATACAACCATTCGATTTGACAATGTATTATAAAATGACATACAAAATGCCTTCTAGCCGGATTGTAGATCGTTTGTCTTTGCCGACCTTTTAAGCCCGACCTCGGGACCCTAGAGTCCGGAGTGTGTCGAATACCGTCTCGGTTATGAAACAACCGGGGTATGCATGGAGACCAGGCATAGGGGTCATCGGTGCTTTATCGGACAAGTGCCCAACTAGTTATGTTATATTACATGGGTAGTAAGAAACATCTTCGGGGAGAATAGTTCCGTAAGGGTTCCTTTCCTCAGGGGTGGCATGCCCTAAAGTGCATGTCCGATCTGGGAAAAAGCAGAAAAACATCTGGGGCAGATAAATAAGTGGATAAAAATCATCTTTTAAGTCACCGACCGAATATTCCCTTAAAACGCTAGCTTTCGGCTTCACCCGATCGAGGTACACATCCGGCTGACCAGCGATAACAATCGCAGAGGTGCTCCTTTACCTCCTAGCCAAACAATCGAGCGTGGGGAGTAAGCACAGGAGCCGAGCAACCCAACTTGGCCAAAACTTAAGTCATATCGATGCATATAATGGTGAATAAAAGGTACATGTGGAGGCTTGACACATGTGCTGGGCATAAAGCCCGTATAATTAAGCTTACGGTAAAGAAGCCCCGAGTATAATGAGTGCGGATAGCACATCAATTCTGTGAACATTGCGCAAGTAGGCCCTTTAAGGCTTGGATGAATAGGGTTGAGAAGAAAAAGATAAACAAAAGGCAGCTGAAGTAAAAAAAAAAAGATTTGGGCGGGGGAAGGGGCGAACTCTTAGTCGGCGCTAGGCATAGAATCGTCGGGGCGGGCTGTTCCATGGGTTCGGCTCGAGTCGGTTATCCGATGCATTTAAGTGGGCGATGCGCTCCGCCGGTCAGGACTTGATCGATGATGAAGGGCCTTCCCATTTGGGCTTGAGCTTGTCCTTTTTCTTGTCCGTGAGCGTAGAACCAGTTCGCCAACGTTGTAAGTCTTGGCCCGTACTTCTGCTTTGATATCTTGAGCCTGCTGCTGATAGAATGCGGAGCGAGCCTTGGCGACGTCGCGCTCTTCCTCAATGTGTCCAAGCTGTCCTGCCGATCCAACTCGGCTTCTCTTTCTTCATACATGCGCTTTTCGAGGTGAGTCATGAATGATGTCATGAGGGCAAAACTGCTTCTCGCCGTATACCATAAAAATGGTGTGAATCCGGTGAAATACGGTTAGGCGTTGTCCGCAGCCCCAGTCTGGTCGAGCTCCTCTACCCAAAGCGCGTGTCGATTTCGTGAGGACCGCACTAGTCTGGGTTTGATGCCGCTCATTATTAGACCATTTGCTCGTTCCACTTGACCGTTGGTTTGAGGATGATAGATAGAAGCGTAATCGAGCTTGATGCCCATATTTTTGCACCATGATTTAACCTCGCCGGCGGTGAAGTTAGTGCCGTTATCGGTGATGATCTGTGGGGACACCATAACGGTGTACTACCCCGGATATAAAGTCTATCACTGGTCCGGACTCTGCCGTTTTAACTGGCTTGGCCTCTATCCATTTGGTGAATTTATCCACCATGACCAATAGGTACCTTTGCTTGTGGGTTCCCCCTTTAAGTGGTCCAACCATGTCAAGCCCCCAGACCGTGACGGCCAGGTAATGGGTATAGTTTTGAGGGCGGTGGGTGGCATATGGCTCTGATTAGCAAAGAGCTGACAACCGGCGCATCTTTGGACTAAGTCACGAGCATCTGCTCGGGCCGTCGACGATAAAATCCTGTGAATGCCTTTCCTACAAGGGCCGAGCTGCGGCGTGGTGTCCGCCTAGTCCGGCATGAATTTCAGCCGGAGGTTTAGCCCTTCCTCTTGGAGATACACCTTTGAAGGACTCGGTTGTACTTTTCTTATAAAGTTCTCCCTCATAGACCTTGTAGGCTTTAGATCGCGGACAATGCAGCGGGCCTCATTTTGGTCTTGGGAAGCTCTTGCCTAAGCAAGTAGGCGAGAATGGTTCTGTCCAGGGCAATTACTGCCATTATGTCGTGGCGGAAGGTGTTATATCATCGGCTGAATCGCGGTTGGTGCGGCTTGTTCCGGTTTGTTAGTTCGGACTCCTCTTCCCATAATGCGGATGGCTTGAAGAGCCGTTCGGGAGGAAGATGTTAGGAGGGACAGCGTCGCGTTTTGCGCCAATGCGTGCGATCGTCGGCTGCTTGGTTATTATCCGGGCTACGTGATGGAATTCAAGTCCTTGAACCGGGCTGACATTTTAGGACAGCGTTGCGATATGCTGCCATTTTGGATCTTTGGCGTCAAAGTCTCCGTTTATTTGGGATATTGCGAGGTTTGAATCGCGCACCTCTAGGCGTTGAATGCCCATGGAATTGCCATCCGGAGACCATGTAAAGGGCCTCGTATTCGGCTGCGTTGTTGGAGTCCGTGTACATTATCTGAAATGCGTATTGGACTATGTCCCGGTCGGGGACGTCAATCTGACGCCACCCCCAATCCGGCTAACATTTTAGAGCCGTCGAAGTGCATAATCCAATTGGAGTATGCGCCGTATTCTTTAGGGAGTTGACCGGTCCATTCAGCGACAAAGTCAGCCAAAACTTGTGACTTTATAGCTCGCGAGGTTTGTAAGATATATCAAATGGTAAGAGCTCAATGGCCCATTTTGCAATCCTGCCCGTCGCGTCGCGGTTGTTTATAATGTCGTTAAGTGGTACTTGAGGCCCTTTGTTATCGAACACTCTTGAAAGTAGTGTCGGAGCTTCCGGATGCCATGAACACGCGTATGCTATCTTACGATAGTGCGGAGTAGCAGGACTTGCGAGGGTTAACACGGTGGATCGTAGTATACTGGTTTTGAAGAGAATTTATGCCCTTCATTTCTCGTTCGACGGCAAGTACCGCGCTTACAACTTGATGCGTAGCTGCGATGTATAACAACATTGGTTCGCCCGGGTTGGGCGCAGCGGAGACCGGTTGTTGCCAATATGGCCTTTATTTCTTGAGTCCGGCGGTGGCAGCATCCGTCCACTCAAAGTGTTCGGTGCGCCTAAGGAGGCGATAGAGGGTAATGCCTTTTCTCCTAGGCGGAGATAAAAGCGGCTTAGAGCATACGCATCCGTCAATTTTGTATTTGCTTGAGGTCTTTTGGGATATCTAGCTGTGACAGAGCTCGGATCTTGGCTGGGTTTGCTTCAATTCCTCTACGGATACAATGAAGCCCAGGACTTTCCGGCTGGTACACGAAAATGCATTTTCCGGATTCAGCTTGATGTCATATGCTCGAGGTTGTCGAATGTGAGCCTCAAGTCGTCTACTAGAGTTTCGGCGTGTTTAGTTTTGCGACTCGTCGTCTCGTATCTCTCTTGTTTGCCGATCTGGGTAGCGGACATATACGAATCATGCGCTGATATGTTGCGCGGCGTTTTAAGTCCGAAGGGCATCGTGTTGAAGCGAGAATGGTCCATATGGAGTAATGAATGCCGTTGCGGCTTGATCCGCTTCGCCATCTTGATTTGATGATAGCGGAGTATGCGTCCGGGAAGCACAATGAATCGTGCCTGCGGTGGCATCGATGATTTGGTCGATCTTGAGGGAGGAAGGATCCTTTGGGCAGGCCTTATTTAGGTCTTTGAAATCGACACATAGGCGCCGAGATTTGTCCTTCTTTGGTACCATTACCAGGTTTGCTAGCCAATCCGGGTGTTTGATGTCTCTGATGAATCCGGCTTCCAATAGTTTGGCTAGCTCTTCTCCCATTGCCTGTCTTTTGGGTTGGAAAATCGTCAAGAGCCTGTTTGGTGGCTTGAATCCTTTTGGATGTTTAGGCGTGTTACCTTAATCTGCGTGGGATTCGGGCATATCCGAGGGGTGCCGAGCAAAATGTCCCAATTTTCGAAGGAATTCTCGCAGATCGGCGTCCACATCGAGGTTCAATTGTGCCCGATGGAGGCCGTCTTTGTCGAGTCCGTTAGGTGGACTGGAATTTTACTATTTCATCTGCTGGTTTAAAGGAGGTGGACTTGGATCTCTTATCGAGGAGATGCCCGTATCAACGGGTGATCAACTTCCGAATTGTTGCAACCGATCGAACGAGTTCGGCAGGCAATGGCGGCGTCATCCAGCGTTGTGGCCAGCCTTCTCCTTACCCGAGGGTCTTGGGGAGCTTGCGGAGAAGCTGCGGAGTGCGCAGCGCTTCCATTTATGGAAGATTTCTGCCTGCCGCCAAGGTGCCAGGGAGGCCTGGGCCATGGTAAAGACGCGGTACAAGAAGGCGGATCCCAACCACATGGCCGAAGTCGGACCTGTGGGGCCTGATGGGAAGGAGATCCCTGTGAGTTTAGTATACGGCCAAGTGGAGTTGGCCGCTAAATTTTCTCAACAGGACTGTAAATTAGACACCCTGTTAGACGGGATTGAGGAAGAATACAACCATTCGATTTGACAATGTATTGTAAAATGACATACAGAATGCCTTCTAGCCGGATTGTAGATCGTTTGTCTTTGCCGACCTTTTCGCTTCGACCTCGGGACCCTAGAGTCCGAGTGTGTCCAATACCGCCTCGGTTATGAAACAACCGGGTATGCATGGAGACCAGGCATAGGGGTCATCGGTGCTTTATCGCATAAGTGCCCAACTAGTTATGTTATATTACATGGGTAGTAAGAAACATCTTCCAGGGAGAATAGTTCCGAAGGGTTCCTTTCCTCTGGGGTGGCATGCCCTAAAGTGCATGTCCGTCTGGGGAAAAAGCAGAAAAACATCCGGGGCAGATAAATAAGTGGATAAAAAATCATCTTTTAAGTGACCGACCGAATATTCCCTTAAGAACGCTAGCTTTCGGCTTCACCCAGTCTGAGGTACACATCCGGCTGACCCGGCAGTAACAATCGCAGAGGTGCTCCCTTTACCTCCTAGCCAAACAATCGAGAACGTAGGGGTAAGCACAGGAGCCAGGCAACCCAACTTGGCCAAAACTTAAGTCATATCGATGCATATAATGGTGAATAAAAGGTACATGTGGAGGCTTGACACATGTGCTGGGCATGAAGCCCGTATAATTAAGCTTCTGGTAAAGAAGCCCCCAGGTATAATGAGTGCGGATAGCACATCAATTGCGCGCGAACATTGCGCAAGTAGGCCCTTTGAGGCTTGGATGAATAGGGTTGAGAAGAAAAAAGATAAACAGAAGGTAGCTGAAGTAAAAAAAAAATTTGGACGGGGGGAAGGGGACGAACTCTTAGTCCGGCGCTAGGCGTAGAATCGTCGGAGGCGGGCTGTGTTCCATGGGTTCGGCTCGAGTCGGTTATCCGATGCATTTCGTAGACGGTACGCTCCGCCGGTCAGGACTTGATCGATGATGAAGGGGCCTTCCCATTTGGGCTTGAGCTTGTCCTTTTTCTTGTCCGGCAGGCGTAGAACCAGTTCGCCAACATTGTAAGTCTTGGCCCGTACTTCTCTGCTTTGATATCTTCGAGCCTGCTGCTGATAGAATGCGGAACGAGCCTTGGCGACGTCGCGCTCTTCCTCCAATGTGTCCATGCTGTCCTGCCGATCCAACTCGGCTTCTCTTTCTTCATACATGCGCACTCGAGGTGAGTCATGAATGATGTCGCAGGCAAAACTGCTTCTCGCCGATACCATAAAAATGGTGTGAACCGTAGTACGGTTAGGCGTTGTCCGCAGCCCCAGTCGGAGTCGAGCTCCTCTACCCAAAGCGTGTCGATTTCGTAAGGGACCACACTAGTCCGGGTTTGATGCCGCCATTATTAGACCATTTGCTCGCTCCACTTGACCGCTGGTTTGAGGATGATAGATCAAGCGTAATCGAGCTTGATGCCCATATTTTTGCACCATGATTTAACCTCGTCGGCGGTGAAGTTCGTGCCGCTATCGGTGATGATGCTGTGGGGACACCATAACGTGTACTACCCCGGATATAAAGTCTATCACTCGTCCGGACTCTGCCGCTTTAACTGGCTTGGCCTCTATCCATTTGGTGAATTTATCCACCATGACCAATAGGTACCTTTGCTTGTGGGTTCCCCCTTTAAGTGGTCCAACCATGTCAAGCCCCCAGACCGCGAACGGCCAGGTAATGGGTATAGTTTTGAGGGCGGTGGGTGGCATATGGCTCTGATTAGCAAAGAGCTGACAACCGACGCATCTTTGGACTAAGTCCTGAGCATCTGCTCGGGCCGTCGGCCAGTAAAATCCTGTACGGAATGCCTTTCCTACAAGGGCCCGAGCTGCGGCGTGGTGTCCGCCTAGTCCGGCATGAATTTCAGCCAGGAGGTTTTGCCCTTCTTCTTCGGAGATACACCTTTGAAGGACTCCGGTTGTACTTTTCTTATAAAGTTCTCCCTCATAGACCTTGTAGGCTTTAGATCGCCGGACAATGCAGCGGGCCTCATTTTGGTCTTCGAAGCTCTTGCCTAAGCAAATAGGCGAGAATGGTTCTGTCCACGGGCAATTACTGCCATTATGTCGTGGCGGAAGGTGTTATATCATCGGTTGAATCGCCGTTGGTGCGGCTTGTTCCGTTTGTTAGTTCCGACTCCTCTTGCCATAGTACGGATGGCTTGAAGAGCCGCCTGTGAAGATGTTAGGAGGGACAGCGTCGCTGCTTTGCGCCAATGCGTGCAAGACGTCGGCTGCTTGGTTATTATCCCGGCCACGTGATGGAATTCGAGTCCTTCGAACCGGGCTGACATTTTAGGACGGCGTTGCGATATGCTGCCATTTTCGGATCTTTGGCGCCAAAGTCTCCGCTTATTTGGGATATTGCGAGGTTTGAATCCTCGCACCTCTAGGCGTTGAATGCCCATGGAGATTGCCATCCGGAGACCATGTAAAAGGGCCTCATATTCGCCGCGTTGTTGGAGTCCGTACATTATCTGAAGCACGATTGGACTATGTCCCGGTCGGGACGTCAATACGACGCCAGCCCACAGTCCGGCTAACATTTTAGAGCCATCGAAGTGCATAATCCAATTGGAGTATGTGCCGTATTCTTTAGGGAATTCGGCTTCGGTCCATTCAGCGACAAAGTCAGCCAGAACTTGTGACTTTATAGCTCGCCGAGGTTTGTAAGATATATCAAATGGTAAGAGCTCAATGGCCCATTTTGCAATCCTGCCCGTCGCGTCGCGGTTGTTTATAATGTCGTTAAGTGGTACTTCAGAGGCCACTGTTATCGAACACTCTTGAAAGTAGTGTCGGAGCTTCCGGGATGCCATGAACACCGCGTATGCTATCTTCCGATAGTGCGGTAACGGGACTTGCGGGGGTTAACACGAGGATACGTGGTATACTGGTTTTGAAGAGGAATTTATGCCTTCGCTTTCTCGTTCGACGACGAGTACCGCGCTTACAACTTGATGCGTAGCTGCGATGTATAACAACATTGGTTCGCCCAGGTTGGGCGCAGCCAGGACCGGATTTGTTGCCAATATGGCCTTTATTTCTTCGAGTCCGGCGGTGGCAGCATCCGTCCACTCAAAGTGTTCGGTGTGCCTAAGGAGGCGATAGAGGGGTAATGCCTTTTCTCCTAGACGGGAGATAAAGCGGCTTAGAGCCGCCACGCATCCGGTCAATTTTTGTATTTGCTTGAGGTCTTTTGGGATATCTAGCTGTGACAGAGCTCGGATTTTGGCTGGGTTTGCTTCAATTCCTCTACGGATACAATGAAGCCCAGCAGCTTTCCAGCTGGTACACCGAAAATGCATTTTTCCGGATTCAGCTTGATGTCATATGCTCTGAGGTTGTCGAATGTGAGCCTCAAGTCGTCTACTAGAGTTTCGACGTGTTTAGTTTTGACGACTCGCCGCTCACGTATGCCTCTACTGTTTTGCCGATCTGGGTAGCGGACATGTCCGAATCATGCGCTGATATGTTGCGCCGGCGTTTTTAAGTCCGAAGGGCATCGTGTTGAAGCAGAATGGTCCATATGGAGTAATGAATGCCGCTATGGCTTGATCCACTTCTGCCATCTTGATTTGATGATAGCCGGAGTATCGCCCGTGAAGCACAATGAATCGTGCCTGCGGTGGCATCGATGATTTGGTCGATGCGGGGAGGGGAAGGGATCCTTTGGGCAGGCCTTATTTAGGTCTTTGAAATCGACACATAGGCACCAGGATTTGTCCTTCTTGGTACCATTACCAGGTTTGCTAGCCAATCCGGTGTTTGATGTCTCGATGAATCCGGCTTCCAATAGTTTGGCTAGCTCTTCTCCCATTGCCTGTCTTTTGGGTTCGAAAATCGTCAAGAGCCTGTTTGATGGCTTGAATCCTTTTTGGATGTTTAGGCTGTGTTCGCCAATCTGCGTGGGATTCCGGGCATATCCGAGGGGTGCCAGCAAAATGTCCCAATTTTCCCGGGAATTCTCGCGAGCGCGGCGTCCACATCGGGGTTCAATTGTGCCCGATGGAGGCCGCCTTTGTCCGGGTCCGCTGGGTGGACCTGGAATTTTACTATTTCATCTGCTGGTTTAAAGGAGGTGGACTTGGATCTCTGATCGAGTATCACATCGTCCCTATTTACCGTAGAGCGCAGCGTGGTGAGTTCCTCTGCCGCTAGGGTCTCAGATAGTGCCTCTAAGGCTAATGCGGCTGTCTTGTTTTCGGCGCGGAGTGCTATGTCCGGGTCACTAACGAGAGTGATTATTCCGCTGGGCCCAGGCATTTTGAGCTTCATGTACCCGTAATGGGGTACGGCTTGAAAAATTGTGAATGCCTCTCGTCCTAATATAGCGTGATATCCGCTGTTGAACGGGGCCACTTGGAACGTGACTTCTTCAGATCTGTAATTGTCCGGTGAGCCGAATACCACATCGAGTGTGATTTTTCCTGTGCAGCGCGCCTCCCGACTAGGGATTATTCCTCTAAAGGTTGTGCTGCTTCGCTCAATGCGGCTCCAGTCTATTTCCATTTTTTGAAGGGTTTCCTCGTAGATGAGGTTTAATCCGCTGCCGCCATCCATGAGGAATTTTGTAAGTCAAAAGCCGTCCACTATTGGACTAAGTACCAGTGCGGCTGGAGCTCGGGCTGTCTGGAATTTAGGTTCGTCGCTGGCGTTGAAGGTGATGGCTGTGTCGCTCCATGGATTGGTTGTTGCTACTTGGTAGACCTCGGCGAGGCTGCGGATTGTTCGTTTCCGCATATTATTTGATGCGAAAGTCTCGAAGACTGTTGATACCGTACCGATGTTGTTGGAGTGGTTTTCCGGGGCTAGAAAGCTCCTCTCCACTTTTGGCCACCTGCCGTAATATCCAAGATGCTCGAAGGTTATGTGTTGGGACGGCGCCTTCTGTACTATGAATTTTACAGGGTCCGCTAAGCCATCCCTCTAGTACGGTTCCGTGCCCTTTATGGGGTCTTTGCTTTTTGGTTTTTGCATCTGGTGCCTGAGTGTAATGCACCCTTTGTTGCGGACTAGGGTTGTATTCGGGCCGGATTGTCCCAAAATTATTTTCGTTGTCCAAAACTCTCTATCGCACAAGATTTTCAGATTATGGACGCCAGGTCGTGGCGTGTAATTTCGCTGACGGTGGACGGCATTCAAGAGTCCTCGTCCGTGCAATTATTGCAAAAATTGAGATTGCGTTTTCCTCTCGGCAGTCCTTTATCCTGTCCATAACGAGGAGGAATCGCCCAAGAGTGATGTATTGCCTCAGCGGGCTCTTGCCGGATTAGAGATAGATCGATATGTCCGGGCGGGCGGGTGGAATTAAGTCCGAACCCTACCCATCTCAAGGCTCAAGGCCGAAGTTTCAATTTGAAGCTTGGATTGCTGGACGTTGTCCAACGAAGTCTGGTCCGATGCCCGACTTTAAGTTCATGCTTGATCAAGTCCGCCCCTCCGCTGGAATCCGCATGGGGGTTCGGAAGCCCGGACATGACTAGTTTTCAATATAGGAGAAGCGTCGCCTCATTGTTCCTCTACCACTGCAACGTGGTGGGTGACCTGGGGAGAGTTAATCTCTCTCAGATCGGTTTTAAGCCCAATCTGTTTGTAGTCTGTAGCGACTCCCAGGGCGGCGATGTGATCCAAGAGCTCGTTTACGGATGAGAGCTCTATTGGATCCAGCCGCTCGGCGAATTCCGAGCTAACGTGAAAATTGCTTTTGACGACTTGAGAGGTCATAAGAAAACCACCTAGCCGGATAGTTTGGCCGGCGGCCAGGGCTCCTTTGGCGAAAATACCGTCCTTGAAGACGGGAGGAGGCATCCTTCCTATCGGTGACGGCACAGAGGAACTCTCAATGAAAGCACCAATGTCGGTGTCAAACCGCGGATCTCGGTAGGGGGTCCCGAACTGTGCGTCTAGGCGGATGGTAACAGGAGACAAGGGACACGATGTTTTACCCAGTGTTCGGGCCCTCTTGATGGAGGTAAAACCCTCGTCCCTGCTCGATTGATGTTGATATTGTGGATGTTTACAAGAGTGGATCTACCACGAGATCAAGGAGGCTAAACCCTAGAAGCTAGCCTATGGTATGATTGTAAGGGTTGTTGTTCTAGTCCTACGGACTAAAGCCATCCGGTTTATATAGACACCGGAGAGGGCTAGGGTTACATAGAGTCGGTTACAATGGTAGGAGATCTACATATCCGTATCGCCAAGCTTGCCTTCCACGCCAAGGAAAGTCCCATCCGGACACGGGGTGAAGTCTTCAATCTTGTATCTTCATAGTCTTGGAGTCCGGTTGATGATGATAGTCCGGCCGATGATGGTAGTCCGGCCATCCGGACACCCCCTAATCCGGGACTCCCTCACATATCCTTATTCCACTAAGGATAATTTTGACCGCTGTCCAGCGATCTACTCCTAGATCACTATTGTACTCCCTTGCCAAACTCAGTGTAGGGTATACAATAGATCTGGTACACAACATGCCATACTTTATAGAACCTACGACTGAGGCATAGGGAATGACTTTCATTCTCTTTATATTTTCTGTCGTGGTCGGGTTTTGAGTCATACTCAACTTTACACCTCGCAACACAGACAAGAACTCTTTCTTTGACTGTTCCATTTTGAACTACTTCAAAAACTTGTCAAGGTGTGCAATCATTGAAAAAACTTATCAAGCGTCTTGATCTATCTCTATAGATCTTGATGCTCAATATGTAAGCAGCTTCACCGAGGTCTTTCTTTGAAAAACTCCTTTCAAACACTCCTTCATGCTTTCCAGAAAATTCTACATCATTTCTGATCGACAATATGTCATTCACATATACTTATCAGAAAGGCTGTAGTGCTCCCACTCACTTTCTTGTAAATACAGGCTTCACCTAAAGTCTGTATAAAACTATATGCTATGATCAACTTATCAAAGAGTATATTACAACTCCGAGATGCAACACTATAAGCCCCTATCTTTCTCTGTGTCTGATTAAAACTCCATACCCATAAGTATTGTGTGAGTGTTAGCTGCTACCTCTTGAGCACTGCGTTGGTTTTCCCTTGAAGAGGAACGAGTGATGCAGCAAAGTAGCGTAAGTATTTCCCTCAGTATTTGAGAACCAAGGTATCAATCCAGTAGGAGGCCACGCTCAAGTCCCTCGCACCTACACAAACAAATAAAAACCTCGCAACCAACGCAATAAAGGGGTTGTCAATCCCTTCACAGTCACTTACGAAAGTGAGATCTGATAGATATGATAAGATAATATTTTTGGTATTTTTATAATAAAGATGCAAAGTAAAATAAAAGCAATAAAAATAACTAAGTGTTGGAAGATTAATATGATGAAAAATAGACCCGGGGGCCATAGGTTTCACTAGTGGCTTGTCTCAAGAGCATAAGTATTACGGTTGGTGAACAAATTACTGTTGAGCAATTGATAGAATTGAGCATAGTTAGAGAATATCTAGGTATGATCATGTATATAGGCATCACGTCCGTGACAAGTAGACCGACTCCTTCCTGCATCTACTACTATTACTCCACACATCGATCGCTATCCAGCATGCATCTAGAGTATTAAGTTCAAAATAACAGAGTAACACTTTAAGTAAGATGACATGATGTAGAGGGATAAACTCATGCAATATGATGTAAACCCCATCTTGTTATCCTTGATGACAATAATACAATACGTGCCTTGCTACCCCTGCTGTCAGTAGGAAAGGACACCGCAAGATTGAACCCAAAGCTAAGCACTTCTCCCATTGCAAGAAAGATCAATCTAGTAGGCCAAACCAAACTGATAATTCGAAGAGACTTGCAAAGATAACCAATCATACATAAAATAATTCGGAGGAGATTCAAATATTGTTCATAGATAAACTTGATCATAAACCCACAATTCACCGGTCTCAACAAACACACCTCAGAAGAATATTACATCGAATAGATCTCCACGAGAATCTTGGAGAACTTTGTATTGAGATCCAAAGAGAGAGAAGAAGCAATCTAGCTAATAACTATGGACCCGAAGGTCTGAGGTAAACTACTCACGCATCATCGGAGAGGCTATGGTGTTGATGTAGAAGCCCTCCATGATCAATGCCCCCTCCGGCAGGACGCCGAAAAAGGCCCAAGATGGGATCTCACGGGTACAGAAGGTTGCGGCTGTGGAATTAGGTTTTCGTGGATGCTTCTGTTGGTTTGGGGGTACGTAGGTATATATAGGAGGAAGAAGTATGTCGGTGGAGCAACATGGGCCCCACGAGGGTGGAGGGCGCGCCCATGGGGGTAGGTGCGCCCCCTGCCTCGTGCTCTCCTGGTTGCTTTCTTGACGTAGGGTCCAAGTCCTCTGGATCACGTTTGTTCCGAAAATCACGTTCCCGAAGGTTTCATTCCATTTGAACTCCGTTTGATATTCTTTTTCTGCGAAACTCTGAAATAGGCAAAAAAACAGCAGTTTGGGCTGGGCCTCCGTTAATAAGTTAGTCCCAAAATAATATAAAAGTGTATATCAAAGCCCATTAATCATCCAAAACAGAATATAATATAGCATGAAGCAATAAAAAATTATAGATACGTTGGAGATGTATCATTAGCAATTATGAAAGACTAAATGATAGTTGAGTATGCGGACTTGTTGAAAAGCTCTTATATTGACTCTTTCCGATGTTATGATAAATTGCAATTGCTTCAATGACTGAGATTATAGTTTGTTGGTTCTCAATGAAGTTTGTGATTCATACTTGACATTGTGAATAGATTATTACTTGAGCATAAGAAATCATATGACAATTTATATATATGTTGCTGTTATAAGAATGACCATGATGCCCTCATGTCCGTATTTTATTTTATCGACACCTCTATCTCTAAACATGTTGACATATTTTTCGATATCGGCTTCCGCTTGAGGACAAGCGAGCTCTAAGCTTGGGGGAGTTGATACGTCCATTTTGCATCATGCTTTTATATCTATATTTATTGCATTATGGGATGTTATTACACGTTATGTCACAATACATATGCATATTCTCTCTTATTTTACAAGGTTTACATGAAGAGGGAGAATGCCGGCAACTGGAATTCTGGGCTGGAAAAGGAGCAAATATTAGAGACCTATTCTGCACAGCTCCAAAAGTCCTGAAACTTCACGGAGGCAGTTTTTGGAATTAATAAAAAGTACTGGAGAAAGAATCAACCAGAGGGGGCCCACACCCTGGCCACGAGGGTGGGGGGCGTGCCCTACCCCTGGGCGCGCCCCCTGCCTCGTGGGCCCCCTGACAGGCCTCCGGTGCCCATCTTTTGCTATATGAAGTCTTTTACCCTGGAAAAAAATCATAAGCAAGCTTTCGGGACGAAACACCGCCGCCACGAGGCGGAACCTTGGCGGAACCAATCTAGGGATCCGGCGGAGCTATTCTGCCGGGGAAACATCCCTCCGGGAGGGGGAAATCATCGCCATCGCCATCACCAACGGTCCTCTCATCGGGAGGGGGTCAATCTCCATCAACATCTTCATCAGCACCATCTCCTCTCAAACCCTAGTTCATCTCTTGTATCCAATCTTTGTCCCAAAACCTTAGATTGGTACCTGTGGGTTGCTAGTAGTGTTGATTACTCCTTGTAGTTGATGCTAGTTGGTTTATCTGGTGGAAGATCATATGTTCAGATCATTTATGCATATTAATACCCCTCTTATTATGAACATGAATATGATTTGCGAGTAGTTACGTTTATTCCTGAGGACATGGGAGAATTCTTGCTATAAGTAGTCATGTGAACTTGGTATTCGTTCGATATTTTGATGAGATGTATGTTGTCTCTCCTCCAGTGGTGTTATGTGAACGTAAACTACATGACACTTCACCATTGTTTGGGCCTAGAGGAAGGCATTGGGAAGTAATAAGTAGATGATGGGTTGCTAGAGTGACAGAAGCTTAAACCCTAGTTTATGAGTTGCTTCGTAAGGGGCTGATTTGGATCCATATGTTTCATGCTATGGTTAGGTTTACCTTAATACTTCTTTTGTAGTTGTGGATGCTTGCAATACGGGTTAATCATAAGTGGGATGCTTGTCCAAGAAAGGGCAGTACCCAAGCACCGGTCCACCCACATACCAAATTATCAAAGTAACGAACGCGAATCATATGAGCTTGATGAAAACTAGCTTGACGATAATTCCCATGTGTCCTCGGGAGCGCTTTTCTCTATATAAGAGTTTGTCCAAGATTGTCCTTTGCAACAAAAAGTATTGGGCCA
This sequence comes from Aegilops longissima, assembly GCA_021605205.1. NCBI lineage: Eukaryota > Viridiplantae > Streptophyta > Magnoliopsida > Poales > Poaceae > Aegilops > Aegilops longissima. Next base: position 522,715,677 of record CM038680.1, read on the forward strand.
TCTTGCTGCACCTTATTTACTTTCATTATTTGTTACCCGTTACAAATTACCTTATCACAAAACTATCTGTTGCCGCTAATTTCAGTGCTTGCAGAGAATACCTTACTGAAAACCGCTTGTCATTTCCTTCTGCTCCTCGTTGGGTTCGACACTCTTACTTATCGAAAGGACTACAATAGATCCCCTATACTTGTGGGTCATCACCCACCGCGAGCCTCAACACTCATCGGACCGCATACATCAGTATGAATTATTTCCAATAAGTCTGTTGCTCGCTCCATTGTTCCGGAGAATGGAGTATTAGTCATCTTGCCCATGAGGCATGGTTCGCAAGTATCAAGTGATTCATAATCAAGTGATTCCAAAAGCCCATCAGCATGGAGTTTCTTCAGGCGCTTTACACCAATATGACCTAACGGCAGTGCCATAAATAAGTTGCACTATCATTATTAACTTTGCATATTTTGGCTTCAATATTATGAATATGTGTATCACTACGATCGAGATTCAATAAACCATTTATATTGAGTGTATGACCATAGAAGGTTTTATTCATTTAAATAGAACAACAATTATTCTTTGACATAAATGAATAACCGTATTGCAATAAGCATGATCCAATCATATTCATGCTCAACGCAAACACCAAATAACATTTATTTTAGGTTCAACACTAATCCCGAAGGTAAAGGGAGTGTGCGATGGTGATCTTATCAACCTTGGAATTGCTTCCAACAGATATCATCACCTCTCCCTTAACTAGTCTCTGTTTATTTTGCAACTTTCGTTTCGACCCTATCCAAAAGGAACTCAAGGTCCCACCAAGGATAGACCCAAGATATTGAAACGCTTTTGCAAGGTGGATATCATTACATCAACATTACATAATAATGGGGATACATACATAAGGCACAAATGCCACAAGAATACAACATCATATACAAGATCAACATCCGACTACGGATGAAACATAAACATAAACTCAAACAATATCCACCCGCTAGCCCAGGCTGCCGACCGGAACCTATCCCCGATCAAGAAGAAGCGTAAGAAGAACTCCAAAATAAGCAAACATCGCTCTCGCGTCATGATCATCGCAAAACCTGTACCTGCAACTGGTGGTGTAGTAATCTGTGAGCCACGGGGACTCAGCAATCCCATTACCATGGGTATCAAGACTAGCAAAGCTTAAAGGGAAAAGAAGGGGTAAAGTGGTGAGGTTGCAGCAGCGACTAAGCATGTATGGTGGCTAACATACGCAAATGAGGGCGAGAAGAGAAACAAAGGAACGGTCGTCAACTAGTAATGATCAAGAAGTGATCCCGAACTCCTACTTACGCCGACATAACCCGAAACCGTGTTCTCCTCTCGATCAACCCCCGAAAAGAGACACTCACGATTCACGCGCATGGTTGGTGTATTTTAGAAGAGTTTTCTTCAAGTTTACTACAACCGGATATTAACAAATTCCCATCTGCCACATAACCGCAGGCACGGCTCTCGAAAGTTTATACCCTGCAGGGGTGTCCCAACTTAGCCCATGATAAGCTCTCGCGATCAATGAAGGATATTCCTTCTCCCTGGGAAGACCCGATCAGTCTCGGAATCCCGGCTACAAGACATTTCGACAGCAATAAAACAAGACCAGCAAAGCCGCCCGATGCGCCGACAATCCCGATAGGAGCTACACATATCTCGTTCTCAGGGCAACACCGGATAAGCGAAGCGTACAGGTACCGACGTAACCCAAGTTGCCAAGGGATGATCCCGCACGGTGCTCTAGTTTGGACCAACACTTAGACAATCATTGGCCCGGGGCTAATAAAGATGACCCTTGGGTTAATTACTCCCAAGGGAAATGTAGGTGGTGGTGAGGCAAATGGTAAAACCAATGTTGGGCCTTCTTTGGAGGAGTCTTATTCAAAGCGAACTGTCAAGGGGTCCCATAAATCACCCGACCGTGTTAGGGACGCAAAATCCGGGAACATAATACCGATATGACGGAAACTAGGGCGGCAAGAGTGGAACAAAACACCGGGCATAAGGTCGAGCCTTCCACCCTTTACCAAGTGTATAGATGCATTAATTAAATAAGAGATATTGTGATATCCCAACAAAATCCTGTCCACCATGGAGCAATCTTCATCTTCACCTGCAACTAGCAACGCTATAAGAGGGGCTGAGCAACGCGGTAACATAGCCAAACAACGGTTTGCTAGGAAGGGTGACAAAGGTTAGAGGTTCATGGCAATTTGGGAGGCTTGAGCAGCAAGTGATAGGTAGCGCAGCATAGCGAAAGAACGAAGCAACTAGCGTAGCAATGATAGTAATGAGATCCAGGGTAGCGGTCATCTTGCCTGAAATCCCGGAAGGATGAAGAACGAGTCCATGAAGAAGACGAACGGATGAAGCCGAACCAAGCATAGACGAACGAATCCTCACGATCGCAACGAAACAGGAACTAACAAGAAGAAGCACACAACAAGGTAAACACACCACACATGAACATGACAAGATGCACAACAAACATGGTGCATGACAAATCTAGATGAGGCTACTCATGGCAAGAGATGATGCAAACAAGAGCAACACATCAAGGCAAGTTTAAATGAGGCCGGGAACAACATAGAATAATTCCGGTAAGTCCTCATATGCAAATTTCGAAATTGGTCCAGATCTGAATAAACCTTATGTTCAAGTTGTTAAACAGCAATTTAAGATGCACCACAATGATCTACACGAAATTATAGTCAAGTTACATATAAAGTTCATTAGATTCGGAGCTACGCCTTAGAAGATATGAGCAAACAAGTTAAACATGGCATTGATGCAAAATGCATACAAACATCAAGCAAACACCTCAAAACAAGGATGCAACATGATAATATGAAACTAAATGCAAAATCAAGCAAGTTTCATATAGAGCACACTCAAAACGGAGCAACGGTTCAACACATACACACTATACAAGTCATGAAAACATTCTGACCAAAACAGCAACTAGGCATATTGCAAGCACCAAAACAACATGCTGCAGCTTCTCAACATGAAAACAAAAGACATGGGCATGATGTACAGGTAAAGCATGATAAAACATGAACACTGAGCTATCTCCAGAAATCACTAGAACATGCTCAAAAAGGTATGGCAAGATTGCATATAATATCAGGTTCACAGACTTGGCAGAATTTACAGGACATGGCAGAAATAACATCAGGTTAACATGTTTAAAGCTATGAAACAACATGTTACACAAGCTATCAAGTCAAACTAGAGCATGGAATGAATCTACTCAAAGCATATAACAAAAGTCCCTTAGTGACTATAAGCCAAAAGGGATCAGAAAATACAGTTGCAAGCATGTGAATATAGCAAAAACATAAACAGATTCAGGCTTAGTGCAAAACTGGAGAATAGCATAAACAGATAACAGGTAGGCATGTTTACGAGCTCGATGCACTCACTACGAGGCATTGCATGACAAACTAAGCATACAACCAGCAACTAGACATGGCATAGAAGCTATACAAGGTAAGAACAACAACATAGCATGCAAGGATCAACTACAATAACCTTGGCAAAATTGAATAACATGTAAACAATCTGCCAGGAACATTTTATAGCAAAAGTAGAGCTCGATTGAGTCAAGCTATGGCACTCCATAATTGCAAACAAGGGCATGGATGGATAGAGAATAACCATATGTTCAAAACATCCTTACTGAAGTATCTCAAAATAAGCATGGATCTCACGGTAGCATCAAGTTTACATGGCATAAAAATATCAGCAGAGCAGGGGTTGAAATCAGCAACATCATGAAGCCTAGTTTGCATGCTTGTGCTAGTCACCACAGAGATCACAAAATACATGGCATACACCCCTGTAAAGATGGCATGGCATATTACAAAACACATGTAGCACTCAAGTTCATAGGGTGCACACATCAATCATGGCAAAAATGACAAAAGAGCATGTTCTGATAAGAATCTGAAACTAACATCACATAGCCCTCTTCCAACAGCATTTCGGGCATCAAGATGAGCTCAAATGAATATGATGCAATGAGATGAAATGATGTACTCGTCGAGGCGAACAATTTGACATATTACACGCACGAAACAGAGCAATATGCAGAGAGTTATGGCATGATGAATATGACATGAAAATGTGCAAAATCTGGGACTTACGATACATCACCTCCGGGAAAAGTCAACCCGGGACGGAGGCGTGCGGAACGAGGAGATCCGGGGACGCGGGACGCCGTTTGGTTGGACGAACTGGTGGATCTGGTCCCGGCGACCAGACTCACCGGAGACGGGAAGATGGCCGCGACGGCGTGATCCGGCGACGGCGGCGGGGGCGGATGCGGACGAGGAGGGGCGGCGCCGAGCTAGGCGAGAGAGGCGCCAGTAGCGGGCGGTGGCGCTTTAGCGTAAGGGCGCCGGGCGCCGGGCGAAATGCCGGAGGCGGGCGCGCGGCTCCGGCGAGCGGGAGCAGGCGGCGGGTCGAGGCCGGCCGACGGGAGGAGGCGGCGGCGAACTTGGGGCGCGGAGGCACGGGCGGAGCTGAGCGAGGCGCTCGGCCCGGGCGGCGGAGCGCGCCGGGCCGGGCGGCGGCGCAGCTGGCCGGGCGGGAGGCGAGGCGGCATGTGTGCGTGCGGGCGGCGTGGCGCGAGGCGGCGGGTCGGACGGCGGGCGGCGGCGACGGCGGCGGGGCGCTGGGCTCGTCGGGCCGCTGGCTGGTTTCCACGGGCTGCTGGCGAGGGCGGCGCGCAGGCCACGTGGCGGGCGGCCACTGGCCGGGCGGCGGGGGAAGGGCGACACGTCCGGCGGCGGGCGGACGTGTCCGTCGGCGGGGAGGAGGAAGAAGCTAGGGTTAGGGGATTTTCATCCGCGAATTTGGACGGGAGGGCATATTTATAGTTTCGGGAGCTAGGAGAGTCCAAATGAGGAGCGGTTTCGCCACACGATCGTGATCGAATGACCGAGAGCATGGAGGGGAGTTTGCTGGGTTTTGGGCCACTTTGGAAGGGGTGTTGGGCTGCAAAGAGAAGGAGGCTTTACCGGTTACCCGGTTAACCGTTGGAGTATCAAACGGACTCCAAATGGCACGAAACTTGACAGGCGGTTCACGGTGCTATACCAAGGCCGCTATAAACCTCGGCCATTCCGAGACCATTTAACACCCGCACACGAAAAGAGGTAAAAGGGGGCCGGGAACATAGGAGTGCCGGATTGCAAAACGGACAACGGGGAAAATGCTCGGATGCATGAGACGAACATGTATGCAAATGCGATGCACATGACGACATGATTTGAAAAGCAGATGATGACATGGCAAAGTGCAACACGCAAGCACATGACATGGCAACGACGGCGAATAACTGGCAGACACCTGGCGCATCGGATCCGGGGCGTTACAACACTCCTCCACTAACAAGAGATCTCGTCCCGAGATCTTAGGACCGAGACGGAAGGGAAAAAATGGATGAGGTGAAACAATAACTCAAGATAAGAAGCAAAGAATCAAGAGCGCTCGAGAAGAAGAGAGGAACGACGAGAATGACGAGGATCAATTGCTCACGGAAACGGATAGGCTATGAAACAACTCGTTCTAACCGGAGTGGTTAAATGAGAAAAGAAACGGATAAGACTGAAAGGATTTAGGCAGCACTCCGGTTGAACAAGGAAAGAGTAGAACAAGAACTTGAGAAGATGGAATGACACTTGTCGACATAAGCAACGCAATACCTCCGGAAGAATTGGAAAAAATTGAATGAAAAGAACTTAGAAGGAAGGATTGACTGGAGTTGTTGAGAAAATCAACAACGAAAGAATAAGCTTGCTGTGGACTTATGGATAACATCTCAAGATCATAAGGTGATAACCGGCCACAAATTGAAATGATTGGATAGCTTAGAAGAACGAAGAAATGCAAAACTCCACTTCAAAAGAATACGAAGAATTAATTACACTTCGAGATGCGAGAAGAAAAGATACTTGAACTCTACCAACAAGAATCTTGATGAACTCTTGAAGAATGAATTAAATCATGAAGAACCACCATGAAGAACTCCGGTAACAAAAGGATGATAAGATAGAATAAAGGATGGAAAGAATAAGATGAGCCTTGCGATGATTTAGATGGGTGTTCCGACGAAATGGCCGAGTAATTTGAACTCCGGAAAAGAAAAGATGAAAACACTTCGAGCTAGAATTTATTCATCAAGAACAAACTCCGGAGTAAGGGATTAATCACTTTGAGGAAATAAGAATAAGATTTATTGTATGCTTATCCTTCATCAAATTAAATTGATGACAATGGATTTTGCATACTACTTATTCTTCTTGAAAAAGAATTGAGAAGTGACATATCGCAAACTTGAGAAGGTCTTCATGAACCACCGGTAGGATTGGAAAGAACGAATGAATTAATATGATAATCAAAGAAAAAGAATCTTGAACGAACCACCGTAAGAATTTGAAAATGGCTGATGGAAGAATCGCCGGGAAAAATTAGAAAAGCGTGAAGATACTTGAGGGAATTTAGAGAAAAGAGATCGAAGAGATCGCGAAGTGATTAATGAATGCTTGAACGCAGCACCGGAAGAATATTGAGACGAACGAAGGGGCACGAATATGGAATAATTGGAGAACGACTTTGAAAACTTGGAACAAAGAAATCTTTCGAAAAGATGGCCTCCGGATGATTGAGACGGAAAGTAACTCCTGAAATACTCCGGATGGATGAAAAGAATTTGCATGACTGGAAACAATTAGATAGTATAAAATTGAGCTAGCACCATGAATCTCCGGGAACGGACAAGATTTAGAGGAAAAACTCTTCTTCGGTCTTCAAATGACGACGAGAAACACCACCAAAATTGTTGAGATACTCCGGGAGAATGAAAAGCAAAGAGGTTGAGCCAACAATGAAAATAATATGAACGAGATCTTGTAGAAGGCATGTGACTGATGGAATCCATTCTTACGTCACGCTTGAAAAGAATTGAGAATAACTCCGGGGGAATTAGAAGAGTCGTAAGATCACTGGAAAAGACACATGGGTTAGGGCCCATCAAAAGATAACACCGTTGGAAAGGTATGTTGAATGATAGATGATGCACCGGAATAATTGAGATATTTGAATGAGGTGACAACCTCGAATTAATTAGAACACGATTTAATCTCCCGATATGTCTTCCAACTCCGAAATGATAAATCAAGCGAGAGGCAAACGAGCAAGAAGAACACTTGATCCAGAAAAGAATATGATCAACACGAAAAACTTGAATTGAGTGCACCAAAAAGAAAGGGATGAAGAATGACGAACGAGACGAGTATTCACCAGTTAAAATAATTGAGGGAAGACTGAAGAGGCTCCACACGAATGGAATTGATGGTCGGAAGAAACTCGAACTCCGGGAATAATAGGGTGGGAGGGCGGGAAACCAAAGACAACTTGGAAGGGGAAACCGACGAATATCTTGAAGAGAAAACACTGGTTGAAATCATTGAGGAGAGAGAGCAAAAGCTTCGCACGAGTAGAATGGATACTCGAATACAGACTCCGGTTCCGAGAGGAAGAGAGGGCGGGTGGGAAAAAACAAGGACAATTTCGGACAAGGAAAAACAACAACGTCGGAGGAAGAACTGAGGATTGAACTTGGCAAAGATGAAGATGGTCGAGTCGACTTGACGATAAATGCACCGGATGAAAAGAGATGAGAACCAACGATCGGAAAACCAACTGTGTGATCCTAAAGAAAAAATTTGAAGGGGAAGAGGAGTAATTCAAAACACCTATTTTCGTCAAGATTCCTCGCCAGAGCGATGAAGGGGCTGAGGAGTAAAAAGAATTCCTACTCTCCGATATAACTAGACTCAAAACAGTTTTCTTCTAGACTCAACAACGGCCAAACTACACGATCAAACAAGGGGCTCTAAGGTCGGTCGAGGCTCGATACCAACTTTTCACGCCCAATATGCGACCTTATCCAAAAGGAACTCGACGGTCCCACCAAGGATAGACCATATATTGAAACGCTTTTGCAAGGTGGATATCATTACATCAACATTACATAATAGATGGGGATACATACATAAGGCACAAATGCCACAAGAATACATCAACAACATATACAAGATTAACATCCGACTACGGATGAAACATAAACAAAACTCAAACAATATCCACCCTCGCTAGCCCAGGCTGCCGACCGGAACCTATCCCTGATCAAGAAGAAGCGTAAGAAGAACTCCAACACAAGCAAACATCGCTCTCGCGTCATGATCATCGCAAAACCTGTACCGCAATGGTGGTGTAGTAATCAGGAGCCACGAGGACTCAGCAATCCCATTACCATGGGTATCAAGACTAGCAAAGCTTAAAGGGAAAAGAAGGGGTAAAGTGGTGAGGTTGCAGCAGCGACTAAGCATGTATGGTGGCTAACATACGCAAATGAGGGCGAGAAGAGAAACAAAGGAACGGTCATCAACTAGTAATGATCAAGAAGTGATCCTGAACTCCTACTTACGTCAGACATAACCCAGAAACCGTGTTCTCCTCTCGATCAACCCCGAAAAGAGACACTCACGGTTACGCACACGGTTGGTGTATTTTAGAAGAGTTTGCTTCAAGTTTACTACAACCGGATATTAACAAATTCCCAACGGCCACATAACCGCGGGCACGGCTCTCGAAAGTTTATACCCTGCAGGGGTGTCCCAACTTAGCCCATGATAAGCTCTCGCGATCAACGAAGGATATTCCTTCTCCCCGGGAAGACCCGATCAGTCTCGGAATCCTGGCTACAAGACATTTCGACAAAGAATAAAACAAGACTAGCAAAGCCGCCTCGATGCGCCGACAATCCCGATAGGAGCTGCACATATATCGTTCTCGAGGCAACACCGGATAAGCGAAGCGTCTGGTACCGACGTAACCCAAGTTGCCAAGGGATGGTCCCGACGGTGTTCTAGTTTGGACCAACACTTAGACAAGCATTGGCCCGGGGATTAAATAAAGATGACCCTGGGTTAATTACTCCCAAGGAAATGTAGGTGGTGGTGAGGCAAATGGTAAAACCAATGTTGGGCCTTCTTTGGAGGAGTCTTATTCAAAGCGAACTGTCAAGGGGGTCCCATAAATCACCCGACCGTGTTAGGGACGCAAAATCCGGGAACATAATACCGATATGACGGAAACTAGAGGCGGCAAGAGTGGAACAAAAACCAGGCATAAGGCCGAGCCTTCCACCCTTTACCAAGTGTATAGATGCATTAATTAAATAAGAGATATTGTGATATCCCAACAAAATCCTGTCCACCATGGAGCAATCTTCATCTTCACCGCAACTAGCAACGCTATAAGAGGGGCTGAGCAACGCGGTAACATAGCCAAACAACGGTTTGCTAGGAAGAGTGACAAAGGTTAGAGGTTCATGGCAATTTGGGAGGCTTGAGCAGCAAGTGATAGGTAGCGCAGCATAGCGAAAGAACGAAGCAACTGGCATAGCAATGATAGTAATGAGATCCAGGGTAGCGGTCATCTTGCCTGAAATCCTGCAAGGAAGAAGAACGAGTCCATGAAGAAGACGAACGGATGAAGCCGAACCAAGCATAGACGAACAAATCCTCACGATCGCAACGAAACATGAACTAACAAGAAGAAGCACACAACAAGGTAAACACACCACACATGAACATGACAAGATGCACAACAAACATGATGCATGACAAATCTAGATGAGGCTACTCATGGCAAGAGATGATGCAAACAAGAGCAACACATCAAGGCAAGTTTAAATGAGGCCGGGAACAACATAGAATAATTCCGGTAAGTCCTCATATGCAAATTTCGAAATTGGTACAGATCTGAATAAACCTTATGTTCAAGTTGTTAAACAGCAAGTTAAGATGCACCACAATGATCTACACGAAATTCTAGTCAAGTTACATATAAATTTCATTAGATTCGGAGCTACGCCCTAGAAGATACAAGCAAAACAAGTTAAACATGGCATTGATGCAAAATGCATACAAACATCAAGAAAACACCTCAAAACAAGGATGCAACATGATAATATGAAACTACATGCAAAATCAAGAAAGTTTCATATAGAGCACACTCAAAACGGAGCAACGGTTCAACACATACACACTATACAAGTCATGACAACAATCTGACCAAAACAGCAACTAGGCATATTGCAAGCACCAAAACAACATGCTGCAGCTTCTCAACATGAAAACAAAAGACATGGGCATGATATACAGGTAAAGCATGATAAAACATGAACACTGAGCTATCTCCGAAATCACTAGAACATGCTCAAAAAGGTATGGCAAGATTGCATATAATATCAGTTCACAGACTTAGCAGAATTTACAGGACATGGCAGAAATAACATCAGTTAACATGTTTAGAGCTATGAAACAACATGTTACACAAGCTATCAAGTCAAACTAGAGCATGGCATGAATCTACTCAAAGCATATAACAAAAGTCCCTTAGTGACCATAAGCCAAAAGGGATCAGAAAACCATAGAAGGTTTTATTCATTTAAATAGAACAACAATTATTCTTTGACATAAATGAATAACCGTATTGCAATAAGCATGATCCAATCATATTCATGCTCAACGCAAACACCAAATAACATTTATTTTAGGTTCAACACTAATCCCGAAGGTAAAGGGAGTGTGCGATGGTGATCTTATCAACCTTGGAATTGCTTCCAACAGATATCATCACCTCTCCCTTAACTAGTCTCTGTTTATTTTGCAACTTTCGTTTCGACCCTATCCAAAAGGAACTCGAAGGTCCCACCAAGGATAGACCCGCATATTGAAACGCTTTTGCAAGGTGGATATCATTACATCAACATTACATAATAATGGGGATACATACATAAGGCACAAATGCCACAAGAATACAACATCATATACAAGATCAACATCCGACTACGGATGAAACATAAACATAAACTCAAACAATATCCACCCTGCTAGCCCAGGCTGCCGACCTGGAACCTATCCCCTGATCGAAGAAGAAGCAGAAGAAGAACTCCAAAATAAGCAAACATCGCTCTCGCGTCATGATCATCGCAAAACCTGTACCTGCAACTGGTGGTGTAGTAATCTGTGAGCCACGGGGACTCAGCAATCCCATTACCATGGGTATCAAGACTAGCAAAGCTTAAAGGGAAAAGAAGGGGTAAAGTGGTGAGGTTGCAGCAGCGACTAAGCATGTATGGTGGCTAACATACGCAAATGAGGGCGAGAAGAGAAACAAAGGAACGGTCGTCAACTAGTAATGATCAAGAAGTGATCCTGAACTCCTACTTACGTCAGACATAACCCAGAAACCGTGTTCTCCTCTCGATCAACCCGAAAAGAGACACTCACGATTCACGCGCATGGTTGGTGTATTTTAGAAGAGTTTTCTTCAAGTTTACTACAACCGGATATTAACAAATTCCCATCTGCCACATAACCGCAGCACGGCTCTCGAAAGTTTATACCTGCAGGGTGTCCCAACTTAGCCCATGATAAGCTCTCGCGATCAATGAAGGATATTCCTTCTCCACAGGAAGACCCGATCAGTCTCGAATCCGGCTACAAGACATTTCGACAGCAATAAAACAAGACCAGCAAAGCCGCCCGATCGCCGACAATCCCGATAGGAGCTACACATATCTCGTTCTCGTGGCAACACCGGATAAGCGAAGCGTACAGGTACCGACGTAACCCAAGTTGCCAAGGGATGATCCCGCACGGTGCTCTAGTTTGGACCAACACTTAGACAATCATTGGCCCGGGGGGGCTAAATAAAGATGACCCTTGGGTTAATTACTCCCAAGGGAAATGTAGGTGGTGGTGAGGCAAATGGTAAAACCAATGTTGGGCCTTGCTGGAGGAGTCTTATTCAAAGCGAACTGTCAAGGGGGTCCCATAAATCACCCGACCGTGTTAGGGACGCAAAATCCGGGAACATAATACCGATATGACGGAAACTAGGGCGGCAAGAGTGGAACAAAACACCAGGCATAAGGCCGAGCCTTCCACCCTTTACCAAGTGTATAGATGCATTAATTAAATAAGAGATATTGTGATATCCCAACAAAATCCTGTCCACCATGGAGCAATCTTCATCTTCACCTGCAACTAGCAACGCTATAAGAGGGGCTGAGCAACGCGGTAACATAGCCAAACAACGGTTTGCTAGGAAGGGTGACAAAGGTTAGAGGTTCATGGCAATTTGGGAGGCTTGAGCAGCAAGTGATAGGTAGCGCAGCATAGCGAAGAACGAAGCAACTAGCGTAGCAATGATAGTAATGAGATCCAGGGTAGCGGTCATCTTGCCTGAAATCCGGAAGGATGAAGAACGAGTCCATGAAGAAGACGAACGGATGAAGCCGAACCAAGCATAGACGAACGAATCCTCACGATCGCATAGCAAACAGGAACTAACAAGAAGAAGCACACAACAAGGTAAACACACCACACATGAACATGACAAGATGCACAACAAACATGGTGCATGACAAATCTAGATGAGGCTACTCATGGCAAGAGATGATGCAAACAAGAGCAACACATCAAGGCAAGTTTAAATGAGGCCGAACAACATAGAATAATTCCGTAAGTCCTCATATGCAAATTTCGAAATTGGTCCAGATCTGAATAAACCTTATGTTCAAGTTGTTAAACAGCAATTTAAGATGCACCACAATGATCTACACGAAATTATAGTCAAGTTACATATAAAGTTCATTAGATTCGGAGCTACGCCTTAGAAGATATGAGCAAACAAGTTAAACATGGCATTGATGCAAAATGCATACAAACATCAAGCAAACACCTCAAAACAAGGATGCAACATGATAATATGAAACTAAATGCAAAATCAAGCAAGTTTCATATAGAGCACACTCAAAAGCGGAGCAACGGTTCAACACATACACACTATACAAGTCATGAAAACATTCTGACCAAAACAGCAACTAGGCATATTGCAAGCACCAAAACAACATGCTGCAGCTTCTCAACATGAAAACAAAAGACATGGGCATGATGTACAGGTAAAGCATGATAAAACATGAACACTGAGCTATCTCCAGAAATCACTAGAACATGCTCAAAAAGGTATGGCAAGATTGCATATAATATCAGGTTCACAGACTTGGCAGAATTTACAGGACATGGCAGAAATAACATCAGGTTAACATGTTTAAAGCTATGAAACAACATGTTACACAAGCTATCAAGTCAAACTAGAGCATGGAATGAATCTACTCAAAGCATATAACAAAAGTCCCTTAGTGACTATAAGCCAAAAGGGATCGAAAATACAGTTGCAAGCATGTGAATATAGCAAAACATAAACAGATTCAGGCTTAGTGCAAAACTGAGAATAGCATAAACAGATAACAGGTAGGCATGTTTACGAGCTCGATGCACTCACTACGAGGCATTGCATGACAAACTAAGCATACAACCAGCAACTAGACATGGCATAGAAGCTATACAAGGTAAGAACAACAACATAGCATGCAAGGATCAACTACAATAACCTTGGCAAAATTGAATAACATGTAAACAATCTGCCAGGAACATTTTATAGCAAAAGTAGAGCTCGATTGAGTCAAGCTATGGCACTCCATAATTGCAAACAAGGGCATGGATGGATAGAGAATAACCATATGTTCAAAACATCCTTACTGAAGTATCTCAAAATAAGCATGGATCTCACGGTAGCATCAAGTTTACATGGCATAAAAATATCAGCAGAACAGGGGTTGAAATCAGCAACATCATGAAGCCTAGTTTGCATGCTTGTGCTAGTCACCACAGAGATCACAAAAATACATGGCATACACCCCTGTAAAGATGGCATGGCATATTACAAAACACATGTAGCACTCAAGTTCATAGGGTGCACACATCAATCATGGCAAAAATGACAAAAGAGCATGTTCTGATAAGAATCTGAAACTAACATCACATAGCCCTCTTCCAACAGCATTTCGGGCATCAAGATGAGCTCAAATGAATATGATGCAATGAGATGAAATGATGTACTCGTCGAGGCGAACAATTTGACATATTACACGCACGAAACAGAGCAATATGCAGAGAGTTATGGCATGATGAATATGACATGAAAATGTGCAAAATCTGGGACTTACGATACATCACCTCCGGGAAAAGTCAACCCGGGACGGAGGCGTGCGGAACGAGGAGATCCGGGGACGCGGGACGCCGTTTGGTTGGACGAACTGGTGGATCTGGTCCCGGCGACCAGACCTCACCGGAGACGGGGAAGATGGCCGGCGACGGCGTGGATCCGGCGACGAAGTGGCCGGGGCGGGCGCGGACGTCGAGGAGGGGCGGCGCCGGAGCTAGGCAGAGGAGGCGCCAGCAGCGGGCGGTGGCGCCTTAGCAGCGGCGGGCGCCGGGCGCCGGGCGAGGTGCCGGAGGCGGGCGCGCTCCCCGGGCGAGCGGGAGCAAGCGGCGGGTCGAGGCCGCCGACGGGAGGAGGCGGCGCGAACTTAGAAGCGCGGGAGGCACGGGCGAGCGAGCAGGAGGCGCTCGCCCGGGCGGCGGAGCGCTGCCGGCCGGGCGGGCGGCGCAGCTGGCCGCAACTGAGGCGGCGGGCGGCGGCGGGCGGCGCAGGCGCGAGGCGGCGGGTCGGACGGCGGGCGGCGGCGACGGCGGCGGGCGCGTCTCGTCGGGCCCGCTGATGGTTTCCACGGGCTGCATGGGCGGAGGGCGGCGCGCAGGCCACGTGGCGGGCGGCCACGCCGGGCGGCGGCGCGGAAGGGCGGACACGTCCGGGCGGCGGTGGGCGTGTCCGTCGGCGGGAGGAGGAAGAAGCTAGGGTTAGGGGGGATTTTCATCCGCGAATTTGGACGGGGAGGGCATATTTATAGTTTCTGGGAGCTAGGAGAGTCCAAATGAGGAGCGGTTTTCGCCCACACGATCGTGATCGAATGACCGAGAGCATGGAGGGGAGTTTGCTGGGTTTGGGCCACTTTGGAAGGGGTGTTGGGCTGCAAAGAGAAGGAGGCTTTACCGGTTACCGGTTAACCGTTGGAGTATCAAACGGACTCCAAATGGCACGAAACTTGACAGGCGGTCTACCGGTGCTATACCAAGGCCGCTTGGCAAACCTCGGGCCATTCCGAGACCATTTAACACCCGCACACGAAAAAGAGGTAAAAGGGGGCGCCGGGGAACATAGGAGTGCGGATTGCAAAACCGGACAACGGGGAAAATGCTCGGATGCATGAGACGAACATGTATGCAAATGCGATGCACATGACGACATGATTTGAAAAGCAGATGATGACATGGCAAAGTGCAACACGCAAGCACATGACATGGCAACGACGGCGAATAACTGGCAGACACCTGGCGCATCGGATCCGGGGCGTTACAACACTCCTCCACTAACAAGAGATCTCGTCCCGAGATCTTAGGACCGAGACGGAAGGGAAAAAATGGATGAGGTGAAACAATAACTCAAGATAAGAAGCAAAGAATCAAGAGCGCTCGAGAAGAAGAGAGGAACGACGAGAATGACGAGGATCAATTGCTCACGGAAACGGATAGGCTATGAAACAACTCGTTCTAACCGGAGTGGTTAAATGAGAAAAGAAACGGATAAGACTGAAAGGATTTAGGCAGCACTCCGGTTGAACAAGGAAAGAGTAGAACAAGAACTTGAGAAGATGGAATGACACTTGTCGACATAAGCAGCATAATACCTCCGGAAGAATTGGAAAAATTGAATGAAAAGAACTTAGAAGGAAGGATTGACTGGAGTTGTTGAGAAAATCAACAACGAAAGAATAAGCTTGCTGTGGACTTATGGATAACATCTCAAGATCATAAGGTGATAACCGGCCACAAATTGAAATGATTGGATAGCTTAGAAGAACGAAGAAATGCAAAACTCCACTTCAAAAGAATACGAAGAATTAATTACACTTCGAGATGCGAGAAGAAAAGATACTTGAACTCTACCAACAAGAATCTTGATGAACTCTTGAAGAATGAATTAAATCATGAAGAACCACCATGAAGAACTCCGGTAACAAAAGGATGATAAGATAGAATAAAGGATGGAAAGAATAAGATGAGCCTTGCGATGATTTAGATGGGTGTTCGGCGAAATGGCGAGTAATTTGAACTCCGGAAAGAAAAGATGAAAACACTTGAGCTAGAATTTATTCATCAAGAACAAACTCCGAGTAAGGGATTAATCACTTTGAGGAAATAAGAATAAGATTTATTGTATGCTTATCCTTCATCAAATTAAATTGATGACAATGGATTTTGCATACTACTTATTCTTCTTGAAAAGAATTGAGAAGTGACATATCGCAAACTTGAGAAGGTCTTCATGAACCACCGTAGGATTGGAAAGAACGAATGAATTAATATGATAATCAAAGAAAAAGAATCTTGAACGAACCACCGTAAGAATTTGAAAATGGCTGATGGAAGAATCGCCGGGAAAAATTAGAAAAGCGTGAAGATACTTGAGGGAATTTAGAGAAAAGAGATCGAAGAGATCGCGAAGTGATTAATGAATGCTTGAACGCAGCACCGGAAGAATATTGAGACGAACGAAGGGGCACGAATATGGAATAATTGGAGAACGACTTTGAAAACTTGGAACAAAGAAATCTTTCGAAAAGATGGCCTCCGGATGATTGAGACGGAAAGTAACTCCTGAAATACTCCGGATGGATGAAAAGAATTTGCATGACTGGAAACAATTAGATAGTATAAAATTGAGCTAGCACCATGAATCTCCGGGGGAACGGACAAGATTTAGAGGAAAAACTCTTCTTCGGTCTTCAAATGACGACGAGAAACACCACCAAAATTGTTGAGATACTCCGGGAGAATGAAAAGCAAAGAGGTTGAGCCAACAATGAAAATAATATGAACGAGATCTTGTAGAAGGCATGTGACTGATGGAATCCATTCTTACGTCACGCTTGAAAAGAATTGAGAATAACTCCGGGGGAATTAGAAGAGTCGTAAGATCACAGGAAAAGACACATGGGGTTAGGGCCCATGAAAAGATAACACCGTTGGAAAGGTATGTTGAACAGATAGATGATGCACCGGAATAATTGAGATATTTGAATGAGGTGACAACCTCGAATTAATTAGAACACAGACGAATCTCCTGATATGTCTTCCGAACTCCGAAATGATAAACTGGCGAGAGGCAAACGAGCAAGAAGAACACTTGATCCAGGAAAAGAATATGATCAACACCGAAAAACTTGAATTGAGTGCACCGAAAAAAGAAAGGGATGAAGAATGACGAACGAGACGAGTATTCACCAGTTAAAATAATTGAGGGAAGACTGAAGAGGCTCCACACGAATGGAATTGATGGTCGGAAGAAACTCGAACTCCGGGAATAATAGGGTGGGAGGCCGGGAAACCAAAGACAACTTGGAAGGGGAAACCGACGAATATCTTGAAGAGAAAACACTGGTTGAAATCATTGAGGAGAGAGAGCAAAAGCTTAGCACGAGTAGAATGGATACTCGAATACAGACTCCGGTTCGAGAGGAAGAGAGGCGGTGGGAAAAACAAGGACAATTTCGGACAAGGAAAAACAACAACGTCGGAGGAAGAACTGAGGATTGAACTTGGCAAAGATGAAGATGGTCGAGTCGACTTGACGATAAATGCACCGGATGAAAAGAGATGAGAACCAACGATCGGAAAACCAACTGTGTGATCCTAAAGAAAAAATTTGAAGGGGAAGAGGAGTAATTCAAAACACCTATTTTCGTCAAGATTCCTCGCCAGAGCGATGAAGGGGCTGAGGAGTAAAAAGAATTCCTACTCTCCGATATAACTAGACTCCGAAAACAGTTTTCTTCTAGACTCAACAACGGCCAAACTACACGATCAAACAAGGGGGCTCCTAAGGTCGGTCGAGGCTCTGATACCAACTTTTCACGCCCAATATGCGACCTTATCCAAAAGGAACTCGACGGTCCCACCAAGGATAGACCCGCATATTGAAACGCTTTTGCAAGGTGGATATCATTACATCAACATTACATAATAGATGGGGATACATACATAAGGCACAAATGCCACAAGAATACATCAACAACATATACAAGATTAACATCCGACTACGGATGAAACATAAACAAAACTCAAACAATATCCACCTGCTAGCCCAGGCTGCCGACCGGAACCTATCCCTGATCAAGAAGAAGCAGAAGAAGAACTCCAACACAAGCAAACATCGCTCTCGCGTCATGATCATCGCAAAACCTGTACCTGCAACTGGTGGTGTAGTAATCTGTGAGCCACGAGGACTCAGCAATCCCATTACCATGGGTATCAAGACTAGCAAAGCTTAAAGGGAAAAGAAGGGGTAAAGTGGTGAGGTTGCAGCAGCGACTAAGCATGTATGGTGGCTAACATACGCAAATGAGGGCGAGAAGAGAAACAAAGGAACGGTCATCAACTAGTAATGATCAAGAAGTGATCCTGAACTCCTACTTACGTCAGACATAACCCAGAAACCGTGTTCTCCTCTCGATCAACCCGAAAAGAGACACTCACGGTTACGCATTACGGTTGGTGTATTTTAGAAGAGTTTGCTTCAAGTTTACTACAACCGGATATTAACAAATTCCCAACGGCCACATAACCGCTGAGCACGGCTCTCGAAAGTTTATACCTGCAGGGTGTCCCAACTTAGCCCATGATAAGCTCTCGCGATCAACGAAGGATATTCCTTCTCCCCGGGAAGACCCGATCAGTCTCGGAATCCTGGCTACAAGACATTTCGACAGCAATAAAACAAGACTAGCAAAGCCGCCCGATGCGCCGACAATCCCGATAGGAGCTGCACATATATCGTTCTCAGGGCAACACCGGATAAGCGAAGCGTACAGGTACCGACGTAACCCAAGTTGCCAAGGGATGGTCCCGCACGGTGCTCTAGTTTGGACCAACACTTAGACAAGCATTGGCCCGGGGGGGATTAAATAAAGATGACCCGTGGGTTAATTACTCCCAAGGGAAATGTAGGTGGTGGTGAGGCAAATGGTAAAACCAATGTTGGGCCTTGCTGGAGGAGTCTTATTCAAAGCGAACTGTCAAGGGGGTCCCATAAATCACCCGACCGTGTTAGGGACGCAAAATCCGGGAACATAATACCGATATGACGGAAACTAGGGCGGCAAGAGTGGAACAAAAAACCAGGCATAAGGCCGAGCCTTCCACCCTTTACCAAGTGTATAGATGCATTAATTAAATAAGAGATATTGTGATATCCCAACAAAATCCTGTCCACCATGGAGCAATCTTCATCTTCACCTGCAACTAGCAACGCTATAAGAGGGGCTGAGCAACGCGGTAACATAGCCAAACAACGGTTTGCTAGGAAGAGTGACAAAGGTTAGAGGTTCATGGCAATTTGGGAGGCTTGAGCAGCAAGTGATAGGTAGCGCAGCATAGCGAAAGAACGAAGCAACTGGCATAGCAATGATAGTAATGAGATCCAGGGTAGCGGTCATCTTGCCTGAAATCCTGCAAGGAAGAAGAACGAGTCCATGAAGAAGACGAACGGATGAAGCCGAACCAAGCATAGACGAACAAATCCTCACGATCATAGCGAAACATGAACTAACAAGAAGAAGCACACAACAAGGTAAACACACCACACATGAACATGACAAGATGCACAACAAACATGATGCATGACAAATCTAGATGAGGCTACTCATGGCAAGAGATGATGCAAACAAGAGCAACACATCAAGGCAAGTTTAAATGAGGCCGGAACAACATAGAATAATTCCGTAAGTCCTCATATGCAAATTTCGAAATTGGTACAGATCTGAATAAACCTTATGTTCAAGTTGTTAAACAGCAAGTTAAGATGCACCACAATGATCTACACGAAATTCTAGTCAAGTTACATATAAATTTCATTAGATTCGGAGCTACGCCCTAGAAGATACAAGCAAAACAAGTTAAACATGGCATTGATGCAAAATGCATACAAACATCAAGAAAACACCTCAAAACAAGGATGCAACATGATAATATGAAACTACATGCAAAATCAAGAAAGTTTCATATAGAGCACACTCAAAACGGAGCAACGGTTCAACACATACACACTATACAAGTCATGACAACAATCTGACCAAAACAGCAACTAGGCATATTGCAAGCACCAAAACAACATGCTGCAGCTTCTCAACATGAAAACAAAAGACATGGGCATGATATACAGGTAAAGCATGATAAAACATGAACACTGAGCTATCTCCAGAAATCACTAGAACATGCTCAAAAAGGTATGGCAAGATTGCATATAATATCAGGTTCACAGACTTAGCAGAATTTACAGGACATGGCAGAAATAACATCAGGTTAACATGTTTAGAGCTATGAAACAACATGTTACACAAGCTATCAAGTCAAACTAGAGCATGGCATGAATCTACTCAAAGCATATAACAAAAGTCCCTTAGTGACCATAAGCCAAAAGGGATCAGAAAATACAGTTGCAAGCATGTGAATATAGCAAAAACATAAACAGATTCAGGCTTAGTGCAAAAATGGAGAATGGCATAAACAGATAACAAGTAGGCATGTTTACGAGCTAGATGCACTCACTACGAGGCATTGCATGACAAACTAATCATACACCCAGCAACTAGACATGGCATAGAAGCTATACATGGTAAGAACAACAACATAGCATGGAAGGATCAACTACAACAACCTTGGCAAAATTGAATAACGTGTAAACAATCTGCCAGGAACATTTTATAGCAAAAGTAGAGCTCGATTGAGTCAAGCTATGGCACTCCATAATTGCAAACAAGGGCATGGATGGATAGAGAATAACCATATGTTCAAAACATCCTTACTGAAGTATCTCAAAATAAGCATGGATCTCTCGGTAGCATCAAGTTTACATGGCATAAAAATATCAGTGAGAAGAAATTGAAATCAGCAACATCATGAAGCCTAGTTTGCATGCTTGTGCTAGTCACCACAGAGATCACAAAAATACATGGCATACACCCCTGTAAAGATGGCACGGCATATTACAAAACACATGTAGCACTCAAGTTCATAGGGTGCACACATCAATCATGGCAAAAATGACAAAAGAGCATGTTCTGATAAGAATCTGAAACTAACATCACATAGCCCTCTTCCAACAGCATTTCGGGCATCAAGATGAGCTCAAATGAATATGATGCAATGAGATGAAATGATGTACTCGTTGAGGCGAACAATTTGACATATTACACGCACGAAACGGAGCAATATGCAGAGAGTTATGGCATGATGAATATGTGCAAAATCTGGGACTTAGACGAAATATCACCTCCGGGAAAAGTCAACCCAGGACGGAGGCGTGCGGAACGAGGAGATCCGGGGACGCGGGACGCCGTTTGGTTGGACGAACTGCTGGATCTGGTCCCGGCGACCGGATCTCACCGGAGACAAGGAAGATGGCCGGCGACGGCGTGGATCCGGCGACGAAGTGGCCAGGGCGGGTGCGGACATCGAGGAGGCGGCGACGAGCTAAGCGAAGGAGGCCCAGGCAGCGAAGCGGTGGCGCCTTGCCGCCAGGTGCCGGGCGCCGGGCGAGGTGCCGGGGCCAAGCGCGCAGCGGCTCCGGCGAGCGGGAGCAAGCGGCGAGGTCGAGGCCGGCCGACGGGAGGAGGCGGCGGCGAACTTCGAAGCGCGGAGGCACGGGTGGAGCCAGGCGGAGGCGTCGAGCTCCGGGCGGCGGAGGGCGGCGGGCGGGCGGCGCGCGCAGCCGGCAGCCGGGAGGCGGCAGCGGCGCGGCGCCGCAGGGCGGCAGCCAGGCGGCGGGCGCGAGGCGGCGGGTCAGACGGGCCGGGCGGCGGCGGAGCGGCGGGGCGCTGAGCTCGCGGCCCGCGATGGGCTCCACGGGCCGCAGGTGGAGGCGGCGGTGCAGGCCACGTGGCGGGCGGCCACTTGGCGCTGAGACGGCGGACACGTCCGGCGGCGGTGGGCGTGTCCGTCGGCGGAGGAGGAAGAAGCTAGGGTTAGGGGATTTTCATCCGCGAATTTGGACGGGGAGGGCATATTTATAGTTTCTGGGAGCTAGGAGAGTCCAAATGAGGAGCGGTTTTCGCCCACACGATCGTGATCGAACGACTGAGGGCATGGAGGGGAGTTTGCTGGGTTTTGGGCCACTTTGGAAGGGGTGTTGGGCTGCAAAGAGAAGGAGGCTTTACCGGTTACCCGTTTAACCGTTGGTGTATCAAACGGACTCCAAATGGCACGAAACTAGACAGGCGGTCTACCGGTGCTATACCAAGGCCGCTTGGCAAACCTCGGGCCATTCCGAGACCATTTAACACCCGCACACGAAAAGAGGTAAAAGGGGGCGCCGGGGAACATAGGAGTGCCGGATTGCAAAACGGACAACGGGGAAAATGCTCGGATGCATGAGACGAACATGTATGCAAATGCGATGAACATGATGACATGATATGAAAAGCAGATGATGACATGGCATAGTGCAACACGCAAGCACATGACATGGCAACGACGGCGAATAACTGGCAGACACCTGGCGCATCGGATCCGGGGCGTTACAACACTCCTCCACTAACAAGAGATCTCGTCCCGAGATCTTAGGACCGAGACGGAAGGGAAAAAATGGATGAGGTGAAACAATAACTCAAGATAAGAAGCAAAGAATCAAGAGCGCTCGAGAAGAAGAGAGGAACGACGAGAATGACGAGGATCAAATGCTCACGGAAACGGATAGACTATGAAACAACTCGTTCTAACCGGAGTGGTTAGAATGAGAAAAGAAACGGATAAGACTGAAAGGATTTAGGCAGCACTCCGGTTGAACAAGGAAAGAGTAGAACAAGAACTTGAGAAGATGGAATGACACTTGACGACATAAGCAACGCAATACCTCTGGAAGAATTGGAAAAAATTGAATGAAAAGAACTTAGAAGGAAGGATTGACTGGAGTTGTTGAGAAAATCAACAACGAAAGAATAAGCTTGTTGTGGACTTATGGATAACATCTCAAGATCATAAGGTGATAACCGGCCACAAATTGAAATGATTGGATAGCTTAGAAGAACGAAGAAATGCAAAACTCCACTTCAAAAGAATACGAAGAATTAATTACACTTCGAGATGCGAGAAGAAAAGATACTTGAACTCTACCAACAAGAATCTTGATGAACTCTTGAAGAATGGATTAAATCATGAAGAACCACCATGAAGAACTCCGGTAACAAAAGGATGATACGATAGAATAAAGGATGGAAAGAATAAGATGAGCCTTGCGATGATTTAGATGGGTGTTCCGACGAAATGGCCGAGTAATTTGAACTCCGGAAAAGAAAAGATGATAACACTTCGAGCTAGAATTTATTCATCAAGAACAAACTCCGAAGTAAGGGATTAATCACTTTGAGGAAATAAGAATAAGATTTATTGTATGCTTATCCTTCATCAAATTAAATTGATGACAATGGATTTTGCATACTACTTATTCTTCTTGAAAAAGAATTGAGAAGTGACATATCGCAAACTTGAGAAGGTCTTCATGAACCACTGGTAGGATTGGAAAGAACGAATGAATTAATATGATAATCAAAGAAAAAGAATCTTGAACGAACCATCGTAAGAATTTGAAAATGACTGATGGAAGAATCGCCGGGAAAAATTAGAAAAGCGTGAAGGTACTTGAGGGAATTTAGAGAAATGAGATCGAAGAGATCGCGAACTGATTAATGAATGCTTGAACGCAGCATCGGAAGAATATTGAGATGAACGAAGGGGCACGAATATGGAATAATTGGAGAACGACTTTGAAAACTTGGAACGAAGAAATCTTCCGAAAAGATGGCCTCCGGATGATTGAGACGGAAAGTAACTCCTGAAATACTCCGGATGGATGAAAAGAATTTGCATGACTGGAAACAATTAGATAGGATAAAATTGAGCTAGCACCATGAATCTCCGGCGGAACGGACAAGATTTAGAGGAAAAACTCTTCTTCGGTCTTCAAATGACGACGAGAAACACCACCAAAATTGTTGAGATACTCCGGGAGAATGAAAAGCAAAGAGGTTGAGCCAACAATGAAAAGAATATGAACGAGATCTTGTAGAAGGCATGTGACTGATGGAATCCATTCTTACGTCACGCTTGAAAAGAATTGAGAATAACTCCGGGGGAATTAGAAGAGTCAGGTAAGATCCTGGGAAAAGACCTGTGGGTTAGGGCCCACTGAAAAGATAACACCGTTGGAAAGGGATGTTGAACAGATAGATGATGCACCGGAATAATTGAGATATTTGAATGAGGTGACAACCTCGAATTAATTAGAACACAGACGAATCTCCTGATATGTCTTCCGAACTCCGGAATGATAAACTGGTGAGAGGCAAATGAGCAAGGAGAACACTTGATCCAGGAAAAGAATATGATCAACACCGAAAAGCTTGAATTGAGTGCACCGGAAAAAGAAAGGGATGAAGAATGACGAACGAGACGAGAATTCACCGGTTAAAATAATTGAGGGAAGACTGAAGAGGCTCCACACGAATGGAATTGATGGTCGGAAGAAACTCGAACTCCGGGAATAATAGGGTGGGAGGCGGAAAACAAAGACAAATTGGAAGGGGAAACCGACGAATATCTTGAAGAAAACACGGTTGAAATCATTGAGGAGAGAGCAAAAACTTCTTTGCAGTAGGATGGATACTCGAATACGCACTCCGGTTCGAGAGGAAGAGAGGCGGTGGGAAAAACAAGGACAACTTCGGACAAGGAAAAACAACAACGTCGGAGGAAGAACTGAGGATTGAACTTGGCAAAGATGAAGATGGTCGAGTCGACTTGACGAAAAATGCACCGGATGAAAAGAGATGAGAACCAACGATCGGAAAACCAACTGCGTGATCCTAAAGAAAAAATTTGAAGGGGAAGAGGAGTAATTCAAAACACCTACGTCAAGATTCCTCACCAGAGCGATGAAGGGGCTGAGGAGTAAAAAGAATTCCTACTCTCCGATATAACTAGACTCCAAAAATAGTTTTCTTCTAGACTCAACAACGGCCAAACTACACGATCAAACAAGGGGGCTCCTAAGGTCGGTCGAGGCTCTGATACCAACTTGTCACGCCCAATATGCGACCCTATCCAAAAGGAACTCGAAGGTCCCACCAAGGATAGACCCGCATATTGTAACGCTTTTGCAAGGTGGATATCATTACATCAACATTACGTAATAATGGGGATACATACATAAGGCAAAAATGCCACAAGAATACAACATCATATACAAGATCAACATCCGACTACGGATGAAACATAAACAGAAACTCAAACAATATCCACCACCTAGCCCAGGCTGCCGACCTGGAACCTATCCCCGATCGAAGAAGAAGCGGAAGAAGAACTCCAAAATAAGCAAACATCGCTCTCGCGTCATGATCATCGCAAAACTTGTACCTGCAACTGGTGGTGTAGTAATCAGAGCCACGAGGACTCAGCAATCCCATTACCATGGGTATCAAGACTAGCAAAGCTTAAAGGGAAAAGAAGGGGTAAAGTGGTGAGGTTGCAGCAGCGACTAAGCATGTATGGTGGCTAACATACATAAATGAGGCGAGAAGAGAAACAAAGGAACGGTCGTCAACTAGTAATGATCAAGAAGTGATCCTGAACTCCTACTTACGTCGACATAACCCGAAACCGTGTTCTCCTCTCGATCAACCCGAAAAGAGACACTCACGGTTCGCTTACGGTTGGTGTATTTTAGAAGAGTTTGCTTCAAGTTTACTACAACCGGATATTAACAAATTCCCATCTGCCACATAACCGCGGCACGGCTCTCGAAAGTTTATACCTGCAGGGTGTCCCAACAGCCCATGATAAGCTCTCGCGAGCAACGAAAGATATTCCTTCTCCCCGGGAAGACCCTATCAGTCTCGGAATCCCGGCTACAAGACATTTCGACAGCAATAAAACAAGACCGGAAAAGTCGCCCGATGCGCCGACAATCCAGATAGGAGCTGCACATATCTCGTTCTCAGGGCAACACCGGATAAGCGAAGCGTACAGGTACCGACGTAACCCAAGTTGCCAAGGGATGGTCCCGCACGGTGCTCTAGTTTGGACCAACACTTAGACAAGCATTGGCCCGGGGGGGGCTAAATAAAGATGACCCTCGGGTTAATTACTCCCAAGGGAAATGTAGGTGGTGGTGAGGCAAATGGTAAAACCAATGTTGGGCCTTGCTGGAGGAGTCTTATTCAAAGCGAACTGTCAAGGGGGTCCCATAAATCACCCGACCGGGTTAGGGACGCAAAATCCGGGAACATAATACCGATATGACGGAAACTAGGGCGGCAAGAGTGGAACAAAACACCAGGCATAAGGCCGAGCCTTCCACCCTTTACCAAGTGTATAGATGCATTAATTAAATAAGAGATATCGTGATATCCTAACAAAATCCTGTCCACCATGGAGCAATCTTCATCTTCACCTGCAACTAGCAACGCTATAAGAGGGGCTGAGCAACGCGGTAACATAGCCACACAACGGTTTGCTAGGAAGGGTGACAAAGGTTAGAGGTTCATGGCAATTTGGGAGGCTTGAGCAGCAAGTGATAGGTAGCGCAGCATAGCGAAAGAACGAAGCAACTAGCATAGCAATGATAGTAATGAGATCCAGGGTAGCGGTCATCTTGCCTGAAATCCCGCAAGGAAGAAGAACGAGTCCATGAAGAAGACGAACGGATGAAGCCGAACCAAGCATAGACGAACGAATCCTCACGATCGCAACGAAACAGGAACTAACAACAAGAAGCACACAACAAGGTAAACACACCACACATGAACATGACAAGATGCACAACAAACATGATGCATGACAAATCTAGATGAGGCTACTCATGGCAAGAGATGATGCAAACAAGAGCAACACATGAAGGCAAGTTTAAATGAGGCCGGGAACAACATAGAATAATTCCGGTAAGTCCTCATATGCCAATTTCGAAATTGGTCCAGATCTGAATAAACCTTATGTTCAAATTGTTAAACAGCAAGTTAAGATGCACCACAATGATCTACATGAAATTCTAGTCAAGTTACATATAAAGTTTATTAGATTCGGAGCTACGCCCTAGAAGATATGAGCAAAACAAGTTAAACATGGAATTGATGCAAAATGCATACAAACATCAAGCAAACACCTCAAAACAAGGATGCAACATGATAATATGAAAATACATGCAAAATCAAGCAAGTTTCATATAGAGCACACTCAAAACGGAGCAACGGTTCAACACATACACACTATACAAGTCATGACAACAATTTGACCAAAACAGCAACTAGGCATATTGCAAGCACCAAAACAACATGCTACAACTTCTCAACATGCAAACAAAAGACATGGGTATGATGTATAGGTAAAGCATGATAAAACATGAACACTGAGCTATCTCCAGAAATCACTAGAACATGCTCAAAAAGGTATGGCAAGATTGCATATAATATCAGGTTCACAGACTTAACAGAATTTACAGGACATGGCAGAAATAACATCAGGTTAACATGTTTAGAGCTATGAAACAACATGTTACAGCAAGCTATCAAGTAGAACTAGAGCATGACATGAATCTACTCAAAGCATATAACAAAAGTCCCTTAGTGACCATAAGCCAAAAGGGATCAGAAAATACAGTTGCAAGCATGTGAATATAGCAAAAACATAAACAGATTCAGGCTTAGTGCAAAACTGGAGCATGGCATAAACAGATAACAAGTAGGCATGTTTACGAGCTCGATGCACTCACTACGAGGCATTGCGTGACAAACTAAGCATACACCCAGCAACTAGACATGGCATAGAAGCTATACATGGTAAGAACAACAACATAGCATTCAAGGATCAACTACAACAACCTTGGCAAAATTGAATAACATGTAAACAATCTGCCAGGAACATTTTATAGCAAAAGTAGAGCTCAATTGAGTCAAGCTATGGCACTCCATAATTGCAAACAAGGGCATGGATGGATAGCGAATAACCATATGTTCAAAACATCCTTACTGAAGTATCTCAAAATAAGCATGGATCTCTCGGTAGCATCAAGTTTACATGGCATAAAAATATCAGCAGAACAGGGGTTGAAATCAGCAACATCATGAAGCCTAGTTTGCATGCTTGTGCTAGTCACCACAGAGATCACAAAAATACATGGCATACACCCCTGTAAAGATGGCATGGCATATTACAAAACACATGTAGGACTCAAGTTCATAGGGTGCACACATGAATCATGGCAAAAATGACAAGAGAGCATGTTCTGATAAGAATCTGAAACTAACATCACATAGCCCTCTTCCAACAGCATTTCGGGCATCCAGATGAGCTCAAATGAATATGATGCAATGAGATGAAATGATGTACTCATTGAGGCGAACAATTTGACATATTACACGCATGAAACGAAGCAATATGCAGAGAGTTATGGCATGATGAATATGGCATGAAAATGTGCAAAATCTGGGACTTAGACGAAATATCACCTCCGGGAAAAGTCAACCCGGGACGGAGGCGTGCGGAACGAGGAGATCCGGGGACGCGGGACGCCGTTTGGTTGGATGAACTGGTGGATCTGGTCCCGGTGACCGGATCTCACCGGAGACGGGGAAGACGGCCGGCGACGGCGTGGATCCGGCGACGAAGGCCGGGCGGCGCGACGCGAGGGCGAACGCGGCGAGGAAGCGGCGCGAAGCTAAGCGAAGGCGCCGAGCAGCGGTTGGTGGCGCCTTAGCCGCGGCGGGCACCGGGCGCCGGGCGAAATGCCGAGGCGAAGCGCGCGGCAACTCAAGCGAGCGGGATCAGCGGCGGGTCGAGGCCGCCGACGGAGGAGGCGGCGCGAACTTCGGCGCGCTGGAGGCACGGGCGGAGCGAGGCGGAGCGCGCTCGCCCGGCGGCGGAGGGCGGCTGAGCTGGCGGCGGCGCAGCGAAAGCCGGGCGCTGAGGCGGCAGCAGCAGCGCGCGGCGCCGGCGTAGGGCGCGAGGCGGCGGGTCAGACGGGCAAGCGGCGGCGACGGCGGCGGGCGCTGGTCTCATGGGAGCCCGGGATGGGCTCCACAGGGCCATGGCGGAGGGCGGCGGCGCAGGCCACGTGGCGGGCGACCACTGGCGCGGGCGGCGGCGATCGGGACGGGCGGACACGTCCGGGCGGCGGGTGGACGTGTCCGTCGGCGGGAGGAGGAAGAAGCTAGGGTTAGGGGGATTTTCATCCGCGAATTTGGACGGGGAGGGCATATTTATAGTTTCTGGGAGCTAGGAGAGTCCAAATGAGGAGCGGTTTTCGCCCACACGACCGTGATCGAACGACCGAGAGCATGGAGGGGAGTTTTATGGGTTTTGGGCCACTTTGGAAGGGGTGTTGGGCTGCAAAGAGAAGGAGGCTTTACCGGTTACCCAGTTAACCGTTGGAGTATCAAACGGACTCCAAATGGCACGAAACTTGACAGGCGGTCTACCGGTGCTATACCAAGGCCGCTTGGCAAACCTCGGGCCATTCCGAGACCATTTAACACCCGCACACGAAAAGAGGTAAAAGGGGGCGCCTGGGAACATAGGAGTGCCGGATTGCAAAACGGACAACGGGGAAAATGCTCGGATGCATGAGACGAACATGTATGCAAATGCGATGCACATGACGACATGATATGAAAAGCAGATGATGACATGGCAAAGTGCAACACGCAAGCACATGACATGGCAACGACGGCGAATAACTGGCAGACACCTGGCGCATCGGATCCGGGGCGTTACACTTAGCAACTGAACCAATATCAAATACCGAGGGGTTGCTATAAACACTAGTAAACTACACATCAATAACATGTATATCCAATATACATTTGTTCACTATACCATCCTTCTTATCCGCCAAGTATCTAGGGTTGTTCCACTTCTAGTGACCATTTCTTTTGCAGTAGAAACACTCAGTTTCAGGCTTGGGTCTAGCTTTGGGCTTCTTCACGGGAGTGACAACTTGTTTGTAATTCTTCTTGAATTTCCCTTTCTATACCTTTGCCATTTTCTTGAAACTAGTGGTCTTGTTAACCATCAACACTTGGTGCTTTTCTTGATTTCTACCTTCGCCGATTTTAGCATCGCGAAGAGCTTGGGAATTGTTTTCGTTATCCCTTGCATATTATAGTTCATCACGAAGTTCTAGTAACTTGGTGATAGTGACTAGAGAACTTTGTCAATTACTAGCTTATCTGGAAGATTAACTCCCACTTGATTCAAGAAATTGAAGTACCCAGACTATCTAAGCACATGCTCACTGGTTGAGCTATTCTCCTCCATCTTGTAGGCAAAGTATTGTCAGAGGTCTCATACCTCTCGACACGGGCATGAGAATGAAATACCAATTTCAACTCTTGGAACATCTCATATGCTCCATGCCGTTCAAAACATTTCGATGTCCCGGTTCTAAGGCGTAAAGCATGATGCACTAAACTATCAACTAGTCATCATACTGAGCATTGTCAAACGTTCATAACGTCTGCATCTGCTCCTACATTAGGTCTGTAACCTAGCAGTGCATCAAGGACATAATACTTCTGTGCAGCAATGAGGATAATCCTCAGATCACGGAGCTAGTCCGCATCATTGCTACTAACATTTTTCAACCTAGTTTTCTCTAGGAACATATCAAAAATAAAACAGGAGAGCTAAACGCGAGCTATTGATCTACAACATAGATATGCTAATAAGGAAATATGCCCTAGAGGCAATAATAAATTTTTAATTATTTTCTTATATCATGATAAATGTTTATTATTCATGCTAGAATTGTATTAACCGGAAACATAATACATGTGTGAATACATAGACAAACAGAGTGTCACTAGTATGCCTCTACTTGACTAGCTCGTTAATCGAAGATGGTTATGTTTCCTAACCATAGACATGAGTTGTCATTTGATTAATGGGATCACATCATTAGGAGAATGATGTGATTGACTTGACCCATTCCGTTAGCTTAGCACTTGATCGTTTAGTATGTTGCTATTGCTTTCTTCATGACTTATACATGTTCCTATGACTATGAGATTATGCAACTCCCGTTTACCGGAGGAACACTTTGTGTGCTACCAAACGTCACAACGTAACTGCGTGATTATAAAGGTACTCTACAGGTGTCTCTGAAGGTACTTGTTGGGTTGGCGTATTTCGAGATTAGGATTTGTCACTCCAATTGTCGGAGAGGTATCTCTAGGCCCACTCGGTAAAGCACATCACTTAAGCCTTGCAAGCATTGCAACTAATGAGTTAGTTGTGGGATGATGTATTACAGAACGAGTAAAGAGACTTGCCGGTAACGAGATTCAACTAGGTATTGAGATACCGACGATCGAATCTCGGGCAAGTAACATACCGATGACAAAGGGTACAACGTATGTTGTTACGCCGTTTGACCGATAAAGATCTTCGTAGAATATGTGGGAGCCAGTATGAGCATCCAGGTTCCGCTATTGGTTATTGACCGGAGATGTGTCTCGGCCATGTCTACATAGTTCTCGAACCCGTAGGGTCCGCACACTTCAAATTCGATGACCGTTATATTATAAGTTTATGAGTTTTGATGTACCGAAGGAGTTCGGAGTCCCGGATGAGATTGGGGACATGACGAGGAGTCTCGAAATGGTCGAGACATAAAGATCGATATATTGGACGACTATATTCGAACTTCGAAAAGGTTCCGAGTGATTCGGGTATTTTTCGGAGTACCGGAGAGTTACGGGAATTCTCCGGGGAGTATATGGGCCTTATTGGGCCATACGGGAATAGAGGAGAGATGCCAAAAGGAAGGAGGCCTGCGCCCCCCCCTCTGGTCCGAATTGGACAAGGGGTGCAGCCCCCTTTTCTTTCTCCCTCTCCTCCTCTTTCCTACTCTCCTACTCCAACAAGGAAAGGAGGAGTCCTACTCCTGGTGGGAGTAGGACTCCCCCCTTGGCGCGCCCTCCTCCTTGGCCGGCCGCCTCCCCCCTTGCTCCTTTATATATGGGGGCAGGGGGGCACCCCATAGAGAAAACAATTGATCTGTTTGATCTCTTAGCCGTGTGCGGTGCCCCCCTCCACCATAGTCCACCTCGATAATACTGTAGCGGTGCTTAGGCGAAGCCCTGCGTCGGTAGAACATCAACATCGTCACCATGCCGTCGTGCTGACGAAACTCTCCCTCAACACTCGGCTGGATCGGAGTTCGAGGGACGTCATCGTGCTGAACGTGTGCTGAACTCGGAGGTGCCGTACGTTCGGTACTTGATCGGTCGGATCGTGAAGACGCACGACTACATCAACCGCGTTGTGCTAACGCTTCCGCTTTCGGTCTACGAGGGTACGTGGACAACACTCTCCCCTCTCGTTGCTATGCATCACCATGATCTTGCGTGTGCGTAGGAATTTTTTTGAAATTACTATGTTCCTCAACAGTGGTATCAGAGACTTGTTTTATGCGTAGATGTCATATGCACGAGTAGAACACAAGTGAGTCGGCGGTATTGTTGGACGAAGCGGCCCGGATCGACATTACGCGTACACTTACACAAGACCGGTTCTCCCGACGTGCTTTGCACAGAGGTGGCTAGCGGGTGTCAGTTTCTCCAACTTTATTTGAACCGAGTGTGACTACTCCCAGTCCTTGCGAAGGTTAAAACATCACCAACTTGACAAACTATCGTTGTGGTTTTGATGCGTAGGTAAGAACGGTTCTTGCTAAACCCGTAACAGCCACGTAAAACTTTCAAGAACAAAGTAGAGGACGTCTAACTTGTTTTTGCAGGGCATGTTGTGATGTGATATGGTCAAGACGTGATGCTATATTTTATTGTATGAGATGATCATGTTTTGTAACCGAGTTATCGGCAACTGGCAGGAGCCATATGGTTGTCGCTTTATTGTATGCAATGCAATCGCCCTATAATGCTTTACTTTATCACTAAGCGGTAGCGATAGTCGTAGAAGCATAAGATTAGCGAGACGACAACGATGCTATGATGGGGATCAAGGTTTCGCGCCGGTGATGATGGTGATCATGACGGTGCTTTGGAGATGGAGATCACAAGCACAAGATGATGATGGCCATATCATATCACTTATATTGATTGCATGTGATGTTTATCTTTTATGCATATTATCTTGCTTTGATTGACGGTAGCATTATAAGATGATCCCTCACTAAATTATCAGAAGTATAAGTGTTCTCCCTGAGTATGCACCGTTGCGAAAGTTCTTCGTGCTGAGACACCACGTGATGATCGGGTGTGATAGGCTCTACGTTCAAATACAACGGGTGCAAAACAGTTGCACACGCGGAATATCAGGTTAAACTTGACGAGCCAACTATATAACAGATATGGCCTCGGAACACGGAGACCGAAAGGTCGAGCGTGAATCATATAGTAGATATGATCAACATAGTGATGTTCACCGTTGAAACTACTCCATCTCACGTGACGATCGGACATGGTTTAGTTGATATGGATCACGTGATCACTTAGAGGATTAGAGAGATGTCTATCTAAGTGTGAGTTCTTAAGTAATGTGATTAATTGAACTTTAATTTATCATGAACTTAGTCCTGGTAGTATTTGCATATCTATGTTCTAGATCAATAGCTCGCGTTGTTGCTCCCCGTTTATAGTTTGATATGTTCCTAGAGAAAAATAAGTTGAAAAATGTTAGTAGCAATGATGCGGACTTGGTCTGTGATCTGAGGATAAACCTCATTGCTGCACAGAAGAATTATGTCCTTGATGCACCGCTAGGTGACAGACCTATTGTAGGAGCAGATGCAGACGTTATGAATGTTTGGCTAGCTCAATATGATGACTACTTGATAGTTTAGTGTGGCATGCGTAACGGCTTAGAATCGGGACTTCAAAGACGTTTTGAATGTCATGGACCATATGAGATGTTCCAGGAGTTGAAGTTAATATTTCGAGCAAATACCCGAGTTGAGAGATATGAAGTCTCCAACAAGTTCTATAGCTAAAAAGATGGAGGAGAATAGCTCAAGCAGTGAGCATGTGCTCAGATTGTCTGGGTACTACAATCACTTGAATCAAGTGGCAGTTAATCTTCCAGATAAGATAGTGATTGACAGAATTGTCTAGTCACTATCACCAAGTTACTAGAACTTCGTGATGAACTATAATATGAAGGGATAACGGAAACGATTCCCAAGCTCTTCGTGATGCTGAAATCGACGAAGGTAGAAATCAAGAAAAACATCAATTGTTGATGGTTGACAAGACCACTAGTTTCAAGAAAAGGGCAAAGGGAAGAAGGGGAACTTCAAGAAGAACGGCAAGCGAGTTGCTGCTCAAGTGGAGAAGCCCAAGTCTGGACCTAAGCCTGAGACTGAGTGCTTCTACTGCAAAGGAACTGGTCACTGGAAGCGGAACTGCCCCAAGTATTTGGCGGATAAGAAGGATGGCAAAGTGAACAAAGGTATATTTTATATACATGTTATTGATGTGTACTTTACTAGTGTTTATAGCAACCCCTCAGTATTTGATACTAGTTCAGTTGCTAAGATTAGTAACTCGAAATGGGAGTTGCAGAATAAACAGGGACTAGTTAAGGGTGAAGTGACGATGTGTGTTGGAAGTGGTTCCAAGATTGATATCGCAGACTCCCTATACTTTCGGGATAAGTATTGAACCTAAATAAGTGTTATTTGGTGTTTGCGTTGAGCATGAATATGATTTGATCATGTTTATTGCAATACGGTTATTTATTTAAGTTAGAGAACAATTGTTGTTCTATTTACATGAATAAAAACCTTCTATGGTCATACATGCATAAAAACCTTCTGTGGGGTGCAAACCCTGCAGTCTTCAAGGTCAAAAAAAAAGAAAATGGTTTGTTGGATCTCGATCGTAGTGATACACATATTCATAATATTGAAGCCAAAAGATGCAAAGTTAATAATGATAGTGCAACTTATTTGTGGCACTGCCGTTTAGGTCATATTGGTGTAAAGCGCATGTAGAAACTCCATGCTGATGGGATTTTGGAATCACTTGATTATGAATCACTTGATGCTTGCGAACCATGCCTTATGGGCAAGATGACTAAAACTTCGTTCTCCGGAACAATGGAGCGAGCAACGGATTTGTTTGAAATAATGCATACTGATGTATGCAGTCCGATGAGTGTTGATGCTCGCGGCAGGTATCCTTATTTTCTGACCTTCACAAATGATTTGAGCAGATATGGGTATATCTACTTGACGAAACACAAGTCTGAAACATTTTAAAAGTTCAAAGAATTTCAGAGTAAAGTGGAGAATCATCGTAACAAGAAAATAAAAGTTCCTACAACATGATCGCAGATGTAAAATATTTGAGTTACGAGTTTGGCCTTCAGTTAAAACAATGTGAAATAGTTTCACTACTCACGCCACCTGGAACACCACAATGTAATGGTGTGTCCGAACATCATAACTGCACTTTATTAGATATGGTGCGATCTATGATGTCTCTTACTGATTTACCACTATCATTTTGGTATTATGCATTAGGGACAACTGCATTCACGTTAAATAGGGCACCATCTAAATCCGTTGAGACGACATCGTATGAACTATGGTTTAGCAATAAACCTAAGTTGTCGTTTCTTAAAGTTTGGAGTTGCGATGCTTATGTGAAAAAGTTTCATCCTGATAAGCTCGAACCCAAATCGGAGAAATGCGTCCTCATAGGATACCCAAAGGAGATTGTTGGGTACACCTTCTTTCACAGATCCGAAGGCAAATTCGTTGCTAAGAACGGATCATTTCTAAAGAAGGAGTTTCTCTCGAAAGAAGTGAGTGGGAGGAAAGTGGAACTTGATAAGGTAATTGTTCCTTCTCCCGAATTGGAAAATAGTTCATCACAGAAATCAGTTCCAGTGATGTCTACACCAACAAGAGAGGAAGTTAATGATGATGATCATGAAACTTCGGATCAAGTTACTACAGAACTTCGTAGATCAACCATAGCACGATCCGCACCAGAGTAGTACGGTAATCCTGTTCTGGAGGTCATGTTACTTGACCATGACGAACCTACAAACTATGAGGAAGCGATGGTGAGCCCAGATTCCGCGAAATGGCTTGAGGCCATGAAATCTGAGATGAGATCCATGTATGAGAACAAAGTATGGACTTTGATTGACTTGCCCAATGATTGGCGAGCCATTGAGATTAAATGGATCTTCAAGAGGAAGACGGACGCTGATAGTAGTGTTACTATCTACAAAGCTAGAATTGTCGCAAAAGGTTTTCGACAAGTTCAAGGTGTTGACTACGATGAGAGTTTCTCACTCATATCTATGCTTAAGTCTGTCGGAATCATGTTAGCAACTGCCGCATTTTATGAAATCTGGCAAATGGATAAACAAAACTGCATTCCTTAATGGATTTATTAAAGAAGAGTTGTATATGATGCAACCAGAAGGTTTTTTCAATCCTAAAGCTGCTAACAAAATAAGCAAGCTCCAACGATCCATCTATGGACTGGTGCAAGCATCTCGGAGTTGGAATATACGCTTTGATGAGTTGATCAAAGCATATAGTTTTACAGACTTACGGTGAAGCCTGTATTTACAAGAAAGTGAGTGGGAGCACTACAACCTTTCTGATAAGTATATGTGAATGACATATTGTTGATCGGAAATAATGTAGAATTTTCTAAAAAAAAGCATAAAGGAGTATTTGAAAGGAGTTTTTCAAAGAAAGACCTCGGTGGAGCTGCTTACATATTGAGCATCAAGATCTATAGAGATAGATCAAGACACTTGATAAGTAGTTCAAAATGGAACAGTCAAAGAAAGAGTTCTTGCTTGTGTTACAAGGTGTGAGATTGAGTAAGACTCAAAACCCGACCACGGCAGAAGATAGAAAGAGAATGAAAGTCATTCCCTATGCCTCAGCCATAGGTTCTATAAAGTATGGCATGCTGTGTACCAGATCTGTTGCATACCCTACCACTAAGTTTGGCAAGGGAGTGCAATAGTGATCTAGGAGTAGATCAATGGACAGCAGTCAAAATTATCCTTAGTGGAATAAGGATATGTTTCTTGATTATGGAAGTAACAAAAGGTTCGTCGTAAAGGGTTACGTCGATGCAAGTTTTGACACTAATCTAGATGACTCTAAGTCTCGGTCTAGATACATATTGAAAGTGGGAGCAATTTGCAAAATACTTACGGATCTGAATGTGACAGACCCGTTGACTAAAATTATCTCACAAGAAAAATATGATCACACCTTAGTACTCTTTGGGTGTTAATCACATAGCGATGTGAACTAGATTACTGGCTCTAGTAAACCCTTTGGGTGTTGGTCACATGTCGATGTGAACTGTGGGTGTTAACCACATAAAGATGTGAACTATTGATGTTAAATCACATGGCGATGTGAACTAGATTATTGACTCTAGTGCAAGTGGGAGACTGAAGGAAATATGCCCTAGAGGCAATGATAAATTTTTATTTATTTCCTTATATCATGATAAATGTTTATTATTCATGCTATAATTGTATTAACCGGAAACATAATACATGTGTGAATACATAGACAAACAAAGTGTCACTAGTATGCCTCTACTTGACTAGCTCGTTAATCGAAGATGGTTATGTTTCCTAACCATAGACATGAGTTGTCATTTGATTAACGGGATCACATCATTAGGAGAATGATGTGATTGACTTGACCCATTCCGTTAGCTTAGCACTTGATCGTTTAGTATGTTGCTATTGCTTTCTTCATGACTTATACATGTTCCTATGACTATGAGATTATGCAACTCCCGTTTACCGGAGGAACATTTTGTGTGCTACCAAACGTCACAACGTATCGGGTGATTATAAAGGTGCTCTCAGGTGTCTCGAAGGTACTTGTTGGGTTGGCGTATTTGAGATTAGGATTTGTCACTCCGATTGTCGGAGAGGTATCTCTGGGCCCACTCGGTAATGCACATCACTTAAGCCTTGCAAGCATTGCAACTAATGAGTTAGTTGCGGGATGATGTAGGACGAAACGAGTAAAGAGACTTGCCGGTAACAAGATTGAACTAGGTATTGAGATACCGACGATCGAATCTCGGGCAAGTAACATACCGATGACAAAGGAAACAACGTATGTTGTTATGCGTTTTGACTGATAAAGATCTTCGTAGAATATGTGGGAGCCAATATGAGCATCCAGATTCCGCTATTGGTTATTGACCGGAGATGTGTCTCGGTCATTTCTACATAGTTCTCGAACCCGTAGGGTCCGCACGCTTAAAGTTCGATGATGGTTATATTATGAGTTTATGAGTTTTGATGTACCGAAGGAGTTCGGAGTCCCGGATGAGATCGGGGACATGACGAGGAGTCTCGAAATAGTCGAGATGTAAAGATCGATATATTGGACGACTATATTCGGACTTCGGAAAGGTTCCGAGTGATTTGGGTATTTTTCGGAGTACTCGAGAGTTACGGGAATTCGCCAGGGAGTATATGCGCCTTATTGGGCCACACGGGAATAGAGGAGAGAGGCCAAAAGGAAGGAGGCCTGCGCCCCCCCTCTGGTTCGAATTGGACAAGGGGTGCAGCCCCCTTTTCCTTCTCCCTCTCCTCCTCTTTCCTTCTCTCCTACTCCAACAAGGAAAGGAGGAGTCCTACTCCCCCCTTGGCGCGCCCTCCTCCTTGGCCGGCGGCCTCCCCCCTTGCTCCTTTATATACGGGGGCAGGGGGCACCCCATAGAGAAAACAATTGATCTGTTTGATCTCTTAGCCGTGTGCGGTGCCCTCCTCGACCATAGTCCACCTCGATAATACTATAGCGGTGCTTATGCGAAGCTCTGCGTCGGTAGAACATCAACATCGTTACCATGCCGTCGTGCTGACGAAACTCTCCCTCAACACTCGGCTGGATCGGAGTTCGAGGGACGTCATCGTGCTGAACGTGTGCTTTACTTGGAGGTGCCGTACGTTCGATACTTGATCGGTCGGATCGTGAAGACGCACGACTACATCAACCGCGTTGTGCTAACGCTTCCGCTTTCGGTCTACGAGGGTACGTGGACAACAACACTCTCCCCTCTCGTTGCTATGCATCACCATGATCTTGCGTGTGCGTAGGAATTTTTTGAAATTACTACGTTCCCCAACAGCTATACTACCAGGACTAACTTCATGATAAATTAAAGTTCAATTAATCATATTACTTAAGAGCTCCCACTTAGATAGACATCCCTCTAATCATCTAAGGGATCACATGATCCATATAAACTAAACCATGTCCGATCATCACGTGAGATGGAGTAGTTTTCAATGGTGAACATCACTATGTTGATCATATCTACTATATGATTCACGCTCGACCTTTCAGTCTCAGTGTTCCGAGGCCATATCTGCATATGCTAGGCTCGTCAAGTTTAACCCGAGTATTCTGCGTGTGCAAAACTGCCTTGCACCCGTTGTATGTGAAGGTAGAGCCTATCACACCCGATCATCACGTGGTGTCTCGGCACGACGAACTTTGGCAACGGTGCATACTCAGGGAGAACACTTGTACCTTGAAATTTAGTGAGAGATCATCTTATAATGCTACCGTCGAACTAAGCAAAATAAGATGCATAAAGGATAAACATCACATGCAATCAATATAAGTGATATGATATGGCCATCATCATCTTGTGCCTTTGACCTCCATCTCCAAAGCACCGTCATGATCACCATCGTCACCGGCTTGACACCTTATGATGTAGGGCGGAACCCTATGTGGACAATCTTTCACATTTGGAGTGGATCCCTACGAGGAACACGACGAACGAGCGGAAGAACACAAGGGAAAACACACGAGCGAATCACTAAACCGACAAGTATCGATCACACAAGGGCTAGATCACCGAACACATAAGGTAGCACAAGATTCAAAATAAATCAAGGAAAGATACACGAGTAGCCGTTCTTCTCTGTGAGGAGGTCTTGATGGGGGCCACCCTAGAGGGGGTCTTGAATCCGCTTGGGGGATCTTCTCTGAAGAGGTCCTGAGCTCCGAGGGGAAGGTAACCAAGTGGATGAGCAAAGCTCTCACACAAACATGAGCTAATCCTTTGCTAACCCTAAATAGGAGGAGGAGGTGGTCTATTTATAGTCTTAGTGCAAATGGGGGCGAAGTGAAGGGGTACAAGGGCTCCAGCCCGCGGGCGCGGTCACACAGGTGTCGGACGTCCGGAAGGCGTCGGACGTTCGGGGCTTCGGGAAGGTCCGGTTGTCCGGGGGCTGTCGGACGTCCGTAAATTTGGCTCGGGTGCGGGTCGTCCAGTCGTCCGGAGGCTTCGGTCTTCCGTGAATTTGGCTCTGATCTGGGTGCGTCGGACGTCCGGAGGTGGCCGGTCGTCCGTAGATTTGGCTCTGGATGTCAGGTACCGGACGTCCGGAGAGTTCGGTCATCCGCGTCCTGGGACTCGTCGGACGTCCGAGTGCAGTAGGGCGTCCGACGCCTGTAGCTTCCGCAGCAGCTCTTCTTCTTCTTCATCACACTTGGGGTCCTCGCCGTCTTGGTTCTTGTAGGTAGCTGTACCGTGGCTCTCCTCCATGCACCTGATCACACATAGAGTCTCCGAATGAGGTAGTAGCCATGTCTCGTGAGTAGGAAGAGGGAGTTCAGAGAGGAGCGAGTTCACCTTATCTTCAATAGCCTTAGCTCAACCTCGAGTCATGGGTCCACGTGGTGTTGAGGAAGATGTAGGTGCGTCCATGGGGATGAGCGAGGGATGCTCCGCATCATCTCCCCCCCCCCTTGGGAGAGATCCGACCTCGGATCAAAAGCTTCATCTCCATGGTATGGCGCGAGGTCCTTGACGTTGAAGATGTCTCTCACATTATACTTGTCTCGTGGTAGGTCGATCTTGCAGGCGTTGTCGTTGTAGCGTGCTAGCACCTTGAAAGGTCCATCGGCTCGAGGGAGAAGCTTGGACTTGCGTTCTTTGGGGAAGCGGTCCTTGCGAAGGTGTAGCCACACTAGATCACCAATGTTGAAGACCATGGGTTGCTTATTGACGTTGAGCTTGGTCGCTAGTCGTTGTACTTGGCGCTCGATGGTGTGCCTTGTATCCTCATGCATCTTCTTGATGTAGCTTGCCCGTGCACTCGCATCCATGTTGGTGCGCTCTTGTAGAGGAAGAGGTAGAATGTCCAATGGTGACAACGGGTTGAAGCCGTAGACGACCTTGAAGGGGGACTTGCTGGTAGTCGAATTTCTTGCACGATTGTAGGCGTACTCGGCGATGGGTAGTGAGGGAGTCCCGGATTAGGGGGTGTCCGGATAGCCGGACTATGACCTTTGGCCGGACTCCTGGACTATGAAGATACGAGATTGAAGACTTCGTCCTGTGTCCGGATGGGACTTTCCTTGGCGTGGAAGGCAAGCATGGCAATACGGATATGTAGATCTCCTACCATTGTAACCGACTCTGTGTAACCCTAACCCTATTCGGTGCCTATATAAACGAGAGGGTTTTAGTCCATAGGACGAACAACAATCATACCATAGGCTAGCTTCTAGGGTTTAGCCTCTCTGATCTCGTGGTAGATCTACTCTTGTACTACCCATATCATCAATATTAATCAAGCAGGAGTAGGGTTTTACCTCCATCGAGAGGGCCCAACCTGGGTAAAACATCGTGTCCCTTGTCTCCTGTTACCATCCGCCTAGACGCACAGTTCGGGACCCCTACCCAAGATCCGCCGGTTTTGACACGACATTGGTGCTTTCATTGAGAGTTCCTCGTGTAAATGCCGTCGGGAAGGATGCCTCATCCGTCTTTAAAGACGGCACTGTTGCTAAAGAAGCTTTGGTTGTCGGCCAAACTCTTGGCTAGGCGGTTTTCTTATGACTGCTGTTCGGCCACGCCGACGATGACTTCTCGGTCATCGAAACAATCTTCACGTTAACTCGGAGCTCGCCGAGCGGTTAGATCGATGGAGCTCTCTTCCTTAAGCGAGCTATTGGATCGCGCCATACCACAGGAGTCACTACGGACTATGATCAGATTGGGCCTAAACCCGATCGAGAGATTAACTCTCCCGGGTTACCCACTGCGTTGCTGTGGTAGAGGAACAATCTGGCGACCCTTCTTCTATCTTAAGGACTAGCTACGTCCGGTTCCCGATCCCTCCATGCGGATTCGATCCTCCATGCGGATTCCCGGAGGAGAGGGCGTCATCTGAGCCCTGAACCTAAAGTCAGGCAGCGGGCTAGATTCATTGGACAACATCCAAGAATCCAAGCTTCCAAATTCGGAAGCTCCTTGGCCCTTAAGCCTCAGATTGGACGTGGTTCTGGATTTAATTCCACCCGCCCACTCAAACATAAATGACCTATCTCAAATTGGGCAAGAGCCCGCAGAAACAGTACACCATTACTGGGCCAGATTCCCCCTGGTTATGGACAGGATAAAGGACTGGCGCGAGGACGACACAATGTCATTCTTCTGCAATAATTGCACCGACAACGGGATCCTTAACGCTATAAGTCGCCGTGACATCACACGCTTTGCCGACTTAGCGTCCATAATCTGAAATCTTGTGCGATGGAAGCGCTGAAAACCAAGCAAGATTTTGGGACAATCCGGCCTTGAATACAACCCGATCCGAAATAA
Source organism: Aegilops longissima (assembly GCA_021605205.1). Classification (NCBI taxonomy): domain Eukaryota; kingdom Viridiplantae; phylum Streptophyta; class Magnoliopsida; order Poales; family Poaceae; genus Aegilops; species Aegilops longissima. The sequence continues at coordinate 522,758,461 of CM038680.1, forward strand.
AAGGTGCACCATCACCCGGCACCTGGGTTAAACACCAAAAAGCAAAAACCCTCTATAGGGCATGGAACCGTACTGGAGGGATGGCTCAATGGACCCTATAGAATTCATAGTACAGAGGGTGCCACTCCAACTCATAGCCTTAGAGCATGTTGGATACTACGGCAGGTGGCCAAAAGTGGCGAAGAGCTTCTAGCTCTAGAGCACCAGCCCAGGGATACCAGTACGGTATTAACAGTCTTCGAGACTTTCGCATCAAATAATATGCGGAAACGAACACTCCAATAGCCTTGCCGAAGTCTACCAAGTAGAAACAATAAATCCATGGAGTGACACGGCTATTACCTTTAATGCCAGTGACGAACCTAAATTCCGAACAGCCCGAGCACCAGCCGCATTGGTCCTCAGTCCGATAGTGGACGGCTTTCGCCTTGCCAAGGTACTCATGGACGGCGGCAGCGGATTGAACCTCATTTACGAGGAAACCCTCCGAAAAATGGAAATAGACTGGAGCCGCATTGAGCGAAGCAGCACAACCTTTAGAGGAATAATCCCCAGTCGGGAAGCACGCTGTACAGGAAAAATCACACTGGATGTGGTGTTCGGCACGCCGGATAATTACAGGTCCGAGGAGGTCACGTTCCTAGTGGCCCCGTTCAGCAGCGGATACCACGCTCTATTAGGGCGAGAGGCATTCACAATTTTTCAAGCTATACCCCATTATGGGTACATAAAGCTCAAAATGCCCGGGCCCAACGGAATCATCACTCTTACTAGTGATCCGGACATAGCACTCCGCGCCAAAAATAAGACAGCCGCACTGGCCCTTGAGGCACTATCTGAAGCCCTAGCGGCCGAGGAACTCATTGCGCTGCGCTCCATGGTGAATAGGGACGATGTGATACTCGATAAGAGATCCAAGTCCACTTCCTTCAAACCAGCGGACGAAATAGTCAAATTCCAAGTCCATCCAACGAACCCTACAAAAACGGCCTCCATCGGGGCACAATTAAATCCTGATGTAGACACCGCACTAAGAGAATTCCTACGCGAAAATTGGGACATTTTGCCCGCACCCTTCAGACATGCCAGAATCCCACGCCGCTGGCGAGCACAGCCTAAACATCCTAAAACGGTTCAAGCCACCAAACAGGCTCTTGGCGTTTCTTGAACCCAAGAGACAAGCCATGGGAGAGGAGCTAGCCAAACTATTGGAGGCGGATTCAACAGAGATATAAAACATCCGGACTGGCTAGCAAACCTGGTGATGGTACCAAGAAGGACAAATCCGGCGCCTATCGTCGATTTCAAGGACCTCAACAAGGCTTGCCCAAAGGATCCCTTCCCTCCCTGCATCGATCAAATCATCGGCGCTACCGCAGGTTCACGATTCATTGTGTTTCCTCAACGCATACTCCGGCTACCACCAAATTAAGATGGCAGCGCCTGACCAAGCCGCAACGGCATTCATCACCCCATACGGCCCATTCTGCTTCAACACAATGCCCTTCGGGCTCAAAAACGCCGGCGCAACATATCAGCGCATGATTCGGACATGTCCGCAAACCAGATCGGCAAAACAGTGGAGGCATACGTAGACGATGTGGTCGTCAAAAGCAAGCATGTCGAAACTCTAGTGGACGACTTGAGGCTCACATTCGATAATCTCCGAACATATGACATCAAGCTCAACCCGGAAAAATGCGTTTTCGGCATACCAGCCGGAAAGCTCTTGGGCTTCATCGTATCCGGTAGAGGAATTGAAGCAAACCCAGCCAAGATCGAGCTCTGTCACAATTGGATATCCCAAAGACCTCAAACAAATACAAAAATTGACTGGATGCGTGGCGGCTCTAAGCCGCTTTATCTCCGTTTGGGAGAAAAGGCATTACCCTTTATCGCCTCCTCCGACACACGAACACTTGAATGGGCGGATGCCGCCACGGCGGACTCGAAGAAATAAAAGCCATATTGGCAACAAACCCGGTCCTGGCGCGCCCAACATGGGCGAACCAATGCTATTATACATCGCGGCAACTCATCAAGTTGTAAGCGCGGTGCTCGTTGTCGAGCGAAAACAGACGGACAAAAGTTCCCCTTCAAAACCAGTTTACTCGTGTCCACCGTCCTAACTCCATGCAACTCACGGTACCCGCATTATCAAAAGATAGCGTCTGCGGTGTTTATGGCATCCGGAAGCTGCGACACTACTTTCAAGAGTGTTCAATAACAGTAGCCTCAAAGTACCCCTTAACGACATTATAAACAACGCGACGCGACGGGCGGATTGCCAAATGGGCCATTGAGCTCCTCACGTTCGACATAACCTATAAGCCACGGAGAGCTATTAAGTCGCAAGTTTTGGCCGACTTAAATGCGAATGGACGAAGCGAACTCCCTAAAGAGTATGGCGCATATTCCAACTGGATAATGCACTTCGATGGCTCCAAAATGTTGGCTGGCCTAGGAGCTGGCGTCGTTCTGACGTCCCCAACCGGAGATACAGTTCAATACGTACTCTAGATAATGTATACGGACTCCAACAACGCAGCCGAATACGAGGCCCTTCTACATGGTCTCCGGATGGTAGTCTCCATGGGCATTCAACGCCTTGAGGTGCGCAGGGATTCGAACCTCGCGATATCCCAAATAAATGGAGACTTTGATGCCAAGGATCCGAAAATGGCAGCCTATCGCAATGCTGTACTAAAAATGTCAGCTCGGTTTGAGGGGCTCGAATTTCACCATATAGCCTAGGATAAAAACCAGGCAGCAGACGTGTTGGCACGCATCGGCGCAAAAGCGCGATGCTGTCCCCCCCAACATCTTCCTAGAGAGGCTGTTCAAGCCATCCGTATTATGGGAGGGAGAGTCCGAAAATAACAACCCGGACGCAACCGCACTGCCCCACACCAAACATTCTGACACAGTTCGTGGTTCTGCCAACGAAATAACACCCTCAGCCCACATAATAATGGCAGTCATTGCCCCGTGGACTGAACCATTCCTAGCCTACCTAACCAGCCAGGAACTTCCCGAGGACCAAAACGAGGCCCGCTGCATAGTGCGGCGATCTAAAGCCTATAAAGTCCATGAGGGAGAGCTTTATAAGAAAAGCACAACCGGAGTCCTTCAAAGGTGTATCTCTGAAGAGGAAGGGCGGAATCTTCTGGCTGAAATTCATGCCGGACTCGGCGGGCACCACGCCACAGCCCGGGCCCTTGTAGGCAAGGCCTTCCGTACAGGATTTTATTAGCCGACGGCCTGGGCAGATGCTCAGGACTTAGTCCAACGATGTGTCGGATGCCAGCTCTTTGCCAACCAAAGCCACATGCGACCTACCGCCCTCAAAACTATAACCATCACCTGGCCCTTCGCGGTCTGGTGGCTTGACATGGTCGGAACCCTTAAAGGGGGAACCCACAAGCAAAAATACCTACTGGTCATGGTGGATAAATTCACCAAATGGGTAGAGGCCAAGCCTGTCAAGACAGCCGAATCCGGACCGGTGATAGACTTCATATCATGGGTCGTACACCATTACGATGTCCCCCACAGCATCACCACTGATAACGGCACGAACTTTACGGCCGACGAGGTAAAACTCTGGTGCAAATACATGGGCATTAAGCTCGACTACGCTTCAGTCTATCACCCTCAAACTAGCGATCAAGTTGAGCGAGCAAATTGTCTAATTATGAGCGGCATCAAACCCAGATTAGTGTGGTCCCTCAAGGAATCTAACACGCACTGGGTAGAGGAGCTCGACTCCGTACTCTGGGGGTTGCAGACCACTCCGAATCGCACGACCGGATTCACACCATTCTTTATGGTATACGGCGCAGAGGCAGTTCTGCCCTGCGACATAATTCATGACTCACCTCGCGTGCGCATGCACGAAGAAAGAGAAGCCGAGCTCGATCGGCAGGACAGTTTGTATGCCTTGGAGGAGGAGCGTGACGTAGCAAAAGCCCGTTCCGCATTCTATCAACAGCAGGCTCGAAGATATCAAAGCAGAGAAGTACAGGCCAAAACTTACAACGTTCGCGAGCTAGTTCTACGCCTGTCGGACAAGAAAAAGGACAAACTAAAGCCCAAATGGGAAGGTCCATTTATCATCGACCAAGTCCTGACCGGTGGAGCGTACCGTCTGCGAGATGCATCGGATAACCGACTCGAGCCGAACCCATGGAACGCAGCCCGTCTCCGAAGATTCTACGCCTAGCGCCGGATTCTGAGTTCGTCTCCTTCTTCTGTCCATATTTTACATTTTAGCTGTCTTCTATTTTTCTCCTTCTCCCTCCTTTTTCTTTCCAGCCTTTGAAGGCTCGTTAGCGCATTGTTCGCACACACTTGACGCGCTATCCGCGCTCATTGTACCTGGGGGCTTCTTTCACAGAAGCTTAATTATAAGGGCTTCATGCCCAATACATGTGTCACACTTCCGCATGTACCTTTTATTCACCATTATATGCATCGATATGACTTAAGTTTTAGACAAGCTGGGTTGCCTGGCTCCTGTGCTTACCCCTACGTTCCTGATTGTTCGGCTAGGTGGTAAAGGAGCACCTCTGCGATTATTCTGCTGGGTCAGCGGATGTGTACCTCAGACCGGGTGAAGCCAAAGCTAGCGTTCTTAAGAGAATATTCGATCGATGAACTAAAGAAGATTTCTTACCTATTTATTTATCTGCCCCGGATGTTTTTCTTCTTTTTCGCAGTCCGGACATGCACTTTAGGGCATGCCTCCCGAGGAAAGGAACCCCTAACGGAATTATTCTCCCTGGAAGATGTTTCTTACTAACCATGTAATATAACATAACTAGTTGGGCACTTGTCTGATAAAGCACTAATGACCCCTACGCCTGGTCTCCACGCATGCCCCGGTTTTTATATAACCGCGAGGGTATTCGGACACATTCCGGACTATTGGGTCCCGAGGTTGAAGCGAAAAGGTCCGCTATGACAAACGATCTACAATCTGGCTAGAAGGCATTTTACATGTCACCTTAAATTACATAGTCAATTTGACGGATTGTATTCCTCTTCAATGCCATCTAACAGGCTGTCTAGTTTACTGATCCTGCTGGAATACTTTATGCCAATTCTACCTGGCCGTACACTAAGCTCACAGGGATCTCCTTTCCATCCGGCCCCACAGGTCCGACCTCGGCCATGTGGTTTGGGTCAGCCTTCGTGTACCGCAACTTCACCATGGCCCAGGCCTCCCTAGCGCCTTGACGGCAGGCCGATATCTTCCATAATCAGAAGCGCCTCCCCGCTCCCTGGAGCCTCTCTGCAAGCTCCCCAAGGCCTTCGGGCAGGGAGACAAATGGCCACAAGGCCTGGGCGACACCTTTCATCACCTGCCGAACTTCGTTCGCAGTTGTAAACTTCGGGAAGAAGGTCACCCGTAGAACCGGGCATTTCCTCTGCAGGGCGGCTGTGAGCATACCTACAGACATAACTCTGTTAGTCGACTTCCTCGCCGAACTCATTTTTCAAAGTTCGTTTAAGCACTTACTAAAAATGTCGCGTCGAAGCCGCCGATTCTCCTTAACGGAGTCAGACAGCTGGGCACGGACATCTTTTAGTTCCTCACCCAGCTGGGTGTTGGCATCTTGGAGATTATTTTTCTCTTGCCTCACCCTCGTAAGCACGTTCTCGCCGGCCTTTAACCGGCGCAAGAGTTGTTGCTTGTCCGGATCTACCCCGGCGCCATCTGCAATGTTATTATCAGATCTATATACACGCCGCACTTCACAACATACTTATCTTTTAAAAGCATATGTTACCAGAGGGGGTCTCTTTGGCTTCCCCAGTCACGGCTTGTGCGGCCTCAAGTTGGGCTTTGCACTCTTCATGCTCCTGGGATAGTTGGGTATTTTTTTTCTGTAAGATCCTGCACAATAAATGATCCTTAAATCAGTTATTCTAACTATTTCAAGTCTCGGGGGCTACTGGCATATATAACTGTTAAATTTCCTCACTCGTATGTCTTTTACAAACTGCTCTGTGGCTCTGGCTAGACCATCTTGAGCGGCACAGAGGTGCGCATCTCCTGAATTGAAGGCGTTCAACGCCTCTTGGGAGAAACATGTGTCACGAAGAATTGTCCGGGGGCGCCAGTGATTCATGGCACTCTCCACCTCGGAGTTGGTGGCAGACAATCTGTCGGCATCCTCTGTCGGAGGAGCATCCGACGCACGCCTCGTGTTCGCCTCCGGTTTTGGGCCTGACTGTGAAGCCTGGCTGGCGGAGGCTCGATGGGCAACCTCTCCGAATATAGTCCAGGGAGCGCTCTTTTTCCTGAAGAGAGCACGAGCGTTAGTATGCCTCCCGGAATAAAACCTGGAAATAAGGTGACACGCCATACCGTTGCACCGGCGTTTCGATCCGGACCGCACTTCTTTTTAGCCTGCTGGGCCGCGCTGCCCCTCGTTGGCTAGCCGCCGCAGACTCGGCCTTCCGCCTCAAGGGCTCCCCCTGCAAAACACCGTTGGTATACGATGATCAATAGTAAGCACGGATGAATCATTCTCAAAGTATTGGGGCTTCGGTCTCAGTTACCTGCGAGGCTGGAAGTATTCCGGGGTAATCGCCCGTAATGGCAACTAGGGCATTATCAATGCTCAGTTGGTGAAATGCCCCATCAATCAGCTCCACCGATATGTCCGGATCCTCTTGGGAGGCCGGATCGAGGAACCGTTCTGGATCTTTGGGTTGTGGAGGCAGGCTGTTTATATCCTTTACGGCCTGGCGCAGTTCCTGCGTCGAAATCACAAAATGAGATACTTGACTATGGGAATATGGATCGGATGGGCAAAAATGTCCGCTTACCCAGCTTGGAGGATTGTTCATAGAAAATCCGTCCTGAGGGTTGACGCGAAGGAATTCCTCCTCTTCTCCCTTGTACAATGCGGACAAGATCTTCATCAGATCGGCGACCGATCCCGGCCCCTTACGGCCATGACTGTCACGACCAGATTTTCAATAAATTACTTATTGAGAAACTGATCTTTAGGTCCCAGTATAAGAAGAATTATCCTTACTGGTAGACAAATACTTGATACAGAAGGCCAGTAGCATTAAATATATTACAAGGTTGAGCTGAGGCTGCTCAACAATTTATTACAAACACGCCAATATTGTACATAAGGGCGGTCATGACACAAGGGCGTGGTGGCATGCTACTGACTCGAGATAAAAGTGGTGGCGGATATATCACAGTGGAGTGGATAACGTAACTCCTAAACTGGCAGCTCATCGAACGTCGAGGTGAGGCTCGATGAATTATTTGGGTAGCGGAAGCGAATATAATACAGTGACCAAATCCAGGATCGCACAAGACTGACTGGGACTCCTCTAGGCGTCGGACTCACTATCGAACTCTTCATCCATGAGATCGCCTTCATCAACATCTGGCCAAATCAACAAGCCAGGTGAGTACTTTGAAAGTACTCGCAAGACAGTTTGGACACAAGATATAACAAATGCATGCATGAATGCATCATGAGCAAATAACAATGCACAGTCAAATAATAAATATTGCACAACATGGTATGTAAAAAAGAAGTCGGGCGGTAGTCCTCCGAAATCCCAACAAAATAACAAAAAAAACCGATCGGGTGTCTGGAGCGACGCCTCGAAGGGTAAACGAATAAATAATCATGCCGCACTCGGGCGTCCAAGCGACACCACATAAAGGGCTTATATTGAAAAGTAAATGACAAGCGTGCCACAGTCGGACGTCTGAGCGACATCGCATAAAGGGCTTATAACGACAGTAAATAACAAGCGTGCCATAGTCGGACGTCTGAGCGACATCGCAGAAAGGGCTTATATCGAAAGTAAATAACAAGCGTGCCACAGTCGGACGTCTGAGCGACATCGCAGAAAGGGCTTATATCGAAAGTAAATAACAAGCGTGCCACGATCGGACGTCGGCGACATCGCGAAAGGGCTTATATCGAAGTAAATAACAAGCGTGCCACGATCGGACGTCGAGCAACATCGCAGAAAGGGCTTAAATTTCATTATTCATATCTGATAAATTCACAAGGATATAATACTCATAGAAAAAAATATTCAACACATAATAATAAACGGGTTAGTCCATCCAAAGGAATAAGCACTTAACACTCAAGTGTTTCACCAGAGTTTTTGTCACTGAGACTGACACCTGACAAGATAAGTTGAACACAGTACTTGGACATGGATAAGATGATTCAAAGGATCTTGACTCTGCAGAGTTTGTACTAATTATCCACAGCCAACAGATTTCCGTAGTCACGAGGACTAGTTCCGTTTACGGTATTTCGGTAGAAACAGATCTAACCAGTACACACCCATCCCACCTCACGATGACAGGAATCACCCTAGACAACGTACAAGAAAAACTTTGAGACGGGGAGATCACAACCTCGAATAGCATGGGATCAAATTTATATACGCGCGCTCTAAGGGGTGCCCCTCTCGGTCCCAACCGGAAACACCCATGCCCCGACGGATGGTGGCTTTAATCCAGGGCCATGGAACCCTCATCACGGCCTCTCTATTTGGTGTGTACCAGAAAGCGGTTTTCAACTTACTAAGCCATATCCCTTATGGAAAACATGTGGTAGTACAGAAGGAGAAAGCGGATGAAAACATGACTTGATTCACGTTGACACCGGCGTCAAATAGTCTGGCATAAGACTGGCATGCTACAACACTGCCATCTTACACATTCTCATGCCAACACATGGCCATGCAACTCATATCCAACAACGTATGGATTTTCGAACTCACTTGCCTCAACTTTGCATGTATTATAACACTTATCGAAATGCTCATAAACATGCCATGTAACTACTTAATGCAAACATGCAATGAACACTCATGATATCAAAAGTTCAAACATGCTTGCCTGGTTCGGAGTAGTCTGAGTCTAGCTTGGTGAAGTTCGCGGTTCCGTCACCTCCTCCGGTATCTACGGTATAAGAAAATACGCACTTAACGTAAATACCGTGAGTGCACAGAAAAGTTTTCCAAATATTTTTCAAATAAATATGACAAAAAACTAGACAGGAAAATAAAGATGACAGAAAAAGAATCAATCAAAAATCAGTTTCTGTTTAAAAGTTATAAAGGTTTTAATCCAGGGACTCATCTGTAATGAAATAGAAAGTCTCCAGGGGCCAACTTATAAAAACAGAAAACGCTTCGGCTAAAAAGCCGTCAACTGCAAAGGAAAACGTACTCTGCCGAAGGCGTTTTCAGAAAACGATTCGAATAAAAAGAAAATACTGACGAGGGGTCCCACCCGTCAGGTTTGAAATTTCAAACGGGGAGGAACAAAGCTCGTCGGCGCCCGAGAGCTGCGGTGGTCGCCGGCGGTGACCCACAGAGAGTTGGGAGGATCGGAGAGTACCTAAGTGCTCAGTGTGCCCTTCCGCATCAGTGGGTGGTGGTGGTCGTCGTTGGCGAGCACCATGTCGACGGCGGTCCTTGCTCCAGCGGACGGCGGCTCGGGTGGAGTTGGATCTCGTCGGGGAGGGCTGCGGAGGTCAAATTGAAGCCGGGGTTAGATCACTGGGTTCCCGAGGAGACTACTGACGAGATTTGGGCAGCGGGGATGGCCTCACCGGAGTGGATCGAGTTGATGGCCGAGGCGGATCGGGGCGGCCGGAGTTGGGGGAGGAGACCTCCTCAAGGTCCTCCTAGTGGCTTAGCGGGGTTCTGGTGGGGTGCAGTGGTGGTGCGTGCTCGAGGACGAGCTCGGGACTCCATTTATAAGCGATCCGGCGGTGGCGAAGCGGGATCTCCGGCGATGGTTCTGGCGGCGCAGTGCTTGGTCGGGTGTTTAGGGGTTGGGCATCAACGTGGAGGTCTCGGGCTCCGTTTAGAGGCTAACCCAGGTTGGATTTGGCGCAAGGGTGGTTTCGACGAGCAGCAGCAGCGCTGGCCCGCGGCCCGGGAAGGCGCCCTGTGCTTGCCGGCCACCGCAGACGGTGCTGCGGTGTGTGCTGGCATGCATGAGGCCATGCGGAGGGCTAGGGAGCGTTGGGCGGCGCAGAACGGCGTAGCGAGCCGGCGCTGGCTCCGTTGGCCGCCACGGGTGGCTCTGCCACCGCAGAAGCTGCCCGCGTCGGCGATGCTCACCGCCACCGACACCTGCGTCCGTCCAAGAGGGCGTGCGGTGCTCTGGTCAAGGATAAGGGTCGTCGCGCATAGCGCAGCCAGAGTGCACTGGTGATCGATGACAAGCCAGCGACGAAAAAAACGACATCAAGATAACTCTGAAACTCTGAATTTTACTGAAAGTGTACAGGAACAGTGCCGGCCAAGTGTTTGATGAAATGATTCAAGCATGAGAAAAATTTATCTGGGGCTGATCTGTGGTGTGGTGGTCTCTCAAAGCACCTGGGGACTGCCTGAATTTTTGTGAAATTTTTGGAGAAGGTAAAATATGAATTTCACCAAAAATGATGAATCTGGTCCAAAATTGCAGAGGTTGAAACTTGAAATTTTTGAAAAGAGGAAGATTGGATCTTGATGGATCTAGGTTGGGGGTGCTATGGACTATCCAGGGAAGTTGGTTTGAGATCAAAACTCAAAAGAAATCAGGTACTTCCTTTATAAATCACCTAGGCTTAGAATAAATGACAGAATTGTTTTGGGGAGTAAAATAAATGAATTAAAATCCAAAAAAGGATTGAACTTGTTGGGACAGAATGTTTGGGTTGCCCCAAAGTAGAGGGAGGGGTTTTGGGAGAATTTACCACATGAGGCATGGTAAAACCAAGGATGGTTCAAAACAAAAGAGTAGCTCCAAAACCCTTAGGGTTTTCTTTTTATTTAAAGCAAAAAAATTCCAAAAAATATTTTTGAGATGGGAAACTCAGAATAAAGGTTTTTAATAACCAAACACCAGGGTTGAAGAAGATACAAGAAAAATGAAATCCTTGCCATGGGGAAAAGTTTTGAGAGAGAGAGAGAGAGGTTTTAGGAAGGATTTAAATGACCTTCTTCAAATCAAGCAAGGTTTTTGTTGAAAATTAAATTAAATTTTTTTGGAGTGTCACAATGACGGGTGGCATCATCCTCCCCATTGAAATCCCACATGGGGTGGCCTCTATACTGGAGCGGCTGCACCCCCCGCATAATGCATGTGGCCATGACCCGATCATGGTCAGTCCGAATGAGCCAACAACCTTATTGGCTCATCGGATAAAGGGCGTCCTATCATTTTCCCTCTAGGGGCTCCGTGGGCCTTGACTTAGGCGTTTCTTCAAAGGAGCATTCTTGAACTCAAGAGTCCGATCCGAATAGGGTCCGGCAGGGGGACATCTTCTATATAAAACCATTCCGAAGGCCAGTCTTCGGACGCCTTCTTCGGGGTTCCGGATAGATATCCGGTCCCGGCGATGTGCCATAGTTCTGCTCCGCCCACTTGATATATCGACCCCTCCTGAGAACGGGGTACGAGGCAGAACAACCTCTTCCACAGCGCGAAATGAGCCTCGATGCCCAAAAATAGCTCGCAAAGGGCCATGAAGCCCGCAATATGCAGAATGGAGGCAGGCGTAAGGTTGTGCAACTGGCGGCCATAGAACTCCAGGAGCCCCCGGAGAAACGGATGAATTGGCAATCCAAGCCCTCTTATCAAATAAGGGACAAGGCATACCCGCTCTCCTTGGGAGGGACTTGGGACGCTCTCCGCTTGTTTTCCGCCCTTATAGGTGGCGAGTCCGGCTCGAACCGGAACCATGAAGGCCAGGGGAAGAAATCCCTTGGTTTGGAGCGTCACTAGCTCGCTGTGCGGGACGGAGCATCTCTCCCAATCTCCAGGCTGAGGACTGGGAGGGCGAGAGGAGGAGCCGCGTCGATTGTCCATGATGGAATGGATTTCTGTCAGATGCGCTCCGATGAAAGCTCGCGAAGGGAAGATGGTGTGATTCGGATCTAGATCCTCGTCTCTTATATAGACAGATCATTTGCGCAGCTAGGGGGTAAATGTAAAAATACACTGACTTTTCACATTCGTTCAACATGTGGAAGATGGCCATTATTGGGCGTGGAAGCCAAGGAGCGCGATATTCATGAGAAGCCGGACACTATTCAAACAGGTACACAGGATTTGGAGAAGAACCCGCCTTGCAATGCGAAGACAATCTGGCGCGGACTCATTGTCATTGAAGCCTGGTTAGGGACTCTTGAGGAGTCCGGATTAGGGGTGTCCGGATAGCAGACTATGACCTTTGGCGGACTCTGGACTATGAAGATACAAGATTGAATACTTCGTCCCGTGTCCGGATGGGACTTTCCTTGGCGTGGAAGGCAAGCTTGGCGTCTGGATATGTAGATCTCCTACCATTGTAACCGACTCTGTAACCCTAACCCTATTCGGTGCCTATATAAACCAGAGGGTTTTAGTCCGTAGGACGAACAACAATCATACCATAGGCTAGCATCTAGGGTTTAGCCTCTCTGATCTCATGGTAGATCTACTCTTGTACTACCCATATCATCAATATTAATCAAGCAGGAGTAGGGTTTTACCTCCATCGAGAGGGCCCGAACCTGGGTAAAAACATCGTGTCCCTTGTCTCCTGTTACCATCCACCTAGACGCACAGTTCGGGACCCCCTACCCGATATCCGCCGGTTTTGACACCGACAGGTAGACATGCCTCCCACTCCTTGATGTTCTTCTTGATCAATACGCGAAGTAGAGTGGAGAGAGTCCGGTTCGTCACCTTCGTTTGGCCGTCGGTTTGAGGATGGTATGCGGATGAGAACAAGAGCTTGATTCCGAGCTTGGCGCATAGGGTCTTCCAAAAGTAACTTAAGAACTTGACGTCACGATCGGAGACGATTGTCTTTGGTACTCCATGGAGTCGCAAGATTTCCCTACAAAAGAGATTTGCAATGTGTGAAACATCATCTATCTTGTTGCAAGGAATGAAATGTGCCATCTTAGAAAATCTATCCACAACAACAAACACGGAATCCTTTCCATTTTGAGTTCTAGGCAAACCAAGTACAAAATCCATGCTAATGTCTTCCCAAGGTTGATAAGGAATAGGAAGAGGCATGTAAAGACCATGAGATTGAGCTTTAGACTTAGCTTTGCGACATGTAGAGCATCATTTGGTGAAGCGTGAGACGTCTCGAAACATCTTGGGCCAAAAGTAGTTCTTGGATAGCGTGGCGAATGTCTTATCTCGACCAAAATGTCCCATGAGTCCGCCTCCTTTAGCCTCTTGCAAAAGTAGCAAACGAAGAGAAGAATGACTGTTGTCGATGAGTTGTTGTACTTGCCGTTGAATCTCCTTGGTTTCTTCGGGATTGACTCGGTATGGAGCTTTGTTTGGGAGAGGCGCTCCGGGAATGAGGTCGATTTGATGCTCAATGCCTCGAAGAGGAGGTAGACCCGGAGGTAGCTCATCGGGGAAAACGTCTTGGAATTCCTGCAAAAGAGATTGTAACACTAAAGGTAGATCGTGAGAGGTGTTAGTTGTGGGCTCACCATCCTTTCACACAAGGACAAAGTGCATCACACTAGATGGGTTCTCACACACTTCTCTCATCTCACTTTTGGTGGCAAATAGGATGAGGTTTTTCTCTCTAGGCGAAGAGGCGCTCAAGTTTGGCTTGTGGCTCTCACTCACTTTTTGGTGGATCACTTTCTCACTCTTCTCTCCATGATGGGTGGCTTGTTTGTCGGCTAGCACTTGATTAGGAGACATAGGTTGTAGCACATATTCCTTCCCTTTCATCTTGAAGCTACAGTGATTGGTATGCCCGTTGTGGAAGACACCACGGTCGAATTGCCATGGTCGACCAAGAAGGAGGTGGCAAACGGTCATTGGGACCACATCACACTCCAAAGTGTCCTCATATGCACCAATTTTAAAGGAGACTTGGACCGTATGCTCGACTTGTATAGTGCTGGAGCCACTTAGCCATTGAACCTTGTAGGGGTGCGGGTGCATCCTCTTGACCAATTGAAGCTTGGAGCATAGTTATTCACTTGCCAAGTTGTGGCAACTACCTCCGTCGATGATGACCTTGACGGACCTTCCATTTATGTCGGCCTTTGTGTGGAAGATGTGGCATCTTTGATCCTCTTCTTGTTGATGTTGAAGATTCAAGGCCTTGGAAACTACGAGAGCGGGGCTCGAATCCTCATCACAAAAGACTTGATCATGTTCATCCTCGTTCACTCGCCGGTGCATGGCCACTTGCTCAAGAGCTTCCATCTCCTCATCACTCATTGAGTCATAGGTGCCATCGTCGTTGAGGATCATGGTGCGCTTGTTGGTGCATTCGTAGGACTTGTGGCCTCGACCTCCGCAAGTGAAACACTTGAAGGAGCTTGTCTTGACGGTCTCATCGGTCGGTGTAGATGACGAAGCACGCGGCTTGAAGTTGCTTGTAGTAGGAGGAGGACGACTTGAACTTGTCGAAGTTTTCTTGTAACTTGACGTGTCGTCGTTGCTTGTAGAAGGTTTGGTTGATGTAGATGTTGGAGGAGTCTTTGAAGGTTGGTTGTTGGAGAAGCCGTAGGTCTTGGACGAGTAATTAGCGTACTTGAAGTCATCTTGCACTTGACGTTCCGCCTTTGTGGCTTGATGCATGAGCTCAATGAGGTTGGAGTAGGGTTGGAAGTCGGCGATCTTCTTGATGGGATGATTGAGTCCATTCAAGAAAACTGCCATTGTTTGCTCATCATCTTCCTTCACATTGGCTCGAATCATGGCTATCTCCATTTCCTTGTAGTATTCTTCAACACTCTTTGTCCCTTGCTTGAGGAGTTGGAGTTTCTTAAAGAGGTCGCGGTTGTAGTAGGTGGGCACAAAACGTGCGTGCATGACATCTTTCATTTGAGCCCAAGTGGTGATTGGAGGTTCACCTGTTGCTTGTCGGCGCTCAAGGATTTGTTCCCACCATATGAGCACATAGTATTGGACCTCAAGTGATGCCATAGCGATCTTCTTCTCTTCCTCATAGTTGTGCAAACGAAAGATTTTGTCGACCTTCAATGCCCATGAAAGATACTCTTCGGGGTCATTGCTTCCATTGAACTTGGGCATGGTGAATTTGAGCTTTCCATAGCGTTGCTCTTCATTGTGTTGTTGGCGATGGAAATGATGACGCCCTTGACGTGGATGACAATCATCTTCATGTTGCTCTTGGCGTGGAGGAAGTCCATGATCAACTTGCTCGTGTTGAACTTGAGGTTGAGGTGGAGCTTGACGAGCTTGTGGAGGAGCTTGAGGAACTTAACATTGCACGAGCGGTTGATAGTTCCTCTCTTGTATTTCTTCTCGAAGGGCTTCCTCTTGATTGCGCCGTTCGCGGTTGCGGTTGGCGATAACTCGACTTGATTCTTGAAGGGCACGTTGCGCCTCAAGAGCTTGCGCTTCTCGTTGTTGTTGTTGAAGACGGTGCGCCTCGGCGTCTTGTTCTTCTTGGTGTAGACACGCTCGTTCTTCCTCTTGGCGCCGTAGTCGTTGTCGTTCTTGAGCTTGGGCAAAAGCGGCTTGGTTTGATTGATGACGAGGGACTTGCTCATCGACTTGCTCTTGTGAATGCTTGTCATGTAGCGGGTTGCGCGATGCATGACGGTCTTGACGCTCGTCGAAGAGTGTTCGATGACGGTGTACTTGAGTCGTAGAAGGTGTCATCGGAGTGTCGACTCGAGTGGCTCCGTCTTGAGGATGAAGAAGTGGAATGATGTCGTTTCCTCATCATGGCGCGGATCTCGTCCATTCTTGCATCATTCTCTTGCTTGTGAGCGTCGAACTTGTTATTGAAGTAGTCTCTTGTACGTTGCTCGGAGAGTCACAAGTCGGTGGCGAGGTTGTCGATGCGGTTGCTCATTGCTTGTTGCTCTTGGTGCAACGCTCGTTGTGCACCAAAGAGGTGGCTCTTGGTGACGTATGATGACATGTCGTCGTCCTTCTCGAGGAAGAGTGGGTTGGTAGAAGTACTTGGCCTATCCATCATTCCAAGCAAAAATGTAAGTGGTAGAAGGAGAAGAACTTATACCAATGTACCTTTGACCGATGTTGATGATGAATCAAGTTCACTCAAATGCGGACAATGAAATAGAACTATTGGTACCAATCCTTGTCGGTTCTCACACCTACACAAATAAAAGCTTATGGTGGAGCTTGGTAAGGATGGTGGCACAAAATTTGATGCAATTGTAAGTGAGCGACAATAATGTTGGAAAAGGTTCACAAATTTGCAAATGCAACAAGTAGACCAAGCAACTAATGGTACACGGAAACACACACGCAAATAGATAAGTGGGATTGTGCAAACCAAAAGTGAGACAAAATGTGGAATCCACGAAAATGCTCTTGTTGCACAATACTAGAGAGACGCTAGCACGATTGCACAATAGGCGGATACGGAACTTGTGCACAACCTACTAGGCAAAAATGCAACTATCTCTATCCCACGTATGCTATATGTATGTTATTTCGGTGCTATGATCCAAGATGATCCAATATGACAATCTTAATGTAGTCCGATGCTATGGTTCTTGTTCATAAGCTCTTTGCTTAGCTTTCCTCTTTGCTCAAAAGCTTGGGTGGCTCTTTCACTTTTGAGCTCTTTTCTCATGCAAAACTTCACGAACCAAGATAGCAATTGTTTATGCTATGACAACTTTGTGACACACAAATGGATCCCAAGATATACAGCACGGTGGTATGGTATGTATGCTATGGAGTATGATCACTAATGTGCACAAGTCACGTTGCCGGCAATACTCAATGGCTAGTCTCGACGGGTAAGCTACGCAAAAGTAAGTCCTTGTGGGGTATCAATGCAATTGCAAGGTATGACAAAGATGTCGATGATGTTACCGTCCTTGGTGATGATGAGACCCTTGCGAAGATGAGCACGGTGATGATGATGTCGAACCGTACCTAGAAAGCCGAAACACGATAGGACACGGGAACCACAACTCAAAATCTCAAGGACCAAAATGTGTCAAAATCGTCATAGGAGGTATTGTGGAGGATGGTGGTGTATGTGGTTTTGGAAGATGTAGTGGAAGGTGGGGTGGTGGTGGTGGCTGAACTGAAAAATTCAGTTTCATCAGGGTTTTACGGACGTCCGGAAATTACGGTCGTCCGGTCGTCGGACGTCCGATGGGGCTCGGAAATCTGTAATTCAAATCGGGTCAGGGGTTCCGGTCGTCCGGGAATGGCCGGACGTCCGGTGGTAGGGAGTCAACGCGGGATGAACTGGGCGATTTTGGGGTGGGGAAAGATGGTGAGGTCGAAATCGAGCGGATTGATGAATGGAAAAGGGTGGGGAGGGTGGGTGAGGGAGTCCTGGACTAGGGGGTCTCCGGATAGCCGAACTATCATCACGGCCGGACTCCAAGACTATGAAGATACAAGATTGAAGACTTCGTCCCGTGTCCGGATGGGACTTTCCTTGGCGTGGAAGGCAAGCTTGGCGATACGGATATGTAGATCTCCTACCATTGTAACCGACTCTGTGTAACCCTAACCTATCCGGTATCTATATAAACCGGAGGGTTTTTAGTCCGTAGGACGAACAACAATCATACCATAGGCTAGCTTATAGGGTTTAGCCTCCTTGATCTCGTGGTAGATCTACTCTTGTACTACCCATATCATCAATATTAATCAAGCAGGAGTAGGGTATTACCTCCATCGAGAGGGCCCGAACCTGGGTAAAAACATTGTGTCCCTTGTCTCCTGTTACCATCCGCCTAGGCGCACATTCGGGACCCCCTACCCGAGATCCGCGGTTTTGACACCGACATTGGTGCTTTCATTGAGAGTTCCTGCGTATGTCGTCACCTATAGGCCCGATGGCTCCTTCGATCATCAACCGGCGCGGTCCAGGGTAAGACTTTTCTCCCCGGACAAATCTTCGTATTCGGCGGCTTTGCACTACGGGCCAATTCGCTTGGCCATCTGGAGCAGATTGAAAGCTACGCCCCTGGCCATCAGGTCAGATTTGGAAGTTTGAACTATACGGCCGATGCCCGCGGAGACTTGATCTTCGACGGATTCGAGCCACAGCAGAGCGCGCCACACTGTCTCGATGGGTATGATCTAGCTCTGCCGCCGGACAGTGCCCTGGAGGCCACACCAGCATCCGCTCCGACCCTTAGTCCGGAGCCATATTCCCCGATCGAGAACGAGTGGTTGGACACCGCCTCGGGGGCTACGATCTCTACGGCGATTGAGTCGAACTCCATCCCTGTCCTTTGCAAATACCTTGACTCCAGGGTGCCGGACTCCTCTCCGGACTCCGAACCCTCCGTGCCCCTGCCAATCGAATCCGATTGGGCCCCGGTCATGGAGTTCACTGCCGCGGTCATCTTTCAGCACTCGCCCTTTGGCGACATCCTGAATTCACTAAAGTCTCTCTCTTTATCCGGAGAGCCCTGGCGGACTACGGACAGGAAGGTTGGGATACGGACGACGAAGAAATTCAACACCCACCCACCACCCACTTTGTAGCAACTGTCGACGATTTAACCAACATGCTCGACTTCGACTCCGAAGACATCGACGGTATGGACTACGATGCCGGAGACGACCAAGACCCAGCACCTACAGGGCACTGGAAGGCCACCTCGTCATACGACATATACATGCTGGACATCCCAAAAGAGGGGAACGGCGATGGAACAACGGAGGATGACCCTCAATAAACAACGAAGCGCCCGGCGTCGTGGCGCGCTCTAAATCCTGCCACAGCAAAAATGATGATTCCGCACGGAGATAATAACACCGGACAGTGCCAAAGACAACCCCTGCAGCGGGACTCGGCGCGGGAGGAGGAGAAAGCAAGTCCGCACGACGGTCTGGCGGCGAAAAGAGAGGTAGAGGACGATAATTATGCGCCTCCCTCCGAAGATGAGGCAAGCCTCGACGACGACGAATTTGTCATGCCTGAGGATCCCGCCAAACATGAGCATTTCAAACACAGGCTTATGGCCACGGCAAGCAGCCTCAAGAAAAAGCAGCAACAGCTTAGAGCTGACCAAGACCTGCTAGGTGACGGATGGACCAAGTCCTTGCAGCGAAGAGTATGAACTCGAGCGCCCTCCAAAAGCTACCCCAAGCGCAGGCCGTTGCCTCGATCGGAGGAGGAAGCACCCAGGTCACCAGCGCACGACATGGCGGACTAGCCACCCGTGGCATGACGGAGAAGCCTCTCGGCCCTCCGCTCAAGCCACACCCCAACGCCGCTCAAAAAGTATCAAGGCACGGAAAATCGCGGACTTACGAGATATATTGGAGGATAAGGCAAAACATACAAGATCGATCTACGGATCGCGTGGGCATGTGACTCGGGATGATTACCGTCGCGCGGATACAGACAAACCGGTGGGCGAACACGATGAACAAAGCTCATATGAGCTACGTCATGATATAGCCCAATCTGAGGCGCACACCCACTATGCTTCACGGATGAAGTAATGGATCATCAAATCCCGAGGGCTTCAAACCCGTAAACATCGAATCATACGATGGTACCACAGATCCTGCGATGCGGATCGAGGACTATCTCCTCCATATCCACATGGCCCGCGGTGATGATCTACATGCCATCAAATACCTCCCACTCAAGCTTAAAGGACCAGCTCGGCATTGGCTCAACAGCTTGCCAGCAGAATCAATTGGTTGTTGGGAGGACCTGGAAGCCGCATTCCTTGATAACTTCTAGGGCACATATGTGCGACCACCAGACGCCGATGACCTTAGCCATATAATTCAGCAGCCAGAAGAATCGGCCAGACAATTCTGGACACGGTTCCTAATAAAGAAAAATCAAATCGTTGACTGTCCGGATGCAGAGGCCCTTGCAGCCTTCAAACATAACATCCGCGACGAATGGCTTGCCCGGCACCTAGGACAGGAAAAGCCGAAACTCATGGCAGCCCTCACAACACTCATGACCCGCTTTTGTGCGGGAGAGGACAGCTGGCTAGCTCGAAGCAACAACTTGCAAAACACCCTGATAGTTCAGACACCAAGGACAACAATGGCAGGTCGCGTTGCAACAAGAACAAGCGCCGCATTAACGGCGATAATGCTGAAGATACGGCCGTTAATGCCGGATTCAGAGGCTCTAAACCCGGTCAGCGGAAGAAGCCATTCAAAAGAAATACCGAGGGCCCGTCCAACTTGGACCGAATACTCGATCGCTTGTGCGAGATACATGGCACCCCCGAAAAACCAGCCAATCACACCAACAGGGATTGTGGGGTGTTCAAGCAAGCAGGCAAGTTAAGTGTCGAACTCAACGACAAGGGGCTGCATAGCGATGACGAGGAAGAGCCCCGGCCGCCGAACAATAGAGGACGAAGGTTTTCCCACACAAGTGCGGACGGTGAACATGATATCGCAACCCATATACCCAAAAGGGAGCGGAAACGTGCACTAAGGGACGTATATGCGATGGAGCTAGTCGCCCCGAAGTTCAACCCATAGTGTTCCTGCCCGATCAACTTCGATCGAATGGACCACCCCACTAGCATCCGTCACGGCGGTTTCGCCGCATTGGTTCTTGACCCAATTATTGATGGATTTCACCTCACCGACTCGATGGATGGCGGTAGCAGCCTGAACCTGCTTTATCGAGGATACACGGCGCAAAATGGGCATAGACCCTCAAGGATTAAACCTACAAAGACGACCTTTAAAGGCGTCATACCGGTGTAGAGGCCAATTGTACAGGCTCGCCACACTCGAAGTGGTCTTAGGATCCTGGATAACTTCCGAAGTGAAGAGTTAATCTTCGACATCGTCCCGTTCATGGCGGCTATCATGCATTTGCTCGGACGAACCGCATTTACAAAGTTCATTGCGGTGCTGCACCACGCATACCTCAAGCTCAAGATGCCGGACCCTCAAGGAGTAATCACGGTCAATGGAAACACGAGCGCTCTCTCGAGCGGAGGAGCACACGGCGACCCTCGTGGCGGAGGTGCAAAGCAGCCTCTCACAACAATTCTCGAGTCCGGCCACTAAGCGTCCGGACACTGTCAAGCGCGCCCGGAGTAACCTACAACAAGACCGCCTGGCAAGATTCAAGCACGCGTAGCAATCCGGCCCCAACCCCAGCCCTCGCGAAATTGCGAAGCCAGTACTACGCGTACATAACTATGCTCTGGAGATACCATTGGCATAAGGGGAGGGGCACGACCACGGCACGCCCGGAATGCGGCTCAACCACACCAGGGGCTCCCGATTGTGTCATTCTTTTTCTTTTTTTTCTTTTTTCTTCCTTTTTATTACTTTCAGGACTCCGTTTTACAGAAGTCCTGTCCGGCACTAGAATCGCCGAACTCACGATGCAACAGCCAGGGAAGCAGAAAGCTACGTCGAGTGTTCAGGTGGTCTCCATTACGAGCATTATACCTGTTTTACATACCATCCATGAGCTTACCCCTGGAGGGGACATGTTAGATAGTCCCATCCCTTGCTTATCGCACTATTTGTATCGTTCTGCCTTCATTGCAGTACCTTTTTAAATAAACAATACATAGCTTTTGCCTATTATTGCACTCCTTTCTTTATCTATATATATGTTCATTTCATGACATGTTGCACCCAGTACACTTTAGTGCGGCCAATACACCGAGGGCTTAAGTACCCCAAAAGTATGGTGTGATAAGTCGAACACTTTCACAAGTCGGCACCCGAACTTATAGCATTATATGCATCGGCTCCGAATCATGTCTTGGGTCAATAATTGGGTTTGCCCGGCTCCTATGTTTTGGTACCTTACATTCCGTTATATTGGCTAAGGTAGCACTAGGAGAACCACTGCGATTGTGCCCGGTTGAGCTGGGTTGAGCACCTCGATGGAAAGCTAAAACTGACCGTCATGATAGGCGAGAGCCGATCACTGTTCGAGAGGTTTTTGGGTCCCTAAAGACTTATGCTGCTTAGGCGAGGAACCGGCATTGTCCGCCAAGGCGTGGATAGCGCCCGAACTCGGTCTTCGAATACTAGGGGCTTCACGAAATTTAAAATTATAGAATTCTATGGCTAAGTGAGAGTGTTCAAGCACTATAAGTCCGGTTGCCTTGTTCGTTCGTTGGCGCCTCCTAGATGGACCCAAGAATGGGAACAAGAGTGCTCAAGTTTATCCGAACACCCGGCACTTTCGTGGCATGGGGCTGAAGCCAATGACTTGCCATCTCTCAAATTTGATAAGCGGCCGCACGAAGGTAATATTTTAAATTAACAAGCATTGCTTAGCGCATATGAACAAGTTTTCAGCGTCAGGGATAACAAATGCGAGTCTATTCAAAATTACATCTTTGGAGCACTCATCCGCTATCTGGCGGGCACCCTTGAGAGGCCCTCGTAGTACATTTGAGGGTCGATGCTCCTTGCCCTTTGGTGGCCGTCCGTCACAAGCTTCTCCGCATCCAGCTTGCCCGGTGCACTTTAGCACGGGCAAGGGCCAACAGGCACCTTCAATGCAGACGGAGCGCTTGATGACTTCAATCCATGGACAAAGGCCCACCAGCCGCCAGACTAGCCCAAAGTAGCTCCCAGGCATGGCTTCCAATGGCCACAGCCGAACTATGAGGCCCTTCATGGCCTGTTCGGCGACCTTGTGGAGCTCGACCAGCTGCTTCAGCTGGTCGCTTAGGGGCACCGGATGTCCGCCTCGAAGATCTTGATACCAGAACACCTTCTCCGTCGAGCTCCCCTCCTTGGCGCGGTAGAATGCGGCAGCATCAGACACACTACGGGGCAGATCTGCGAATGCTCCAGGAGAGCTCCTAGTCCGGGTAAGTAATAGGTAATTCACTTTCACATGCTTGCTTTGCATAAGGAATGCCTTACCCGCCGCTATCTTCTTTAATGATTCAATCTCTTGGAGGGCTTTTTGGGCCTCGGCCTTAGCAGCTTTGGCACTCACAAGAGCCGAGGCAAGCTCGGACTCTCGGGTCTTCGAGTCACGCTCCAAACCCTCGTGTTTTTTCACGAGAGCCTGGAGCTCTTGCCGCACCTCCGCCAGCTGCGTCTCCCCCTTCTCTCGCTCGGTGCGCTCCGCGGCCGCTTTGCTTTCGGCCGCGGACACCGCTTCCTTCAGGGTCGCCACCTCGTTCGTGGCCCCTGCAGTACCCATGTTATTCCTGTTATTTTTCGCAACCGAAACCTTTCTCTAAGGTAATTCTTTAATAAGGTATTACTTACCTTCCTTGTCCTCGAGCTGCTTCTTGGCAAGGCCGAGCTCGTTCTCGGACCGCTCGAGGCTCTGCTTCAATGCATTGACCTCCGCAGTCAGTGCGGCAGAGGTCAGCAGCACAGCCTGCATTCCCATATTGACATACTTATGTTAGACTCCTGCGTATATCTTTTTAGATCCTTAGTCCGACTTTTCTTTCCGAACACCGAACTACGCATCAGAGGGTACTGTCTATGCGGTAATATTTTTACATATTCTAAACTTACCTCAAAGCCTGTTAGAAGGCTGGTACAGGCTTTAGTTAGCCCGCTCTTGGCGGACTGAACTTTCTGGATCACCACACTCATAACAGTGCGGTGCTCCTCCTTGATGGAGGCGCCGTTAAGCGCCTCCAGTAAGCTATCCGGTGCCTCTGGTTGGACGGAAGACACCGGCGTCTTACCCTTCCTACGAAGGGACCGCTTGCGGACTCGGAACCGCTGAAGGTTCGGCATGGATCCGGACGAGGGTCGGCTTAGAGCCCTGGGGTCTCGCCCCCACGTGCTGGAGTCCGGGAGGTTGCCTTGCGGCGCCTCCTGCGCCACCTCTTCTTGACCAGGCCCCCTTGGGGCACCACCTCGGCGTCGTCCGCGCCGTGAGGCGATGAGGCGGCTGGAAGTGAAGTACTCTCCATTTCCGCGAACTCGGGGACCCGCTCGGCGGCGCGGCGAACTTCGCCCTTAGGCGGGCTGCATGATTGTTCGGCATTAGAGAACACTATGCAATAAAAAGCCATGGGTATCCGGACACTTACGATCAAGCCAGGGCTTGGCCTTGTTGGCCAATCCTCCTCGTCGTTGTCGGCGTTGGTGGAGAAGTCCGGAGGAAGGTTCTTCCTTCTTGGACCCTCCGGCCTCCCGGTTAGGCGGCCTTCCTTTTCCTCTCCTCCCCGGCTGGGAGAGGCTTCTTTCCTCCTCCTCGTTCTCGGGAGAAGATTCGCTTGAATCGACAGCACCAGCGTCGGGAGCCCTTGAGTTCCGTTGCCTCCTTCTTAACCTTCTTCTCGGGACCACATGAGGTACCGGAGCCAGCAGCCCCCGTCAATCGGGCGTCCGCTGGTCTTCGCAAAGGCGAGCAGTTAACCTGTCCGGACGTCTTCAGCCAGTCTGTTAAAGGTTAGGGAGTTTTGGATCCCGCATAGAGTCAAACTATGAAAAAAGAGTCCCATAAAGGGTAAAATAACTCACCTCGCTGGCTTGACGCTGCGAGCTGAATCCGCGATCTTGATGGCGGATGTAGAACCTCGGCGCCCTTGAACAGCACCTTCCGGGCATCTTCGTGCGTCTTGTGCGGATCGAACTCCCACAATTTGAAGGCCCGTTGTTGGCATGGGAGAATCCGGCGGATGTGCATCACAGGATTACGTTGACAAGCACGAGATACTTGTCCACCAGGTTTAAATGCGCATGTTTGGAGTCCGGATAGCTCGTCCGAATTCCCCACGTCGGCCCGTCTCTTTCCATGGCGAGAGCCGTGTGGGAAGCCAGATCTGAATTGGGGCTGCCGCCCATTTGGGGTCGCGCTGCTCGGTGATATAGAACCACCCGATTGCCACCTTTATTGTCTCCACGAAGGAGCCCTCGAGCCATAGGACTTTGGCCATCTTGCCAATCATGGCGCCTCCGCACTCCTGCAATGCCGCCCACTACCTTGACTGACATTGAAGATCTTCAGCCATAAGCGAAGTGGGGCTGGATGTAGAGGAAGGCCGCACCTGACGATGAACGCTGAGATGTTGAGGATGAAATTCGGGGCCAGGTCGTGGAAGTCCATGCCGTAGTAGAACATGAGCCCCCGGACAAATGGGTGAAGTGGAAAACCTAGTCCACGGAGGAAGTGGGGGAGAAACACCACCCTCTCATGGGGCCTGGGGGTTGGAATGAGCTGCCCTGCGTCATGCAGCCGGTGCGCTATGTTGCTGGACAATTATCCGGCCTCCCGCAGCTTTGTGATGTGCCCCTCCGTGACGGAGGAGGCCATCCACCTGCCTCCCGCTCCGGACATAGTTGGAGAAGGTTGAGGTGGGATGTGCGGACTTGGGCGCTGGAGCTCGAGTGCGCGAAAATGGATGAGCAAAGGAGGAAGAAGGCGTAGGTGAAAAGGTGGATCCTTATCCCCTATATGGACGGACGTAGCTATGCGTCCCCCACCAGCCTGGTAAAACTCGCTTATCTCCCAAGCCCCGTAATCAATGGCGCGGATGGGTTTCCCACGTCCGTATTGATGAGAATCCCGGAATAAGGGGGCACGATCTATGCTTTGATAAGACGTGCCAAGGAAACCGCCTCGCTAAACGCGCCGAGGTGGAACAGTAAAAAACGATTCAGGTGAAGGCCTGGCCGTGGTGTTGAATATGTCAGCAGATCTGTGCAGAAGTTATTCTCTCAACGGTGGTATGTGGAACTTGTTTTGCAGAGCCGGACACTACCTGGTGTTCAAAACCTTCTATGAAGTATTCGGAGGAGGAACCCGCCTTGCAATGCCGAAGACAATATGCTGCTGGACTCGTCGTCATTGAAGCCTGGTTCAGGGGAGCTCTTGAGGATTCTGGACTAGGGGTGTCCGGATAGCGAACTATCATCACGGCGGACTCCAAGACTATGAAGATACAAGATTGAAGACTTCTTCCCGTGTCCGGATGGGACTTTCCTTGGCGTGGAAGGCAAGCTTGGCGATACGGATATGTAGATCTCCTACCATTGTAACTAACTCTGTGTAACCCTAACCTATCCGGTATCTATATAAACCGGAGGGTTTTTAGTCCGTAGGACGAACAACAATCATACCATAGGCTAGCTTCTAGGGTTTAGCCTCCTTGATCTCGTGGTAGGTCTACTCTTGTACTACCCATATCATCAATATTAATCAAGCAGGAGTAGGGTATTACCTCCATCGAGAGGGCCCGAACCTGGGTAAAAACATCGTATCCCTTGTCTCTTGTTACCATCCGCCTAGACGCACAGTTCGGGACCCCCTACCCGAGATCCGCCGGTTTTGACACGGACAGTGGGGAAAGCTAGATCCACACGTAGCAACTCAAATCTATGGACCAAATTCAACAAAATCTCAACTCATCAACAAATCAAAAAAAAATTGGGGCTATTTTTGGTGGGGAATTTTCGGATTTAGGACGAAAACAACAAAATCAAGCTAGAAAACACGGGGTAGGGGCTCCAAAAATGTGATCAACGTGGCTCATGATACCAAGATGATGTAGAGCGGAACCCTATGTGGACGATCTTTCACGTTTGGAGTGGATCCCTACGAGGAACACGACGAACGAGCGGAGGAACACAAGGGAAAACACACGAGCGAATCACTAAACCGACAAGTATCGATACACAAGGGCTAGATCACTGAACACATAAGGTAGCACAAGATTCAAAATCAACAAAGGAAAGATACACGAGTAGCCGTTCTTCTTCGTGAGGAGGTCTTGATGGGGGCCACCCTAGAGGGGGTCTTGAATCCGCTTGGGGGATCTTCTCCGAAGAGGTCCTGAGCTCCGAGGAGAAGGTAACCAAGTGGATGAGCAAAGCTCTCACACAAACATGAGCTAATCCTTTGCTAACCCTAACTAGGAGGAGGAGGAGGTCTATTTATAGTCTTAGTGCAAATGGGGGCGAAGTGAAGGGGTACAAGGGCTCCAGCCCGCGGGCGCGGTCACACAGGTGTCGGACGTCCGGAAGGCGTCGGACGTCCGGGGCTTCGGGAAGGTCCGGTCGTTCGTGGGCTGTCGGACGTCCGTAAATTCGGCTCGGGTGCGGGTCGTCCGGTCGTCCGGAGGCTTCGGTCTTCCGTGAATTTGGCTCTGATCTGGGAGCGTCGGACGTCCGGAGGTGGCCGGTCGTCCGTAGATTTGGCTCTGGATGTCAGGTACCGGACGTCCGGAGAGTTCGGTCGTCCACGTCCTAGGACTCGTCCGGACGTCCGGCGCAGCTCGATCGTCCGGCGCTTGTAGCTTCCTCAACAGCTCTTCTTCTTCTTCTTCACGCTTGGGGTCCTCGCCATCTTGGTTCTTGTAGGTAGCTGTACCGTGGCTCTCCTCCATGCACCTGATCACACACAGAGTCTCTGAATGAGGTAGTAGCCATGTCTCGTGAGTAGGAAGAGGGGGTTCAGAGAGGAGCGAGTTCACCTTATCTTCAATAGCCTTAGCTCGAGCTCGAGTCATGGGTCCACGTGGTGTTGAGGAAGATGTAGGTGCGTCCATGGGGATGAGCGAGGGATGCTCCGCATCATCCATGGGGATGAGCGAGGGATGCTCCGCATCACCTTGATCTCCATCAAAGCATCGTTGTCGTCTCGCCAACTATTGCTTCTACGACTATCGCTACCGCTTAGTGATAAAGTAAAGCAATTACATGGCGATTGCATTTCATACAATAAAGCGACAACCATATGGCTCCTGCCAGTTTCCGATAACTCTGTTACAAAACATGATCGTCCCATACAATTAAATTTAGCATCATCTCTTGACCATATCACATCACAACATGCCCTGCAAAAAAATGTTAGACGTCCTCTACTTTGTTGTTGCAAGTTTTACGTGGCTGCTACGGGCTGAGCAAGAATCGTACTTACCTACGCATCAAAACCACAACGATTTTTCGTCAAGTATGTGCTGGTTTAACCTTTAACAAGGACCGGGCGTAGCCACACTCGATTCAACTAAACTTGGAGAAACTGACACCCGCCAGCCACCTGTGTGCGAAGCACGTCGGTAGAACCTGTCTCGCGTAAGCGTTTGCATAATGTCGGTCCGGGCTGCTTCATCCAACAGTACCGCCGAATCAAAGTATGACATGCTGGTAAGCAGTATGACTATTATCGCCCACAACTCACTTGTGTTCTACTCGTGCATCTAACATCTACGCATAAACCTGGCTCGGATGCCACTGTTGGGAAACGTAGTAATTTCAAAAAAAATCCTACACACACGCAAGATCATGGTGATGCATAGCAACGAGAGGGGAGAGTGTTGTCTACGTACCCTCGTAAACCGTCAGCGGAAGCGTTATGACAACGCGGTTGATGTAGTCGTACGTCTTCACGATCGACCGATCCTAGTACCAAACGTACGGCACCTCCGCGATCTGCACACGTTCAGCTCGGTAACGTCCCACGAACTCATGATCCAGTAGAGCTTCGAGGGAGAGTTCAGTCAGCACGACGGCGTGATGACGGTGATGATGATGCTACCGATGCAGGGCTTCGCCTAAGCACCGTTACGATATAACCGAGGTGGATTATGGTGGAGGGGGGCACCGCACACGACTAAGAAATCAATGATCAACTTGTGTGTCTATGGGGTGCCCCCTTCCCGTGTATATAAAGGAGTGGAGGATAGGGGAGGGCTGGCCCTCTATGGCGCGACCTGGAGGAGTCCTGCTGATACGTCTCCAACGTATCTATAATTTTCGATTGCTCCATGCTATTATATATTCTGTTTTGGATGTTTAATGGTCTTATTTATACACTTTTATATTTTTTTGGGACTAACCTATTAACCCAAGGCCCAGTGCTGTTTTGAACACTTTTTGATTGCTGTTTTTTTGCCTATTTCAGTGTTCGCAGAAAAGGAATATCAAATGGAGTCCAAACGGAATGAAACCTTCGGGAGCGTGATTTTTGGAACAAACGTGGTACAGATGACTTGGAGGGGACGTCAAACAATCAACAAGGAGGTCACGAGGCAGGGGGGCGTGCTTACCCCCCTTGGGCGCGCCCTCCACCCTCATGGGCCCCTCGTGTGTAACAGCCTGGATTTTGGCCCTTTCCTTTTTCTTTTTGATTTATTGGTTTTTCCTGTGTTTTTCTTTTTGGAGTGGTTCTGTGGCCTTGTCACCTGGAAAATCATCCTCAATTCCCCTCCCAAGTGGATCATCATTCTCAAAACCCTGCCATGATCTTGTCACTTCACTGCTTGACCAAACCCTAAAATCTTTTTCTAGGGAATATTCCTTTTTCTATTAAAGGAATAACCTTGTCTGCCCTAGGTTGTGAAGCAACCTTTATTTCCATCACTCCTAAAATTCCCAAATAATTCTCATAAATTGTTTGGGTCATATCATTCTCAAATATGGAAAAATATTTCATTTGTCATGTTTATCATCTTGCTCAAATAATTCATTTCCTATTCTGCCCAAAATTTCAGTTTGTGAAGCAAGTATATTTTATCTTGCTCCATTATGGCTGCCAATTTTTCTAGGCCTTCTATTATCCATATAACCTATCTCCACCCATTTTGGGCATGGTTCATCAAGCCAATATTTCTCTAGAATTTTTGCAAGTTTCTGGTCAGCAAGGATGTTTGTGAAGCAAGAACCATTTTGGTGAATCCAATTGGTATGAAACTTATACAGCATCTTTATATGATCAAATCATGAAGCCTTGCCCAATTTGAGCTCAGTTGGCCACACCATTTGAGTGCACCTTCCTGATCTAGTTTCTGGACCATTTTGGTTAGTTGCAAAGCAACTATGATTTATCTTGGTCCAAATCTTCTCCAAGTTACCAGGATGAAAGTCCTTCTTTACCTCAACCTCGCAGACAACTCCATTGGATACAAAACCCTTCATGTTGATCACTAGTGCTCACCCAAGTTTACTGCAGTAAACTTCAGAGGGTTCTTACCGTTTAACTAGATCACTTTTAACCTTGCTACCACCGTAGATGAAACCTAAACTGGATGAACTACCCACTAGACAACATGGTCAAGCCTCTCTCCCCCGCTACATGCCAGTGCACGCTATGACCGCGTTAATGGCATCACTGTGCACGCGCTCTGTACACTGCGGCTGCGTCCAGTGGTTGTTTGTGCTTCGGCCCCTCCTCCTCTCGTCGTCTTCACGCGATTGAGCGTGTCCAACAGCTAGCCTGCATCGTCGCCGTCCTCTTCGAGCAAACCAGCAGCCTCTCCTCACCTCGCCCCCGCCTATATAAGGAAGCCCCGAGCCCCTTCGAGCAAACCAGCAGCCTCTCCTCACTTCAGTACCCCTCCCCAGCCTGTCAAGCAAGCTCAAGAGGCTCTCCTCGCCTCGGTTGACCGCCATGGCCGCCGCGGCCATCCTTCTAAATTAGCTCAAGTCCTAGCCTCCCCCTCCCTCCTCACCTCACCATAGCCTCACCCAGACCCCGGAGATCCTCCCCCTGCCCTTTCCCCCTCGCCGGAGCCCCTATGGTCGTCGTCCCCAAGACCGGCCACCGCCCCCTTGCGTGATGTTGCTGCGCGACGCCGCAGCTCTGGTCTTCCCCGGCTTCCAGAGATGGATGGGATGGATGCGGTGCTCCACGCTGAGGCCGCCAGTGCAAGCGCCTCGGCCGGAGATGGCCGGAATCGCCTAGGCCATTGCCGGCAGCGCCTCTGCTCCGCCTCGGTCTCCTCCCGTCGCCTTCTCCCCATCCCTACCCGGCGCCTCTTTCTCCTCTGGACGGGTGCGCCGTTGCATCCCGTGACCGCCGGTGTCCTCACCTCGGCCGGAGACGGCCGGAGTTGGCCGGGCCGGCGCTGGCCTCTTCCCTGCCCTCGCTCCTCTGTCTCTTTTTTTTAGATGGAACACTGGGATTCCATAAATCACACGGGCTCAGCAAAAGTGCTGGCTACCCAAACGTTTACATCATCAGGGAGCGAGGCCGTCCAGAGCTGCCTAGCAGTTTGGCCGTTGGTCCCGATCGCTGCCATAGCATGGGCCAGCTTATTACAACCCCTGGGGACAAACCTAAACTTAACAGAATTAAAGTTTAATAAGCTAGCAAAAGAGCGGATCTCCTTAAACAGAACACTCTCTGGCGCCAAATCATAGTCTGTGGATTCTGAAGCCCTCACCAATGATTGGCAATCCGTTTCAACATGAATATTCATCATCCCCCAATCAGATGCTGCCTGAAATGCTTCAAGGCATGCTGTAGCCTCCGCTTGCATGGCAGTAGCCACATGGTCCATCCGTCCAGCTCCAGCTCCCATCACATCACCATGGTTGTCTCTCACTACAAATCCCCAACCACCTCGTCTCTCTGTTGCACAGAAGGCCCCATCTATATTTATATTGAGAAACTCACCGACTGGTTTCTGCCACAAAAGATATTCATCATCCGCCTTCTGGCTTTCCTGCTTCAGGCAAAACATCAGGCAGCGAGGAGGAAGAAGACAGGCGCGAGGAGAGAGATGGATAAGGCGGGACCCGCCCGTCGGCCCGCCTGGCGCCCGGCCCGCCTCGATGGCGTCGATAAGTGGAAGTCCAACCCGTGAAATCGTATTCACTTTCAGAAAGCGTATTCTAGTTTCTCCTCGGCCATAAATATGTCTCCTCTGTTCTGAAAGCATATTTCGCTAAAATACGTTTTCTGTTTTTCAGCTCAAGGGCCTGTTTGTAGAGTTTATTTGACAGATTGGTCCCTGGAGTTCAAACTATCATTGGGAATGGGTTGTTGTTATGGATCCGGTCCCCGTGAGGGACGTTTTGGCCACGACGGTGTTCGCTGTGTCTTTGGTAGACACGGGGCAACCCGGGACTAGTCCAGTTGGGAATGGGTCGGAGTGGCCGGGAGAGTGTCATGGCAGTAGATCGGTTTTGTCGGAATGGCGTTGGTCCACCGAATGGGAGTGCGAGGCCATGGGTTCCGTGGTGTGGGTAAAGTGTGCTACCTCTGTAGAGTGTGTGTGTTTAATCTATTGATAGCCGCGTCCTCGGTCATGGGCATGGGTTCGTACTAGGTCACACCGTTCGATCAACACTCACATGACGGAATGACTTATAGGTGATTTATATGATGATATATTGTGAGCAGTAACAGTTTGGCAGGATGTTGATGATGATGTTGGAGACCAAGTGTTGGTCATGGTTGTGATCGCCGGAAAGATCACAGTTTGAGACCAAGTGTTGGTCATGGTAGTGATCACCGGAAAGATCACCGTTTGGTTTTGATCACGAGGTGATCGAGATGGTATATGGTTTGTCCGGTTAGCCAAGAGAGATATGGTAATGGAGATCTGAGATGGTGATTTATCAGTATTGTATCAGTTCATACCATGCTTAGTAGTTTCTTCATCATGGTAGTTTTTAATTAATTAACCTGTTAATGCTATGTTATTGTCTTGCCTTGATGTTTAGGGTTGTTGTGAGCTTGCAAGTACATTCAATGTACTGACCTGGCATGTCATGCCAGATTGCAGGTGATGCCATGATTGCTTGTCGAGGTTGCCGTGCGTACGAGCTAGATCGTGTCCCAGCCAGAGTCCCTGCGGAGTGGAGTTCACCACCTTCGTCGTTATTCCGCTGCCAGAAGTTTTCCGCTGCTAAGAGTTGTTCCGCTGCTAGCATAGAGCAAGTGTAGTATCGCGGGCATAGTGTCGCCATGTTGATGTGATCATTGTAACATCAGACCTATGTAATTATTATTCTTTTAATAAGAGCTGATTTGTTCTATGTCAAGCAGTGTCGTATTCCAGAGACTTCTCCTCGATCTCTGGGCTGGAATACGGGGCGTTCCGGTTTCTCTGAGCAGGGGTGCCACATCATGGCTCCACCGACCTACTTGTTCCTCCTATATATACCTACGTACCCCGAAACCATCGAGGACCACCACGAAAACCTAATTCCACCGCCGCAACCTTTTGTACCTGTGAGATCCCATCTTAGGGCCTTTTCCGGTGCTCTGCCGGAGGGGGCATCGATCACGGAGGGCTTCTACATAAACACCATAGCCTCTCCGATGATGTGTGAGCAGTTTACCACAGACCTTTGGGTCCATAGTTATTAGCTAGATGGCTTCTTCTCTCTCTTTGGATCTCAATACAAAGTTCTCCTCGATCTTCTTGGAGTTCTATTTGATGTAACTCTTTTTCGGTGTGTTTGTTGAGATCCGATGAATTGTGGGTTTATGATCAAGATTATCTATGAACAATATTTGAATCTTCTCTGAATTCTTTTATGTATGATTGGTTATCTTTGCAAGTCTATTCGAATTATCAGTTTGGTTTGGCCTACTAGATTGATCTTTCTTGCAATGGGAGAAATGCTTAGCTTTGGGTTCAATCATGCGGTGCTCAATCCCAGTGACAGTAGGGGAAACGACACATATTGTATTGGTACCATCGAGGATAAAAAGATGGGGTTCATATCATATTGCTTGAGTTTATCCCTCTACATCATGTCATCTTACCTAATGTGTTACTCTGTTCTTATGAACTTAATACTCTAGATGCATGCTGGATAGCGGTCGATGTGTGGAGTAATAGTAGTAGATGCAGGCAGGAGTCAGTCTACTTGTTGTGGACGTGATGCCTATATACATGATCATGCCTAGATATTCTCATAATTATGCACTTTTCTATCAATTGTTCGACAATAATTTGTTCACCCACCATAATACTTATGCTATCTTGAGAGAAGCCACTAGTGAAACCTATGGCCCACAGGTCTATCTTCCATCATATTAATCTCCCGTCAACTAGCTATTTCTGTCACTGTTTATTTTGCAATCGTTACTTTTAGTCTTCATCATGAAAATACCAAAAATATTATCTTATCATCTCACTACTAGAAAAAGGGCTATAGATGGGATTGACACTAATGGCGCACCAGAAAGTTGGTGCGCCATTAGTATATACTAATGGCGCACCACCTTCTGATGCGCCATTAGAGTTGAAACTACTAATGGCGCACCAACGCACCATGCAAAGGGTGCGCCATTAGTATCAAAAAAAAATTGAACTAGTGCGCCTGTCCAAACATACTAATGGCGCATCCTGCTTAAGTGCGCCATTAGTAATTGTAACTACTAATGGCGCACTGTGCGATGGTGCGCCATTAGTATAGAAATTTTTTTTTGAACTAGTGCGCCTGTCCAAACATACTAATGGCGCATCCCGGCGAAGTGCGCCATTAGTAGTTGTAACTACTAATGGCGCACCATGCAAGTGGTGCGCCATTAGTATCAAAAAAATTTGAACTAGTGCGCCTGTCCAAACATACTAATGGCGCATCCAGATGAAGTCGCCATTAGTAGTTGTAACTACTAATGGCGCACCAGCGCCAAGGGTGCGCCATTAGTATTTTTTAATTTTTGCAAATCTACTAATGGCGCACCGCCAGAGGTGCGCCATTAGTTACTGGATTACTAATGGCGCATTTAGTGCTGGTGCGCCATTAGTAAGTGGGCAACAACAAGATATTTTGGACAGCCTCTCCTACCCACACTCACTTTCTCCCCACTTCATTCTCTCCACCTCCTCCTTGTCTCGGTGCCTCCTCTTTTCACCTCATTTCCACCATAGATTCATTCAAATTAAGTGGTTAAATTACCTTGTTTTAATAGGTAAGTAAGGGGAAGCTATATTTATGTTGTTCTCCCTACAACAATGTGCACATGCACTTTTTACGGCCTAGCTAGATCTATGTATGTTAGTGGTGTTGCATATGTTTGTGGTGTTGCATATGTGTTTGTGTTTGGAGGTGTACGGTATTTGAAATGCGATAGTTGCCAATATTTTGCGGAATGTTGATTCATTTCCGTTTAAGCGAGAATTTTGGCATTAAGCATTCTTTTGGTCCTATTTTTAGGGAAAGTCATGCCAAATTTTGTTTGGTTCTAAAATATCGTTTTGCTCTACCCATGACGACCATGGTCCGCACGATGACCGAAGGCATCGTGAATAGGTTTTTGAGGTCTGCGAAGGCGAGATGCTTCAAAAGAACGAGGCGGATATAAGATGTCCGTGTCGAAGATGCAAGTGAAGAGCCTTATTGCGGACCCGGATTCCGGCAGGTCTTGGGACCACCTGCTCTTGCGTGGTTTCATGGATGGCTATCGGTGGCAAGGTGATGAAGATGACTACGAAGTCGTCCATGGGGGCGGGCAAGAAATGAGGAAGGGCAGCAAGACAACCACCGCGGCTCGGGCGGGCGAGAAGACGAAGAATCCCGGGAGATGATAACGACGGTGATGTTGTACACATCATCATGTAGAAGATGCAGGACATGATGATGAGGAAGATGCGGAGCAGGCGACGGGCATGATCATGAAGATGATGATGCGGCGGAGCGACGACGCTGGACCATCGATGGGCTGGGTGCAGGACCCTCATATTCAAGAGCTGCTTCTCAAGCGGACGGATAACGCCAGAGCTGCCGCCGAGAGAAAGCCAAGATGGATCAACTTGAGTTAGACGCGGTTACTCCATTGTATGAAGGATGCAGGCCCGAGGATACCCGCCTGAAAGTAACGCTCATGGCTTTGGAGATGAAGGTCAAACACAAAATGACCGACCCATGCTTCGACGAGAACATGTCATTCTGGCACGAACGTCTTCCCAAGGGGAACAAGTGCCCGACCAGTTTGGAGGAGGCGAAGAAAATCATGTGTCCTCTCGATTTACCGCACGTGAAATACCATGTGTGCATGAACAATTGCATCATTTATCGGGACGAGCACGCGGAGTCTACCATATGTCCGGTGTCTTGGCGTCACTCGATACAAGAAGAGGAAGAAAGCTCCTCGAAAAGTGGTGTGGTACTTTCCGATCACTCCTCGTCTGCAGCGCTATTTCGCGGACCCTAAGGTAGCAAAGCTCCTGCGTTGGCACGCGGATAGGGAGGAGAAGAAGCGAAAGATGACGCAAATGATCCGGAGATAGATAAAAAGACAAGATGCTGAGTCACCCTAAGGATGCGAGCGGTGTAGCGTTGAACTTCAAGACTCGGAATTTGGGAACGATCAAGGAACATCATGCTGGTAGCGAGCACCGATGGAGTCAATCCGTTTGGCAGCCGAGAGAAGCACACATAGCACCTGGCCTGTGTTTGTGTGGATGTACAACCTTCCCCCAGTTTGTGCATGAAGAGGAAGTACATTCACATGAGTATGCTAATTGAAGGGCGAAACAACCAGGAACGACATCAATCAGATCTGGGGCTGCTGAAAGAGGATCTTGACACGCTGTGGAAAACGCCAGCCAATCGTGGGGCGCCGCAGAAAGAATATTTCCCTATGAGAGCCGCCTGCTCACGACGGTGCACGACTATCTCGATTCACGGATATCTCGTGGGGCAGGTAGTCCACGGATTTTCCGGATCGTAAGGTGCATGGATGACACAACGTATCGCCAGCTAGATAGAGATCCGGGTCTTGAAAACCGTGTTCATGGGACATCGAAGGTGGCTTCATGACGATGACCCATGGAGGAAACGCAAGGATCTGTTCGATGGTGAAACCGAACCCAAAACGCCGTGTACGAGGAGCGGCGAGAAATAGACAAGCTGTTGAAAATTGGAAAGACTGCCCACCGCCGGAAAAAAGCAAAAGGCGCGAGCCGGAAAGAAGCGAAAAGCGCCAGAGCCGCTGCTGAAGGTATGGAAAACGAGGTCTGTTTTCGGGACTTGCCGTCTTGGAAGATCCACCGTGTGCCTCACAGCCTTGATGTCATGCATATCACGAAGAACGTGTGCGAGAGTCTGCTTGGTACCCTGCTCAACATGCGGAGAGGACCAAAGATGGGCGAAATCAAGGGCAGACTTGAAATCAATGGGCATCAGGCAGGAGCTTCACGCTAATGATGATGATGATGATGAGGCGAAGCAGGACACGAAAAGTCGTCGCAAAGGCAAAAGGCCAAGAAGACCGGAAATGACTACCCTCCCGTGCTTCACTCTAAGTCGAGGAGATCGAGCAGTTTTCACCTGCCTCCTAGGAGTAAAACTTCCTTCTGATTCTGGGGGAAGATAAGCGATACCTAGACCCAGTGAAGCGAAGTTCAGCGGGATGAAGTCTCACGACTGTCACGTGCTGATGACGCAGATACTTCCAGTTGCAATCTGTGGGATCATGGACATGCACATCCGTGAAACACTATTTGGCCTATGCAACTGTTGGGGAACGTAGTAATTTCAAAAATTTTCCTACGATCACGCAAGACCATGGTGATGGCATAGCAACGAGAGGGGAGAGTGTCCGTCCACGTACCCTCGTAGACCGAAAGCGAAGCGTTATATTAACGCTGTTGATGTAGTCGACGTCTTCACGATCCGACCGATCCAAGCACCGTTACTCGGCACCTCCGAGTTCTTGGCACACGTTCAGCTCGATGGCGATCCCGAGCTCCGATCCAGCAAAGCGTCGGGAAGGAGTTCCGTCAAGACGACGGCGTGGTGACGATCTTGATGTTCTACCGTCGCAGGCTTCGCCTAAGCACCGCTACAATATGACCGAGGTGGAATATGGTGGAGGGGGCACCGCACACGGCTAAGGAACGATCCGTAGATCAACTTGTGTGTCCTAGGGTGCCCCCTGCCCCGTATATAAAGGAGCAAGGGGAGGGCGGCCAGCCTTGGGGCGCACCAAGGAGGGGGAGTCCTCCTCCTAGTAGGAGTAGGACTCCCTTTCCTAGTCCTACTAGGAAGAGGGAAGGGGAAGGAAAGAGAGGAGAGGAGAGGAAAGGGGGCTGCGCCCCCTCCTAGTCCAATTCGGACTCCCCATGGAGGGGGGCGCACCACCTCTTGGTGCAGCCCTCTCTCCCTCTTGGCCCAATAAGGCCCATAACTTCCCGGGGGTTCCGTAACCCCTCCCAACTCCGGTTTTCTCCGAAACTTCCGAACCTTTCCGTGTCCGAATATAACCATCCAATATATCAATCTTTATGTCTCGACCATTTCGAGACTCCTCGTCATGTCCGTGATCACATCCGGGACTCGAACTCCTTCGGTACATCAAAATACATAAACTCATAATAACCGCCATTGAAACCTTAAGCGTGGGACCCTACGGTTCGAGAACTATGTAGACATGACCTAGAACTATTCTCGGTCAATAACCAATAGCGGAACCTGGATGCTCATATTGGTTCCTACATATTCTCTGAAGATCTTTATCGGTCAAACCGCATAACAACATACGTTGTTCCCTTTGTCATCGGTATGTTACTTTCCGAGATTCGATCGTCGGTATCCAATACCTAGTTTAATCTCGTTCGGAAAGTCTCTTTACTCGTTCCGTAATACATCATCTCACAACTAACTCTTTAGTTGCAATGCTTGCAAGGCTTTATGTGATGTGTATTACCGAGAAGGCCTAGAGATACCTCTCCGACAATCGGAGTGACAAAACCTAATCTCAAATCGCCAACCCAACAAGTACCTTTGGAGACACCTGTAGTACTCCTTTATAATCACCCGATTCGTTGTGACGTTTGGTAGTACCAAAGTGTTCCTCCGTAAACGGAGTTGCATAATCTCATAGTTACGAGGAACATGTATGGG
The DNA here is from genome assembly GCA_021605205.1 of Aegilops longissima. Lineage (NCBI taxonomy): Eukaryota > Viridiplantae > Streptophyta > Magnoliopsida > Poales > Poaceae > Aegilops > Aegilops longissima. The sequence goes on from CM038680.1 coordinate 522,796,955, forward strand.
TCATGAAGAAAGCATTAACATACTAAGCGATCAAGTGTTAAGCTAACGGAATGGGTCATGTCAATCAGATCATTCAACTAATGATGTGACCTTGTTAATCAAATAACAACTCCTTGTTCATGGTTAGGAAACATAACCATCTTTGATTAACAAGCTAGTCAAGTAGAGGCATACTAGTGACATGCTGTTTGTCTATATATTCACACATGTATTATGTTTCCGGTTAATACAATTCTAGCATGAATAATAAACATTTATCATGATATAAGGAAATAAATAATAACTTTTATTATTGCCTCTAGGGCATATTTCCTTCAGTCTCCCACTTGCACTAGAGTCAATAATCTAGTTCACATCATCATGTGATTCAACACTAATATTCACATCTGTATGTGATTAATACCCATAGTTCACATCGTCATGTGACCAACACCCAAAGGGTTTACTAGAGTCAATAATCTAGTTCACATCGCTATGTGATTAACACCCAAAGAGTACTAAGGTATGATCATGTTTTGCTCGTGAGAGAAGCTTAGTCAGCGGGTCATCACATTCAGAGCCGTATCTATTTTGCAAATATTCTATGTCTACAATGCTCTGCACGGAGCTGCTCTAGCTAATTGCTCCCACTTTCAATATGTATCCAGATTGAGATTTAGAGTCATCTGGATCAGTGTAAAAATGCTTGCATCGATGTAACTCTTTACGACGGGCTTTTTTTTACACCTCCATAATCGAGAAATATTTCCTTAGTCCTCACTAAGGATGTTCTTGACCAATGTCCATGATCTACTCCTAGATCACCATTGTACTCCTTGCCAAATTCAGAGCAAGGTATACAATAGGTCCAGTACATAGCATAGCATACTTTATAGAACCTATGGTGAGGCATAGGAATGACTTTCATTCTCTTTTCTATTTTCTGCCGTGGTCGGGATTTGAGTCTTACTCAATTTCACACCTTTGCAACACAGGCAAGAACTTTTCTTTGACTGCTCCATTTTGAACTACTTCAAAATCTTGACAAGGTATATATTTATTGAAAAACTTTATCAAGCGTCTTGATCTATCTCTATAGATCTTGATGCTCAATATGTAAGCAGCTTCACCGAGGTCTTTCTTTGAAAAACTCCTTTGAAACACTCCTTTATGCTTTGCGTATAATTCTACATTATTTCCGATCTACAATATGTCATTCACATATACTTATCGAAATGCTGTAGTGCTCCCACTCACTTTCTTGTAAATACAGGCTTCACCGCAAGTCTGATAAAACTATATGCTTTGATCACACTATCAAAGCGTTTATTCCAACTCCGAGATGCTTGCACCAGTCCATAGATGGATTGCTGGAGCTTGCACATTTTGTTAGCTCCTTTAGGATTGACAAAACCTTCTGGTTGCATCATATACAACTCTTCTTTAATAAATCCATTAAAGAATGTATTTTTGACATCCATTTGCCAGATTTCATAAAATGTGGCGATTGCTAACATGATTCGGACAGACATAAGCATCGCTACAGTTGAGTAAATTTCATTGTAGTCAACACCTTGAACTTGTCGAAAACCTTTCTGCGACAAGTCGAGCTTTGTAGATAGTAATACTACTATCAGCATCTGTCTTCCTCTTGAAGATCCATTTATATAATATGGCTTGCCGATCATCGGGCAACTCCATCAAAGTCCACACTTTGTTCTCATATATGGATCCCATCTCAGATTTCATGGTCTCAAACCATTTCGCGAATCTGGGCTCATCATCGCTTCCTCATAGTTCGTAGGTTCATCATGGTCTAGTAACATGACTTCTAGAATAGTATTACCGCACCACTCAGTGCGGATCTTACTCTGGAAGACCTACGAGGTTTGGTAGCAACTTGATCTGAAGTTTCATGATCATCATCATTAACTTCCTCACTAATTGGTGTAGGAATCATCGGAACCGATTCTGTGATGAACTACTTTCCAATAAGGAGAAGGTACAATTACCTCATCAAGTCCTACTTTCCTCCCACTCACTTCTTTCGAGAGAAACTTCTTCTCTAGAAAGGATCCATCTTAACAACAAATATCTTGCTTTCGAATCTGTGATAGAAGGTGTACCCAATAGTTACCTTTGGGTATTCTATGAAGACATTTCTCCGATTTGGGTTCGAGCTTATCGGTGAAAACTTTTTCACATAAGCATCACAACTCAAAATTTAAGAAACGACACTTAGGTTTATCGCTAAACCATAGTTTATACGGTGTCATCTCAACGGATTTAGATGGTGCCCTATTAAACGTGAATGCAGCTGTCTCTAATGCATAACCCCAAAACGATAGTGGTAAATCGGTAAGATACATCATAGATCGCACCATATCAAAATAAAGTACGGTTCTGACGTTCGGACACACCATAATGTTGTGGTGTTCCAGGTGGCGTGAGCTGTGAAACTATTCCACATTGTTTTCATTGAAGACCAAACTCGTAACTCAAATATTCATCTCCACGATCAGATCGCAGAAACTTTATTTTCTTGTTGCGATTATTTTCCACTTCACTCTGAAATTCTTTGAACCTTTCAACTATTTCAGACTTATGTTTCATCAAGTAGATATACCCATATCTACTCAAATCATCTTGTGAAGGTCAGAAAAATAACGATACTTGCCACGAGCATCAACATTCATTGGATCGTATACATCGGTATGTATTATTTCCAATAAGTCAGTAGCTTGTTCCATTGTTCCGAAGAACGGAGTTTTAGTCATCTTGCCCAAAAGGCACGGTTCGCAAGCATCAAATGATTCATAATCAAGTGATTCCAAAAGTCCATCAGCATGGAGTTTTCTTCATGCGCTTTACACCAATATGACCTAAACGGCAGTGCCACAAATAAGTTGCACTATCATTATTAACTTTGCATCTTTTGGTTTCAATATAATGAATATGTGTATCACTATGATCGAGATCCAATGAACCTTTTTCATTGGGTGTGTAACCATATAAGGTTTTATTCATGTAAATGAACAACAATTTATTCTCTTACTTAAATGAATAACCGTATTGCAATAAACATGATCAAATCATATTTATGCTCAACACCAAATAACACTTATTTAGGTTCCACACTAATCCCGAAAGTATAGGGAGTGTGCGATGATGATCATATCAATCTTGGAACTACTTCCAATACTCATCGTCACTTTCCCTTCAACTAGTCTCTGCTTATTCTCAGAACTCCTGTTTGAGTTACTAATCTCAACAACCGAACAAGTATCAAATACTCAGGGGCTACTATAAACACTAGTAAGGCACACATCAATAACATGTATATCAAATATACTCTTGTTCAATTTGCCATCCTTCTTATCCGCCAAATACTTGGGGTAGTTCCGCTTCGAAGACCAGTTCTATTGCAGCAAAAGCACTTAGTCTCATGCTTAGGTCCAGACTTGGGCTTCTTCACTCGAGTAGCAACTTGCTTGCCGCTCTTCTTGAAGTTCCCTTCTTCCTTTGCCATTTTCCTTGAGACTAGTGGTCTTGTCAATCATCAACACTTGATGTTTTTCTTGATTTCTACCTTCGCCGATTTTCGCATCGCGAAGAGCTTGGGAATTGTTTTCGTCATCCCTTGCATACTATAGTTCATCACAAAGTTCTACTAACTTAGTGATGGTGACTAGAGAATTCTGTCAATCACTATCTTATCTGGAAGATTAACTCCCACTTGATTCAAGCGATTGAAGTACTCAGACAATCTGAGCACATGCTCACTAGTTGAGCGATTCTCCTCCATCTTTTAGCTATAGAACTTGTTGGAGACTTCATATCTCTCAACTCGGGTATTTGCTTGAAATATTAACTTCAATTCCTGGAACATCTCATATGGTCCATGACGTTCAAAACGTCTTTGAAGTCCCGATTCTAAGCCGTTAAGCATGGTGCACTAAACTATCAAGTAGTCATCATATTGAGCTGGCCAAACGTTCATAACGTCAGATCGCTCATATTGAGCTAGCCAAACGTTCATAACGTCGCATCTGCTCCTGCAATAGGTCTGCTACCTAGCGGTGCATTAAGGACATAATTCTTCTGCAGCAATGAGGATAAACCTCAGATCACGGATCCAATCCGCATCATTGCTACTAACATCTTTCAATATAATTTTCTCTAGGAACACATATGAAAACATAAGGAAGCAACAACGCGAGCTATTGATCTACAACATAATTTGCAAAAAACTACCAGGACTAAGTTCATGATAAATTAAAGTTCAATTAATCATATTACTTAAGAACTCCCACTTAGACAGACATCTCTCTAGTCATCTAAGTGATCACGTGATCCAAATCAACTAAACCATAACCGATCATCACGTGAGATGGAGTAGTTTTCAATGGTGAACATCTTATGTTGATCATATCTACTATATGATTCACGCCGACCTTTCGGTCTCCGTGTTCGAGGCCATATCTGCATATGCTAGGCTCGTCAAGTATAACCTGAGTATTCGCGTGTGCAAAACTGGCTTGCACCCGTTGTAGATGGACGTAGAGCTTATCACACCGATCATCACGTGGTGTCCAGGCACGATTTAACTTTGGCAACGGTGCATACTCGAGGAGAACACTACTTGATAATTTTAGTGAGAGATCATCTTATAATGCTACCGTCAATCAAAGCAAGATAAGATGCATAAAGGATAAACATCACATGCAATCAATATAAGTGATATGATATGGCCATCATCATCTTGTGCTTGTGATCTCCATCTCCGGCACCGCCATGATCACCATCGTTACGGTAGCGACACCTTGATCTCCATCGTAGCATCGTTGTCGTCTCGCCAACTATTGCTTCTCGACTATCGCTACCGCTTAGTGATAAAGTAAAGCAATTACATGGCGTTGCATTTCATACAATAAGCGACAACCATATGGCTCCTGCCGATTGCCGATAACTCGGTTACAAAACATGATCATCTCATACAATAAAATATAGCATCACGTCTTGACCATATCACATCACAACATGCCCTGCAAAAACAAGTTAGGCGTCCTCTACTTTGTTGTTGCAAGTTTTACGTGGCTGCTACGGGCTGAGCAAGAACCGTTCTTACCTCGCATCAAAACCACAGCGATACTTCGTCAAATAGACTCCGTTTAACCTTCTCAAGGACCGGCGTAGCCACACTCAGTTCAACTAAAGTGAGAGAGACAGACACCCGCCACCACCTTTAAGCAACGAGTGCTCACAGCGGTGAAACCAGTCTCGCGTAAGCGTCTGGCGTAATGTCGGTCCGGGCCGCTTCATCTCACAATACCGCTGAACCAAAGTATGACATGCTGGTAGGTAGTATGACTTGTATCGCCCACAACTCACTTGTGTTCTACTCGTGCATATGACATCAACGCATAAAACCTGGCTCGGATGCCACCGTTGGGGAACGTAGTAATTTCAAAAATTTTCCTACGATCACGCAAGACCATGGTGATGGCATAGCAACGAGAGGGAGAGTGTCCGTCCACGTACCCTCGTGACCGAAAGCGAAGCGTTATATTAACGCTGTTGATGTAGTCGACGTCTTCACGATCCGACCGATCCAAGCACCGTTACTCGGCACCTCCGAGTTCTTGGCACACGTTCAGCTCGATGGCGATCCCCGAGCTCCGATCCAGCAAAGCGTCGGGAAGGAGTTCCGTCAAGACGACGGCGTGGTGGCGATCTTGATGTTCTACCGTCGCGAGGCTTCGCCTAAGCACCGCTACAATATGACCGAGGTGGAATATGGTGGAGGGGGCACCGCACACGGCTAAGGAACGATCCGTAGATCAACTTGTGTGTCCTAGGGTGCCCCCTGCCCCGTATATAAAGGAGCAAGGGGAGGGCCGGCCAGCCTTGGGGCGCACTAAGGGGGGGGAGTCCTCCTCCTAGTAGGAGTAGGACTCCCTTTCCTAGTCCTACTAGGAAGAGGGAAGGGGAAGGAAAGAGGGAGAGGGAGGGAAGGGGGCTGCGCCCCCCCTAGTCCAATTCGGACTCCCCATGGAGGGGGGGCGCACCACCTCTTGGTGCAGCCCTCTCTCTCCCTCTTGGCCCAATAAGGCCCATAACTTCCCGGGGTTCCGTAACCCCTCCGGCACTCCGGTTTTCTCCGAAACTTCCGAACCTTTCCGTGTCGAATATAACCATCCAATATATCAATCTTTATGTCTCGACCATTTGAGACTCCTCGTCATGTCCGTGATCACATCCAGGACTCGAACTCCTTCGTACATCAAAATACATAAACTCATAATAACCGTCATTGAAACCTTAAGCGTGCGGACCCTACGGTTCGAGAACTATGTAGACATGACCTAGAACTATTCTCGGTCAATAACCAATAGCGGAACCTGGATGCTCATATTGGTTCCTACATATTCTACGAAGATCTTTATCGGTCAAACCGCATAACAACATACGTTGTTCCCTTTGTCATCGGTATGTTACTTTCCGAGATTCGATCGTCGGTATCCAATACCTAGTTTAATCTCGTTATCGAAAGTCTCTTTACTCGTTCCGTAATACATCATCTCACAACTAACTCTTTAGTTGCAATGCTTGCAAGGCTTTATGTGATGTGTATTACCGAGAAGGCCTAGAGATACCTCTCCGACAATCGGAGTGACAAAACCTAATCTCAAATACGCCAACCCAACAAGTACCTTTGGAGACACCTGTAGTACTCCTTTATAATCACCCGATTCGTTGTGACGTTTGGTAGTACCAAAGTGTTCCTCCGTAAACGGAGTTGCATAATCTCATAGTTACAGGAACATGTATGGGTCATGAAGAAAGCATTAACATACTAAGCGATCAAGTGTTAAGCTAACGGAATGGGTCATGTCAATCAGATCATTCAACTAATGATGTGACCTTGTTAATCAAATAACAACTCCTTGTTCATGGTTAGGAAACATAACCATCTTTGATTAACAAGCTAGTCAAGTAGAGGCATACTAGTGACATGCTGTTTGTCTATATATTCACACATGTATTATGTTTCCGGTTAATACAATTCTAGCATGAATAATAAACATTTATCATGATATAAGGAAATAAATAATAACTTTTATTATTGCCTCTAGGGCATATTTCCTTCAGCAACTTCTTCGACGTCATCTCTCGGAAGTCGATTGGCGTGAGGCAACTCAGAAGGCTACAGGAAGAGATCGTGGTGATACTATGCGAGCTTGAGATGTACTTCCCGCCCGCATGCTTCGACGTTATGGTGCATCTGCTGGTCCATATAGTGGAGGATATCATCCAACTCGGGCCGACGTTCCTGCACAGCATGATGTCGTTCGAAAGGATGAATGGTGTCATCAAAGGATACGTTCGCAACATGTCACGTCCGAAGGAAGCATAGCCAGGGCTTTTCGATCAAGAGTGCATCTCCTATCGCACGAATTATCTAGGCATCGAGAACCCGTTGGTCTGCCCGTCAACAGGCACCTCGGCAGGCTCGCTGGATGGGGTTACCGTGAGGGTCGCTGCGAAATGCATGTCGACTTCGATGGTCGACTCGCCGATTTTGAAAGATCAAACCTAGTCGCGCTACAACACATAGACGTGGTCGATCCTTGGGTGGTACAGCACAAAACCTTTATTAAGAAGACGTACAATGACCGAGGCCAACAGAGGACGGACGGAGATATACTCAAAGAGCACAACTCATGTTTCACGCGTTGGTTCAAGCAGAAGCTTCTGTCGTACCCTTTAGATGAGGATTCTTCCGCGGAAGAACAACTCATATTCGCCTTGTCACGTAGGCGCGAGCACAACCTCGATGACCTATGAGGCGTCACGATATCAACGGCTACACATTCTACACCGAGGCCAAGGACATGAAGAGCGATGGTTATCAAAACTCCGGGTAACGATGGAATCCTACACCGTAACGACAAGGACAGATACTACGGAAGGATCGAGGAGATCTGGGAGCTGAGCTACTGCTGAGAGAAGGTCCCGATGTTCCGTGTCGATGGGCCAAGAACGTCATAAAGAAGACCGTATTTCACCACCATGGTTATACCCGGCCAAATACAAGACCCATGGGCGCAAAGCGTCACCGCAAAAATGAGCCATGGGTACTGGCTTCCCAAGTGGACCAATGCTTCTTCATTACCGACCATAAAAGCCCGGTCGTGTTGTCGTGAGGAGAGGCAAAAGGAAGATCATCGGAATGGATGGAGTAGCCAATGAGCAAGACTTGACAAATCGGCGACTCGAGGATCGAACATGACGATGATGAAGTAGCAGCATACACCACAAGAAGAAGCAGGACCACCCTACCTAAAGGACGTCCGTTCCATAGAAGAACTCCATTTGCGAAAAAGAAGGGCAAGAAGATTGTGAACAGATAGCTAGCTAAGATCGATTGTATTTAAATCGTAGACTTCATTTCTCGATTGTATATTTTCATGGGCACTTTTTGAACTATCATGAATATTTTTTAATTTCATGGACACTCGATCTCGATCCCCTCCATCTCGATCGCTATCCCACCTCGCTGACCAGTCCACCGTCCGCCGCCGCCGACCGCCCGCACCCTCGATTCCCTACTCAACCCGCCGCCACACCCCGCACCCTCCCTACTCAACCGCCGCCCCCCCGCACCCCCGCACCCCCCCCTCCCGCTCCACCGGCATGCATTACTGTTTGATGATATTTTTAAAAATTATTGATGTCTTATAAAAAAATATTACTGTTATGATTTAAACAAGTTTGAACATATTTAAACACAAATAAGTATCAAACAGCATTTTAAATGCATAAAAATAGTGGAGCCTGGGAATCGAACCAGGACCTCCTGGTGTGAGAACTAGCTCTTGACCAATCGAACTAGTAGAGAAGACTTGATGTGTATCAGTGCAGTGGTAGATAACATGTTGGCTCGGGCAGAAGTAAAAAAATACTAATGGCGCTTTGGGTGAGGTGCGCCATTAGCATGTATGTACTTATGGCGCACCGAGGGTGGTGCGCCATTAGTATAGTGTCGCCCCTACTCAGACGATCCCTCTCTCTCCTCGCCTCGCCCACGATCCCTTTCCCTCTCCTCTCCGACGCCGCCGCCCGCCGCCCTCGGCGCCGCCCGACACCAGCGCCGCCCGTCCACACCACACCACCGACGCCTCCTCTCCCATCCTCCCTTCCTCCTCCGACCCCACCCCTCTCGCCGAGCAGCGCCCGCAGGCCGACACCAACCTCGCCCTCGCCAAGCATCATCAACCTCCGCCTTGCCAAGTCCGGAGCTGCTCGTGGAGGAGACGTGGCTGGGGCGATATCCGGGAGGTGCCCGTCTACCGCCGCCCTCGAGCCAGGTTAAATCGCCCTCGGCGCCAAAGACGCCAAGGTGCCCGCCTACTCGCCGCCCACCTCGTCTTCCACGCGCTCCACTATGCTGTTAGGGTTAAGATTTTTTAGTCCCCGCCCCCGACTCTGCTGCTGAAATTACCGTTGAAATCGAGGTAAAATCACTGTTGAACTGGGTGTAAAATCACTACTGTTGAAATTCAAATTTAAACTTGAAAATGAAAATTGAATTGGAGAATTAAATCACTGTTTTTTAGTCCCCATTTCTGAACCTATGCTAACCTTGCAAGCAGCATAACAGGCAATGTACTCCAAAATACTATAAGAACTGGAGTAAAAGATGACTGCATCTCACGTAATATAAGAAATGGGGACTCTTGGCTAAGTATGGCAATGCCACAGTATAAGAAGTACTCCTGCATCTTACACAATGATAGGTCTAATTTATGCTACTCAATGAAAGAAGAAGAAAAATGCATCTTTGGACATACATCAAGAAAAATGCACCGATCATCGGGTAATTGTCCATGGTTTATACCTGAAAATAAGTTTATCTCACGGCATGAATGTAAGTATCTGTTCCGCATTCATGGGCTATCTACCCAAGGTAAACCTAGAAAATGAGTTATATCCAGGACAAGCCACCGCCAATTAACGCTATATACACCGCCAATCGATTTAGTTAACATTACACTGCCACTACTATTCAGCACAAACGTTTGATCATCTCACTCTACTTATCACAATTGACATTGTATAACTGTCGACTCCATTCACTAGCAGCAGCCAGCACTTCGAATCTAATCTTTCTTGGGCAAGCTCGGCTACTTGTTGTTAGTCATTCACTAAAAGATCCTCAACAGATCGCATGCATCTAGTATTAAATTTCTTGGACGGATCATCTCTTTTAGCAAAGGACTGTAATAATTAACTAACTGAAAATTTGACATTCGGACTATGCTTGGCTCTGGTTTTTGAAATCTCATCTCTTTTCTAGTGCCATGACTAGTCATGAATTTTATTTTACTTTCCCCACTTTATAACATTCAGAAATTGTTTACTAGCTCAAGCTTCTCCTTTGCACTTTATCACTTCAATCTGCTGCTACCTCAAGCTTCTCGTTTACACTTGTGCCAAGTAGCATTTTTTCCTTGTATAATTATATGGTGGTTGGTGAGCTGCTACTTTTTCCTTGTAGAAGATCGCAGGTCAGTGGGAGGGATCCAGATTCTTTTACACGAATCACTAGCAAGGCAGCTGCCTAGAATAATAGGTTGACTCACCTATATATACTACTATCTTGCATCTCTCTCTTGTTTCTTCTTCTACTACAATACAAAGAGAGTCATTTCAGTTACTTGTCTTAGTGTGTGGTGTGGCTGTTTATTGTTCAACACTAGCAGCTAGCTATATTTAGGTCCATGAAAACGACATGGCTCTCCAATTTTAAGTAATCTTGCATATGTTAGAAACTACATATATGGTCTCCGGTTTTCTTACCTCTACTCTAAAACACCAATGCATCAACAAAATAAGATGGTATTTTTGTTACGCTTTCAGTTCGTGTCGTGAGGGAGATATAATGTTTTACAATCTTTCTCGGTTATATTGGAGTTAGGTTTTTGAATATGAGTAGCAGTGACTTGGATATACCTTATGGAGTTGTAACAGTTCCTCTTGGTGCTTAGGTGCATTTTCTTTGTGTAACTTGGTTTAAAAATGTGATTTAGTCTTTTGTGGCATTTGGATGCCTAAATCCCATTTTCTTAATCATATTGCTTGGAAACTTTTGGTTATCTCCTCTCAAAGTGATGAAATAATTTATATGTACTGCACTTTTTCATAATTAGGTAATAACGTTGGTTCTGATTTTGGTAGTTCAAACGGAATGTATCTCATTTTGTCGACAGATTATTTTCTGGAATATCATATATTCAAATTTGTAATGAATGATGGCTTCTACCTGAATTGGTAGACTCGTGGTGTTAGTTTGTTCTAAATACAAGAAGATAATTTTAACAACTGTAGAACATGTTGAGATTAGCAACTTTTTGTGACATCAACCAACAGTCCTGTCCTTTGGGTTATCATATTTTATATTTTTAATTACTAACTTAAGTTTGAGTAAACAATGGCGGTGAAGTCCTCATAATAATCAGCGGATGTTAACTTTCGATGTCCCCGAAGTTAACTAAGATTGTGGTGCTAGTAGAGGCACATTGTGGCCTTTTCATCCATATGAAAGTAGTGGCACATTGTGGTGCTAGTTTGTTGGGTTTTGTCTCCGACCATCGTGTCGTGATGATTTTGCAGTACCCGAGAGGTCCTTGAGTTTGCGGAATGTCGATTAACTTCCGTTCCGGCAAATTCGGGTACTCCATATGTCCTATTTTCAGCAAAGGTCATGCTGAAATTTTCCGTGAATTTTAGCATGACTTTGCTAAAAATAGGACATATAAATACTGTGACTAATGCATGGGCCAGGGTATCTTAGTAGTTAATTAAGTAGGATCAAGTGCCCGGCGTACTTGTGACTAATGCATGGCTTTTAGGGTGCCTCGGTGTCGATAAAAACCGAAATGATGAAAGGTTAGGCTTTTAGGGTGCCTCGGCGTCGAAAAACCCTCAATGATAAAAGCTTAGATTTTAGGATGCCTCGGTGTCGACAAACCCTAAATGATGAGACCATGATCTTGTTCCTTGACAATAACCAACTTTTTGACCAAACTTTGTTTCTATTTAGAGAGAAACATGGCCCACAACGATGAGGCCGGGTGTAGCGACCTGACCCAAAATCGGTCAAATCTACGTATGCATACCATCCCAAGATCATCTTTGGTACTCACAAAGACATCGATATAGTAATCAAAGTTCAATCACACCTGAATATTATTACGATTCTCATATAGAGTCTTTATTACAAGAGAATAAATTCGGCTCAAGGCCAACTCATGAGAAATAAACTACTAATGCTGCGGAAGCGTAGAAGATAAAGCGAGTCCATCCGACTCCAAAGGGCAATCGCCAAGCGCGGAGCGTAGCCTCACTCCTGATCGGAATATACCTCTGCAACATAAGAGTTGCAGCCATGTAGGTCAGCTTTTTGAATAAGCTGGCAAGACATGAAGAGAATAACAATAATAAAATTACTAACACTATATGCATTTTGGCTGTGGAGCTCTAAGTTTCATCATTTTGCGAAAAGCCAGTTTTCTCCTACTACAGTGGACTTGCTTGCAAGTTACTACATAATTGTTGGTAGTTATTGAGATGGTTCCGCCAACCAATATCTCATTCCCAAATTATTAAGTCATAAAAACCCCTCAAATTAATTCATTAGTTTTAGTGTTGAGATTTCGAATACTTCCAAGTTCGAGGCTCAAATTGTCCGTAATCGGGACACGGCTAATCGATTAGATCTTTAACTCTGCAGAGGTTTGCGCACTTTTCCCGCAAGAATCATTCCCTCCTTTTAAGTCTTCGCACTTCATGGTGTTTGAAGACGGGACGAATGAAACAGGGTCTTCCAAAGAGTTCTTCTGGCTACTGCCGGTACCCATCCAATCCTACCGTTCTTCTACATCTCGTAGTACCGTCCAGCCAGCGTCACTACTAGGGTTAACCCAGCCAGAGCCCATAATGGCTTGCGGCTGCAGAGTAAGCTTCGGTCATGGGGCATCCATCCGTCTCTTCGTGGCTGGGTGAAGCTTTCCGCAAGATGTCATGGCACTTCTCCATGCATCCCGCCAACCACTGGGTTCTCCAGGTGCCCGTCAACCGCCCCTCCACCCAAAGAGTGAATTTGAAGTCCATCTTGATCATTGTAGTTCATGGGGTTGTCATCATCATTGACTCTCACATCTTGCTTATGAATTTCACTCAACCAAAACCCGCTCTGAGCATAGCAAAGTAAACTACTTCGTCCCGGGGTCATGGTAACAAGGGGATTGGTTCATCCTACCACATGATACTACTCAAGATTAATAACTTCAAAATTTCAACTACTGCATGCATGGTGGGGTGGTGACAATTCTAATGCACAAAAACATAGGTATAGAAAATAACATGATCAAAACTTGCCTTGCTGATGATCCTCGTAAGCTAAAGATTCGTAGTAGCAAGCTTCGCACTCCGGAAACTCTACCGAGACAAACAATAATCACAATAAGCATATAGCATAGGATCACATAATACAATAGCATAACAATAGCAACATAACACACCAAAACAACCAAATCAAAATCCAAAGGGAAAACTCAAAGAAAACCAACTCAAATTTCCTACTTCAAACAATAACTAAAATAGTTTTATATAACAAAATTTCTTAACATAACCTAATCATGGTTTTATGTTAACTAAACAGAAAATATTTCATTAAGCAACTAGGAGCAAAAAGAATTACTTAAAATCTATTATGAAACTCCTATTAGGCCTAATTCAATTTCTATTAAGAAAATAAAATAAAACTTTTATTTATTATAAATAAAAGTTCATCCTATAAAGTGACAGAAACTATCCTAGAATAATAAATCACATGTTAAAAATAAATTTATTTACTAATTAAATTAATAGGAAAACAATAGCTAGTTAATTAATTAGGATTAACAAGATTCTGCTTAAAACTATTTATTTATTAATCCTAAAATACCCAATTTAATTTCTATGGTTTGGCAATGTCAAAATAAAGTTGGGACAAAAGAATCATCCAAAATAATTTTTCTAACTCAAGTTATAGCAGATTTACTATTCTGACTAAAACTAAATTAAAGCAATTTTAATTAATTTTAACATAGCTGAATAGATATTCTACAGAAAGTATAGAAAATTTGCAAACCAACAAAAAAAAGAATCACCTAAAAATAATAAACAGAATAAAAGATATGAATTTTTCAAAACAGGAACTATTCTGTTAAAACAGAAAACAAAAATAAAAGAAAAAGGACCTAATGGGCCTAAACTACGCACTGTGCGTAATATAACCTAAACGGGCCCTAGGGTTAAACTAGACGGGCCGGGCTAATAAATAAAAACCCTAATGAAAATAAACCGTAAACGAACCGGGCCGGTCCGGTTTATTTTAAAAGAAATACCCCTTCGGGGGTGTTCTAATCTGGACCGTTGGTTTGAGATCGGACGGGGGAGGCATTCTCCGGTGACTTACCGGAGCTCGGTGGCGGCGGCGGCGGCGGCGACGAGTGCGTTGATGGCTCCGGTCATCGGGGAGGTCGACGGAGTAGCCGGGCGGAGTCTGGGGGCGGCAGTGGGGCTTTGGTGGAGTCGGGGAGATCGGGAGGGAGTAGGGCGACGGCGGCGACGAAAATGGCGACGGCGGATGGCTCGGGCTCCGTGAGCTCGAGTGAGAGGAAGAGGGGTCCGCGAGGGGCTAGGGGAATGGGGTGCGGGCGAGGGCTTAAATAGGCGGGGCCTCGGCCTTGCTTGAAGCGATCGGGAGGGGGATCGGGATCCGGATCTCATGAGATCCGCGATCGTGGCATAAAAAAAGACGTGGCGAGGGGTTGAAGAAGGGGGTGGTCCACATCGGTGAGAGAGAGAGGGGGGGGCGAAGCGAGCGACCGGCGCCAAAGGTTTTCGGGCGCGGGGGAGGTGAGGTCGGTCGGTTGGCTCGCTGGGCTGGCCTCTGGGCCGGCTCGGTGGGCCTGGCTGGTGGGGGGCTTGGCATTGGTCTGGGCAGGGGACTGGCTGGCGCTGGGGGTTTTATATTTTTTAAATTTATTTTTTTAATAAAACAAAAACAGATATAAAACAAAATCTATAAGTATTTTATATAGGACATATATATACCAAAATGATCAGGGGAATATTCCCTATCATTTGAACATTTTTCCAAGGCAAAATCCAAACTTTATAAAATCCATTTTTTTCAATTTCAAATAAAATTCAGATTTGAATCCAAAACTTTTGACAATGTTTTCCTCTGATATTTTTGGAGTGTCATGTTTACTCCTCTCATACTTTTGATCAAGTATTTATCAGGCATAGTTTTTGAAATGATTCCCACTTGCCAAAGTTTGAATTCAAATTCAAAACTAAAAATTCTCTGAAACTTCAAATAGCATTCAAATTCAAACAGGATGCATAGGATGCTTAGCTATAATTGTAAAACATTCCAAATAGGAAATTTGGGATGTTACAAACCTACCACCTTAAGATGAATCTCGCCCTCGAGATTCGGGTTAACTAACAAATAGGTGCGGGTGGTCTCGAAGAAGGTCTTCTTGGCGCTCCCAGTGGCTTCTTCCTCGGTGTGGTGACTCCACATCACCTTGCAAAATTTGATGACCTTGCTGCGGGTGACTCTGCTCGCAGCTCGAGAATTCGGACGGGTTTCTCCTTGTAAGTCGATCACCGCAAGTTGTATGGCCTCTAGGGGCACCTTGTGTCTCTCAACGGAATATCCGCCATGTCGGCATGACATTTCTTCACCGAGAAACATGGAAGACATCATGAACTCCGACAATCCTTCCGGAATTCCAACTTGTAAGCAACTTCTCCACGATGTTCGAGGATTTTGTAGGGCCAATGAATCGGGTGCTAACTTTCCTTGACACCAAACCTCTTGATTCCACGAAGTGAGACACACGAAGATATGCTCGGTCTCCCGCTTCGTAAGTCACTTCCTTCGTTCTTGTCGGCATAACTCTTCCGTCTCGATTGTGCTATCTTGAGCCTGTCTCGAATCAGCTTGACTTTCTCTTGAATCCATGATAAGGTCGGAACCGAAAAGTGATCGATCTCCAACACTATCCCACAAAGAATGGTGTTCGCACCTCCTTCCGTATAGAGCTTGAAAGGGCCATCTTGATTTGGATTGATAACTGTTGTTGTATGAGAACTCTGCGTATGGCAAATTATCATCCCAGCTAGACCCTAGTCTAACACACAAGCTCTCAACATGTCCTCCAGAATCTGATTGACTCTCTCGGTCTGTCCATCTGTCTGCGGATGAAAAGCTGTCTGAATTCCAGCCTCGTACCCAAAGTTTCATGCAATCTGCTTCCAAAACTTTGAGGTAAACTGTGTTCCTCTATCGACACGATTTTCCTCGGAACTCCATGCGGACATACGATCCTGGTCATGTATATCTTGGCCAACTTAGCACCGGTATAGGTAGTCTTCACGGAATGAAGTGAGCTACCTTGGTCAAACGATCAACCACTACCCAGATAGAATCATAACCTGAACGGGTCTGGGTAATCTGTGATGAAATCCATTCCAAGTTTCTCCCATTTCCAATCGGAATCGGCAAAGGTTGAAGTAACCCTGCTGGCTTCGATGTTCTGCCTTTACACGTTGACAAACATCGATATCTTGCTACGTACTCGGCAATATCCTTCTTCATACCTGTCCACGAAACTTTCCTTCAAATCCGGTACATCTTGGTGTTGCCGGGTGAATCGAGTACGGTGAATCATGAGCCTCCTGAAGAATTAGCTTCCTGAGTTCGGGATCATTGGGCACATAGATACGATCCTCGAACCATATAGTTCCGTGTTCATCCTTACGAAATCCTTTAGCTTTTCCTTCATCCATCTTTTGCTTTATCTCATCAATTTCCTTGTCCGACTTCTGGGCTTCACGAATCCTTTCGGTCAAAGTGGACTGAACTTCCAGAGTTGCAACGAATCCTCTCGGAACTATCTCCAGTCGGAGATCTCTGAGGTCATCGACTAACTCCTGAGGTAATCCTCCTGCTGTAAGAGTGTTCACATAACTCTTACGGCTCAAAGCATCTGCTACAACATTAGCCTTACCTGGGTGGTAATGCAATCTCATGTCATAGTCCTTTATCAACTCTAGCCATCTCCTCTGCCTGAGGTTCAATTCCTTCTGCGTGAAAATATCCTTCAAGCTCTTGTGATCTGTGTAAACATCACAACGGTTTCCGATGAGGAAATGTCTCCAGGTCTTGAGTGCATGCACTACGGCTGCTAACTCCAAATCATGCGTGGCATAATTCATCTCGTGAGGTCGTAGCTGTCTGGAGGCATAAGCTACAACTTTACCTTCCTGCATTAATACTCCTCCGAGTCCTTGACGAGAAGCGTCACAATAGACCTGGTATTTCTTGTGTATGTCCGGCAAAATCAACACTGGGGCTATGACCAACCGTTTCTTTAATTCCTGAAAACTGGCTTCACATTCCTCGGTCCAAACATACTTGGCTTCCTTCTTCAATAGCTCACTCATGGGCTTGGCAATCTTCGAGAAGTTCTCAATGAACCTCCGATAATATCCTGCGAGTCCGAGAAAACTGCGGATCTCCTTGGTCGAGGTGGGTGACCGCCAATCGGTGATGATTCAACCTTGGCGGGTCAACTGCTATTCCTTCTCCTGAAATAACATGTCCGAGGAATCCAACTTCCTTCAGCCAAAATTCACATTTGCTGAACTTGGCATACAACTGATGTTCTCGAAGTTTCTCCAGAACTAGACGCAAATGTTCCTTATGCTCTTCCTCGCTCTTGGAGAAAATCAATATATCATCGATGAACACCACGACAAACTTGTCCAGATATTCCATGAACACCTTGTTCATCAAATTCATGAAGTATGCAGGAGCATTAGTCAATCCAAATGACATGACGGTATACTCATATAAACCATACCTGGTAGTGAATGCTGTTTTGGGTATATCCTTTTCACGGATCTTCAACTGATGATACCCTGATCAAAGATCGATCTTAGAGAATACCTTGGCTCCAACTAGCTGATCAAACAGATCATTAATCATCGGCAGAGGGTACTTGTTCTTGATGGTTACTTCGTTCAACGCACGATAATCCACAACCATCCTCAAGCTTCCATCTTTCTTCTCTACCAAAAGAACTGGGGCTCCCCAAGGTGATGAGCTTGGTCGAATATATCCTTTCTCCAATAACTCATTAATTTGATCCTTGATCTCTTTTAACTCATTCGGTGGCATCCGATAAGGTCTCTTGGATATTGGGGCTGTGCCGGGCAATAACTCAATCAGAAACTCAATGTCTCTGTCCGGTGGCATTCCTGGTAATTCCTCCGGAAACACATCGGGAAAATCTTGCACTACTGGCACTTCCTCCTGAACAACTCCGTGAGGGAATGCACTGATTCTTCATCCGGCTGTGCTCGGCTACATACTTGATCCTCTTCGCTCCGGGTGGTGAGCGAGAATAGACTTCTTGAACACGATCTATGTTTCCTTCGAACTTCGTCAACCAATCCATGCCTAGGATTACATCCAAGGTCTGGGTTTCCAACACTATGAGGTCTGCGGGAAATTTATGGTTCCCGATGTTGAGGGTTGCATGACAGCCTAAGCCTGCCATCATTTCTCCTCCTGCGGAACTGACGCGAAGGGGGCTTCTAAGGGTTTTAGTGGGCAACCCGTACTTTTCCACAACTACCCTTGATATGAATGAATGCGTTGCACCAGAATCAAAGAGTACCAATACTGAACGTGAATTCAATAAAAACTTACCAACCACAGTGTCTGGCTGATCATAGACGTCCTCCACGTCGATGTGGTTCACCTGAGCACGAGGGAACGGGTTGGGCTTCTTCGCTGAGCCTCCATTGCCGTTTCCATTCCTCTGCTTGGCCTCCGGGCAGTCGGTGGCATAGTGCCCTGTCTTCTGGCACTTGAAGCAGGTGATGTGGCTCAGATCCTTCGGAGCCGGGGCAGAACGATGCTGATTGCCATTACCGTTTCCATTGCCATTGCCATGGCCTGACTTGTTGTCCTGGCTGCGGTTGTTCCCATTTCCTCCATGGTTATGACCTCCATGGTTATGATGGGTGTGCCCTCCTGAGTATGGTGCATAACGGGGCTTCTGCTGAGCTCCTGAGTTGTGCTTCCCCTGGCTGTACTTCCGCTATGGCTTCTATCTGCTGCTGCTTGCCTTCTAGTATGGTGGCCTTGTCTACCAGCTCCTGGTAGTTGTTGAAGGTAGCCACAATAAGCTGCATACTCAGCTCGTCGTTGAGTCCCTCGAGAAATTTCTCCTGTTTTGCGGCATCTGTGGCCACATCATCCGGGGCATAGCAGGCTAGCTTGCTGAATTCATCCACGTACTGTGCCACAGTACGGTTCCCCTGGCGTAAGTTGCGGAACTCACGCTTCTTCAGACTCATGGCTCCAGCTGAGACATGAGCGGTATGGAAGGCCTGCTGGAACTGATCCCATGTGATGGCACCAATGGGATAAGTGGCGGTGTAGTTCTCCCACCAAGAAGCTGCAGGTCCATCAAGTTGATGCGCGACAAAGCGCACCTTCTCTGCATCAGTGCATCCAACAGTGATTAGCTCTCTTCCGACTTTGCGGAGCCAATCATCACCACAATCGCCTCGGTGCTGCTAGAGAACACTGGCGGATTCAGTCTCGTGAATCGAGTCAAGTTGTCCACAGGGGGTGGTGGCGGTGGATTGTTGGCGTTGTTGTTCTGATTCTGGATGAGTAGCTGCATGAGTGCATTCTGCTGCTGAAGCAGCTGGGTGAGCTCCGGCGGAAAACCAGTGTCACGTCTCGGAGGCATCTGGTGTTTTTGGAGTGGATGAGAAAATTAGAATAGAACAATGGTCTAATGAGAAATAACACTACCCATATGAATGCACAATCATAAACACACCAATCATTTATTCATTCCACTCAAACATCGTTCAAACTCGATTACAAAAGCTCACGACTAAACGAAATATCGGCCTAACTGATCGACGAAAAGGTAAAAAGATAACATGGTGGTCGACTAAAAAGTCTTCATCAATAATCCTTGCGTCCTCTGTTGTGGCGCCTCCTCTTGTGACTTCCTTCAGTGGAACTCCCTTCATAATCCTGATCATTGCTCACGAGGGGTCCTTCATCTCCACTCGGAAAAAGGTCCTCTCCCAAGTCCATCTTTTCCTCTATCGCGGCAAGCTTCATCTTCAGGTCGTCGACTGTCTCCATGAAGTCCGCGACTTCTTCCTCATGGTTAAGGAAGTCTGCGCGTGCCTTCTCCTCCAGTTCCAGTTCACGGAACAAAAGCTTCCGGTGTGTCTTCGAGTTACGGCGAGTCTGAATCTCCCGTTTCCTGAGAAGACACTCCAAGTCCTGGATGTACGAGAGAATGGAGTCGTCCTCCACGGTACGGATGATATCTCCATTCCTTGCCCTGCGTGAAACCATGGCGAGGTCTGAGGGATCGAGCTCGGCCCTGTACTCCTCTCGGAGATGTCCAAGTGCTCGATAGATCGCCACGTCCCTTCCGATGATCCAGTTGAACTCGGTGAACTCGAAGTCAATCGGCTCCGTGTGTCCTCCGAATGTTCTCCCTGGGATATGCACTTCAATCCTGTAGCGGGTATCCGTCGGAAGGGCATTGGTTGGCTTCCCGGTGATCGAGGGTAGAGCAATCTTCAGCTTCTTCACCATCTGGACCAGCTTCCTTCCGAAGGGCATCGTCTCATCGGGCTGGCAAAACTCCGGTAGCAAAACTGGGGTGAACTCGACGGCCATCTAGAATGTTGAAAATCGGAGAGGAGTTAGAAATGAACAGGGGAGAATTACGGAATGATAAGGATAAAAGTAAATGGTCTCTTCCTATGGTTTTCCGATCCTAGGGGTTACGATCCTACGGTCAGCGTGTGCTCTGATACCATCTCTGTAGCGACCTGACCCAAAATCGGTCAAATCTCGTATGCATACCATCCCAAGATCATCTTTGGTACTCACGGTACATCGATATAGTAATCAAAGTTCAATCACACCTGAATATTATTACGATTCTCATATAGAGTCTTTATTACAAGAGAATAAATTCGCTCAAGGCCAACTCATGAGAAATAAACTACTAATGCTGCGGAAGCGTAGAAGATAAAGCGAGTCCATCCGACTCCAAAGGGCAATCGCCAAGCGGGCGTAGCCTCACTCTGATCGAATATACCTCGCAACATAAGAGTTGCAGCCATGTAGGTCAGCTTTTGAATAAGCTGGCAAGACATGAAGAGAATAACAATAATAAAATTACTAACACTATATGCATTTTGGCTGTGGAGCTCTAAGTTTCATCATTTTGCGAAAAGCCAGTTTTCTCCTACTACAGTGGACTTGCTTGCAAGTTACTACATAATTGTTGGTAGTTATTGAGATGGTTCCGCCAACCAATATCTCATTCCCAAATTATTAAGTCATAAAAACCCCTCAAATTAATTCATTAGTTTTAGTGTTGAGATTTCCGAATACTTCCAAGTTCCAGAGGCTCAAATTGTCCGTAACCGGGGACACGGCTAATCGATTAGATCTTTAACTCTGCAGAGGTTTGCGCACTTTTCCCGCAAGAATCATTCCCTCCTTTTAAGTCTTCGCACTTCATGGTGTTTGAAGGCGGACCAATGAAACAGGTCTTCCAAAGAGTTCTTCAGCTACTGCCGTACCCATCCAATCCTACCGTTCTTCTACATCTCGTAGTACCGTCCAGCCAGCGTCACTACTAGGGTTAACCCAGCGAGCCCATAATGGCTTGCGGCTGCATGTAAGCTTCGGTCATGGGGCATCCATCCGTCTCTTCGTGGCTGGGTGAAGCTTTCCAAGATGTCATGGCACTTCTCCATGCATCCCGCCAACCACTGGGTTCTCCAGGTGCCCGTCAACCGCCCTCCACCCAAGAGTGAATTTCAAGTCCATCTTGATCATTGTAGTTCATGGGGTTGTCATCATCATTGACTCTCACATCTTGCTTATGAATTTCACTCAACCAAAACCCGTCTCTGAGCATAGCAAAGTAAACTACTTAAATCCGGGGTCATGGTAACAAGGGATTGGTTCATCCTACCACATGATACTACTCAAGATTAATAACTTCAAAATTTCAACTACTGCATGCATGGTGGGGTGGTGACAATTCTAATGCACAAAAACATAGGTATAGAAAATAACATGATCAAAACTTGCCTTGCTGATGATCCTCGTAAGCTAAAGATTCAGAGTAGCAAGCTTAGACTCAAAACTCTACCGAGACAAACAATAATCACAATAAGCATATAGCATAGGATCACATAATACAATAGCATAACAATAGCAACATAACACACCAAAACAACCAAATCAAAATCCAAAGGAAAACTCAAAGAAAACCAACTCAAATTTCCTACTTCAAACAATAACTAAAATAGTTTTATATAACAAAAATTTCTTAACATAACCTAATCATGGTTTTATGTTAACTAAACAGAAAATATTTCATTAAGCAACTAGGAGCAAAAAGAATTACTTAAAAATCTATTATGAAACTCCTATTAGGCCTAATTCAATTTCTATTAAGAAAAATAAAATAAACTTTTTATAAATAAAAGTTCATCCTATAAAGTGACAGAAACTATCCTAGAATAATCAATCACATGTTAAAAGTAAATTTATTTACTAATTAAATTAATAGGAAAACAGTAGCTAGTTAATTAATTAGGATTAACAAGATTCTGCTTAAAACTATTTATTTATTAATCCTAAAATACCCAATTTAATTTCTATGGTTTGGCAATGACAAAATAAAGTTGGGACAAAAAGAATCATCCAAAATAATTTTTCTAACTCAAGTTATAGCAGATTTACTATTCTGACTAAAACTAAATTAAAGCAATTTTAATTAATTTTAACATAGCTGAATAGATATTATACAGAAACTATAGAAAATTTGCAAACCAAGAAAAAAAGAATCACCTAAAAATAATAAACAGAACAAAAGATATGAATTTTTCAAAACAGGAACTATTCTGTTAAAACAGAAAACAAAAATAAAAGAAAAAGGACCTAATGGGCCTAAACTACGCACTGTGCGTAATATAACCTAAACGGGCCCTAGGGTTAAACTAGATGGGCCGGGCTAATAAATAAAAACCCTAATGAAAATAAACCGTAAACGAACCGGGCCGGTCCGGTTTATTTTAAAAGAAATACCCCTTCGGGGGTGTTCTAATCTGGACCGTTGGTTTGAGATCGGACGGGGGAGGCGTTCTCCGGTGACTTACCGGAGCTCGGCGGCGGCGGCGGCGGCGACGAGTGCGTTGATGGCTCCGGTCGTCGGGGAGGTCGACGGAGTAGCCGGGCGGGTGCGGGGCGACGAGTGGGGGCTTTTGGTGGAGTCGGGGGAGATCGGGAGGGTGTAGGGCGACGGCGGCGACGAAAATGGCGGCGGCGGATGGCTCGGGCTCCGGTGAGCTCGGGTGAGAGGAAGAGGGGGTCCGGCGAGGGGCTAGGGGAATGGGGTGCGGGCGAGGGCTTAAATAGGCGGGGGCCTCGGCCTTGCTTCGGGGCGATCGGGAGGGGATCGGGATCCGGATCTCATGAGATCCGCGATCGGCGGCGCGCATGGCGAAGACGTGGGCGAGGGGTTGAAGAAGGGGGTGGTCCACAGCCGGTGAGAGAGAGAGGGGTGGGGCAGCGGGCGACCGCGCCAAAGGTTTTGGCGCGGGGAGGTGAGGCCGGTCGGTTGGCTCATTGGGCTGGCCTCTGGGCGGCTCGGTGGGCTGGTGGTGGGGGCTTGGCACTGGCTGGGCAGGGGGCTGGTGGCGCTGGGGTTTTCTATTTTTTTAAATTTATTTTTTAATAAAACAAAACAGATATAAAACAAAATCTATAAGTATTTTATATAGGACATATATATACCAAAATGATCAGGGGAATATTCCCTATCATTTGAACATTTTTCCAAAGGCAAAATCCAAACTTTATAAAAATCCATTTTTTTCAATTTCAAATAAAATTCAGATTTGAATCCAAAACTTTTGACAATGTTTTCCTCTGATATTTTTGGAGTGTCATGCTTACTCCTCTCATACTTTTGATCAAGTATTTATCAGGCATAGGTTTTGAAATGATTCCCACTTGCCAAAGTTTGAATTCAAATTCAAAACTAAAAATTCTCTGAAACTTCAAATAGCATTCAAATTCAAACAGGATGCATAGGATGCTTAGCTATAATTGTAAAACATTCCAAATAGGAAATTTGGGATGTCACACCGGGGGTTCGGGCGGCAAGGCATTCTGGGAGCTGTCCCAGGAGATGGAGGAACAACCTCACTTGTATGAGGACGCCGCCTTCCCCACCGATCCTGAGACCACCGATGGTACCGCCGAGGATGACCCCATCGATGCCACCACCGATGGTGCCCTGAGGATGCCACCACGATGATGGCGGCGCGCGCGATGGCAGCCAACAGAAGAGGCAACGGAAGGACGGCGCCCGACCGTGCTCCGCACCCTCAAGGAGGAAGTTCTTGAAGTGGACTCGGCGGGAATCAACAGCGCCCGAGCGAATAGTCAAGGGTACTCGCTTCAGCTCGGGTGCATTCTCCGAGCACCGTCTCGATCAACACCGAGAACACGAGGCATCCCGACCGAGGGAATTTGCGCAACCTCCTCTTCACGAAGCTGCACGAGCGATACAAGTTCCCGCTGCTTTTGAAAACACAAGCCTCAAAGGAATAAAGTGAACAATGCTGCCCTCACGAAGATGAGCAAGGCCCTGTCTACTTGGAAAAGCAATGTGAAGAGAATGATCGAGAAAGGTGAGAGTTATGAGAAGATCAAGGAGAAAAATCCTTCGATCACCGAAGATGACTACAACCACTTCAAGATCAATTGCTCGAGCACCGCAAACTCGAATCAAGTCGATGGGGAAGGAAATCACGGAGCTGAACTTAGGGAACACACACTCGGTCCGGCGGTTCTGAGTGGCGGAGCCTATATGGGACAAGGAGGACGAGGAGCGTGCCGAGCAAGGCCTACCGCCCCTCTTCGATAAATCGGTGACAAGCGGACCAGGAACTTTGTCGGGCCCGGTACAAGAAGGACCCAAAACAAAGGAGCTTACCACGGATCCAAAGACCAGGCGCTTGAGGTTGTTCTCGTAAGGAATACCACCCCGGGTTAATTAGCTCCATATGGTTGCATTCTAATTAATGAAGCCAAATTTCTAAATGGTTCACATTCCTTCCGCAGCGATCGAAAGCGATGGCGCTGGTCGACTAAGAGCAACCCTTGGGACACCACTCTCAATAGGGCGTTGGATGTAATGAAGAACAAGGATAAGCTCGATGGCCGTCGTCGTCACTGGTCGTGTGGCGGCAAAGGCTTGTCCACAAAATGGGGTCATACTATACCGCTGGTGTGCGGAAGGAGAAAAGACCAGCTCGGAAAGCCGGCCGCGAGGTTCAAGAACTCAAGGCACAGGTGGCGCGGATTCGGAGATTGTCCAAGAGCAAGTGCAACAACAACTCGGAGCGGCGATCACCGCCATTGTGCCTACCTTGATCCGGGGTTGAGTCGTGGATTGCGGGCGCCAACAGGGGCCGCCCGATTCCTAGCTTCACGGCCAGCAACTCGCAGAATGCGATGGCGGGAGCCATTGGTGTCTCCGGCGGGCGGCATTGGTGTCTCCGACGCCGCACGGAGCTTAATGCACCGGGTGTCGCCGCCGGCACCTCTGCAGCAAGCGGCCCCTCCGTCAATCTGCCGCCGCCGTTGGCGGTGCCTCGACATTAGCCGAGCTCGGCGCCATCATCACGGTAACTAATTAAGCCTCTCTCGGTCGAGGACTTCATCTCCTTGCCTTTGACTAGGCATCCCGACGCCCTACATGTTTTCGCGGGCGCCGCCGATGTTCCGTGCACTCTCCGCGCCGTGAACAACGAGTTGGTCGATGTCGCCAAGGGCAAAATCGTTCAACCGGCAACCCTTGTTCCACGGTACAGATGCCACCCAACTTGTTTAGGGTTCAACTGGTTCGGTGCTGCCAGGCTGCGACGAGTTGTTACCTCCGATTCAACCCGTCGGGGCCGACGATGATGACGTGATGACCCTCGGCGCTGCTGAGCTGGCCCTGCTTTGGCGAAGAGCGGATTCGTTTGGGGCGGGGACACCACCCCAAAGACAACACCGCCCGATCGTGCCGTCGCCAAGTCGGCCCCATGGCAAGACCGCCGAACGGTGCGGACATCCCTATGCCATCGATCCAAACATGCATATGGCACGTGATTAGAACGACGACGACGACGATACATTTGCCAACGTCGATCAGTACTTTGCCGATCATGGGTACGGTGGCGACTTCATGGGGCCTCCTTCTCAAGAACCCAACCCAACAAAAGATGTGCGCGATCTAGCTGGTACCGCGGAGAAGCCAAGTAGCAACAGGCGTCGTCTGCCGTTCAGCTCTCAGGAGACGCCTCCAGCTGCCGACTTCACCGAGCCTCAGATAGGCGAGGTGCGAAATATTATCAGCCCCAACACACTCAAGAAGGCGGTCTGTGAGCAGAACTCGGTCCCATTACAGGAGAAGAAGAAGGCACGCAAAAGAAAGACTAACAAGGGTGCGGGCCAGCCGGCACCGAGTATGATCCGTGCTCGGGGCGGGCCACCTTCACCGAGGATATCTCGAGGAGGTGCATGTGGCGGGTAGGGCGATGCTACCGACAAATATGCTCAATGCTGCAACCGGTGCTATCGGAGTCTACATGACAGTGTTCTTTCTTTGGAGAAGCGGCGTCTCGAGAGAAGGATGTGGCATACCGGTTTTCGTGGCCAAGGTGCGGAGGGCAAGGGCTTTGTGGATAACTCCATCGGGCGTCGATCGTCCTGCGGTTTGATGACATCCACGCTATGTTGAACCTTCATCCGCTCCACTACACCTTCGTTCGGCTATTTTCACTGAGTATGGATATGCGGATCATTCGCGACAAGACCCCCGACATCGTGATAGTCGACCCCTTCTACATGCGTGCAAAGATCTTGGGCAGCGCGGGGACCGCAAGTCGCGAGTTCTTACCTCGAAGGCGTCATTCGGCAAACCAAGATAAGGATAACTTCCTCGTGCCTTACTTTCCGAGTAAGTCCTCCCTCAACCGCCCGTAACATATGAATTCTTAGATTTCGATCGTTTTCTTTTAACATTCCGTGTTTTCTGCGGTGACACATTGCACGCTCATCCTCCTAAGCCCCAAATATTCCATGGCCACGATTTCGACCGGACCGTCGATCGAACGTAGACTACACAAATGTCAAGAAGGTTCTTGATGATGTTCTCCCGCCTCGCCCAATCTGGAGGCACCTTCACCAGGCCTATTCGTAAATCACGGCAAGCACGTGTTCTCCCACAATCTGACGTTCGCTGCGTCAAGCAGCCGCTGGCGGTCGAAGGGTGCCTACTACGCCATCCATCACATGCGGGCGATCGTGCGGGACCATCATCAACTTCGCTACCAAGTAAACTCAAGATTGGGCGCGGCGTGTCGGCAATCCAGGCGCGGACATCGACAAGAATTCTTTCGCATCCATCGGAGTTTGCGGAAATCATCCATCAAGATGTCGCCGTACCTCGGGCAGTTCTACCTCGAAATCAACCGTCCAACGGTGACATCGACACAATGCTACAAATGCAGGATGACAACGCCCGTTCTTTCATGACTCCCACGATGACGGCGGCTTCATCCACGCTCCGATCCCTTGAGTCGAGTTGTCTAGTTCTCAAACATCGATTGGCTCATGTTGTAATTAAACTTTAATGAACTTGTAGTATGTCTCTTTGCTTTGAGTCGTTCAACTTAGATGTAATCGATGCTATTAATGTCTTGCTTTTCTCTTCCGATCATTCTTTGCATACTTATATATTGCTTATGTATTGTCGTGAATTGGTACTAACGTTTACGTTTGGCTAGTGCATAGCGATGCCGACGTATGTCGTGTACAAGGGTAAGGTTCCTGAGTCTCGATGACTGGGAGGAGTGTCGGAGACAGGTTCACCGATTCAGCGATAACAGTTACAAAGGGTACACCACTAGGGCCGAGGCGAATCTAGATCGCCCGCTATCTAGCGGGAGAGGGAGGGGCGTTGGAGGAACCGGATGAAGACGAGTTTCATCGTGATGATGCTCATCGTGATGACCGCAGCTCTCTTCTATGTGATGGTAGTTTAGATGATCGATATCGACTTGTAATGTGAAGACAAACTCGCTACTCGCGGTCTCGAGACTTGTAATATAATGTTCTATCTTTGTTCGGTCTTTTCAATTCGGAGACTAATATGATGAATTGTATTCGGAGACTAATATGATGAATTGTATTCAAAGACTAATCTTCTATTGTATTCGATGAATCTGTTGTTGATGTGTGTTGTCTATATTTTGTCAAATTATACATTTTGTAACCTGTGCAAAAACAGAAAATAAAAATAAAAAACTAATATTCATACTAATGGCGCATCACATGACGGCGCCATTAGTATGACAAAGCATACTAATGGCGCATCATGGTCGATGCGCCATTAGTATGCCGATTACTAATGGCGATCTCGTGGTGCGTGCGCCATTAGTATGCCAAAGCACCTGGTATACATGGCCCCGGGAGGCATACTAATGGCGCATCAGTAGCCTATACTAATGGCGCACCGGTGGTGCGCCATTAGTATATCAGATACTAATGGCGCACCACCGTGCGCCATTAGTAAAAATTACTAATGGCGTGCTAGTAATGGCGACTTTGATGATGCGCCATTAATGGCCAAATTAGGTGCGCCATTAGTAGCGGTTTTTCTAGTAGTGTCTCTATCAGATCTCACTTTTGCAAGTGGCCGTGAAGGGATTGACAACCCCTTTATTGCGTTGGTTGCAAGGTTCTTATTTGTTTGCGTAGGTACAAGGTAGGTATGAGGGACTTGCGTGTGGCCTCTTACTGGATTGATACCTTGGTTCTCAAAAACTGAGGGAAATACTTATGCTCTGCATCACCCTTTCCTCTTCAAGGGAAAAACCAAGGCATGCTCAAGAGGTAGCAAGAAGGATTTCTGGCGCTGTTGCCGGGGAGTCTACGCAAAAGTCAAGACATACCAAGTACCCATCACAAACTCTTATCCCTCGCGTTACATTATTTGCCATTTGCCTCTCGTTTTCCTCTCCCCCACTTCACCCTTGCCATTTTATTCGCCCCTCTTCTGTTCGTCATTCTGTTTGCTCGTGTTACCATGTGCCTTCCATTTTCTTGCATCTTTGCTTGCTAAAAATCTATTGATATGGATCCACTTAAAGTGTTCTACTTGGATCATCTTTGATCCTTATGCGCTCGTGCTGAAACCCCAACTAGCCTAGTTGATGGGAAATCTTTAGATGAGCATGCTCATTTTGTGCGTCACCGTTTGTCTGAAAAAGGGAAACTCTTATGGGATCAAATAAACAGATTGATGTGTTATGCTTGGAATCTTTGTGAAATTTGTGATTTTACTTGTTGCTCTAAGAACCCTAAAAAACACCTCCCCTGCCTATGTGAGTTTAACGATAATGAGATCTTATCTTCTTATGCAAAGGGTGTTTATAGTTACTATGATATCGAACAAATTGAAGAATTTGTTGCTTTTAAGGGTGCTTATGAAGTTGCTTCTTTGATTGAAAAGTAAGATATTAATCTCTACGAATCTGAAAATTTTGGCATACTTAAATATTGCTATGAAAACTATGCTCATAATGTCTTTGTCAAAGAATTTATTGAGAGAATGACCATTGCTTTGGAAGAAAATAATGATATGCATGGATCTATCGATAAATATGATTCCGATGATTTGATTGAAATGTCCCTTGATGAACATGATACTTGCTATTCTTGTGGCCATGATGCCAATATTTATGAAGATGAATTTGCTATAGTTCCTTATGTTAAACATGAGATCGTTGCTATTGCACCCATACTTGGTAGTTCCTTCGATAAAAAGCATGGTTGCAATGATTTTACTATAAATTCTCTTGATGTCAATTGTGCTAATAATGTGCAAAACCCTAAGCTTGGGGATGCTAGTTTTGCTATGACTACTATTTGTTGCAATGATCACGATTGGGGTGATTCTTCCTGTGACTTTGAAAATTTATTTAAGCCTCATGATGAATATGAGATTGATAATAGTGTTTGTAATAATATTGAAAGTGGGTTTGGAAGAGTGTCAACTTTAGATCCCACATATTTGGAGAATGTTCAATCTTATGGTATTTTTGATAAAAGTGGGTTTGGAGAGGTCATGACTTTAGTTAATGTTAATCCCACTATTTTGGAAGAGTGTCAACTTTGCATGCATGTGGATCGTGTTGAAAATATTTTATGTGATAGCTATTTTGTTGAATTTGCTTATGATCCCACATGTAATTATTTGGGAGAGGAAAATATGATTGTAGAAACTTTCATGTAACTAAATTTCCTCTCGTTATGTTGAGATTGCTATTGTTTCTTTCTTCTTCCTTGCATATGCTAGATCTTGCTTGTCTTGGTAATTTGTTTTCCTATAAGATGCCTATGCATAGGAAGTATGTTAGACTTAGATGTGTTTGTCACGTGTTTTATGATGCTCTCTTTGTGCTTCAATTCTTGTCTTTCATGCGATCATCGTTGAAATCATTATGCCTAGCTAGAGGCGTTAAACGATAGCGCTTGTTGGGAGGCAACCCAATTTTATTTTAGTTTCTTGCTTTTTGGTTCTGTTTAGGATAAATCTTCCATCTAGCCTCTGGTTAGATGTGCTTTTATGTTTTAATTAGTGTTTGTGCCAAGTAGAACCAATAGGATCTTCTTGGGTGATAACTGTTTGATCTTGCTGAAAAAGACAGAAACTTTGCACTTACGAATATAATTGTTAAAACTCGCCAGAACGTGATAAAATACCAATTATTTTTGCAGTAGATCAGTACGCAAATTTTCCAGGTTGTCCTAGTTTTTCAATATGTTTGGAGGTCCAGAAGTTTTTGAACAAATCTGATTACTACAAACTGTTTTGTTTTTGACAGATTCTGTTTTTCGTGTGTTGTTTGCTTATTTTGATGAATCTATGGTTAGTAATGGAGTTTATGAACCATAGATAAGTTGGAATACAGTAGGTTTAACACAATTATAAACAAAGAATGAGTTCATTACAGTACTTTAAAGTGGTAGTTTGTTTTATTTCGCTAACGGAGCTCACGAGATTTTCTATTAAGTTTTGTGTTGTGAAGTTTTCAAGTTTTGGGTAAGGATTTGATGGATTATGGAACAAGGAGTGGCAAGAGCCTAAGCTTGGGGATGCCCAAGGCACCCCAAGGTAAAATCCAAGGACACCAAAAATCCTAAGCTTGGGGATGCCCCGGAAGGCATCCCCTCTTTTGTCATCGTCAATCGATAACTTTACTTGGAGCTATGTTTTTATTCACCACATGTATGTGTTTTACTTGGAGCGTCTTGTATGATTAGAGTCTTCTCTTTTTAGTTTACCACAATCATCTTTGCTGTACACACCTTTTTGGAGAGACACACATTAATCGGGATTTATTAGAATACTCTTTATGCCTCACTTATATCTTTTGAGTTGAACAATTTTGCTCTAGTGCTTCACTTATATCTTTTAGAGCACGTCGGTGGTTCTATTTTATAGAAATAATTGATCTCTCATGCTTCACTTATATTATTTTGAGAGTCCTTCAGAACAGCATGGTAATTTGCTTTGGTTATAAAATTAGTCCTAATATGATAGGCATCCAAGATAAAAACTTTAAAGTGCGTTGAATACTAAGAGAAGTTTGATACTTGATGATTGTTTTGAGATATGGAGGTAGTGATAGTTGAGTAGTTCTGAATTTGAGAAATACTTGTGTTAAAGTTTGCAAGTCCCATAGCATGCACGTATGGTGAACGTTGTGTAATAAATTTGAAACATGAGGTGTTCTTTGATTTCCATCCTTATGAGTGGCGGTCGGGGACGAGCGATGGTCTTTTCCTACCAATCTATCCCCCTAGGAGCATGTGCATAGTGCTTGGTTTTTGATGACTTGTAGATTTTTGCAATAAGTAGTTCTTTATGACTAATATTGAGTCCATGGATTATACGCACTCTCAACCTTCCACCATTGCTAGCCTCTTCGGTACCGTGCATTTCCCTTTCTCTCCTTGAGAGTTGGTGCAAACTTCGCCGCTGCATCCAAACCCCATGATACGATACGCTCTATCACACATAAACCTCCTTATATCTTCCTCAAAACAGCCACCATACCTACCTATTATGGTATTTCCATTGCCATTCCGAGATATATAGCCATGCA
Source organism: Aegilops longissima (assembly GCA_021605205.1). Classification (NCBI taxonomy): domain Eukaryota; kingdom Viridiplantae; phylum Streptophyta; class Magnoliopsida; order Poales; family Poaceae; genus Aegilops; species Aegilops longissima. Next base: position 522,829,367 of record CM038680.1, read on the forward strand.
ACTTTCCACCGTTCCGTTTATTATGACACACTTCATCATTGTCATATTGCCTTGCATGATCATGTAGTTCACATCGTATTTGTGGCAAAGCCACCATGCATATTATTTCATACATGTCACTCTTGATTCATTGCCCATCCCAGTACACCACCGGAGGCATTCATATAGTCATATTTTGTTCTAGTATCGAGTTGTAATCATTGAGTTGTAAATAAATAGAGGTGTGATGATCATTATTAATAGAGCATTGTCCCAAATAAAAAAGGGGGAGAAAGGCCAAATAAAAAAAGAGAAGGCCCAAAAAATAAAAAAAATAAAAGGGGACAATGCAACTATCCTTTTTCCATACTTGTGCTTCAAAGTAGCACCATGATCTTTATGATAGAGAGTCTTGTTTTGTCACTTTCTTATACTAGTGGGAATTTTTCATGATAGAACTTGGCTTGTATATTCCAACAATGGGATTCCTCAAATGCCCTAGGTCTTAATGAGCAAGCAAGTTGGATGCACACCCACTTAGTTTCTTTTGTTGAGCTTTCATACATTTATAGCTCTAGTGCATCCGTTGCATGGCAATCCCTACTCCTTGCATTGACATCAATTGATGGGCATCTCCCTAGCCCATTGATTAGCCGCGTCAATGTGAGACCTTCTCCCTTTCTATCTTCTCCACATAACCCCCATCATTATATTCTATTCCACCCATAGTGATATATCCATAGTGCATCATTGCTTGGCTTGTCATCGGGGTTGTGCAAGATGAGAGCATTTTGTGTGAAGAAAATGAAGCATGGCCAAACTATATGATTTTGTAGGGATGAGCTTTCTTTGGCTATGTTATTTTGAGAAGACATAACGCTTGGTTAGTATGCTTGAAGTATTATTATTTTTATGTCAATATTAAACTTTTATCTTGAATCTTTCGGATCTGAACATTCAAGCCACAATAAAGATAAATACATTGAAGAATATGCTAAGTAGCATTCCACATCAAAAATTCTGTTTTTTATCATTTACCTACTCGAGGACGAGCAGGAATTAAGCTTGGGGATGCTTGATACGTCTCCAACGTATATATACATATATTATATATTCTGTTTTGGATGTTTAATAGGCTTATTTATACACTTTTATATTATTTTTGGGACTAACCTATTAACCTAAGGCCTGGTGCAAATTGTTGTTTTTTTGCCTATTTCAGTATTTCGCAGAAAAGGAATATCAAAGGGAGTCCAAACGGAATGAAACCTTTGGGAGCGTGATTTTTGGAACAAACGTGATCCAGAGGAGTTGGAGTGGACGTCAAGAAATCAAAGAGGAGGCCACGAGGCAGGGGGCGCGCCCTCCACCCTTGTGGGCCCCTCGTGGCTCCACCGACCTCCTTCTTCCTCCTATATATACCTACGTACCCCGAAACCATCGAGGAGCACCATGAAAACCTAATTCCACCGCCGCAACCTTCTGTACCCGTGAGATCCCATTTTTGGCCCTTTTCCGGCGCTCTGCCGGAGGGGCCATCGATCACGGAGGGCTTCTACATCAACACCATAGCCTCTCCGATGATGTGTGAGTAGTTTACCATAGACCTTCGGGTCCATAGTTATTAGCTACATGGCTTATTCTCTCTCTTTGGATCTCAATATAAAGTTCTCCTTGATCTTCTTGGAGTTCTATTCGATGTAACTCTTTTTTGCGGTGTGTTGTCGAGATCCGATGAATTATGGGTTTATGATCAAGATTATCTATGAACAATATTTGAATCTTCTCTGAATTCTTTTATGTATGATTGGTTATCTTTGCAAGTCTCTTCGAATTATCAGTTTGGTTTTCCCTACTAGATTGATCTTTCTTGCAATGGGAGAAGTGCTTAGCTTTGGGTTCAATCATGGGGTGCTCGATCCCAGTGACAGTAGGGGAAACGACACGTATTGTATTGTTGCCATCGAGGATAAAAAGATGGGGTTTATATCATATTGCTTGAGTTTATCCCTCTACATCATGTCACCTTACCTAATGCGTTACTCTGTTCTTATCAACTTAATACTCTAGATGCATGCTGGATAGCGGTCGATGTGTGGAGTAATAGTAGTAGATGCAGGCGGGAGTCGGTCTACTTGTTGCGGACGTGATGCCTATAGACATGATCATGCCTAGATATTCTCATAATTATGCACTTTTCAATCAATTGCTCGACAGTAGTTTGTTCACCCACCGTAATACTTATGCTATCTTGAGAGAAGCCACTAGTGAAACCTATGGCCCCCGGGTCTATCTTCCATCATATTAATCTCCCGTCAACTAGCTATTTCTATCGTTGTTTATTTTGCAATCTTTACTTTTAGTATTTATCATAAAAATAATAAAAACATTATCTTATCATCTCTATCAGATCTCACTTTTGCAAGTGGCTGATAACCCACAAGTATAGGGGATCAATTGTAGCCTCTTTCGATAGGTAAAAGTGTTGAACCCAACGAGGAGCTAAAGGTAGAACAAATATTCCCTCAAGTTCTATCGACCATCGATACAACTCTACACACACTTGTCGTTCGCTTTACCTAGAACAAGTATGAAACTAGAAGTACTTTGTAGGTGTTTTTGGATAGGTTTTCAAGATAATAAAGAGCACGTAAATAAAAAGTAGGGGCTGTTTAGGTAAAGAAGCAATAAAGTAAATATAGCGAGTGTGGACAAGTGGTGGTAGGCGTTGCGAAATTGTTCCTAAGCAATTGACTACGTTACTAGACCGATAGCAGGTTTTATGTGGGAGAGGCCACTGCTAGCATGTCATCCCTAACTTGGAATTCTATGCACTTATGATTGGAACTATTAGCAAGCATCCGCAACTACTAATGTTCATTAAGGTAAAACCCAACCATAGCATTAAGATATAATGGTCCTCCTTCAATCCCGTATGCATCAATTTCTATGCTAGGTTCAAGCTTTTGTCACTCTTGCCCTCCAATACATAGTCTTATCAACATACAACTAACCCTATGGTGTGATCCACGTGCGCGCTCATATGATGGGCACCAAAGGACAACAACATAACCACAAGCAAATTAAACCAATCATAGCAATTCATCAATCACCGATAGGACAACGAAAATCTACTCAGACATCATAGGATGGCAACACATCATTGGATAATAATATGAAGCATAAAGCACCATGTTCAAGTAGAGGGTACAGCGGGTTGCGGGAGAGTGGACCGCTGTAGATAGAGGGTGGAAGGTGATGGAGATGCTGGTGAAGATGGCTGAGGTGTTGGTGAGGATCGCGGTGATGATGATGATGGCCACGGCAGCGTTCCAGGGCCACCGGAAGAGAGGGGAGAGGGGTCCCCTTCTTCTTCTTCTTCCTTGACCTCCTCCGTAGATGGGAGAAGGGTTTCCCCTCAGGTCCTTGGCATCCATGGCATGGGAGGGGAGACAGCCCCTCCGAGATTGGATCTATCTCTATGTCTCTCTCTGTTTCTGTGCTCTCGGATTCTGCCCTTTCACCGTTTCTTATATATCCGGAGATCCGTAACTCCGATTGACTGAAACCTTCACCGGGATTTTTTTTCTTCTGAAAATTAGCTTTCTTGTGGCAAAAGAATAGCAGCAACCACCTTACAAGGGGCCCACGAGAGTCAGGGGCGCGCCCAGGGGGGCAGGCGCGCCCCCTGCCCCGTGGCCACCTCGGGCACCGTCTCGCGTTGATTCTTCCTCCCATATTTCCCAAATATTCGAAAAATATTCTCCGCCCGTTTTTATCCCGTTTGGACTCGATTTGATATGGGGTTTCTGCAAAACATAAAACATGCAACAAACAGGAACTGGCACTGGGCACTGGATCAATATGTTAGTCCCAAAAATAGTATAAAAAGCTGCCAAAAGTATATGAAAGTTGCATAATATTGGCATGGAACAATCAAAAATTATAGATACGACGGAGACGTATTAGCATCCCCAAGCTTAATTCCTGCTCGTTCTCGAGTAGGTAAATGATAAAAAAGATATTTTTTGATGTGGAATGCTACCTAGCATAATCTTGATCATGTAATCTAATCATGGCATGAATATTAAGACAAGAGTGATTCAAGGCAATAGTCTATCATTTGACATAAAAACAATAATACTTCAAGCCTACTAATAAAGCAATCATGTCTTTTCAAAATAACATGGCCAAATAAAGTTATCCCTACAAAATCATATAGTCTGGCTATGCTCCATCTTTACCACACAAAATATTCAAATCATGCACAACCCCGATGACAAGCCGAGCAATTGGTTCATACTTTTTAACGCGCTTCAGCCTTTTCAACCCTCACGTAATACATGAGCGCAAGCCATGGACATAGAACTATAGGTAGAATAGAATAATATGATGGGGGTTATGTGGAGAAGACAAAAAAGGAGAAAGTCTCACATCGACGCGGCTAATCAATGGTCTATTGAGATTCCCATCAATTGATGTCAATGTGAGGAGTAGGGATTGCCATGCAACGGATGCACTAGAGCTATAAGTATATGAAAGCTGAAACTGAAAACTGAGTGGGTGTGCATCCAACTTGCTTTCTCAAGAAGACCTCGGGCATTTGAGGAAGCCCATCATCGGAATATACAAGCAAAGTTATATAATGAAAATTCCCACTAGTATATGAAAGTGATAACTCAAGAGACTCTCTATATGAAGACCATGGTGCTACTTTGATGCACAAGTGTGGTAAAAGGATAGTAAACATTGCCCCTTTTTTCTCTTTTTCCCTTTTTTTCTTTTTTTTGCGGGCTTCTTTGGCCCTTTTTTTTATTTAGGCTTCTTTGGCCTCTCCCCTTTTTTTTGATGGGGCAACGCTCTAATAATGATGATCATCACACTTTTATTTACTTACAACTCAATATTACAACTCGATACTAGAACAAAGATATGACTCTATATGAATGCCTCCGGTGGTGTACCGGGATGTGCCATGATCTAGCGTAGCAATGACATCAAAAAACGGACAAGCCATGAAAACATCATGCTAGATATCTTAAGTCAAATGCTCAAGTCATGTATATGATGATGATGGAAGTTGCATGGCAATATATCTCGGAATGGCTATGGAAATGCCATGATAGGTAGGTATGGTGGCTGTTTTGAGGAAGATATAATGAGGCTTATGTGTGATAGAGCGTATCATATGACGGGGTTTGGATGCACCGGGGAAGTTTGCGCCAACTCTCAAGGTGAGAAAGGGCAATGCACGGTACCGAAGAGGCTAGCAATGATGGAAGGGTGAGAGTGCGTATAATTCATGGACTCAAATTAGTCATAAAGAACTCATATACTTATTGCAAAAGTTTATTAGCCCTCGAAGCAAAGTACTACTACGCATGCCCCTAGGGGGATAGATTGGTAGGAAAAGACCATCGCTCGTCCCCGACTGCCACTCATAAGGAAGACAATCAATAAATACCTCATGCTTCGACTTCGTTACATAACGGTTCACCATACGTGCATGCTACGGGAATCACAATCCTCAACACAAGTATTTCTACAATCCACAACTACCCACTAGCATGACTCTAATATCACCATCTTTATATCGCAAAACTATTGCAAGGAATCAAACACATCCTATTCAGTGATCTACAAGTTTTATGTAGGATTTTATGACTAACCATGTGAATGACCAGTTCCTGTCAACTCTCTAAATAGATATAAGTGAAGCAAGAGAGTTTAATTCTTTCTACAAAAGATATGCCCACGCACTAACAAATATAAGTGAAGCAAAAGAGCATTCTACAAATGACGGTTTTCTATATGAAGAGAAACAGGAAATCCAAACTTCAAATGATATAAGTGAAGCACATGAAGCATTCTATAAAGTGATACGTCTCCAACGTATCTATAATTTTTTATTGTTCCATGCTATTATATTATCTGTTTTGGATGTTTACGGGCCTTATTAAACACTTTTACATTATTTTTGGGACTAACCTATTAAACCAGAGCCCAGTGCAAGTTCCTGTTTTCCCCTTGTTTCAGTGTTTCGCAGAAAAGGAATATCAAACAGAGTCCAAACGGAATGAAACCTTCGGGGGAGTTATTTTTGGAACGGAAGCAATCCAGAAGACTTGGGGTGTACGTAAGGGGAGCAATCCAGAAGGCACGAGGCAGGGGCGCGCCCACCCCCCTGGGCGCGCCCTCCACCCTCATGGGCCCCTCGTGGCTCCCCTAACGTATTTCTTCCTCATATATATATACCAATATACCCTAAAACCATCGGGGAATAGAATAGATCAGGACCGCAAGCCTCTGCAGCCACCAAAAATCATTCGGGACCCTGTTCCGGCACCCTGCCGGAGGGGGGATCCCTCACCGGCGGCCATCTTCATCATCCCGGCGCTCTCCATGACGAGGAGGGAGTAGTTCACCCTCGGGGCTGAGGGTATGTACCAGTAGCTATGTGTTTGATCTCTCTCTCTCTCTCTCTCTCTCTCTCTCTCTCTCTCTCTCTCTCTCTCTCTCTCGTGTTCTTGAGGTGATACGATCTTGATGTATCGCGAGCTTTGCTATTATAGTTGGATCTTATGTTGCTTCTCCCCCTCTACTCTCTTGTAATGGATTGAGTTTTCTCTTTGAAGTTATCTTATCGGATTGAGTCTTTAAGGATTTGAGAACACTTGATGTATGTCTTGCCGTGCTTATCTGTGGTGACAATGGGATATTCACGTGATTCACTTGATGTATGTTTTGGTGATCAACTTGCGGGTCTCGCCCATGAACCTATGCATAGGGGTTGGCACACGATTTCGTCTTGACTCTCCGGTAGAAACTTTGGGGCACTCTTTGAAGTACTTTGTGTTGGTTGAATGGATGAATCTGAGATTGTGTGATGCATATCGTATAATCATACCCACGGATACTTGAGGTGACATTGGAGTATCTAGGTGACATTAGGGTTTTGGTTGATTTGTGTCTTAAGGTGTTATTCTAGTACGAACTCTATGATAGATTGATCTGAAAGAATAACTTTGAGGTGGTTTCGTACCCTACAATAATATCTTCGTTTGTTCTCTGCTATTAGTGGCGTTGGAGTGACTCTTTGTTGCATGTTGAGGGATAGTTATTGTGACGCCCCCGATTCAATCGTACACTAATCATGCACGCAAATGTGTACGATCAAGATCAGGGACTCACGGGAAGATATCACAACACAACTCTACAAATAAAATAAGTCATACAAGCATCATAATACAAGCCAGGGGCCTCGAGGGCTCGAATACAAGTGCTCGATCATAGACGAGTCAGCGGAAGCGACAATATCTGAGTACAGACATAAGTTAAGCAAGTTTGCCTTAAGAAGGCTAGCACCAACTGGATACAGATCGAAAGAGGCGCAGGCCTCCTGCCTGGGATCCCCCTAACTACTCCTGGTCGTCGTCAGTGGGCTGCACGTAGTAGTAGGCACCTCCAGTAGTAGTCGCCATCGACGGTGGCGTCTGCTCTGGGCTCCATCGTCAGTTGCAGCAATCGAGTAGAGGTAGGGGAAAAAGGGGAACAAGGCAACCGTGAGTACTCATCCAAAGTACTGCAAGCAAGGAGCTACACTACATATGCATGGATATATGTAAAGGGCCATATCAAGGACTGAACTGCGAATGCCGAATAAGAGGGGATAGCTAATCTTATCGAAGACTATGCTTCGTCAGCTTCGTCTTGCAACAGTAGAAGAGGGTAGGTTGAAATCCTCCAAGTAACATCACATAGCAATAATCCTACCCGCGATCCCTCCTCATATCCCCGAGAGAGCGACCACCGGTTGTATCCGCACTTGGAAGGGTGTGTTTTATCAAGTATCCGGTTCTAGTTGTCATAAGCTCAAGGTACAACTCAAGTCGTCCTGTTATCAAGATCACGGCTATTCAATAGATTAACTTCCTGCGGGTGCACCATCTTACCCAAAGACGCTTGATCCCATTTGGCCGGACACACTTTCTGGGTCATGCCCGCCGCGGAAGATCAACACGTCGCAGCCCCACCTAGGCACAACAGAGAGGCCAACACGCGGTCTAAACCTAAGCGCCAGGGTCCGGCCCATCGCCTCGAGCACACCTGCGACGCTATGCGGGCGGCCGAGCGCAGACCTAGCCAAGCAGCGCCCAGTCCAATCCGGCGCGCGCGCCGCCGTCACCGACGTCTGAAGTGCTTCGTGATACCACGATGCGGGATACCCATAACTACTCCCGCGTAGATTGTTAGTGCGTATAAGCTCAGAGCCAACTCAGATCAAATACCAAGATCTCGTTAAGTCGTTAAGTATCCGCTGAACGCCAAACAGGGCCAGGCCCACCTCTCTCCTAGGCGGTCTCAACCTGCCTGCCGCTCCGCCACAAGTAACAATGGGGGGGTCGGGAACCCAGGCCCACCTCTACCGGGATGGAGCCACCGTCCTTTCAGCCCCATCTCCAACAGTACCACGAGTAATGTAATAGTGTAAAGTATATAGTATATACCCGTGATCACCTCCCGAGTGATCACGGCCCGATAGTATAGCACGCACACGGACAAGGATGTAGGGCCACAGATGAAAGTACTAGCAACCTATACTAAGCATATAGGATTGCGGGTAAGGTAACAACATGAGAGTAACAAGGACAGGCTATGCAGCAGATAGGAGTATCTGAAAGCAAGAATATGCTACACTACGCTAATGCAAGCAAGATAGAGAAGAGTAGGCGATATCTGGTGATCAAGGGGGGCTTGCTTGGTTGCTCGGCAAGAGAGAGGGTCGTCGGTGACGAGTCGATCACAGGACATCAGATCGGTCTCGGGGTCTACCGGAGGGAAGAGGGGAAGAAACAGTAAATACATAGCAGCAAGTGCATAACAGGACAATGCATGAGCTAGACGTGTTCTAACGCAGCGCTAGGCGATCTTGGCGAAGGAAACATCCGGAAAGTTTTCCGGTTCGGACGTCTGTCGATGATGAACCGGAGAGGAAAGTTTGCAGGTTCGATAGGTTAGGGGTGTGTGGCGGACGAACGGACTGCGTGATCTGGATTCGTCTCTCGCTGCTCGAGTAACTTTCATGTACAAAGTATTTTCATTCGATTCTGATTATTTTACATTAATTTTTCAAAGTTTTAATTGATTTTCTAAATTTATAGAATTCTTTTAATTCAATATAAAACAGCAAAATACTTTTGTCACCTAGTGCTATTCTAGCCTTAGTGTATGACAAGGGGCGGTGGGGTTTGGTTGACCCGGTCAAATGTAGACTAGTCAACATATGAATAGTGTAGGAGGCCACATGTCATTGACTTAGATGTCTTTTTTTTTTAATTTTGTTTTTCTTTAACTACAGTGGGTCCACATGTCACCTACTATTGGACTATTAATTAGTAATACTAATTAGACTAACTAACTAAATTAGTCCCTAACTAGTATTTGGGCCGCCATACACACCAAAACACACACGCATTTACGCCATGGCCATGGTTAGCATCAGCGTATAGCAGCAGCAACTACGCAGCAAGTAGCAGTAGCAGTTAGCGAGCACCAGATGCAAGCATCAGCTAGCGACACACAGCACCAGAAGCAACAATAAGCAGCGGCATCGTAGGAGCAGCAGCAGCACAACGACAAGAGCAGCGGCAGGGCATCAGCAGTAGCAGCAGCCCAGCAGTTCAGGGAGCAGCGACGACGGCGTTGGCGTTGGGAACAGCAGCCAGCAGTGCACCGGGCGGCATCCAGCAGGCGGCTAGGAGCAGCGGAAAGCGAAGCGCGCCTCGCTCGCTGCAGCGATGGGAGCGCAGCATGCGTGGCGGTCGTGGCGGCGGCCCGATGTGAGGAAAAAGGACGTCAGCGCGCGGAGCTTGGAACCAACGGCGACAACGCCCTACAGATCGAATCGAAGGGAAGAAGGGGAATCGAAGGCGCAGCTCACTTTGTAGTTCTTTAGGCGAGCTCGAGGTGGTCGGGATGAACCGAAGATGCGCGAATCGACGACGGGTCGACGACCGTGGCGGAGAAGACCGCGCGATGGCGAGGCAGCGAGCCGTCCGAGCTCCAACCAAAGGCGAGGGCGATGGAGACGATGATGGCGGAGCTCCTCGACGCCTTGGCGCGATTTAATGGAGACCGTGGACGCGGGATCGACGACGATGACGACGATCATGAGTTCGCCCTCGTCCAGTCGTCGGATATGAGCGAGGAGAGGATTTGGGGACTAGGGTTACCAGGAGAGAGAGGGGAGCTCGGGCGCCAAGTAGGCGCCGGGTAAGCCGCAGGATGTCCAACACGCATCCACACCGCGGCCATGGTGGTCGATATCGTGCCACGACCTCTGTTGTGAACAGGAGGAGGATGGCTCTTGGTGGGCTGGGCCTTGTGTCTTTGAGGCCACTTATGGCCCAAAGGCACAATAGGCTTTATTCATTTTCTATTCTTTTATTGTTTTACATTCCGCTCTGTTTTCTATTTATTCTAGCTACCAAATGAGCCTTGGTACTTGTAAAACTTTGCACTTAAATCAAGCACAACAATATTAGATGGCACAAAAAGTTTGGGGCCAAAAGGAGTTGTCTAGCCATTTTTAAAAATTGGAAAGGCCAATTTTAAATGCTACTAGACCACTAAATAAATTTCCAGGGGCACCCGAGAATCCAAAAGAGGTTGGTTCCAACATGACAAATAACCAGTGATTATTTGCCACACTTTGAACATTTTAGATTTTGTGTTTGAAAACTTATATTTTTGACTTTAATTTAAATTTGAAATTTGGACCGGATTCGAACCAACGCGAGTTTAACAACAGTAATCATGATGACGTAGCACCATTAGCAGGGAATTACTGTGGCTTAATTATCCGGGTGTCACAATTCTCCTCCATTACAAGAAATCTCGTCCCGAGATTTAAGAGATGGAGAAGGGGAAAATGTCTGGTTACGAAATTCTAACGAATCTTCTCAGTCTTGGTTGCTCTTCTCGAAGAAGTTAATCCCTTTCATTGATGTCTTTATTTCTCTGCTTCAGGACATCATGATGAAGTCAGCATCCTTTCTTCGGGACCTCCGTCGTACTTACGAAAGAATAAGGGGGTATACTGGAAGAATGGACCTCTGCAAGGTAGACTATCTGGTAGGTATCATCGGGGAAGGTGGCAGAAAGTAACTCTCGAATTGAAACTTAAGAAATATCAAGATCAAAGTAAGGAGGTATCATGGGAAGTTTCGAGTGGGCAGGCAATCGATCGATGACTGACGCAAGGCGAGAAAGGGGTTCAGAGCAACGAGAATAAATATTGCGTCTGATACCAGAATATATTACTGGGAAAGTGACCCCATGAATTACATACGAAGTCAAGCGCGAGGGATAACTTCGGAGATAGATGGGTACAGGAGAGTCAGTTTCAATCTCGTGGAACTGTGGTTATGGGCCCACCATATGGGTTAAAGTAGGAAGGGCGTTGACGCCTTGCACGATCATGTAAGCAAGGCATGTTAGTGGATAGCCTATCAGCTATGTTGGCAATAACATCGGTACCAAGGGCGAGGGACGAAGAGAACCATTTTCCGCTTTCGTTGAACGAGGCGGACCTATAGGCAAAGTTCTCGTCCATCGGTGGTTACCGGAATGTCATCAAGAATAGTAATAGGGTCTTACTGACAGAGTTGTACACCGAGGTGTTTGCACAAGCAGGGAATTATTACTGCTTATATCATATAGATCATAGAAAGGGTTTAAACAAACCAATGGAAAGGGAAAAGTGTTTATCAAATTTAATCAGAACAATGGAAAGAAAAATGTGTTTAAACACATAATTCAGGGGTATATCCTTCCCAAGGACAAGGAGAGCATGATATCCATGACATGATATAATTGTAGAAAACCCTTTAGGAAAGGGGAGAGAAATTTCATGACATTACCCATACAGCGGTGTTGGATAATTTTGCAGGAAACATTTAGCATTGGGCTTCAAATGTTTTTGTTGAAAATCGAAGTACCACAGACATGCTTCGAGATAGCACTGACATGGTCTTCAAGCAAAGTTCAGACTCCGGATACACAAAGGATCCATCAGGATAAACTTATAGACTAAGTCTTATAGTTTCCTCATGGAAGAATGGATAACCTTACTGAAAAGGAATCTATAACAATAGGGCCTCCGCCAGTGTGCTAGGCACGACATCACCTTACCGGGTCACATAAAGACCAGTGTTATATCTCTTGGAAATATGTTCCTACCATCATATCGCATCGAGATTCGACCCGATTGGTGTCGGGATACCTCGCACTCGGGGTCCGAGAGGAAAAGGTGCAACACAAATCGACGAAATGACATTGCAAGATTCTCGGGAAATGAACTATGGGAGCGGGTTCCTGAAGCAATAGTTCATCATTTAATCAAGAAGAGGATGAGGAGGTGACTGATGGACTCAGCGATAACTCATCGAGGTATCCGAAAGATGGATCTCCACAATTATGTGGATAAGGAGATAACATTTGTCATATCAAATGATATAAGGAAGTAAGCTCGAGGAAGACATACACAATTAAACATTGGTTGAAAGGTGCGCCAAATATGGGTTGGGTTGCACGACCAATGTCGGAATGGTGATTCAATTATCAAGGACTTAGAATGAACTATCGCCCATTCACTTCAAAGCAATAGGGTTGCTAGAAGTTTTGAATTCACGTCATAGCTCCATTGTCGGTATTCCGGTTGAAAACAATACGGAGACCAAGGAATGAACGAAGATGGCAAGAAGTATTATGATATCAAGAATTATTAAGAGGTGGTGAAATTCTCACCACATTCTTGACAAAAAGAGATGGTAATACTTCGAGGTAAGGAAGATCAACCTGCTGGATAGCAGTGATCTCAAGGTTTACACAAAACACGAACAAGTTGTGTTGAGCGGAAGGCAATAAAGTGGTCGATGAGAACAGGAATCATCGAGGGGCAAGGATGGTATTACCCATCATGAATTCAATTGAATTCTGGAAGAGCTCATAAGGTTGATGATGATCACAACACAATTGTCGAGAGATTTCATGCAGATGTAGTCAATCAATGACGACATCAAGTCAAAGGAATGATGAAGCAAGAGGTTATTGGAACCACGATTCGACACAAACTCGAACTCAAGCTTGTTGTTTAAGGTGAAAGGGTATGACGAGAAAAATCGACGTAAGCTTAGCTATCGTGCGCAAATTGGTGCTCCGAGAATAAGGACCAGGTAGCACGCTTAGAATCGTCACGACAATGATATAGCCAAACAGGCTAGGAATGGCGTGATCGGGTACAAACTTCGTACTTATAGAAGCTTCTCAAGAGTTGTTGAACCGTAGAGCGGACTCGGTTCAGTTATCGGTGTCTTTGAGTGTTCAATAACTCGAGCCCGTGAAAAATTGGAATCGGTGGGAAGGTAGCACTTGATGAAGAACTCATAAAAGTTATGCAGTTCCATGATAATCTCGAGATACCGGGGGTAATACTCGACACTAGATCAAAGTAAAGGTTGGACTGGTGTATTGATCCATAGAAGACAATTGTTTTAACTTGTCAGAAATGGGATCAAAGAAGAACAATCATGGTCGGAACCACGGTTGCAAGGGCTCAATTCACGATACCATATGTTAGTTATCAAGGAAATAGTTATTGTTACAAGAAGCTTCCATGATAGGATCTACATCGTGTCCATGGGCATGAACACAAAGGTTCAAGGTCGACTCCCACTTCCTCAATGCATAATCTTCCATTCACCTCTCGTATTTCGAAGATGACAATAGTTGTTGAAAGTTTTACCCGTGCAATACCGATAAGTATGACTCGTGAAATCTTTCGGGTTCACACCGGTGAGGGAAGGCGTTGGTTCAATCCCATCAGGGCTTCTTACGAACATATACCATAAGCTTCAAGAGTAAATATCACCAACTCGAAAGCAGAGCATGGTTGACAAAAGGAAAGGATACAATTTACCAAAGGCATTATGTATCGGAGAAAGAACTCACAAAGCGATTAATTATGAAGGACACCGTGGGATAATAATCCAACAAAGGATATGGCGATCCACAATGGGGCTGATATGAGTATCGATACCCAATCAGAGGAAGAAAGATTGCAAATGCATCGGTTTATAGAACAGCTGAATAGTCCAACGCTTAATTAGCAAAGTAATTATGATTTTCAAATCAAGGGATCGGGAGCAAATGCTCTGATCAAGAATGGATAAGCTGAATAGACTTAGGGGTACAATCAACGACAATTGGATTGGTCGAGAACCAATTCCAGTTAAAAGAATGGCAGCTCAGCCGGAAAGGTAATTTATAAGGATCAATGATGATTGCGTGTATTCGCAAACATAGTGAGTCAATAGACCCAAAATGATAATGACAAGGAATGTCAATAAGACTAGGAGACTTATGGCATTATCCATAATGCAAGCAAGCAAGAATTTCAAGAGCCAAGGCTCCAGAGGATTTTCGGAAGATCGAATAGTATTTAGAAGACTTTTGATAAACACATGACAACTGGGGATGAACGGATACTCGACAAGTGCGAGTATTTATTTGAAGGGGTATTCATGTGGCAAGGAACTGCTAGGCAGAGGCACAAAGTATTCTCGGAACAAGAGAAAACTTCGGGTATCTTGTAATAACAAGATCAATGGGGATGATCGTATGAATGGCAAGTGTAAGTAGTTATCCATAAGGGTTTATCGGTGGTCGAGAATTGCAAAAGCAACGGGCACAAGGTCTCGAGAGAACATCGGAGAGTATCTTCGAAATCTTCTGGTGCAGTCGGCGATCATCTAGACTCATCGGGGGAAAGTGTTTTCGAGAACCTAAAGTTAGTTTTGTTTTTAGCAAAATCACTTAACCCGAATAGAAGAGAGCTCAGAGTCCCAGAGTAAAGGTCGAGGAGTAAAAGATCCTAGTACCACCTGATGGCGACGTGGGCCCGTAAGGCACACACCCATGTTAGTAAAAGTTCTTGCAATGTCTAGACTCGACTTCGGCCAAGGAGTTGGGAAGGGGGATTCCTACAGGCAGTCGGCTCTGATACCAACTTGTGACGCCCCCGATTCAATCGTACACTAATCATGCACGCAAATGTGTACGATCAAGATCGAGACTCACGGAAGATATCACAACACAACTCTACAAATAAAATAAGTCATACAAGCATCATAATACAAGCCGGGGGCCTCGAGGGCTCGAATACAAGTGCTCGATCATAGACGAGTCAGTGAAGCGACAATATCTGAGTACGCATAAGTTAAGCAAGTTTGCCTTAAGAAGGCTAGCACCAACTGGATACAGATCGAAGAGGCGCAGGCCTCCTGCAGGATCCCCTAACTACTCCTGTGGTCGTCGCCGGGTTGCACGTAGTAGTAGGCACCTCCGGTGTAGTAGTCGCCATCGACGGTGGCGTCTGCTCCTCGGCTCCATCGTGCAGTTGCAGCAATCGAGTAGAGGTAGGGGAAAAGGGGAACAAGGCAACCATGAGTACTCATCCAAAGTACTGCAAGCAAGGAGCTACACTACATATGCATGGATATATGTGTAAAGGGCCATATCGAGGACCGAACTGCAGAATGCCGTAATAAGAGGGGATAGCTAATCTTATCGAAGACTACGCTCGGTCAGCCGTCTTGCAACAGTAGAAGAGGGTAGGTTGAAGTCCTCCAAGTAACATCACATAGAATAATCCTACCCGCGATCCCTCCTCATATCCACGAGAGAGCGACCACCGGTTGTATCCGCACTTGGAAGGGTGTGTTTTATCAAGTATCCGGTTCTAGTTGTCATAAGCTCAAGGTACAACTCCAAGTCGTCCTGTTATCAAGATCACGGCTATTCAATAGATTAACTTCCTGCGGGGTGCACCATCTTACCAACGCTTGATCCCATTTGGCGGACACACTTTCTGGGTCATGCCCGCCGCGGAAGATCAATACGTCGCAGCCCCACCTAGGCACAACAGAGGCCAACACGCGGTCTAAACCTAAGCGCGAAGGGTGCAGGCCCATCGCCTCGAGCACACCTGACGCGTTGTAGGGCGGCCGAAGCGACCCTAGCCAAGCAGGCGTTCCAGTCCAATCCGGCGCGTGCCGCTCCGTCGCTGACGTCTGAAGTGCTTCGGCTGATACCACGACGCCGGGATACCCATAACTACTCCCGCGTAGATGGTTAGTGCGTATAAGGTCGTAGCCAACTCATATCAAATAACAAGATCTCGTTAAGTGCGTTAAGTATCCGCGAACGCCAAACAGGGCCAGGCCCACCTCTCTCCTAGGCGGTCTCAACCTGCCCTGTCGCTCCGCCACAAGTAACAGTCGAGGGCCGTCGGGAACCCAGGCCCACCTCTACCGGGATGGAGCCACCTGTCCTTTCAGCCCCCATCTCCGAACAGTACCACAGGTAATGTAATAGTGTAAAGTATATAGTATATACCCGTGATCACCTCCCGAGTGATCACGGCCCGATAGTATAGCACGGCAGACGGACAAGGATGTAGGGCCACAGATGAAGGTACTAGCAACCTATACTAAGCATATAGGATTGCGGGTAAGGTAACAACAGTAGTAACAAGGACAGGCTATGCAGCAGTATAGGAGTATCTGAAAGCAGTAACATGCTACACTACGCTAATGCAAGCAGTATAGAGAAGACTAGGCGATATCTGGTGATCAAGGGGGGGGCTTGCCTGGTTGCTCTGGCAAGACAGAGGGGTCGTCGGTGACGTAGTCGATCACAGGACATCAAGATCGGTCTCGGGTTCTACGGAGGAAGAGGGGAAGAAACAGTAAATACATAGCAGGCAAGTGCATAACATGACAACAGATGAGCTAGGCGTGTTCTAACGCAGCGCTAGGCGATCTTGGCGAAGGGGAAACATCCGGAAAGTTTTCCGGTTCGAGACGTCTGTCGAGACGAGATGAACCGGAGAGGAAAGTTTGCAGGTTCGATAGGTTAGGGGTGTGTGGCGGATGAGCGGACTGCGTATCCGGATTCGCCTCGCCGCGTTACGAGTAACTTTCATGTACAAAGTATTTTCATTCGAAGTCTGATTATTTTCATTAATTTTCAAAGTTTTAATTGATTTTCTAAATTTATAGAATTCTTTAATTGAATATAAAACAGCAAAATACTTTTGTCACCTAGTGCTATTCTAGCCTTAGTGTATGACAGTGGGGCCGGTGGGGTTTGGTTGACCCAGTCAAATGTAGACTAGTCAACATATGAATAGTGTAGGAGGCCACATGTCATTGACTTAGATGTCTTTTTTTTTTAATTTTGTTTTTCTTTAACTACAGTGGGTCCACATGTCACCTACTATTGGACTATTAATTAGTAATACTAATTAGACTAACTAACTAAATTAGTCCCTAACTAGTATTTGGGCCGGCCATACACACCCAAAACACACACGCACACACGGCCATGGCCATAGTTAGCATCAACGTATAGCAGCAACAACTTCACGCAGCAAGTATCGATGTGATTAGCGAGCACCGATGCAAGCATCAGCTAGCGACACACAGCACCGAAGCAACAATAAGCAGCGGCACCGTAGAGGAGCAGCAACTTCAACGACAAAACAAGAGCGGCGGGGCATCGCAGAGCAAGCAGCCCAGCGATTCGAGGAGCAGCGACGACGGCGTCGGCGTTGGGAACAACAGCCAATGATGCATCGGGCGGCATCCAATGACGGCCAGAGCAGCGGGAAAGCGAAGCGCTGACCTCGCGGTGGGAGCGCAGCATGCGTAAGCGGTCGTGGCGGCGGCCGCGCTGAGAGAAAAAGGACGTGCGGTAGCGGAGCTTCGGAACCAACGGCGACAACGTCCTACACATCGAATCGAAGGGAAGAAGGGGAATCAAGGCGCAGCTCACTGTGGTTCTTTAGGCGAGCTCGAGGTGGTCGAGGATGAACCGGAGATCGCGAATCGACGACGGGTCGACGATGGGCGGAGAAGACCGCGCGATGGCGAGGCAGCAGCCGTCCGAGCTCCAAGCGAAAGGCGAGGGCGATGGAGACGATGATGGCGGAGCTCTCGACGCCTTGGCGCGATTTAATGGAGATCGGTGGACGCAGGATCGACGACGATGACGACGATCATGAGTTCGTCCTCGCCCGGTCGTCGGATATGAGCGAGGAGAGGGATTTGGGGACTAGGGTTACCAGGGAGAGAGAGGGGAGCTCGGGGCGTCAAGTAGGCGCCGGGGTAAGCCGCAGGATGTCCAACACGCATCCACAGCCGCGGCCATGGTGGTCGGATGCGTGCCACGACCTCCTGTTGTGAACAGGGAGGAGGATGGCTCTTGGTGGGCTGGGCCTTGTGTGCTGAGGCCACTTATGGCCCAGTGGCACAATAGGCTTTATTCATTTTCTATTCTTTTATTGTTTTACATTACCGCTACTATTTTCTATTTATTCTAGCTACCAAATGAGCCTTGGTACTTGTAAAACTTTGCACTTAAATCAAGCACAACAATATTAGATGGCACAAAAAGTTTGGGGCCAAAAGGAGTTGTCTAGCCATTTTTAAAAATTGGAAAGGCCAATTTTAAATGCTACTAGACCACTAAATAAATTTCCAGGGGCACCTGAGAATCCAAAAGAGGTTGGTTCCAACATGACAAATAACCAGTGATTATTTGCCACACTTTGAACATTTTAGATTTTGTGTTTGAAAACTTATATTTTTGACTTTAATTTAAATTTGAAATTTGGACCGGATTCGAACCAACGCGAGTTTAACAACAGTAATCATGATGACGTAGCACCATTAGCAGGGAATTACTGTGGCTTAATTATCCGGGTGTCACAGTTATATGATCCAATTATGTTATTATTGTTGAGAGAACTTGCACTAGTGAAAGTATGAACCCTAGGCCTTGTTTCCTAGCATTGCAATACCGTTTACGCTTACTTTTATCATTAGTTACCTTGCTGTTTTTATATTTTCAGGTTACAAAAACCTATATCTACCATCCATATTGCACTTGTATCACCATCTCTTCGCCGAACTAGTGCACCTATACAATTTGCCATTGTATTGGGTGTGTTGGGGACACAAGAGACTCTTTGTTATTTGGTTGCAGGGTTGTTTGAGAGAGACCATCTTCATCCTACGCCTCCCACGGACTGATAAACCTTAGGTCATCCACTTGAGGGAAATTTGCTACTGTCCTACAAACCTCTGCACTTGGAGGCCCAACGATGTCTACAAGAAGAAGGTTGCGTAGTAGACATCTGTTGGGTTATGCGGTAGGGTGCGTCGACTGCAAATTTAAAAATTCCTACGCGCAGAACATCCAGGAACATGCTACGGGAGATGGATCACAGTTTGTTACCACTAGACGCGCAGTGCCGTGCAGCGGAAGAAGAGTTGGGGCAGCGCGTCTGCGTGGATCGTCTCCTCCTCGTTGGATCTCCCTCGAGCGGCCTGTCGTCCGATCCCACGTACGAGTTCGCCGGAGCGGCGCAAGTTTACCGCCTCTAACGGTATCCGCGCGCGCGGGAGGAACGTCGTGCGGCGGACTGCTAGGTCCAATCACACAGTCGGCGGCGAGTGGAGGTGGCTATTCGCAACACATGCAAACCCTAGTCGCAGCGCCGAAGCGATCGGCCTCCTGAGGCCGAAGCGATCTGCCTCCTGAGGCCGAAGCATTCTCTCTCATCTGAGTGTGCCGCACCTCCACTTTATATAGACATCCGTCGCGAGCTCAACACTTGGGCCTCGCACGGACCCTAAAGCCCAAAGTCTACTCGGTCACGTTCCTAGTCCAGTTCGGATCACATCCGACCAGTGTCCTACAAACCGACCTCGTAGGTTCCTTCCCTTGCCGCCAACCCCTTAGGTTCAAGTCGGCTTGGTCATAGTACGGATCACCTCGACCAGACGGTTGGTAGCGACCTCTAGCAAAGCGTGCCGACCACCAAGCGAGCGATGAAGCTGGTTAGGCGAACTCAGAGAACGTGTCACACTTCGCCCTTTTGCCACACGATATATGTTGTCGGGCTCAAAGCGCAGACTGTCATCCTTGTGCTAACCCGACCTCTTTCTCGCTCCAAAGATACCGACCACAATCCGGATTATCTCATAATCCTTGTCGCATGGCCATGCTATTCCTGGTCGATCACACGAGGGCCCAGAGCATATCTCTCCCGATCGGAGGGGAAAATCCCATCTTGCTCGACCATGTCTCGCAGCATGGGACTGGACAAACCGAAACCTACCTTTGTAACTACCCGACCACGGAGTAGCGTTTGGTCGGCCCAAAGCAAGTCTGTCACCATCCGTAGTACATGCGTCACTCAGGTCTTAGGACATAGAACGATGTTGTACTAGAGACTCACAGATGACATATCATCGCGTCTCATAGTTGGGTCTGTCCGACTCAGACCTTATCTCGACTCGGATCCGACTATGTCGAATCCGACCAGACCTTTCCAAGTCCATATTATCCGGTTAGCATCCAATGCTCCATGGCTAGTGAGACCAAGCCATCGACCGTGTCATATGCCGATCTAGTCGGCTCTTGGCGTCACACAGCCCTTTTGACTAGGGACCTTTAGGACAGTCATCATACAATGCATAGTCCCACAAACAAGTCACATACTTGCTGATACACATCATTGATAATGTCCAAGGACTATCTTTATTCATAAACACATAGGAAATATCATCATACATGATTGCCTCTAGGGCATATCTCCAACAGCATCAAGCTCTTTTAAAGGCGCCGTTCTCGGGAGGTTAGTGGCGGACTCACACCCGTCAACTAAGCTCTTTTACGGCGCTGTTGCCGGGGAGGTGAGTGCTTGAAGGTATACCTTTAGATCTCGCAGTCGAATCTTTTTGTTTCTTGTTTTAGCACTAGTTTAGTCTATAAAAGAAAACTACTAAAAATTGGAATTGAGTTTACCTCATACGCTTCATCTTTTTAATATCTTTTGTGAGTATGATGGGAAGAAAAATTGTGCCAAAGTGTTAGAAGAAGAATGCATTAAAATGTTTGGCACTAAATCTTTGAATGATGAGCATGATTGCAATGTTGTTAGTACGAATTCTTTGAATACGCATGATGCTAATGATATGCAAAGCCACAAGCTTGGGGAAGCTATGTTTGATGAAGATGATATTTTTTGTCCCCCAATTTTGATGAGCAAATTTATTATGATGAAAGCATGCCTCCTAACTATGATGACTATTGTGATGACACGTATGCTATAAAGAATAATGATAACCATGAGACATGTCATCTTGATCTTAATTTTCAATCACATGATAGTTATTTTGTTGAGTTTGCTCCCACTACTATTCATGAGAAGAATTTTGCTTATGTGGAGAGTAATAAAATTTCTATGCTTGTAGATCATGAAAAGAATGCTTAAGGTGCTGGTTATATTGTGTAATTCATTCATGATTCTACTGAAAATTATTATGAGGGAGGAACATATGCTTCTACAAATTGCAATAATATCAAGTTTCCTCTCTATGTGCTTAAAGTTTGGAAGTTATGCTTGTTTTACCTTCCTATGCAAGTCAATTCTTGTTCCCATAAGTTGTTTGCTCACTGAGGGAGTCCTGGATTAGGGGGTGTCCGGATAGCCGGACTACCATCATCAGCCGAACTATCATTTGCCGGACTATCATCATCGACCGGACTCCAAGACTATGAAGATACAAGATTGAAGACCTCACCCCGTGTCCGGATGGGACTTTCCTTGGCGTGGAAGGCAAGCTTGGCGATACGGATATGTAGATCTCCTACCATTGTAACCGACTCTATGTAACCCTAGCCCTCTCCGGTGTCTATATAAACCGGATGGCTTTAGTCCGTAGGACAACAATCACAACAACCCTTACAATCATACCATAGGCTAGCTTCTAGGTTTAGCCTCCTTGATCTCGTGGTAGATCCACTCTTGTAAACATCCACAATATCAATATCAATCAAGCGGGGCGTGGGTTTTACCTCCATCAAGAGGGCCCGAACTGGTAAAGATCGTGTCCCTTGTCTCCTGTTACCATCCGCCTAGACGCACAATTCGGGACCCCTACCGAGATCCGCCGGTTTTGACACCGACATTGGAGCTTTCATTGAGAGTTCCTCCGTGTAAATCACCGATAGGCTTGATGGCCTCTTCAATCAACAACGACGCAGTCCTGGGTGAGACCTTCCTCCCCGACAGATCTTCATATTCGGCGGCCGCGATCGCGGGCAACTCCTTGGCCATCTGGAGCAGATCGAAAGCTATGCCCCTGGCCGTCGAGTCAGGTTTGAAGCCTAAACTTCACGGCCGATATCGCGGGGACTTGATCCTCGATGGATCTGAGCCACAACCGAAGCGCGCCCGCCTCACGATGGGCATGACCTAACTCGCCGCGGACAGCACCTTGGAGGTCGCACGGATCCGCTCCGACTCATAGTCCGGAGCCGATCGCTCGAATCGAGGACGGATGGCTGGACACCGCCTCGGGAGCCGCAATTCCTCTGGCGATGGAGCGAACACTTACCTTGTCCCACGTAAAGCCCATGACTCGAGGTGCGGACTCCTGCGGACTCAACCTCCTCGCCCCTGCCAATCGAATCCGATTGGGCGCCGATCATGGAATTCACCGCTGCGGACATCTTTCAGCACTCGCCCTTGGCGATATCATAAATTCATTGAAGCATCTCTCGCTATCCGGAGAGCCTGGCGAACTACGGCCAGGGCGGTTGGGACGCGGATGACGAAGAAATTCAGATCCCACCCACCACCCACTTCGTAGCCACCGTCGGCGATTTAACCGACATACTCGATTGCGACTCCAAAGACATCGACGGTATGGGCGGCGATGCGGAGACTACCAAGAACCGGTGCCTCACAGACCTTTGGAAGACCACCTCGTCATACGACATATACATGGTGGACACCCCAAAAGATGGGGACGGCGAAGAATCAGCGGAGGCCGATTCCTTAAAGAAACAGCCCAAGCGCCGACGTCAGCGGCGCCGCTCTAAATCCCGCCACGACAAGAATGGAGATTCCGGCACAAGAGATAATAACACCCCAGAAAGTGCGGAAGACAACTCCCTCCAAAGACGATCCAGCGGGAGGAGAAGCAAGCCCTCGGGAGAGGCGGCGAGCGAAGGGTCGAGGATGACAATTACTTACCTCCCTCCGAAGGCAGAGGCAAGCCTCGGCGACAGCGAAATCGTCGTGCCCCGAGGATCCCATCGAACAAGAGCGTTTGAGCCGCAGGCTAATGGCCACGGCAAACAACCTAAAGAAAAAGCAACAACAGCTTCAAGCTGATCAAGACCCATCTTGGCCGACAGATGGACCGAGGTCCTCGCGTCAAGAGTATGAACTCGAATGCCCTCCAAAAGTTACCCAAAACGCGAGTTGCTCCCCAATTAGAGGAGGCAGCATCACCAGCGCTGTCGGACAGACCGACCACCTCGTGGCGCGATAGAGGCGTGCAAGCCCTCCAAAAAACCGTACCCGCATCGCTCTAAAAGCAGGAAGCCACGGGGAACGCGCCGACTTAAGAGATATATTGGAGGACAAGGCAAGACAATCCAGATCTATCTATGGATCACGTGGGCGTAACGACCCACGCGAATACCGTCGCACGGATACAACTACTCCGGCGGGCGAACACAGCAGATAACGCTCTCTCGAGCTACGTCGCGATATTGCTCAATCTGAGCGCCGCACTCCCACTATGCTTCCCCGACGAAGTAATGGATCATCAAATCCCTGAAGGTTCAAACCCGTTAATATCGAATCCTCGATGGCACAACAGACCCTTGATGTCGGATTGAGGATTATCTCCTCCATATACACATGGCCCGCGCGGCGATCTTCACGCCATCAAATATCTCCCGCAAGCTTAAAGGACCAGCTCGGCATTGGCTTAACAGCCTGCCCGCAGAGTGGATCTTTGGGAAGACACGGAAGCCGCATTCCTCGACAACTTCCGTGAACGCGTATGTGCGACCACCGGACGCAGATGACCTAAGCCACATAATCCAGCAGCCAGACGAATCGGCCAGGCAATTCTGGACACGGTTCCTAACAAAGAAAAATAAAATCGTCGACTGTCCGGATGCAGAGGCACTCGCTGCCTTCAGACATAACATCCGCGATGAGTGGCTGGCCCGCACCTAGGACAGAGAAGCGAAATCCATGGCAGCCCTCACATCCCTCATGACCCGCTTACATGCGGGAGAGGATAGCTGGCTCGCTCGCAGATAACAACCTCAGAAAAACGCTGCGAGCTCGGATACCAAGGACCGCAATGGCAGGTTGCGCCAAACAAAACAAACGCTGCATTAACGGCGGCAAGAATGAGGATCTGGCAGTCAACGCCGGATTCGAGGCTCAAACCCGTCAACGGAAGAAGCCATTCAAAAGAACCACTCGGGCCCGTCCAATTTGGACCAATACTCGACCGCTCTTTTGAAATACATGGAACTCCGAAAAGCCAGTGACCATACCAACAGAGATTGTTGGGTATTCAAGCGAGCGAGCAAATTAATCGCCGAAAACAGTGACAAGGGGCTACACAGCGATGACGAGGAAGAGACCCGCCGCCCGAACAACAGAGGACAAAAGGCATTCCCCCTCAAGTTCGGACGGTGAACATGATATACGCAATGCATATTCCCAAGAGGGAGCGGAGCGTGCTCTAAAGGGCGATATCTGTGATGGAGGCGATCGCCCCAAAATTCAACCCATGGTCCTCTTGCCCGATCACTTTCGATCGAAGAGACCATCCGACCAATATCCGCCATGGCGGATTCGCCGCATGGGTTTTAGACCCAATCGTCGATGGATTTCACCTCACGAGAGTCCCGATGGACGGCGGCGGAGCTGAACCTGCTTTATCGGGATACGGTCGCAAGATGGGCATAGACCCTTCAAGGATTAAACCCACAGCGACCTTCAAAGGCGTCATACCAGGTGTCGAGGCAAATTGTGCAGGCTCGCCACATCGAAGTGGTCTTGGATCCCGGATAATTTCGAAGCGAGGAGTTAATCTTGACATAGTCCCGTTCATGCGGCTATCACGCTCTGCTCGGACGAACCGCGTTTACAAAATTCAGCGCGTGCCGCATTATGCATACCTTAAGCTCAAGATGCGAGGCCCTCGTGGAGTCATCACGGTCAATGGAAACACGAACGCTCCTCCGAGCGGAGGAACATACAATGCTCTCGGCGGAAGTACAGAGCAGCCTTTTAAGGCAATTCTCGAGTCCGGCGTTAAAAGACCGGACACGACCAAATGTGCCCGGAGCAACATCAACCAAGAACACCGCACGCCTCGTTACGCCAGCGTAATGCGGCCCCAACCCCAGCCCTCGCAAAATTGCAAGACAAACTCTCCGTGTACATAATTACGCCTACGGAGATACCATGGGCATAGGGGAAGGGCACAACCACAATAGACCCAGTGCGGTTCGACCACACCAGGGCTCCCAAGTGTGTCGCTCTTTTTGTTTTATTTTTCTTTCTTATATAGAACTCAGTCCGGCGGTGAACCTGCCGAACTCATGATGCAACAGCCAGGGAAGGACAAAGGCCGCGACGAACACTCAGCACTTTTTGCCTTTAATTGCATTACTTTATATATATATATATATATGTTCATTTACGACATGTTGCACCCGTGCATCTTGGTGCGGCCAAACACACCAGGGCTTATGTCCTCCGCTTTATGGTGTGATAAAGCCCTTTTACTTTCACAAGTGCGCACCCGAACTTATAGCATTATATGAATCAGCGCGAATCATGCCTTGGGTCAATAGTTGGGTTTGCCCGCTCCATGTTCGGCACCTTATGTTCCGTTCTATCGGCTAAGGTAGCACTGGAGAACCATCGCGATTATGCCCGGTTGAGCCGGGTTAACGCCTCGATGAAAGCTAAACTGACCAGCATGATAAGGCATGAGACTGGTCGCTGT
The DNA here is from genome assembly GCA_021605205.1 of Aegilops longissima. Lineage (NCBI taxonomy): Eukaryota > Viridiplantae > Streptophyta > Magnoliopsida > Poales > Poaceae > Aegilops > Aegilops longissima. The sequence goes on from CM038680.1 coordinate 522,855,310, forward strand.
TCGAGAGGTCCTTTCGGGTCCTTAAAGACCTACGCCGCTTCGAGCGAAGTTCTGGATTATGTCCGACGAAGGCGTGGGGGCCGCCGCCCATTTAGGGTCACGCGGCTCGGTGATGTAGAACCACCCCGATTGCCACCCCTTGACGGATTCCACGAAGGCCCCTTCGAACCAAAGGACGTTGGGCATCTTGCCCAACATGGCGCCTCCGCATTCCGCTTGAATGCCCTTCACTACCTTCGGCTTGACATTGAAGGTCTTGAGCCAAGCGAAGTGAGGCTGGATGCGAGGAAGGCCTCGCACCTGACGATGAACGCCGAGATGTTGAGGATGAAGTTCGCGCGGATCATGGAAATCCAGGCCGTAGTAGAACATGAGCCCCGTGACAAAGGGGTGAAGTGGAAAGCCCACCGCAGAGGAAGTGGGAAAGAAAGACAACCCTCTCGTGGGGCCTGGGGGTGGGGATGAGCTGCCCCTCGTCGGGCAGCCGGTCTGTGCTGATGTCGCGGAGAGGTATCCGCGCCGTGCAGTTTACGATTGCTCCTCCTTAACGGTGGAGGCCAACCATTTACCTCCCGCTCCGGACATGGTCGGAGAAGGTTGAGACGAGATGCGCGAGCTTGGGCGCTGGAGCTCGAGTGCGCGGAGATGGATAAGCAAAGGAGGAAGAAGGTGTAGGTGAGAAGGTGAATCCTTATCCCTTATATGGGCGGGCGAAATAGCGCGCGTCCCCCACCGGCCTGGTAAAACTCGCTTATCTCCCAAGCGTCACCGTCAATGGTGCGGTTGGGTTACCCACGCCCGTATTGATGAGAATCCCGGATTAAGGGGAAACACGATCTCTGCTTCGACAAGACGTGACAAGGAAACCGCTTCGCTAAATGCGCTGAGGTGGTAAAGTAAAAAACAATTCGAGTAATGGCTTGGTAGTGGTGTGACGTCATGCCACGGAAAACATCAGCAGATTGAGCTTGTGTATATATTATTATTCTCTCTACGGTGGAATGTGGAATTTATTTTGCAAAGCCGGACACTATCCTGGTGTTCCCAATCTTCTATCATTTGGAGGAGGAACCTCCTTGCAATGCCAAGCAATATACCGCCGGACTTATCGTCATTGAAGCCTGGTTCAGGGCTCTTGAGGAGTCCTGGATTAGGGGTGTCCGGATAGCGGACTACCATCATCAGCCGAACTATCATTTGCCGGACTATCATCATCGACCGGACTCCAAGACTATGAAGATACAAGATTGAAGACTTCCCCGTGTCCGGATGGGACTTTCCTTGGCGTGGAAGGCAAGCTTGGCGATCTGGATATGTAGATCTCCTACCATTGTAACCGACTCTATGTAACCCTAGCCCTCTCCGATGTCTATATAAACCGGATGGCTTTAGTGCGTAGGAGAACAATCACAACAACCCTTACAATCATACCATAGGCTAGCTTCTAGGGTTTAGCCTCCTTGATCTCGTGGTAGATCCACTCTTGTAAACATCCACAAGTCAATATCAATCAAGCAGACGTGAGGGTTTTACCTCCATCAAGAGGTCCCGAACCTGGGTAAACATCGTGTCCCTTGTCTCCGGTTACCATCCGCCTGGACGCACAGTTCGGGACCCCCTACCCGAGATCCGCCGGTTTTGACACCGACACTCCCCCTCCCCCCTCGCCTTCCGCTCCACCAAACCCTAGAACCCCGACCATGGGGCAGAAGACTGCAGGGAAGAAACACCGAGGAGGCAAGATAGCAGTAGCAGGTATAACCCCTCCCCATGCCTTTAATATTCTCTGTTTTTGCTTGTGCTTGATTTAAAATGATAGTGCTTCTAGTTCTAATACTGTATTGCTAGTGTTCTGGTTCTAGTAAATACTGCAATGGCCAAATTGATAATGCTTCTGGTTCTGGCCAAATTGATAGTGCTTGATTTAAATACACACTGAACATTTTTATGGTGCTAGTGCTTCTGGCCAAATTGATTATGCTTGATTTAAATTGATAGTGCTTCTAGTTCTAATACAGTATACAAATTGATAGTGCTTCTGGTTCTAGTAAATACTACAATGGCCAAACGCATCTCAGTTTTGCCAATACTGAAGAATACCAAAGTATTTGTATAGTGTGGTATTTCTTGCCTACAAGTTCTAATACTGTGGTTTCATAATACTATGGTTTTCTAAATATTGTGCATCCAAACACAGCCGAATGAGATCCTTGTGCTTCCAAGTGTAGATTTGGTTCCCATATTGATGCAAACTCAATAAAAAACAGTAATTTGTTATTACTCTTATGCACATAGTAATTCATGTTTACATCTGTACTCGTCTTAGAACGACTACTACATCATATGGAAGTGTCGCGCCTCAAAACGTTCATGAGGAACAATGCAAGGCTGCAATAACTTGGACTACCTGCATTATCAACATTGTTTGCAAACAAAGCTGTCATTTCACTTGAAAAAAGAAAGCCCGAGCATACTTGTGATGAATCTAAAGCTGAGTACCATCCTAACGAGGAGGATACCAGTGAAGGAGACTCGTCTGATGATAGTTTAATAGATGAGAGGGAAGTATTGCAAGACTTAAAGTCCACACCATCTCCTAGCTCAAAGTTGAAGGTGCAAATATCCTCCAACTAGTCATTCCTAGATATGTTGCTTGTTTGCTATTGGAGCAGAATTTTTGTTACATTTTGTTGATTTGACCATATTTTCATTTCTATCAGGGGTTGAACAACTGTAAGAAGACCAGTGAGGAAACAAATAAGAAAAGATCTGCTGACATGGCCCCTGGTGGAATCAAGCCTCGGCCTCCTAAAAGAATTCATGCGGAGCTTCCAACAAATGTACGAGTCACAAGGTCAAACAGAAGACTATTACTAGATGCTGATGCAAGTCCTCAAAGTGAAGGGGTGTCGGATCCTTAACACCAAACACCAATTGCAATCCAGAAGCCATCTGTTTCTGTGCCTGAAGATGAAAAAACCGTTCCCAACTTTGATAACAACACACATGGTGTTGAAGGCAAGTTTTTCTATCATACTCATGTTCTGTCTTATGGATCGTTAGCCCTGTTCATTAAATTTGATTGCACCATGAGCATACTCTCATCAGATGCCTTTTTTTAATAGATGGCGACCGAACCCATTCTGATGATGACCAATGGATCTGATCTCATTGTCCGTCATGATGATGGCAACTGGATGCACTTCGAAGCTGGTGGTAGTGTCGAACCTTGTGAGCGAACACAAAGTGAACCTGATAAAGACACTCAAGGCATGTTATAAGACCCAGAATATTTCCAGCATGTTATTTGAGTTACAACAGTGGTGCTTTTTGTTAAACTGAACTAATGATTCGCGGAGCTTAAATCAGTTCTCAAAAATTAGGCTGAAGCTATGAGCTTAATTCATGTTGTTCTAGTTACTGATTTTGAAATGATCTTCTCCATTTATCAGTCCACTTGTGTGTCGGATTTCGGGTTCCGGCAGGCCCTTGAGGTTCGAACACTGGGGTGCGTGCAGAGATCTTGCCCTCTACCTACCTGCACCCCGCCGCCTCGCTAGGATCTAAACTACGAAAGGAACAACACAAGAGACACAAGGTTTATACTAGTTCGGGCCACCATTGTGGTGTAATACCCTACTCTAGTTTGTGGCGTGGTGGATTGCCTCTTGGGCTGATGGTGATGAACAATACAAGGAAGAACAGCCTTGCGAGGGTCTGTTCTTGGCCGGGCGATGAACTGCTAGGAGGGGTTCAGTCGCTCCTCTCATTCTCTCTCTCTCTCTCTCTCTCTCTCTCTCTCTCTCTCTCTCTCTCTCTCTCTCTTTTCGATGCCTCTATCCTGTGGGTGGCTAGTCCTATTTATAGGCAAGGGCCCTGGGCCTCTTCCCAAATATTGAGCGGGAAGGGCGCCAACAATTGGCCATTTTGAAGGGGGACATCTGGTACACTTATCCTGACTAAAGTTGGTCCTCGCCTGTCAAAGGATCTGGTGGTGATGCCGGCTTGGGCTCCACAATGACTTCATTCCTGCCGTTGGGCTGGTCTTGGTCTTGTTGCACCGAAATGAACGCCTTTGCTTGATGCTCTCGCCTGCGCTTGCTCCCTTTGCACCAAAGAGGAAAGGAGAACACTGCGCGGGCTGGTGCCCGCCTGGCGCCCTTGGTCGTCATGGCTTGCGTCATGGGCACCTCGTGAGGTACCCCGCCTTGATCTCTCCGCCTCCTCGCGAGCCAGCCTGATGAGGCCGTGCCTGAGGAAGCTCCCTGTCGTCCGCCCATGAGGCTTGGCCCCTCGCGAGGTCTTGAGCTTGTGTTGATGAAGATGGGCCATGATTGGCCCCTTTGAGCCACGCCGCAGCCGCAGTGCAAGTCTGGGACCCCTGCCCGAGCACGCCGACAAGAGCCCCTGCCCAAAGCGCGCCCGGGCTTGGCCGAGCAGAGGCGAAGGGCAAGTCTGAGCGCCATGCTGGAGCCCCTAACAGCCTGCGGCCTTGGGCGCCAGCGTGGCGGTTGATTGGACGTGGGCGGCTCTGTTCCCCCACGCTTCCTTATTTTGTGCCATGCTAGGCGGACTCGTAGCCGCACACAGCCGCTCCCTTTTCGCTGCTCGACCGCCCCCACTCTTCCTCCTCTCGAACTCCACCGCTCCCAATCCAATCTCAAACCTTCCCCCCCGCTGCCATGGCTCCGACGAAGAAGGGAAGAGGGAAGAAGCCCATGCCTCCGCCTCGCTCGCCGTCGATCGGTCGATCATACTCAATCGAGAGGGTCTGGGCAAGGTCAGCTCGGCTTTGGCCACCATCTTCAATGAATGCGGGCGGACGACGGCCTGGCCCGCGTCCCACTTCTCCATCGACAGGATAATCACTGAGGTCCGGTATTTTGCCGACGCCCTGTGGGTGGGGCTGGTCCCCCTTCTGATTTCTTCAATGCTGTGCTCTCCCACTATCAGAGCCATATGATGCACTTGGGTCCAGAATCCATTACTCTTCTTGCGCCACTTCTTCTCTCTGCGCCTTGTTGACCCCACCCAATGTTCGGGGTGTGTGAGCTTCATTGCTGCATCTGAAACAAAGGCTTCAGGGATTGACTTCAGCCTTCCTCCACATGCGCCTGGGTTCCGTGAGCGGTGGTTGTACGTGGACGTGGGGGTGCCCAGCCCCCTTGAGGGAGTCCTGGATTAGGGGGTGTCCGGATAGCCGGACTACCATCATCAGCCGAACTATCATTTGCCGAACTATCATCATCGACCGGACTCCAACACTATGAAGATACAAGATTGAAGACCTCACCCAGTGTCCGGATGGGGCTTTCCTTGGCGTGGAAGGCAAGCTTGGCGATACGGATATGTAGATATCCTACCATTGTAACCGACTCTATGTAACCCTAGCCCTCTCCGGTGTCTATATAAACCGGATGGCTTTAGTCCGTAGGACAACAATCACAACAACCCTTACAATCATACCATAGGCTAGCTTCTAGGGTTTAGCCTCCTTGATCTCGTGGTAGATCCACTCTTGTAAACATCCACAATATCAATATCAATCAAGCGGGGCGTAGGGTTTTACCTCCATCAAGAGGGCCCAACACAGGTAAACATCGTGTCCCTTGTCTCCTGTTACCATCTGCCTCGACGCACAGTTCGGGACCCCCTACCCGAGATCCGCCGGTTTTGACACCGACATTGGTGCTTTCATTGAGAGTTCCTCTGTGTCGTCACCGATAGGCTCGATGGCCTCTTCAATCAACAACGACGCAGTCCTGGGTGAGACCTTCCTCCCCGGACAGATCTTCGTATTCGGCGGCTTCGCACTGCGGGCCAACTCCCTTGGCCATCTGGAGCAGATCGAAAGCTACGCCCCTGGCCGTCAGGTCAGGTTTGGAAGCCTAGACTTCATGGTCGATATCCGCGGGGACTTGATCCTCGATGGATCTGAGCCACAGCCGAGCGCGCCGCGCTGTCATGATGGGCATGACCTAACTCTGCCGCCGGACAGCACCTTGGAGGCCGCACCCGGATCCGCTCCGACTCATAGTCCGAAGCCGATCGCTCGAATCGAGGACGGATGGATAGACACCGCCTCGGGAGCCGCAATTCCTACGGCGATGGAGCCGAACACTTACCTTGTCCCACATAAAGCCCATGACTCCGAGGTGTCGGACTCCCTGCCGGACTCCGAACCTCCTGCGCCCCTGCCAGTCGAATCCGATTGGGCGCCGATCATGGAATTCACCGCTGCGGACATCTTTCTGCACTCGCCCATCGGCGATATCATAAATTCATTGAAGCATCTCTCGCTATCCGGAGAGCCCTGCCAAACTACGGCCAGGGCGGTTGGTCTGCGGATGACGAAGAAATTCAGATCCCACCACCACCCACTTCAGTAGCCACCGCCGACGATTTAACCGACATACTCGACTACGACTCCGAAGACATAGATGGTATGGGCGACGATGCCGAGACTACCAAGAACCAGGTGCCTACAGGACACCGAAGACCACCTCGTCATACGACATATACATGGTGGACACCCCAAAAGATGGGGACGGCGAAGAAGCAGCGGAGGCCAATTCCTTAAAGAAACAGCCCAAGCGCCGACGTCAGCGGCGCCGCTCTAAATCCCGCCACGGCAAGAATGGAGATTCCGGCACAGGAGATAATAACACCCCAGAAAGTGTCGAAGACAAGTCCCTCCACCACGATCCAGCGCAGGAGGAGGCAGAAGCAAGCCCTCAGGAGAGGGCGGCAGACGAAGAGGTCGAGGATGACAATTACTTACCTCCCTCCGAAGACGAGGCAAGCCTCGGCGACGATGAATTCATCGTGCCTGAGGATCTCATCGAACAAGAGCGTTTCAGACGCAGGCTAATGGCCACAGCAAACATCCTAAAGAAAAAGCAACAACAGCTTCAAGCTGATCAAGACCTCTCGGCCGACGGATGGACCGAGGTCCTCGCGTCAAGAGTATGAACTCGAACGCCCCTCCAAAAGTTACCCAAACGCAAGTTGCTCCCCGATTAGAGGAGGCAGCATCACCAGCGACACAATACGCAGACCGACCACCTCGTGGCGCGAGAGAGGCGTGCAAGCCCTCCACCAAAACCGCACCCGGCATCGCTCTAAAAGCAGGAAGCCACGGGGAACGCTACCGACTTGCGAGATATATTGAGGACAAGGCAAGACAATCCAGATCTATCTATGGATCACGTGGGCCCAACGACCCACGCGAATCTTGCCGCACCGGATACAACTACTCTGGCCGGGCCGAACACAGCAGACAACGCTCTCTCGAGCTACGCCGCGATATTGCTCAATACAGAGGCGCCGCACACCCACTATGCTTCACTGACGAAGTAATGGATCATCAAATCCTCAAGGGTTCAAACCCGCAATATCGAATCCTACGATGGCACAACAGACCCATGGTCTGGATTGAGGATTATCTCCTCCATATACACATGGCCCGCGGCGACAATCTTCACGCCATCAAATATCTCCCTCAAGCTTAAAGGACCAGCTCGGCATTGGCTTAACAGCCTGCCCGCAGAGTCAATTGATGTTGGGAAGACACGGAAGCCGCATTCCTCGACAACTTCTGGAACGCGACAAAGCGACCACCGGACGCAGATGACCTAAGCCACATAATCCAGCAGCCGCATTTAATCGCCGTGCAATTCGACACGGTTCCTAACAAAGAAAAATCAAATCGCCGATCGTCCGGATGCAGAGGCACTCGCTGCCTTCAAACATAACATCCGCGACGAGTGGCTGGCCCGCACCTAGGACAGAGAAGCCGAAATCCATGGCAGCCCTCACATCCCTCATGACCCGCTTCATGCGGGAGAGGATAGCTGGCTCGCTCGCAGAACAACCTCAAGAAAAAGCGATGGCAGTCCGGATACCAAGGACCGCAATGGCAGGTTGCGAAACAAAACAAACGCCGCATTAACGGCGACAACAATGAGGATACGGCAGTCAACGCCGGATTCCGAGGCTCCAAACCCGGTCAACGGAAGAAGCCATTCAAAAGAACCACTCCGGGCCCGTCCAATTTGGACCGAATACTCGACCGCTCTTGTCAAATACATGGAACCCCCGAAAAGCCAGCTAACCATACCAACAGAGATTGTTGGGTATTCAAGCAGCAGCAAATTAATCGCCAAAACGGTGACAAGGGGCTACACAACGATGACGAGGAAGAGACCCGCCGCCGAACAACAGAGGACAAAGGGATTCCCCCTCAAGTTTGGACGATGAACATGATATACGCAACGATATTCCCAAGAGGGAGCGGAAGCGTGCACTAAGGGACGATATCGTGATGGAGCCACGCCCCAAAATTCAACCCATGGTCCTCTTGCCCGATCACTTTCGATCGAAGAGACCATCCGACCAAGATCCGCCATGGCGGATTCGCCGCATTGGTTTTAGACCCAATCGTTGATGGATTTCACCTCACGAGAGTCCCGATGGACGGCGGCAGTAGCTGAACCTGCTTTATCGTGATACAAGGCGCAAGATGGGCATAGACCCTTCAAGGATTAAACCTACAACGACGACCTTCAAAGGCGCCATACCAGTGTCGAGGCCAATTGTACAGGCTCGCCACACTGAAGTGGTCTTCGGATCCCGGATAATTTCCGGCGAGGAGTTAATCTTCGACATAGTCCCGCTCCAGCGGCTATCACGCTCGCCGGACGAACCGCGTTGTAAAATTCAACGCGGTGCCGCATTATGCATACCTTAAGCTCAAGATGCCAGCCCCGTGGAGTCATCACGGTCAATGGAAACACGGAACGCTCCTCCGAACGGAGGAACATACAGCTGCTCTCGCGGCGAAGTACAGAGCAGCCTTTTAAGGCAATTCTTGAGTCCGCCGTTAAAAGACCGGACACGACCAAACGTGCCGGAGCAACATCAACCAAGACCACCGCACGCCTGCATCGCCAGAGTAATGCGGCCCCAACCCCAGCCCTCGCAAAATTGCAAGACAAACTCTCCACAGACATAATTACGCCTGAGATACCATGGGCATAGGGGAAGGGCACAACCACAACAGACTCAGAGTGCGGTTCGACCACACCAGGGCTCCCAAGTGTGTCGCTTTTTTGTTTTATTTTTCTTTTTATACAGAACTCAGTCCGCGCGAACCTGCCAACTCATGATGCAACAGCCAGGGAAGGACAAAGGCCATGACGAACACTCGTGTGGTCTCCATCACGAGCATTAAATTTGTTAAAATACAACATTCCGCTGCCTACCCTCGAGGGAGACGCCTTTAATTCGCCCAATCCTTTGCTTTCCGCACTATTTGTATCATTCCGCATTGATAGCATATCTTCTCGAATAAAATGCAGCACTTTTTGCCTTTAATTGCATTACTTTATATATATATATATATATATATATATATATATATATATATATATATATATATATATGTTCATTTACGACATGTTGCACCTGCAGTGCATCTTGGTACGGCCAAACACACGAGGGGCTTATGTCCTCCGCTTTATGGTGTGATAAAGTCTGCACACTTTCACAAGTGCGGCACCCAACTTATAGCATTATATGAATCAGCTCAATCATGCCTTGGGTCAATAGTTGGGTTTGCCCGCTCCCATGTTCAGCACCTTACATTCCGCTCTATCGGCTAAGGTAGCACTGGGAGAACCATCGCGATTGCACCTCGGTTGAGCCGGGTTAACGCCTCGATGGAGAAAGCTAAAACTGACCGCATGATAAGGCGAGAGACTGGTCGCTGTTCGAGAGGTCCTTTCGGTCCTTGAAGACCTCGCCGCTTGAGCGAAGTTCGGATTATGTCCGATGAAGGCGTGGATAGCGCCCCAATTGGTCTTCCGAATACTAGGGGCTTCACCAAATTTAAAATTATAGAATTCTATGGCTAAGTGAGAGTGTTCAAGCACTATAAGTCCGTTGCCTTGTTCGTTGTGTTGAGCGCCTCCTAGATGGACCCAAAATGGGAACAAGAGTGCTCAAGTTTATCCCTAACACCCGCAAGACTGTGGCATGGGGGCTGAAGCCGACGACTTGCCATCTCTCGATTTAATAAACGGCCGCATGAAGGTAATATTTTAAATTAAATGTTGCGTTGCTTAGCGATATGAACAAAGTTTTCAGCGCACAGGATAACACATTGCGAATTCACTCAAAAATTACATCCTGGGGCACTCATCCGCAATCTTGCGGGCACCCTTCAGACAGCCTTATAGTAAAGTTCGGGCGACGATGCTCCTTGCCCGCCGGTGGTGCGCTGCTGATTAGCTTCTCCGCATCCAGCTTGCCCCAATGCACCTTTTGCGCTGGCAAGGGCCCGACGAGCACCTTCAATACAAAGCGGAGCGCTTGATAACCTCCACCTGGGGCACGATCCACCAGCCGTCAGACGAGGCCGGTAGCTCCTGTGCATGGCCTCTCCGGCCACACCGGACTATGAGCCCCTTCATGGCCTGCTCGCCACCTTGTGAAGCTCGACCAGCTGCTTCAGATGGTCGCTAGGGGCACTGGATGGCCGCCTCAAAGATATCGAGACCGAAGACCTTCTCCGCTGAGCTCCCTCCTCGCTCGGTAGAATGCGGCGCATCGGACATGCTGCGAGGCAGATCTGCAAACGCCTCGAGAGCTCCGATTCGGGTAAGTATCACGTAATTTACATTCACATGCTTGCTTTGCATGAAAAATGCCTTACCCGCCGCTATCTTCTTCATCAATTCAACCTCCTGAAGGGACTTATGGGCCTCGGCCTTGGCGGTTTTAACTTTCGAGAGCCGAGGCAAGCTCGACTCTCGAAGTCTTTGAGTCACGCCCAAACTCTCATGCTTTTCCATGAGAGCCTGGAGCTCTTGCTGAACCACCGCCACCCGCGCCTCCTGCTTTTCTCGCCCCCCGCCTCGTGGCTGCATTATGCTCGTCACAGACACGGCCTCCTTCGTGGCCGCCACCTCGCTCGTGGGCCCCGCAGCACCCATGTTATCCTTGTTATTTTTGTCGCAACCTAAATCCTTTTCTCAGAAGGTACAAATTCAAAGTGGTGTTACTCACCTTCTTTGTCTTGAGCTGCTTTCTGGCGTGGCCGAGCTCTTGCCCGACCGCCGAGCTCTGCTTCAACGCACCGACCTCCGCAGCGGGCGGCAGAGGTCAAGAAATAAGAGCCTGCAACCCATATTGACATAATTTTTTAGCAACCTCACATATCTTTTTAAGATCCTCATCCGCTTTTCTTTCCGAACACCGAACCGAGCATCGGGGCTACTGTCTATGCGGTATTACATTGCATATTTTAACTTCTTACCTCAAAGCCCGATAGAAGGCTATTGCAGGCTTCGGTCAGCCCGCTCTTGGCGAAGCTGCACTTTCGGATCACCGCACTCATAATAGTGTGGTGTTCTTCCTCGATGGAAGCGCCTCAGCGCCTCAACAAATTACCCGGCGCCTCGGTTGGGCGGAAGCCGCCGCCACGGTCTTGCCCTTCGCTCGGGGCCGCCGCCGACTCGGAACCACCGCGGGTTCTGCTGTGGAGTCGGCGCAAAGTCCGGAGGACGCCTTGTGGCGCCTCCGAGCCTCCCCGATGGGTCCTTCGGGGATCCCACCTCGGCGTCCTCGGTGTCGCGAGGGGTGGAGGCGGTCGGGATGGAGTCTACATCCGACGAGCCAACGACCCTTCGATGAAGCGGGAGATCATCACCGGCGGACTACGTGCAGATGCGGCATTAGAATGACACTATGTGACGCAGAAAAGAAATTATAAATCATTCAGGAACCGGATACTTACGATCTCGCCGAGGCCTGGCCCTTGAAGGCCATTCTTCCTCGCCAACGTTGATGTTGGCAGAGCTGTCCGGGAATAGTCCTTCCCTCTTGACCCTCCGCCTCCCCGTTGGGGAAGCCTTCTCTCCTCTCTCCCTCCTCTCGAGAGAGTCCTCTTCCTCCTCCTCATTTTCGGGAGGAGTCAGCCCCGAGTCGCCGGACACCTGAAAACGGGCACTCTTTCGAGCACCCGTGGCCTCCTTCTGGTTTTCTTCTCCGGCACCACGTGCGGTGCCGAACCAGCAGCCTCGCTAGACGAGCGCTCATCGGATTTTCTCGGCGTAGGAGCCGGACAGTAATCTGCTCCGCCTTCTTCATCCAGTCCCGCAAAGGAAAAGGGAAATTAAAACCGCAGATAGAGTCAAACTATGGAAAACAAGTGTCCCAGAAGGGGTAGAATCACTTACCTCGTCGGCTGGTGCTGCGAGCGAAATCCATGATCTTCGCCGCGGATGCGGGGCTTCGCGCCCTTGAACAGCACCTTCCAGCGCCTTTCAGACGTTGTGTCAAGAGCTTGTTCAGCGCCTGGTGCTGTTCCGGATCGAACTCCATAGATTGAATGCCCGCTTGGCATGGGAGAATCCGCGACGAGCATGACTTGGACCACGTTAACCAGCCCGAGCTTCTTCACCAGCTTCTTGATACAGGCTTGAGTCCCGCGGCTCCTTCAAACTGCCCCACAAAGAAGCCCTTCTTTTCCGGAGGTGAGCTGCGTGGGGATACCAGATCTAAACTCGGGGCCGCCACCATTTAGGGTCACGCTGCTCGGTGATGTAGAACCACCCCGATTGCCACCCTTTGACGGATTCCACGAAGGCCCTTCAACCAAAGGACGTTGGGCATCTTGCCCAACATGGCGCCTCCAAGACTCCGCTTGAATGCCCTTCACTACCTTCGCTTGACATTGAAGGTCTTGAGCCACAAGTCGGGTGGGGCTGGATGCGAGGAAGGTTTCGCACACCCATTTATAAACGCCGAGATGTTGAGGATGAAGTTCGGCGCCAGATCATGGAAATCCAGGCCGAGTAGAACATGAGCCCCTGGACAAAGGGATGAAGTGGAAAGCCCAATCCGGAGGAAGTGGGAAAGAAAGACAACCTCTCATGGGGCCTAGGGGTGGGGATGAGCTGCCCTCGTCGGGCAGCCGGTGCGCGATGTCGCCGGAGAGGTATCCGCACCGCCAGTTAGTTTGGCGATTTGCTCCTCCTTAACGGTGGAGGCCAACCATTTACCTCCCGCCCCGGACATGGTCGGAGAAGGTTGAGACGAGATGCGCGATCTTGGGCGCTGGAGCTCGAAAAGCTTGAGATGGATAAGCAAAGGAGGAAGAAGGCGAGGTGAGAAGGTGAATCTTATCCCTTATATGGGCGGGCGGAGTCTTACGCGCCCCCACCGCCTGGTAAAACTCGCTTATCTCCTGCGCCACCATCAATGACGCGTTGGGTTACCCACGCCCGTATTGATGAGAATCCGGATTAAGGGAAACACGATCTCGCTTGACAAGACGCGCCAAGGAAACCGCCGCTAAATGCGCTGAGGTGGAAAAGCAAAAACAATTCGAGTAATGGCTTGGTAGTGGTGTGACGCCATACCACGGAAAACGCCAAGAGATTGAACTTGTATATATTATTATTCTCTACTGGTGGAATGTGGAATTTATTTTGCGAGCCGACACTATCCCGGTGTTCCCAATCTTCTATCATTTGGAGGAGGAACCCGCCTTGCAATGCCAATAAATATACACGCCGGACTTATCGTCATTGAAGCCTGGTTCAGGGCTACCGAGGAGTCCTGGATTAGGGGTGTCCGGATAGCCGACTACCATCATCACCGAACTATCATTTTCCGGACTATCATCATCGACCGGACTCCAAGACTATGAAGATACAAGATTGAAGACTTCACCCCGTGTCCGGATGGGACTTTCCTTGGCGTGGAAGGCAAGCTTGGCGATACGGATATGTAGATCTCCTACCATTGTAACCGACTCTATGTAACCCTAGCCCTCTCCGGTGTCTATATAAACCGGATGGCTTTAGTCCGTAGGACAACAATCACAACAACCCTTACAATCATACCATAGGCTAGCTTCTAGGGTTTAGCCTCCTTGATCTCGTGGTAGATCCACTCTTGTAAACATCCACAATATCAATATCAATCAAGCAGTACGTAGGGTTTTACCTCCATCCAGAGGGCCCAAACCTGGGTAAACATCGTGTCCCTTGTCTCCTGTTACCATCTGCCTAGACGCACAGTTCGGGACCCCCTACCCGAGATCCGCCGGTTTTGACACCGATAGTTTCCATCAATGACGTGGTTGGGTTACCCACGCCCGTATTGATGAGAATCCCGGATTAAGGGGAAGCACGATCTCTGCTTCGACAAGACGTGCCAAGGAAACCGCTTCGCTAAATGCGCTGAGGTGGTAAAGCAAAAAACAATTCGAGTAATGGCTTGGTAGTGGTGTGACGTCATACCACGGAAAACGTCAGCAGATTGAACTCATGTATATATTATTATTCTCTCTATGGTGGAATGTGGAATTTATTTTGCAGAGCCGGACACTATCCTGGTGTTCCCAATCTTCTATAATTTGGAGGAGGAACCCGCCTTGCAATGCCAAGAAATATACACGGACTTATCGCCATTGAAGCCTGGTTCAGGGCTACCGAGGGAGTCCTCGATTAGGGGTGTCCGGATAGCCGAACTACCATCATCACCGAACTATCATTTGCCGACTATCATCATCGATCGGACTCCAAGACTATGAAGATACAAGATTGAAGACCTCACCCCGTGTCCGGATGGGACTTTCCTTGGCGTGGAAGGCAAGCTTGGCGACACGGATATGTAGATCTCCTACCATTGTAACCGACTCTATGTAACCCTAGCCCTCTCCTGTCTATATAAACCGGATGGCTTTAGTCCCAGAGGACAACAATCACAACAACCCTTACAATCATACCATAGGCTAGCTTCTAGGGTTTAGCCTCCTTGATCTCGTGGTAGATCCACTCTTGTAAACATCCACAATATCAATATCAATCAAGCAGGACGTAGGGTTTTACCTCCATCAAGAGGGCCCAACTGGGTAAACATCGTCCCTTGTCTCCGTTACCATCCGCCTCGATGCACAGTTCGGGACCCCCACCCGAGATCCGCTGGTTTTGACACCGACACCCCTCGCTGTCGAGCCATCTTCACCGATGTCCCCAATTCAGGCCGGGTTAGAGACGCCACGAGTTCCCGCTTGTTCGCTCGGTACCGCTTATGCTTGAGGGAGCAGCCTCGAGGCCTGTTGCCGCTGCTAGGGGTGGCGAGCAGCGCCAGCAGTTTCGGCGGCCGAGGCCCCTGGGCCCTGCCATTTTTCTGGCGAGGTGACCAGCGGCGCAGCATCGTAGACGCCTCGACACGGGTCGCCTTGACGCTCCTTCCTCGTTGCAGGCTGACCCCTGCAGTCAACTCTTGGGTCGCTTCCGCGTGGACTTTGAGGCTCTCCGGAAGAGAAGGGAGGCCTTGGGTGACGACTACCCTTGTCGCCTGCTGAAGCGTAGGAAGTACTTCGCCACCGATGAGTAAGCCTTCCCCTTTTCTAGCTCATGATCCTTCTGTTGCGTTTACTGATCCTTGCTCCGCAGGGCCCTTCCCGCCGAGCTCACGGAGATGGCTAAGGAGCCATCCCCCTTGGCTCCGCCCTCTCCGCCGTCTTCGAGCGCTCCGAGCAGCAGAGCCCTCGTGGTGAGGCCGGTCGGAGAGACGAACCATCCTGAGGCGCATCACGGCCCCGCGCGCCTCGCGACCCTCCTTCGCGAGCCTTCTCGTGGCATAGCCAGCCTGCCGTGGGCTTCTCGTGATGGTCGCTTAGCGATTGGCTGAGGTATTCCCGCGCCTTCTTTAGGGATGGGCTGGCTCCGGCCGCTTCGGGCGAGGCGTGCTCGCCGGGCGAGGGCGCCAGCCCCAGCCCCCGCCCGGAGGGGGAGTGCTGATCGGGCCCCCCGCGCCGCTGAGGCGGATGATGGTGGAAGACGACCGAAGGCCGCTGGGAGCGCCGCGCTTTCGCCAAGGGTTTCTTCGAGGGCGGCCGACGCGGTGAGCCTGCTTGGTGAAGAGCTCGCGATGAAGACACGCTACCGGAGGCCGAGGGCTGTGCTCGACCGCGAGAGGCGCGAGCTGAAGGCGGTTGTCGCCTCTGCGTGCCATCGCGGATCTTGACAATGTGGAGGCCAAGGCGCCGCCGGCGGCCTCTCGGGAGGTCCGCTCAGGCCGCCGAGGAGGCTCGGGAAGCTGACCGGCGACAAGAGGCGGCAGAGGAGCGCGCTGGAACTCCCGGCCCGATGCCGCCACCGGAGGAGCAGGTGGAGCTGCACGAGGCGGCCTCTTGCGCCGATGAAGGTGGCCTCGTGCAACCCAAGCAGAGCCCGAAGCGTGAGGAGGCGCCGACGCCGAAGCCGCCAACGCGCTGCGAGTATGAGCGCCGGAAACAAGGGAGTGCTTGGTAACGCGGGCGGAGGATGACAGCCGCTGCGCTGGAAGCCCGTGTCTTGGAGGAGGTCGGACGTCGGGCGGCGACGGTGCGCTTGAACCTTGAGCGCGAGTTCGAGGAGAGGTTGGGGTTGATCCGAGCTGAGGCCGAAGGTAGGACCGCTGCCTTGAGGGCCAAGCAGGAGGAAGTGACGCGGGCGGGCCGATGCTTCTCGGCCGCTTTGAGGTGGCACGGAGGAGTCAACTACCTCCCGTGCCGAGGTGCTTCTTCTTCGCCAACGGTGACGAGGCCGAGGCCGCTGCTACGATAGAATGCGGACGAGATACGTCAGCGGCGGATCCTGGAGCATGAGCACGGCCCCATGCTCACCACGCTCTGGGAGAGAGCCAACGCAGCCTTGGGTAACATCTGCGAGGCGGCTTTTGGCGAGCCGCACGCAGTTAACTACGCCGGCAACCTTCAGTTCTTCACCAACGTGGTCACGCAGCTGGAGGCGCGGGCGGTCAGAGCCGGCAGGTTGGTGGAGGAGAGGAGCCGTGCCCTGCTCGGGCGCGCCTTTTCTCGCGCCTTCAGCCATCTCCGAAATATGGACCCCCACTTCGACCGACGCCGTTATCGCCTTCAGCATTCCAGGCCATCCGGGCGACCGGCGACCGGGTGGAGGACAATGTGGGTGCCCTCGTCAGGGCCTTCGCTTCAGATAACGATGGCGTGATTGTGGCTGCTGATGAAGGCGGCGTGGTGGACGGCCCTGACGCCGCTGGTGACAATGCAGAGCGGCGATGGCAGGCCAGCCGACGCCAAAGAACAGTTCAGGAGGTGCCCCGAGGATGCATTGGGGATTTATCCGACCGACCGCAAGATCGCTCATGTTTCCTTACCCTGCGCGAATAGAGCTCAGGTTTTGCCCTGACGGTTGTGAGAGCATTTTGGGAGGGGAGCCCCTCATGTAAAACTTGTGTTCTATGTATTAGTAGATGCTATATCACCCGTACGCCTGCGCCAAGTGGCTGGCTAGTTTACCTTTGTCCCGTGCGGGCCCTGAGATAGCCTGTGGAGGGCTGTGGCGTCTCAAGTGTCTCCTGATCGAACCTGTAGGATCTGCAGTAAAAACCTCCTGAGAGGATGCGGCGGCGGCAGTCTGGGCTGCACGCAAGCTAGGCCCAACCCGGCTCGCGAGGGGCTCACGAGGGGAGGCAGCTGAGGCAAAGCGGTAACCGGAACACGAGAGATTGCTCGAACGAGACTAAGCACCCCCTTCCCCAAACACACGCAAATCTCAAATTCGAATCCAACTTAAATCCAGCGGGGGAAAGTGACAACCAAAGGGAAAAGCAATGAAAGCAGAAAAGGCCGCGTCCAGCACCTAGTCTAGTCTTGGACGTCTTCTCACCAGCTGAGCTAAGTGCTGCCATCGGGCGGGAGGGAGCCCCAGGGCTCGTGGGTCAGCACCTCGAGACTCGGGCGGTACAACCCGCCATTATTACGTGAGAGTGTCACGGACGGCGAAGCCACAGCACCGGGCCTTCTTCACAAGTACCGCCTTGTTTCATATCGCCAGATGAGGGCCCCGCTTTGCGACAAGACTCTAGTGCCATCAACGCACGACCGGAAACCGTGACGCCGATGGGGTAGAGCGGTCGCCAGCCGTTCCCCGACGACCACGGGTCCTCCGCCAGGCAGGCCCAGAGGCACTTCCCGGCAGAGGGCTACCTCCCGAGAACGCCTTGTTCGAACGCCGCGGTGGTGATGTCGGATCTCGCCCTCCCCCGCAGCCCCCGACGCCTCCTCCCGAGGGGTAGGAGATCTGGGAGCGGGCAGCCGCCGCGCGCGACCTGCACCTCCTGCGATTCATGATTAGCGATGCCTGCCCTCGAGAAATTAGCGGTACACGATAATCGCTGCCCAGCGTGGCCGGTGGGGCCTTCACGGGCTCCTGGAAGAGCTCAGCTTCGCCGCCGTCCCCCCGCCTTGGGCTGAGGAGCGAGCCTTGTTCGCCTCATGCCGGTGCCCTTGGTCCATCATGTGGGGCACGATTCTTCGGGTCCTCATCCCAAGGCCGCGCCATAGTGCTCCGTGTGCCATGCAGCTCGCTGAGGCGCCCACTGGGGTGAGCGGGCGCCCACTTGGGCCGTGGGTCGCGGCGAGTCCT
Source organism: Aegilops longissima (assembly GCA_021605205.1). NCBI lineage: Eukaryota > Viridiplantae > Streptophyta > Magnoliopsida > Poales > Poaceae > Aegilops > Aegilops longissima. The sequence goes on from CM038680.1 coordinate 522,873,777, forward strand.
TCTTCGCTGGCCGAGCGGAGGCAGCTGCCGCTGGCCCGTCTGCCGACAGCTTCACCAGTGTTGGAGTAGCCTTGGAGCCCGCGATCAAGGTGGAGCCTCTGCTGGCCGCCTGACCCGAGGTGGGAGCTGGGTGCAGGGGTGAGCCTCGAGGCGGCAAAGCCCAGAGCTCGCCACCCGCCCAGCGAAGCACGCTATGCGGCGCTTTCCAAAGATCCTCGCACTGCAGAGCTCCCGGCCACCATGAGCGCGCCTCGAGTTCGCCTGCTACCGCGGGTGTACGCGTCGCGGTCGCGGCATGGTTGGAGGCCTCGCTGCCGACCGCGCTTGCCGCGGGCGTGAGAGTTGTCGGCCTGTCCGCTCATGGGCCCGCAGCGCCTCACGGACCGCGAGCTGCCTGGGCATGGGGTCGCCTGAGGCGAAGCGGCTCACGGGCGGGCCAAGCCGCCTGGGACCGGGGTTGCCCGCCTGGTCACGGACATGATGATGACGATGCGACGGGACACGGCGACAGAAGGGATCCCAAGCACTTCTACCGGGCGCGCCAAATGTCGGATTTCGGTTCCGGCAGACCCTTGAGGTTCGAACACTGGGTGCGTAAGGAGATCTCGCCTCTACCTACCTGCACCCCGCGGCCTCGCTAGGATCTAAACTACAAAAGGAACAACACAAGAGACACAAGGTTTATTCTAGTTCGCCACCATTGTGGTGTAATACCCTACTCTAGTTTGTATGTGGTGGATTGCCTCTTGGGCTGATGGTGATGAACAATACAAGGAAGAACAGCCTCGCGAGGGTCTGTTCTTGGCCGGGCGATGAACTGCTAGGAGGGGTTCAGTTGCTCCTCTCCTTCTCTCTCTCTCTCTCTTTTCGATGCCTCTATCATGTGGGTGGCTAGTCCTATTTATAGGCAAGGGCCCTGGGCCTCTTCCCAAATATTGAGCGGGAAGGGCGCTAACAATTGGCCATTTTGAAGGGGAACATCTGGTACACTTATCCTGACTAAAGTTGGTCCTCGCCTGTCAAAGGCTCTGGTGGTGACGCCGGCTTGGGCTCCACAATGACTTCATTTCTGCCGTTGGGCTGGTCTTGGTCTTGTTGCACCGAAATGGACGCCTTTGCTTGATGCTCTCGCCTGCACTTGCTCCCTTTGCAACAAAGAGGAAAGGAGGACACTGCGCGGGCTGGCGCCCGCCTGGCGCCCTTGGTCGTCATGGCTTGCGTCATGGGCACCTCGTGAGGTACCCCGCCTTGATCTCTTCGCCTCCTCGGGAGCCAGCCTGATGAGGCCGTACCTGAGGAAGCTCCCTGTCATCCGCCCCGCAAGACTTGGCCCCTCGCGAGGGTCTTGAGCTTGTGTTGATGAAGAGGGGCCGTGATGGGCCCCCCTTTGAGCCACGCCGCAGGCCGCAGGCAGGCAAGTCTGGGGACCCCCGTTCCCAGAACGCCGACATTGTGTACTTTCTAATTTTTATTGATATATGTATCCATTCTTGATTTACCTTCTTTGTAGGGCCACGCTCCTATGAGGAGACAAGGGAAAGGGGGGTCAATATTGGAAAAGGCCTTGAAAGGATCGACGGCGGGGGCAACCGCCGCCATCATTCCGTAGGGAGGTTAAGGCTGGAGACACCTCTTCTTGCTGCAAAGTTTGCAACCGAATGAAACGTCACAGTCATAGGCCATGTGCGTGTGTTTAAACACTGGAAGGATTACAAGGACCCAGACGGAAATGTCCGAGAAGGGATCTTCCAGAACTTTGTAGGCAAAGTTGGAGTAAGTACATGATCCAACCCTTTCTCAATCAAATCGCTAGTAACCTGTCAATTTTGTGCTATTTTAATTATGTGCAATCATGATTCTTACACATGTTCTTTCATCTTACTAGAACAAGTTTGAGATGGACGTACAAGCTGTGCCAGTTAGGAAGGCTTGTACCCAAATGCTGAAAGGTGCGATACGCCAACAACGACACAGGCTCAAGCAGAAGTATTTCGATCCTTTCCCACTCAATTTGGTGAAGAAAACTTCTCCAGTCCGCTTGATGACTGATGAACAATGGAATGAGCTTGTGGAAAGCTGGAAGGATCCCAAAAGATGGTACATTTCTTCTTGGAGACAAATAATATCTTTGTGCTGCCAACCACCCTTTCTTGCCAGATTCAAAGAAGGAAAAAATAGAAACAATAAGCATGTATATCAGCAACTTATTATTGTTTCTTGTACTTCAGTACCGAACACAACACTCCACTACATCCTGTATTAGCTAGTAGCATCAAAATTGGACGGTTCTAACTCGTTACTCATGAGTCAGAGGTCCTGCAAGGTACCAGACTTACATTTAGGAAATAATATAAGTCTATGTAAAGCCAAAAAATTATTACTTATTTACTTCTTTGCGTGCTTGTCAATTAGCTTTGTCATCCATCTGTTGATTATGACAACTCAACATATGATCAAAATGTCTACTCTGGTGTAATACACTGCCATAAAGTTCCTGATCTGGAAGTACGTGAAAACAGCCTTCTGTACAATATAGCTCATAATTTAGCATGAGGTTGTCTGTCAGAAGATCAATCAATTAAAGTTACAATGTTATTGTGTGAGCATCAACCTCTGAAATGTCGGGGCGTGTATATAAGATGAATCCTTCTCGAATGTTTTATTGGTTTCCATAATAACTCCCGAATAAATGCATTTAGCTAACCAAATCACTGATCCATGCAGGAGATATGTGGAATTAACAAAAATAACCGTGCTCAAGTCAAGTTTCACCAAACTACTGGTTCGCGCAGCTACCCTGTGCATTGTGATAACCTGGTAAGTTAAACATGTGTCTGGATGTGCAAACTGTTTATGTGAAAGTAACTGGCAACTGTTTTCATGAGATATTTTTGCATGGTCTTTACAAATGTTATTGACCATAAGTTCATGTAAAACTTACCACTTCAGCTATTGTTCTTCTTTATATTAATTTTTTATGCTAGCATGTTAAGGTTCAGTGTTTTGGGCTTGAACTATCTCTGACCTCTGCTGCTCCTGCTATTTTTAGGTACATTAGGTATGATATTTTCTTAGTTTGCTAGAAGTAATGAATATAAATGTATATGATGCTCCCTTGCCTACAAGCCGTACATGCTTTTTCCCCTTAATGGTATATCATATTGAATAAATGAATAAAGTAGAGTTCAATATTGGTACTATACATGTTTCTTCACAAATGTTAGCTTGATGCATATCTGTTGTTTTCAGGGAGAAAAATACAAGGAGAAAGAACCTACTGCACTGGATTTATTCAAGGAGTGCCATTACATCAGCAAAAAGAAAGGCTACACTAATGTTGTGCAAGCTGCAATTGTAATTCAGCTTTCAAAGATCAACAACCATCACTAGTTAACCTTTTGCCATAGATCCAGTAGTAGGATAATTTGCAAAAAATACATGTTATTTTCTGTCCTTGTGCTAGAATACTAGTTGTGTTGTGTCCTTCTGCTATAATACTTGCCACATTTTGTCCTTGTGTAAAGTACTTGTTATTTTCTGTCCTTGTGCTAAAACACTTGATGTCCTTGGCCTACTGTCAGGACCCCGATTCCAAGTCACATCGACCTAGCCGGTAACACCTCATATCACTTTGCGGCCTCACGCACGGTATTCCCACGGGTGTCGCCTTACCATGGCCCGGGACCGCTTATGCCTTTTGGCTCACGATATGATAGTGTCGCTAGCATCCACATGACAGAGAACCCGGGCCGACATGGCTAGTCGTGAACCCAAAGCGGCGCTAACCCATGGGGACAGGCATACATGAATCACATCGAGCATGTCGGTCATCAACGTATGAATCCGGCTGTAGCACTGGCTAACAGACTCCGGTAACCCGGCTGTAGCAGGCTAGGCAGGACTCGGATGTCACCGCGTGACATTTCCCAAGGACGATACAAGAACGAAGTGAAACACATGTCGGCCGCCATCAAGTGTCGAGCAAGTAGTCTTTGGGCTAGCACGACTCGTGAACCGGGCTGTAGCGGACTACTATCGCTCAGGAAGCACTAGACTACATTTCCCCATATGAGAGGCTGCCAAGGATAAACAACTAGATTGTCGGATCCCACTCATACCAAGCATTTCAGTCATACACACAATATGCCCGATATGAGTACATACAACATGGCATCACAACAAAACTCTACAACTCAAAGTACTTTATTTAAGAGGCTCCGAGGAGCCATACATAACATATCCATACAGATAGGGGCCACATGACCCAACACTCAAGTCATACAAACATACAAGCACATGCGGAAGCAAACTAGTCTGAGTACAGACACTAAAAATAAAGAAAGCTTGACGAAGCCCTTCTATCTACAGTGGCCCTTCACAAGCCTTGGATCACCACCTGGGTGGCTAGTCACTCGTCGACGTCAAGGTCTACATAAAACCCATCGGAGGGGCGGTGTTGTCGCCTCAAAACATTAATTAAACAAACATGAGTACGGAGGTACTCAAAGAAGTCTTACAATAGAATCCTATTATACATGCACATTCTCAAGAAGGTAGTGGAGTTATTGCAGCAAGCCAGCTTTGACTCTTGGCTAAGCTATCCTACGTGACATCACTTGAAAAGCATTTGTCGCACACGCAGTCCACTAATCACCATCACAATACTCCACCGTGGATCCTCTCTCGACAACCTATGAGAGGGCCATCCATGTACTCACACTTATCTTGAGGCTTTTAGTAGTATCCATTTACTTGTCTATGAACCGCATAGTTGACCAAGTAGTCCTTATCATGACGCGCTATTCAATAGTTTCATACCCTGCAGGGGTGTACTTCTTCACACACACTCTCACCACTTATCGCCGCTACACGACATGTACTCAGCAACCTTCAAGCGGAAACCCAGCGAGGGTGTCGGCCACGGCCTGACTAAACACACGAATCCCTAGTCCAGGTTTATCGCCTATTCGGGTTCCATCCGCAGGGAGTCCGGCCAAGGTTTCCACTAACGGCCCCGAACGATGTGTGCAGGGTTCTCGAGACACCAAACGGGCGAATCGGTACACCGGGCCATGTGCCTACCGCAACACAGCCCACCCCTAAGGTCAGCGTTGTGTGCGGCCCCCAGCATGCTACAAACACCAGAAACTACTTGCAACTCCCGGACTGAGGACAAGAGTGGTTAATAAGTCGAGAGGGTCAATTAAGGATCCCAATGCGTGGTAGTAGCTAAGTCTTAAATCACGCACACAGATCTCAGTTCTTAGGGACGGCTTCAATGAAAAAACCCACCATGTACTCCTACATGGCCTCTCATCGATACCTTTACCAAATCATGTTCAACACTTCACTCTCGTTACCAACACAACCTTTCACTCTAGTTCATCATCCCGATGAGCCAGACCTGACACAACTCTAAGCATAGCAAGCATAGCATGGTAGGAATCACAAACATGGCTCAATCAACTCCTACACATACTAGTGGGTTTCATCTAGTTACTGTGGCAATGACAGGTCATGCAAAGGAAGTGGGTTCAACTATCGCAACACACAACAGTTTGAATCGCGTTGTCTTAATGCAGTAAACAAGAGCAGAAGCAAGATCATGGGTTTGTATCGGAATGATCAATGGGTTGCTTGCCTGATGTAGTGGTAGTAGGATACTGCCCTTCAGACGGATATTCGGGGTTATCCTCGGAGGCAGAACCTATCATGAAAAACACACCAAACATAAACAACACATGACGATATGCAACAATATGATGCATGCTATGACATGGCAATATGAATGTGTGTTGGCCTAGTGCAAGCTAGAACAGAAAGGAATGAACTTATTTGAATCAAAGATTCAAATGTTAGCTCATTTAACATAGCCATAATGGTGCATTATCTTATTCTGCTTAAACAGCAAGGTTAACTTGTTCTGTCATGAATGAAACCATTACCAATGGATAGATTGAATTTTTCTGATCAAAATTCATATATAATACTTTGCATTTGGAGTTACAGATTAATTTCTATGAATTTTTGAAGTTTGCAACAATTTCTGGAATTTCCTGAATACCAATAAATCCAGAAATTATATATTGCGTCAGCAGTGTGTCATGGTGACGTCAGAGGTCAACGGGGGCGTCCAGGTCAACCTGACCAATGGGTCCCGCATGTCAGTAGTTAATTAAACTAACTAATTTTAGTTAAACCTAAACTAGGTTAATTAGCAGAGGGGGCCCCACTAGTCAACTCCGTCAACGGGGTCAAACCCGCCGACGTTTAGCCGCCGGCGAAGACAGACGCGGCAGCGAGAGTGTGTTTGAGCATTCCGGCGACCAAATGGACGGCGGAGACCATCTACGGGTAGCCGGAGACAAGCCGCGGCGTTTGGTGGTGGTGGTTGAGCTCGGGGTGGCCGGAAACGTCGTCGGCGACGAGCTTGGCGGTCGCCGGAGTCGGGTGAGGAAGAACCCGTGGCTACAGGGCACGGCAAGGCATGGGGTGAGGTGCGTTGGGCTCCTGGGAGTGCGGTGAGTGCGGTGGTGTGCTCGGAGTCGAGCCAACGTGGCTGTGGCCACGACGGCGACGTGCGGTGGCGGCGGCGGGTGCGGCCGAGCTCGGTGCAGTCGGTGCGGGGCTCGAGAGCGTGAACGATAAGGATGGGAAGGTAGCTGGGCTCACGGCGAGTACGGCGAATCAGTCGGCGAGGTCGGGGACGAGGTGATGCGGTGGCGACGGCGATGGGGATCTCCGGCGGTGATCGACGGAGATGAGGTCGGTGAAGGTGTTGCAGGGCGTGCGAGCGCTCGGGGCTCGGCCTGCTCGATGTAGTCGACGACGGCGGAGCGAACGGGCACGGTGGTGCAGCACGGGGACGACGGAGGGCGCGACTCGTCGTGCGTGCAGCGGCAAAAGGCCGTCGGCCATGGTGCGGGAGAGCGAGGGAGAGAGGCAGGGGGCGAGTGAGGTGTCCACGGGGTCGGGGTGGCGACGTGGAGCCTGACCAGGCGCCCAGCGCGTGAAGCGCAAGCTGCTTTGCGCCGCGGCGAAGCTCAAGGCCGCCGGCGTCCACCTGTGCTGCATGGCGAAGACGGCAAGCTGGTCGGGCATGGGCCAAAGCACAGGTTTGGGCCAGTGGGTCGGGCTTGGGTTCGCCAGTAAGAGGTTTTCCCATTTGTTTCTGTTTTTAATTATTTACGTAGGTTTGTTGCATTTCTAAAAATACCTAGGCAACTCCAAAAATCACCAAACTGCACATGGTCCCTAGTTGGAATATATCCAGCATGGAACATTTTAGTTTGGGGTTATTTAGCATTTGAAATATTTACTAGCATTTAAATGCCCAAATGCAAATTACATATGATTTAATTCAATGACCTTCTGTTGACCTAGAAAATTGTGCACCTATTTTTCCAGAGGTTCTAACCCAAGACAAACAGGGTGAACTTTTTAGAAGGGCATTTCAGGTTCATTGAAAATATTTTTAGTAAACCCTAGTTGGATTCAGAGGGGTTCTGGGGGTTCTGTCTTCCCATTTCAAGTTTCTGATGAAAGGTAAACATGATGCAACACTCTAATGCATGGACTAACTAGGATGTGACAACTCACCCCCACTCAAAAGAATCTCGTCCCGAGATTTCGGATCCGTCAGAAAGAAGGTGGGGTACTCAAGTCGAAGATGATCCTCCCTTTCCCAGGTAGCTTCTTGCTCGGAGTGGTTTGACCATTGAACCTTGAGAAACTTGATATTCTGGCGTCGAGTGGTACGCTCGGCTTGATCAAGGATACGAACGGCATATTCTCGATAGGTGAGGTTATCTTGGAGATCAAGCGTTTCGTGGTCCACCCCACGGATAGGATCCGAGAAGCAACGCCTGAGTTGAGAAACGTGGAAGACATCATGAACTCTGGAAAGATGCGGAGGTAGTTCCAGCTGGTAGGCAACTTCTCCTCGTTTGGCAAGAATGGAAAGGGTCCAATGTAACGAGGAGACAATTTTCCTTTGATACCGAATCGATGGGTTCCCTTCAAAGGAGTAACCCGAAGGTAAGCCTTCTCGCCAACTTCATAAGCCATAGGCTTATGCTTGCGGTCATATTGGCTCTTTTGACGAGATTGGGCTGTTTGCAATTTCTCACGAATAACGCGAACCTGCTCTTCTGCTTCCTGGATCATATCCGGGCCAAAGAGTTGTCTTTACCCGGTTTCGACCGTTAAGAGGCGCTCGACATTTCCGCCCATAGAGAACTTCGAAGGAGCTTTGCCCAAGCTAGCTTGATAGCTATTGTTATAAGCTTAACTCGCGAATGGAAGACATTTCTCCCAATTCATGCCGAAAGAGATGACAGAAGCTCGAAGCATATCCTCCAGAATTTGATTGACTCGTTCTACTTGACCACTTGATTGAGGATGGAAGGCGGTGCTAAAGGAGAGACGAGTTCCCATAGCACTTTGGAAACTCTCCCAAAATCGAGAGGTGAAGAGACTTCCACGGTCTGAGTTAATGTCCAATGGAACACCATGAAGAGACACTATTCGGGAGATGTACAAATCAGCTAGCTGGCTACCGGTTATACTCTCACGAACGGGTAGGAAGTGGGCTACTTTGGAAAGACGATCGACAACAACGAAGATAGCATTATTCCCTCTCTTGGTCCTGGGAAACCCGGTAATGAAATCCATACCGATTTTATCCCATTTCCATTCAGGAATAGCCAAAGGTTTAAGGGTGCCAAGAGGCCGCTGATGCTCGCTTTAACTCGACGACGACGCCGCAATTAGCAATGTATTGAGCGATTTCTCTTCATCCTAGTCCACCAAAACCTCTGGCGTAGGTCTTGATACATTTTAGTACTACCGGGATGAATGGTGAGAGGGATTCATGAGCTTCCTTAAGGATCAATTGTCGAGATGTTGTTTCTTGGGAACCACCAAGCGGTTCTCAAGAAGACCACACCTCGTTCATCCATGGAAAAACATTTAGCAACTCCGCTAGCGATGTTCTCCTTAATCCGAGATATGCCCTTATCACGCTTCTGGGCAGCTATAATTTGATCCATAAGGTTAGGTTTCGCCACCAGGGTGGAAAGAAATCCTCGAGGAACAATGTGTAGGTTAAGCCTACGAAATTCCTCGTGGAGAAGTGGTTGACTTTGTTGTAACATCAGGTTGTTACAATAAGATTTACGACTTAGTGCATCAGCCATGACATTGGCTTTGCCTGGGCTGTAAGATATTCCTAAGTCGTAATCTGTAATCAACTCGACCCAACGTCTTTGCCTGAGATTCAAATCCGGTTGGGTGAAGATGTATTTCAGACTTTGGTGATCGGTGTAAATTTCGCAACGATTACCAAGGAGGTAATGTCGCCAAGTTTTGAGTGCATGGACCACTGCTGCAAGCTCTAGATCGTGTGTGGGATAGTTATCCTCATGTGGATGCAACTGTCGAGAAGCGTAGGCAATCACATGATGATCTTGCATGAGTATGCAACCTAGTCCTTGTCGCGAGGCGTCGCAATAGATGATAAAGTCCTTAGAAAAATCTGGTGGAACAAGTACGGGAGCAGATGTTAGGCGTCTTTTCAGTTCCTGAAAACTGAACTCGCACTGTGGGGTCCACTCGAACTTTTTATCTTTCTTGAGGAGTTCAGTTAGAGGCTTAGCAACCTTGGAGAAATTCTCGACGAAGCGGCGGCAATAGCTCGCTAAACCGAGGAAACTCCGAACTTGCTTGACCGATTCAGGTGGATTCCAGTCAAGGACGGCTTGAACTCTCTCGGGATTGAAAGCAATGCCCTTACCAGAGATTACATGGCCTAGGTAGGTTACTTCTGGCAACCAGAATTCACACTTAGAGAATTTGGCATAAAGGTGAAGCTCTCGAAGTTTCATTAATACTAGCCTTAGATGTTCGGCATGTTCTTCCTCATTCTTGGAGTAGATGTGTATATCATCGAGGTAAACCACGATGAATTTATCCAAATACTCCATGAAGATCGAGTTCATTAACAGAGAGAAAGTGGCTGGAGCATTGGTTAACCCGAAGGACATGACGGTGTACTCGTATTGGCCATAACGAGTAACAAAGGCCGTTTTAGGAATGTCCCCGTTCTTGATTTTGATTTGATGGTAGCCCAACCTCAAATCCATCTTGGAAAAGACTTGAGGATCCAGCGAGCTGATCATACAGATCGTTGATCCTGGGGAGCGGATACTTGTTCTTGATAGTGACCAAATTGACAGGTCGGTAATCTACAACCATCCGATCCGTTCCATCCTTCTTCTTGATGAAGAGGACGGGGCAAGCCCACGGGGAAGAACTAGGACGGATGAAACCCTTTTGCAAGGACTCATCGAGTTGTTTCTTAAGCTCGGCTAGTTCTAAGGGTGCCATCTTATAAGGTCTTCTAGAGATTGGGACGGTTCCTGGAACAAGGTCTATCACGAACTCGACATCTCTGTCAGGTGGAACACCTGGCAGTTCTTCTGGAAAGACATCCGGGAAGTCACGGACTATCGGAATATCTTCAAGGTCTGGAAGGGGGTCGGCATTTAAGGAGTAGAGCTGACGCTCAGACACTCGGGTCAAGACATTGACTGTCTTATCCGAAGGATGGGTGAGTTGAACAGTTCTAGTAGAGCAATCAATCTTAGCATGATGGGCTGACATCCAGTCCATACCCAAGATGATGTTTATGTCCGAGGACTTGAGAGCTATTAGTGATGCAAGGAAGACTAATCTGTCGACAAGGATTTCATTCCCATGACTTATTCTAGAGGTTTGCCATCTAGAGCCAGGAGTCTGAATTTCCATGGAGGTGTGCATGTCATAAAATGTGGTGTTGTGCAAACGAGCATAGCTCTCAGAAATAAATGAATGAGATGCTCCAGTATCAAAGAGAACAGTTGCCGGATGGCAATTAACAAGGAACGTACCGAGAACGACGTTGGGATCCTCATGGGTCTCCTCAGCTGAAACGTAGTTGACATGGCCACGAGCAGTGGCGGCTGGTTTGTGGTAGAGCACCTTTCCTCCTGGCTTACCACGGCCAACAGACTTTCCGATCTGACTGGGGTTGTTCTGGGGACACTCACGGATGTAGTGACCCGTCTCTCCACACTTGAAACAAGTTATCACATTGGGACGTGGAGCAGCATTAGCAGCGGGGCCACCATAGGCCTTGGGTGGTGCAAACTGCTGGTTGGGGCGAGGCGCCTCAAAGGATGGCCTCGGAGTGAATCTAGGTGGTAAAGCGGTGCTTGGAATCCACACTCGGCGCTTCTGAGATCCAGAGCCGGATGAAGAACCAAAGTCACGGGAGTGCTTGCATGAAGCTTCAAAGTCAGACTGTCCAGTTTGACCGATAGCCTTGTTGACTAACTCGAAGGAGGTGCACTGCAGCAGGCGAAGATCACGGCGAAGCTCGGGCTAAGTCCCTTGCGGAACCTTGCCCGCTTCTTGGCGTTGGTAGATACCTCTTCAGAGCATAACGTGCTAGATTTCCAAACTCACGATCAGACGCATCTCGATACCTACCCCGGTGAAATTGCGAACTCTTCCTCTTACGATCCATGAGACCTTCAGAATGTGATGCTCACGGAAAGCCGCGACCGAACTCAACCTGTAGTGATTTGGCCGACCAGGCGATAGCCTCAAAATTCTCCCACCAAAGGCTAGCAGGGGCCTTCGAGGTGATAGGCAGCAAAGGTAACCTTATCAGCTTCGGCTACGTTGGCAGAACGTAGCTTGTGGGTAATGCTGCAAAGCCAGTCATCCACATCGAGAGGCTCAACGGAGTGTTTAAACTTCGGTGGATACAGCTTGACAAAGTCATTGAGTGACACCAGGTCATTCCTTGGCTGGCGTGCGGTATTCTCGCTCAATCCGCTCCAAAGAAGCGATTGGTCTCACGCTTGTTGCGCTCGCCTCCATCATAACTTCGGCCAAAGAAGGCGGTTGAGGCAGATTAACATTCCTAGCTGCGCTGGCTTCACCCTGCTCCGGAGCAGCAAGGTTGTTGCGGGTGTTGACCATCCTAGGAAACAAAACAATGGTTTAGACAAGGATGGCAAAATTTGGCAAGGAAGTGCGGAATGTAATGGGTAACACGGAATGCAGACATGTTCATCCGTATGACAAGGTAATATAGAAACTGCCATATATATACCAACGGTCATACACACCATTCATAGTTTAGTACAAACCCGGCTAGAGTACAACTACGGTGAAAGGCGTTACATCTCATCGGAAGCATTCCAAACTCCTATACATTATTTTTCTACACTTCCGAATTGATACACACTAAGTCATATTCCACAGTCACGCAGACGGTGGAAATACAACTATTACAATACTAGAGATACTACTACTAACTCGCATAGCTCCGTAGTAGTCCTCATAGAAGTCACCACCATAGCCCGGAAGCTCAACATGATTATCCGGGAACAGGCATTTGCATGAGGAGCTTGTGGACCATAGGGGCTAGGATGAGGTCTTGGACCAACAAACGGTGGCTCATGGGGACCATAGGGTGGGGTGATGCCTCCCACATCACGCCAATCCATCATGTCCGGCAGAGCAGATCTCACAGATCTGAGATCCCTTGTGTCCATGCATCCAGCTTTGCACACCGGTGCAAACAGAGTCAAAGTGGCCCAATGATTGGCACGGTGTTGAAAAGCTCCATTCTCAAGGCCCGATTCTCTCGGTCCTTATCCTCGAGCATCTCAAAGAAGGGTGCAGGTTAGTGAGTCCTCCCGAGTGGAATCAAGATAGCTGGCTCGAAGATACCCTTGCGCCCACGGGAGCGAAACTGCATATAACTAAGTCGGTGTTCCGAAGCAGGCCAGTCCTGACTCGCATGATGGTCATCATAGAGTATGCAGCATCCTGCACAACCATCTCAATAGTGACCCCGAGACCATAGGAGTGGTGAAGGGGCTCAGTCGATCCAGGATAAGAAGGAAATATCCTGACAATGCAGAGGTATTGGCTTTGATTAAAGTCTCGGAATTGCTCTTCGACGGTGTATTCGGGATACCAACGGTAACCCGTCTCAATCATAACCTGGACTAACATGGCCGTATGACTGGGCACATTGATGCACCTGGTCAGGCGAACCACTTGGTTTCGAGCACGAGTGGCCATCTGAAAGCACAGCCACAATGCAAAGACATTAGAATTTCTAGGGAAAATCGGACAGCATAACATCTGTTAATGCTCAAGAACAGATTTGAGACTTCAAAATCAGATTGCAAAACCACTCAACAACATTATATCAAGGTTCTGGTTCAACTGCTAACATACTAAAAGTAGTAGAAACTGAACTGAGGCTGGTAACCAACAATCCTATAAGTTACTACGGATTAGTAACACATGAACCTGATAGAGAGAAGAGAGCCTAGTCCTATACCCACGTAGAAGGAGAAGAGGATGACTCAGATCAGAGGCATAGGTTAAAGGAGTAAAAAGAGCCTTACGTCCCTCCCACAATCAATTCCCCTACATATAACTATAGCATTTCTAGACTCGACATCGACCAGTTTGGCTTAGCGAACCTACAGGCAGTCTGATTCCAACGCTGTCAGGACCCCGATTCCAAGTCACATCGACCTAGCCGGTAACACCTCATATCATTTTGCGGCCTCACGCACGGTATTCCCACGGGTGTCGTCTTACCATGGCCCGAGACCGTTTGCGCCTTTTGGCTCACGTATATGATAGTGTCGGTAGCATCCACATGACAGAGAACCCGGGCCGACATGGCTTGTCGTGAACCCAAAGCGGCGCTAACCCATGGGACAGGCATACATGAATCACATCGAGCATGTCGGTCATCAACGTATGAATCTGGCTGTAGCACTGGCTAACAGGACTCCGTAACCCGGCTGTAGCAGCTAGGCAGGACTCGGATGTTACCGCGTGACATTTCCCGAAGGGACGTATATAGGAACGAAGTGAAACACATGCCGCCAGTCAAGTGTCCAGAGCAGTAGTCTTTGGCTAGCACGACTCGGTGAACCGGGCAGAAGCGGACTACTATCGCCAGAAGCACTAGACTACATTTCCCCATATGAGAGGCTGCCAAGGATAAACAACTAGATTGTCGATCCCACTCATACCAAGCATTTCAATCATACACACAATATGCCCGATATGAGTACATACAACATGGCATCACAACAAAACTCTACAACTCAAAGTACTTTATTAAAGAGGCTCCGAGGAGCCATACATAACATATCCATACAGATAGGGGTCACATGACCCAACACTCAAGTCATACAAACATACAAGCACATGCGGAAGCAAACTAGTCTGAGTACAGACACTAAAAATAAAGAAAGCTTGACGAAGCCCTTCTATCTACAGTGGCCCTTCACAAGCCTTGGATCACCACCTGGGTGGCTAGTCACTCGTCGACGTCAAGGTCTACATGGAACCCATCGGAGGTGGCGGTGTTGTCGTCTGAAAACATTAATTAAACAAACATGAGTACGGAGGTACTCAGCAAGTCTTACAACAGAATCCTATTATCCATGCACATTCTCAAGAAGGTAGTGGAGTTATTGCAGCAAGCCAGCTTTGACTCTTGGCTAAGCTATCCTACGTGACATCCCTTGAAAAGCATTTGTCGCACACGAGTCCACTAATCACCATCACAATACTCCACCGTGGATCCTCTCTCGACAACCCACGAGAGGGCCATCCATGTACTCACACTTATCTTGAGGCTTTTAGTAGTATCCATTTACTTGTCTATGAACTGCATAGGTGACCAAGTAGTCCTTTACAGTGACGCGCTATTGAATAGTTTCATACCCTGCAGGTGTACTTCTTCACACACGCTCACCACTTATCGCGCTACACAACATGTACTCGGCAAACTTCAAGCGGAAGCCCAGCGAGGGTGTCGGCCACGACCGACTAAACGCATACGAATCCCTAGTCCAGGTTTATCGCCTATTCGGGTTCCATCCGCAGGAGTCCGCCGAGGTTTCCACTAACGGCCCCGAACGATGTGTGCAGGGTTCGAGACACCAAACGGGCGAATCGGTACACCGGCCACGTGCCTACCGCAACACAGCCCACCCCTAAGGTCAGCGCAAGCGTCCCCAAAGATGCTACAAACACGTAAACTACTTGCAACTCCCGGACTGAGGACAAGAGTGGTTAATAAGTCGAGAGGGTCAATTAAGGATCCCATGCGTGGTAGTAGCTAAGTCTTAAATCACACACACAGATCTCAGTTCTTAGGGACGGCTTTAATGAAACAACCCACCATGTACTCCTACATGGCCTCTCATCGATACCTTTACCAAATCGTGTTCAACACTTCACTCTCGTTACCAACACAACCTTTCACTCTAGTTCATCATCCCGATGAGCCGGACGACACAACTCTAAGCATAGCAAGCATAGCATGGTAGGAATCACAAACATGGCTCAATCAACTCCTACACATACTAGTGGGTTTCATCTAGTTCTTGTGGCAATGACAGTCATGCAAAGGAAGTGGGTTCAACTACCATAACACACAACAGTTTGAATCGCGTTGTCTTAATGCGATAAACAAGAGCGAAGCGAGATCATGGGTTTGTATCGGAATGATCAATGGGTTGCTTGCACGATGTCTTGGTAGTAGGATATCGCCTTGAGACGGATATTCGGGTTATCCTCGGGGCAGAACCTATCACGAAAAACACACCGAACATAAACAACACATGACGATATGCAACAATATGATGCATGCTATGACATGGAAATATGAATCTGTGTTGGCCTAGTGCAAGCTAGAACAGAAAGGAATGAACTTATTTCAATCAAAGATTCAAATGTTAGCTCATTTAACATAGCCATAATGGTGCATTATCTTATTCTGCTTAAACATCAAGGTTAACTTGTTCTTCATGCATGAAACCATTACCAATGGATAGATTGAATTTTTCTGATCAAAATTCATATATAAAACTTTGCATTTGGAGTTACAGATTAATTTCTATGAATTTTTGAAGTTTGCAACAATTTCTGGAATTTCCTGAATACCAATAAGTCCGAAATTAATTATTATGTCGTGATCGCGTCGAGGTGACGTCGAGAGGTCAGCAGGGGCGTCGAGTCAACTGACCAATGGGTCCCGCATGTCATGAGTTAATTAAACTAACTAATTTTAGTTAAACCTAAACTAGGTTAATTAGAAGAGGGGGCCCCACTAGTCAACTCCGTCAACGGGGTCAAACCCGCAGACGTTTAGCCGCCGGCGAAGCCAGACGCGGCGGCGAGAGTGTGTTTGAGCATTCCGGCGACCAAATGGACGGCAGAGACCATCTACGGGTAGCCGGAGACAAGCCGCGACGTTTGGTGGTGGTGGTTGAGCTCGGGTGGCCGGAAACATCGCCGGCGACGAGCTTGGCGGTCGCCGGAGTCGGGTGAGGAAGAACCCGTGGCTACGGGGCACGGCAAGGCACGGGGTGAGGTGTGTTGGGCTCCTGGGAGTGCGGTGAGTGCGGTGGTGTGCTCGGTCGAGCTAGCGTGGCGGTGGCTACGACGGCGACGTCTTGGTGGCGGCGGCGGTGCGGCCGAGCTCGGTCTGGTCGGTCGCGGGGCTCGAGGCGTGAGCGAGAAGGATGGGAAGGTAGCTGGGCTCACGGTGAGTACGGCGAAGCAGTCGGCGAGGTCGGGGACGAGGTGATGCGGTGGCGACGGCGATGGGGATCTCCGGCGGTGATCGACGGAGATGAGGTCGGTGAAGGTGTTGCGAGGCGTCTGGCGCTTCGGGGCTCGGCTTGCTCGATGTAGTCGGCGACGGCGGAGCGAACGACGCAGTGGTGCAGCACGGGACGACGGAGGGCGCGACTTCGTCGGCGGTCGGCGGCAGTGCATCGGCCATGGTGCGGGAGAGCGAGGAGAGAGAGGCGGGGCGAGTGAGGTGTCCACGGGTCGGGTGGCGGCGTGGAGCCCGACCAGCGTCGAGCGCGTGAAGCGGCAAGCTCTTTGGCGCCGTGGCGACTCGCTTCGCCGGCGTCGACTCTGTACTGCGTGGCGAAGACGAAGCAGCGATTGGTGGCATGGGCCAGACACGGTCTGGTCCGCCAGGTGGGCCGGGCTTAACCGACCGGTAAGAGGTTTTCCCATTTGTTTCTGTTTTTTAATTATTTTTGTAGGTCTGTTGCATTTCTAAAAATACCTAGGCAACTCCAAAAATCACCAAACTGCACATGGTCCCTAGTTGGAATATATCCAGCATGGAACATTTTAGTTTGGGGTTATTTGAGCATTTGAAATATTTACTAGCTTTTAAATGCCCAAATGCAAATTACATATGATTTAATTCAATGACCTTCTGTTGACCTAGAAAATTGTGCACCTATTTTGCCAGAGGTTCTAACCCAAGAAAAAGATGGTGAACTTTTTAGAAGGGCATTTCAGGTTCATTGAAAATATTTTTAGTAACCCTAGTTGGATTCAGAGGGGTTCTGGGGGTTCTGTCTTCCCCATTTCAAGTTTCTGATGAAAGGTAAACATGATGCAACACTCTAATGCATGGACTAACTAGGATGTGACACCTACAGTACTTGCAGCATACATGTAGTGACTAGAGTATAACTACATGTCTACATCTGTACATGGAAATGTGGCATACCTATAGGTAAATAACCTATTTGTCTCCTGTTTTGCTCACCGTGTTTGTTTGCTTGCATGGTAGGTTGAAATGGAAAAGAGTGCTTCTCAGCCTACAGAAGATGGCCAACAATCCAACTCTGCAACCAAGGCTGTGGCTGAAGTTCTTACTAAGCACACTAAGAAGCCAATGTTTCTTAAGCATGTGGGGGTCCAGCACGTGCATTAGAGATCCAGTCGTAGCGACCGTGAGGCAGAACAGGAAGCGCAGAAGAGGGGAACAGCCGAGCTTCGGGCCCGTGTTGAAACCTTGAGCAATCAGTTAAAGGAATCAAAAGAAGCAAGGATCAGGCAAGAAGAAGCAAGGACCAAGCAAAAAAAGCAAGCAGAGCTGGAAGCTAAATTAGACTTCTTACTAAATCAGATTACTCCAAGATGAGCTCAAGAGTAAGTTGTTTGTCCAAGAAAAATTCTGCTGTAAGCTCTAAATGTGCTGGAATCTGCCTTTTGCTAAATGTTAGTTTATAGTGGAAACTGCTTATGATGTTGCTGGATGCAAACTATTTTGCTGGTAGGTGGAAGTTGTGTTATGTTTGATGTTTAGTGGATTTGGACAGGAAGTTTATTTATGTTGGATGTGTAATGCTGGATCCGTACTTATCCTATTCTAATGCTGGAGTTTAATTTGTGTTGTGTGATGATGTGCATCTTTTCTGTCTATTTGACATTATTGTTGTACCGAAAGAGAAGTTCTTCATTGTGATGGAGCAAAATTGGTTATTGAGCACTAATGGGCTGGAGTATAAACGGGGTGACAAACAACATAATGGACCAGCAGAAACAGGCTATCAGATAGAAGTTTAAAAAAATATGGGCCCAAAAAAATTAATGGGCCAAACAGTCATGTATGCCTTAACTTTTTTTCGGCTATTCGACCTGGCGTGACAAATTAACTGGGCCAAAATTATATAGGCCCAAAGGCTAGAGGCCCAGATGATGCCACATCAGATCCACGTGGATGCCACGCAATACATCAGCGCATCCAGATCCATGGCGGATTTGTCTGTCGCCGAAACCCGGGCCGAGGGCGGGCGGAGCGGGGCTGGGGGCCGGATCAGTGACGGTCCGACACCGTCATAAATTTGTGACGGCTAGGCATTTCCGTCACGGCTTGTGTTGTTGGCAAATTATGACGAGCGATACATGACATATCTCATATCCATTACCGATGCCAAGGCTTGACGGTTTTCTGCTCTGTTGTGACGGTTTGTATCTGTCACAGATAAGCAGGTTTCTTGAAGTGTCTTGATTTTTTTCGTGTCACATGATGTGGACTGATCAAGTTTGGTAGTCATACGACTATCTTCAAGCTAGGGGTGATATGTTTAGGGAAGTTGGCGACCCAAGTGTGCCTCCCCGACACTGTATGTACAAAGCCAAATATGGCCTCAAACCGCTGCACAGTTAGGCGCAGGGACATTTATCTACGAATGTGGTCATTGCATGAAACATAATATATAATTTAACAATTGGTTTATAATATCATAATTTATTAAATAGAACATAATATATAATACCTAGACAAATATTTGTTAGAAGAACCTGAACTTATGAATTCAGATATCAGCAAAAATATTTAAAATGATTTGGCGGTCAAAGTTTTGCGAGTTTGAGGAGATGCTTGGCACCTCATTTCTTCTGTTTAGAAACATGATACAAACGGAGACACTTATAGACGTACGAACACTCACCCTCACAAAGCATCCCTTGTTTGATCCATGCTAATCTTAATATGGCAGACTGAAATTGATCCTTGATTGCACCAGAGGAGAAAATGTAGAACACATTTTAAGTGCCTTTGGTTGATATAATTTGGACAGGGATATCTAGGCAACGTTCCCTGGAGCGTTTTTTTCAGCGAACGTCACACTTACAATGCCAAACTAACTAATAAAGTTGTCAGAAAACTTTATAGGATTTGCCATGATCGGAGGCAAAATTGTCATGTTGCACAAAAAAAGCAGAATTTGTCATGTTTCACAGAAAAATTGCCGTGCATTCTATCGCATTATATCATGATCAGGCGGCTCTGAGGGCGTTCACTAGGAGGGCCAAAAAAATTGGCGTTCGCCAGTTATCATTTTCCTATAGTTTTTTCTTCAAAATAGTACTACAAATAAATTATAACGTCCTGCAAACCCTGTGAAATCCTTTAAACCAAATGGAAACAAGTTCTGAATTATGTATTGTGCACACGTACTAGTCAATACTCGGCAAGTTTTCCATTTTTTGCTTAAATCAGTACTTAGCAAGTATCACTACACGTCTAAAATATATAGCTAAAAGGACGAGTCACATCCTACAAAAGATATCAGAAGAACACTCGCCGGCTCCCCGCATGAGATTGTGCTGCTGTCTCTTCATCTTAGGATGTGTTTGGTTTGAGGGACAGGGTAGGGTGGTTGAGGGCATCCCCAACCAGCTAGCTAGGGATAGCCCTTTTTCTATTTGATTGGAAGGGTAGGGTTATCCCATATTTTGTTTGGTTGGAAGGATGAAACGTGATTGTGGATAGCCATTGCAGTGTTTGGTTTGAGAGATAAATGAAGGATAAGGATTGTGGTAACCTTATAGACTTGAGATGATGAGATTACACTCTTAATTTGCAGTTTTTTAACAGAATGAAGGAAATATGATATGTACAGTCATAATTTCCAAAATTTATACTATTTCACAACAGACCAGTACAAAACAGTGATACAAACTTTGAGCTTCATCACATTAATAGTTTAACATTGCACATATATAACGCAGACTGAATGAGTTGTGTTGCTAGATGTGCTCACGGTGACCTTCAAATATCTTGCAACAGTAGCTAATATACATAATTTCCCCCTCGCCTCAGATCCAAACGAGTGGCATCCCCCGCATAGAAGGGCTATCCCTGTCCCTGGGAGGATATCCCTGCAATCAAACACATCCTTAGTCCCGCTGACGGTGACGGCCTGCTCAGCTGCAAAGATTTGGACAGGAGATTCAGAGCTCTCTTCGCTCTAACCTGCTGGGCATGTGACCACATCAACCCGAGTGACCACACGTTATAGACGGAAGGGAAACATCGGACCACATGTTCTGGATTGCTCGTTAAGAACAAGACTTAACATCGACTGAATTGTTTATTTATTTTTGCGGAAACTGGAAATTGCCTCCCTCTTGTTTGGTTTTGCTTTGCCTGTTGAGCTCATACTGCATGAAGGAATATTTCCTTTTTCTGGAACCCATTGCAAGAAGGAATATCTGCTTCGATTTTGTTTTTGTGCTCCTTTTTACAACTTGAAACTGCGGTGTACTGCCGGGCTGTATGGATTGTGACTTTGTTTGCCTTATATTGCCATATTATTTTTGTCATACTTGCTACACTTGGCTAACTTGAGTTGTTTAAATTGTTAGCCATACTTTGGCTTGTCTAAAAAAATCTTATCACATTTTTTGTGTCTATGACATGTAGGGTTCAATGCTCATACAAAAATTCTTGCCTTCAATGCGGCTAGAACCAAACGCTCATCCAACTTGATCAAATTTGCCTAAGGTAAGATGTGGTAAAGTGTGGCAAGACGTGGTAAAGTGTGGCAATACGTGGCTACGAACCAAACAGCCCTTACGTCTCAGCTAGAGAAAAACCGGAGTATAAGCAATGGCATAAAACTGTGTTATAATGAATGCTCGATTGCAAGCAGCTTTAGTTTGCTAGCTACGGCCTACAGAGTCTTCTCCCGAAATAGGAAAACTTTGCAAAGGGAAAAAAAGAAGCTGCAGAGTCGAAACAAAGCAGAATATGCTAGTAGCTCCATAGGGCGAAATCAGTTGTCCCCTCGCCGCACTCTCCGTTATCCCAGTACGCCCCGGTGCCGGTCGCCACCGGCGGCGGGTCCATGAGCAGCGCCTCCGCGAGGCTCGCGTAGTACGAGCCCAAGTCCATTTCCGGGAGCAAGTCAAGCCTAAACATGTCGCTGTCCATTCCGCCCGGCACCGCGAAGTCTCCATCGGCAGAAGGTTTCGACGTCTCCGATGAACCGGCATCGTCAGACTCAGACGACGATTCTGCAGGAGCGCCACAGGAGGCCTCCGCGTCGACGGTCGCGGTGATGGACCCACCGGCAGCCTCCCGTCGCTGCAAATCCGCGACGGCCTCGACCGCCGCGCGCCGGACGTCGGCGAGATCCGAGTGCGCGGACGGCACGGCGAGCAGCCACGCGGAGTCCGGGAAGTTGAGGCGCGCGGCGGAGCGGCCGCCCAGGGCGAGCATGGCGGCGTCGTTGGCGCGCGCTGCGATCTCGGCCGTGGCGTACGTCCCGAGCCAGAGCCTCGCGCCGCGCTTGCCGGGGACGCGCACCTCGCAGACCCACCGGTCGGCGTTGCCCCGGCGCCGCACGCCGCGGTACACCGGGTGCCTTGTCTCGCGGAACTTGGTGCGCCCCGCCGGGCGCTTGGCTGCCGACGCCCGCCCCGACGCGTTCTCGTTGGAAGAGGATGGGGAGGAGCTCGAGATCTCAAGGCCCATGTCCATGGCAACCGGCGGAGTGCTCGGCGCTTGCTTACGGAGCAGTCGAGCTTGGTGCTTGAGCTTAGGAGGAGTGTGAGCTAGGTGCGAGATGCTTGAGCTTGACTGAGAGTGTTCGATGTTGGCATCTGCGGAGTGTGTGAGACGTATTTATAGGTATGTGCTGTGCTGGAGCTTGGAAGTTGTATGAACGCGCTCAAGACAGCGGTCGGGATGCCGGTGTACCAACAGCTGGTGACAATGGGGCCATGGGAGAATTAATTAAGTGGCGTCGTGAGACTTTTCATCCTGCTGGCTGCTGGGCGCGTGGGGGCTTTTGGCTTTGCAGTGTTAAACAAGAGGCAACTTCCTGCTTGCTTAACACAGGGAGCTAGTGAAGGCTGGGGTTCGACGGCTGCTAGGCGCGTGACCAAGTGAAGGCTCGAAGGGACAGACATTTGTTACTATTGAATGGGTCCTGTGTTTCTCCAAGTTATCTGGACGCGGAAGGCACCGGTGAGGCGGTCACCGTGAACAGCTATGGCGCCAAATTACGGCCATCTGATTCGAGGCAATTGGACTCAAGGAAGCAGAGGGCGTTTTCATTGAATCGTAGGGGCTGTTTGGTTTGAGACTAAGTTTGCCTAAGGTTGTCACACCTAAGGTTAGGTAAGTTTGATCGATTTGGATGAATGTTTGGTTCAAGGCACACCTTAGGCAAGTCACACTATGGTCCCACATCGCATACACACAAAAAGTGTGGCAAAATTTCCTTAGGCTTGCCAACTTGTGGCTCTCATTTTGAAGAACTAACCTTAGGCAAGTTGGCAACATTGTATAACAAAGTGGCATGGTTAGTCCTAGAACCAAACAGCCCCGTAGTGTCTCAAGGAGCTAAACGCATACCTCATCTTTTAGCTAAGACGCACAAAACCAATAAACAAATATGAAGGAAGAATTAGGCAAGGCGACCGACTCATTGTAATAAAACATCAATAACCACCACTGTGCAGACAACACTCAAACTATTAAAAGTTTCTCTAACGCACTGATGTGAGCATGTGTTTATCAAGTTTTTTTAGGAAAAACTGGACGAGAGCTCTTCAAAACGAAAAAAATTGTTTCCCTGACCGTGGTGCCTTTTAAAGTTATAATCATCTTTATAAGAAAATATGGTTCAGATGGAAGACCATTGAGCATTGTGCATGCATTTGGCCTGGTGTTAGAACATCTCCAACAGCTACCTAGCAAAAGGTGGTTGGAGTAAAATACCGGGCATACAAAAATGCTTTCTAGGGCACGACAAAGTGAGTGTCTCCAACAGTTACTCTAATTAGGGCACCCGAAACATCAAAACTCCTTTCTTTTTTAAACGGATGTGTAAACTATTTTGATATCACATTGCATACTTCGATTCAAACTTAAATATGCAAAGTTTAAACATAACGAGCTAAATAAAACATCCAAACATGTCTACTACCGAAGCACTACACACACATCAATCATCATCATCACGCCCGGCAAATCGTTGTCGAGACTGTCCCATTATGCATCAAAGTCATCGTTGTTGTCCTCAATGTCGATCACCCTTGTGCATGCCTCCTCGTTCGTCTTGACCCGTGAAGGCCCTACCTCATCCAGTCATCCTCCGTCTTGCACCCCCGCCTTCTGTGCTCGTTCTCCCTCTTCCGAAAGAACTCGGCCTCCTTGCAGCCCGCATGCCGCAAATACGCTGTCCAAAAAACTTTTTGCAAAAATGCAACAAGGGCAACTGTTGGAAGCCTTTTTTTAGTCCAAAGCCCAATAAACGGTTATGCCTTAAAATAGAGCTGCTGTTGGAGTTTCTGTGCACGGGTATGGAGTGTAGGAAAGAAGCACACGGCCTCCCAGATATACAAAGTCCAACCAGCTTCAAGCAAACTGGAGGCATACCGTGCACATACAGTGAGGCGCGAGCCTAAATGCTCCAGATCCTAAATCCGTGCCCCTGGTTGCGGAAAACCAGTGACCGCAGCGTGCCAGCCGTTTCCTTAGCCGCACACCCGGCCCGCCAGCGGCAGCGGATGCGGATACGACGAGAATATACTCGTCACCGGCCCATTATCGGCCGGGGATAAGGATGGCCACGCGCGCCCACACGGCCCGCCCGGTTCCACGGTGACGCCCGCACGCCAGCGAAAGCGACGCGGCCACGCACGGAGCAGCGGAGCCGCAAATATCTGGGGGGAGCTGGAATATCTTAAGATCGGACGGACGGATCGCCTGTTTGTTTATTCGCGGCCGCTGTTTGTTTTTGCCTCTTGGGTCGGGTGCGCGTGCGGTGCCGCGGCAGTCACGGTCACGCAGCTTCCTCCTCTCGCTCTCTCCGTTGCAGCGTTGTTTCACGGCTGTGTACAGCTACAGCCAGCCCTCCCTCCTGTTGCTTCTTCACCGCGGAGCTTGCTGCAGAGCAGTATTCAATTCGAGCCCCACCTGGACTTTCGGAGAGATCTACACCACACACAACTGCGTGTGGAAACGGCTCATGTACGTAATAGATATGTCAAAGCGAGTGAGGGTTTTACCGTCCGTCTTAGTACTACTACCTTATTACCATACCGGTTTGACTGCGAGCCCGTCGCCTGGGGTTAATTTAGCTTAGCACATGGGAGAACTGATAATGGTCAGCAATGATTTGGTTACCAGCAAGTCAGCACCGTCCTCAGCGAACAACTCGAAGGCGCTTTGACTTTGACTTGGTTTGCTTTTGCTAGTACCAGTTGGAATTGGAAGTCATGGTTCATGAAGGCTGATGAGAACGGAGGTGGCCAAAACAGAACGACTCGACGCACTTCTTCAGGAATAGTAAGATGTGTTTGCTTAGTAAAAAAACGAGCTAGCAGTACTTTTGCTACAGCAGAAAGGAAGCGTATCTCTTTCCTCCTTCATAACAAAAGCCTCTTCTCCTTCCGTCGGCGTAGCCGCAGGCTAGCCTCATCTCCGATGACCTCTAGGGTATGAAGATGTGGAGGATCTCGGCCCCCCGCCAATGAAAGGGATCTTATTTTCGTTTTTGTTAGATTCAGCGTTGTGATTGGAGCTATGTGGCGGTGGCGACGTTCCTTAGTAGAAATAATGCCTCCCATGTTTTATCCCCGCCATGATGATGCGCCTAGCATCATCGGAGGGCACATGAAGATGTGTTTCCATCGGATCTCGTGGGATTCAGTAGGTCTCGGTGGATCTGTTTAGATCTAGTCTTCTTCTTCTTCGTTTGAATGTTTACAGGGTTGACCCTTCTGATCTACGATTTTCTTCATCAGTGATGGTCCTATTGGGTCTTAGCACGACGATATTCCGACTGTCAACTACAACAAGATTTGTCCAGCTCCAGTGAGGGAGGATGATGATAACTGCGCGAGGTCGCTCCAGTGCTTGTAGTCGTCGCTACGTGGTCCACGAACATGGTCGTAATTTTTTTTTGAAACGAAGGCAAAAGCTTTGCCTCATCCACATTAGTTAAGATAGAAAAAGAGTTTGTTACAAGACATCCAAAAAACATGGCATGTGGATTACTCGCGTGAAATGAAAGACCCTAACTTCTTTGCACCGGCGATGACCAAAAGATTGGCCCCGGTAGAGATGGAAGAGAGCAAGATTGGCAGTGAAGCACACATGGTCGTAATTTTCATTACATTTATTGTTGTTCATTATACTGACATGATTGAAGATGAACAAATTGTAAACTTTTTGAAAAAAAAAAGGAGTAGTACCAGTTTGTATGGCACTTATTACAGTACTAACTGCCACTTTTCCTGAAATCATGTCATTTGTGCACTTTTTGCGGGGTGGGTAGCATTGCTGGGTACAAAAACAGTTTCCCCTTTTACGGCACTAACGATGGAGTTTGATCTCCACCGTCACATACCCATCCAACGGCCCACAGAATTTGGGTGGGGGGCAAGGATTGTCATGTGCGCCGCCAATTGCCTGAAGCATTTCTCGACCAAAGCCAAAAGCAGTTTTTCAGTTTTTTTCTTCACGTTAGTTGAGCTGATGCCCAAAGATTCCCCGGTGCTCAGGTCGTTCTATACAGCGTGAAATCGCCGATTGTGGAAAGTCAACAGTCAAAAGCCATGCTCTGTTTCCCCAATTCGCACCATCACATTACCAGAAACTGCAAGCAGTGACCCTACAGCAGCACCAAAATTTGGCATCAATCGGAGGCCAAGACGACGACAGAAACGAAAGCTAAAACGAACTACTGTGGCTTGCTAGCTCTGGTAGCTCCAGAGTGGCACGTCGGCGAGGTGAGCCTCGCCCCAATCGCCGAGCGCCGCAGCCGTGGAGGGCGGCGCCATCAGCATCGCCTGCGCCAGGCTCGCGTAGTACAGGTCCCAGCCCATGTCGCTCAGGACGTCCAGCTCGAACGGCGAGTCCTCCTCGGCCGCCGGGGAAGAGGACGACTCGTCGTCGGTGAGGGAGGAGGGCGCGGACGAGGAGGTGCCGGAGAGCGCGTCGTCCTCGGCGATCGCCTCGCGCCGCAGGAAGTCCTCCACGGCCTCCACGACGGCGTGGCGGACCTCGTCGAGGCTGCGGTAGGAGGAGGCCGCCGGCACGGCGAGCAGCTCGGCCGAGTCGGCGAAGTTGAGGCAGCCCGCGCCCCCGGCGGAGAGCGCGATCATGGCGGCGTCGTTGGCGCGCGCGGCGGCCTCGGCGGTGTCGAAGGTGCCGAGCCAGAGCCTGCTCCCGCGCCTGCCGGGCACGCGCACCTCGCACACCCAGCGCCCGGCATTGCCCCTGCGCCGCACGCCGCGGTACACCGGGTGCCGCGTCTCCCTGAACTTGGTCCGCCCCGCCGGCCGCTTCGCCGGCGCCGACGTCCACGCCGCCTGCTTCGCCTGCTGACGCTCCGGCGACGTGGAGGGCGAGTAGAAGTTCTCCCCGCTGCACGGCGAGCCGGACTCCCCGCTCATCTCCTTCTTGATCGGACACATCCTCTTGCTTCGATTCGATTCACAATCCAAGAGAAGCTCTGTTCCTTGGCCGCCTCGGAGGTTCTTCTTGGAGGTCCTGGATGCTTTTGGGTTGCTCGAGTGTGAAGTGGTTTTGGTCTGCGATGAGAAATTTGAGCGGGGTGGTTTCGGGAGCGCGTACTTATAGGTGGCGGTGGCTCGCGGCTGAAACCAGGGGGCAAAGCGCGGCGAGTGAGCCAGCGGCTGAGAGGAGAGGAGAGGACACAGGCTGGATACGGCCGGCGAAGGGGGGATGCACCGTACGAAGCCGCACGCAAGTGGGGGGCAAGTGAGAGACTTCGAGAGTGACCCCGAGATTTCTTTTCTTTATTACCTTCCTGCTTTCGCTTTGCCCCTGTTATCGTTTTCCGCCTAGCTCCTGCTCACTTGCGGCCTTGCGCCCTGTCCTGCGGCCGTTTTACTTTGCCTCGTCGTTGTTAATGGTATTTTTGGAGCCGCAGTTTGCGAATTCGGGTTTTGGTTTAGCCGAGGGCATCTGCTGCTTGTGTAGTACGATCCTTTTTGGATGGGGTCTAGATGGTCAGTGCTGCTTGACGTCCGATTCTTAACGTCGAAGCTGATCATCTCTTCGCCATCGAGGCTGCGGACCAAAAATCAGAATTCGCATTCGATCGATGGAGACCAAGAGTGGAAGTGGCGTTCTTGTTCCTCGGTGACGCACGTGGGGTGGGGGTCGTGGTGACCGACTTCAATTGTCATTTCTGACGTGGATGAGCAGATGCAACCTGGAATCAGTGTCACCGGTGTTTTGTTTTGTACTCCGGTTTAGACGTTTTTTCACTTAGCCTGCAGTATTTTAATTTGAGAAAGGGCTAGTTTATGTACGGCTCTCCAACGCTCACCCTCGAACCGCCTGCTTTATCTAAATGATTCAGACTCATTTTGTCATTCAACGTGGTAAGAGACCGAGCTAGGAATTTTGTTTAGGGGAGGGGGGGGGGGGGTAATACATAAGAATTTAGTGGTCAAATTCATCAAATCCACGTACTGCATAGCGGTAGTTTGAGAAATTTTCACAGCATGGGGGAAGCCATGGCCCCGGCTCACCCATTGCTCGCTCCGTCCCTGAACGCGGTGCTCATCGATCTGTGAATCGGTCTGGACGTTCATTCCTCTGCAAATCGGACGCATGTCAAGGAGGCTTTGTGGGCGTCCAGATTGCTGCCATGAACCAAAACTCTCCCCCTCGCCCATGACCTTTCCTGCGCGAAGTATTTGCCGCGCATCATGTCGGTCCAAAGCGCCAGCGCGCACTGCATTCATGCTGGTTCAGAGTGAACGTGACCTCTTACTCGAGCCAGTGTAAAGCGGCGCGCCGACAGAGAGTGTCATCCGCATCGCGCCCCGGTATACGTGCCTTCTCTCGCGTGGAAACGTCACTCGTCCATCCGTCTGTCGGCATTAAACAAGTGCGGTTGCCAAGAAACCAACTTCGGCGCCCCGCATGCAAACGCGACAATCCGTCCATCTGCCCGACATTAAGTAGTCGATTGCTTGGCCTGGCCGGCGTCCACTATTTATACATGGCTTGGCAAACATCTGCATCACACTTCCGCTCCCGATCTCATGTGTGCATCACGCCCACCATGACCTCAAGCTTTAAAGCATTATGGGACGACACTGTGGGACAACCCCTCCACCGAACAGAAACATGAGCTTTCAGGCATTGTGGTCGGCTGGTAGGTCCGCCGAGCTAGCTGAATACATGTTGGCTTGTCGGCTAGCTCTCCAAAGGGCAGCGACACCGACGCGACGATGAACAAGGCGGCCCCACCGCCATCGCCGTTCCATGATGGCATCACCTTCAAGCAAGTGCGGGCACACTTCATCGACATGATGACGGAAGTGCGGGAGGCGACGTTCCGCCAGATGTAGGAGGACAAAAGGCACAACCTCCGGCTCCTCGACAAGCACAGGCTAGCAGAGAAACCAATCGTCCGTGACCATGTGAATGATAATGTCGTCCTGACCATGGTGGCGGATGGTCCGGGCTTGCTAGATGAGCAGCGAGCGCTCCTCCTGCCCTACCTCAACGTGCGCGAGATCCGTTGCAAGCGATGGTGGTTGCGCGTCCTGCGGGCGGAGAAAGGCGTCATGTTCGCGGACATCGACGCGAGACATAGGAAGAGGATGCGCACGAGACGGAGGACATTGCGAGCTACGCATCGCCTGCGCCGCCACCTTCTTTCGCGCTCCGCCCCCACGACTACGAGGTCAGCTTGTCCACTATTGTCGTTGTTGATAGTGAGAAAGAGTAGAACATGGGAGACCGTCGCCGCTTGGGTCCTAGCAAGGCCACTCCAATATCTTGTCGGGCCTCACAACCTATGAGCTTGCCCGCAGCTTCGCAGAGGCTACTCCTCTTCCCCTCCCACTGAAGCTTCACTTTCCAGGATCACGATCGACCGGTGAGCTTGCTGCCGGACATGGGAAAGACATGTCGTGGGAAACGAGCACCGCCGCGGCTGATGATCATTTAGATTAGGTTTAAAAAGCATGTTTCGGCTATTGTTTAGCTGAAATATGTCAAAAATGTAATAAATTTGGTCTGGTTTAAATGAAAATAATTCATTTGCACAAAATTCATCCGATTTCTTCAAATCCGATTTGAAATATATGAGAGCATGGTTGGTTGGCCGGCTCTTGTATCACTGTATGTCGATGTGTCCGCCGATGGATAACATGTCCGTTTTAGGGGTTAGCGTTGGAGATGCCCTTACCTTCTCTATTGTAACACTCGCTTACAAAAACTGTAATATTTATCTATTTGAGCATCTTTAGTAAAGATGTCATATTCGTAGCCTTCAGAACGCATGTAAAGTAAACTATATGATGTTTCCGAGGTTGCGAAGGATGTGTGTAAACATGGAGTCGCCATAATGCAATGTGTATATTTTCCCATGCACATACGGTCCACCTGACATTGGGTCACACATTCTTCATCAGTAATCCAAAATTCATAAGAACACTGGTTCACATTCAACGCATCGATTTCACATTATTATAAACAAGGGTGAAAAAATAGTCGCAGAATGATATTATATTCATTAATAAAAATTACATCAAGGTTCTTAGGCCACTCAACGATCATTGCCACCGTCAGAATGAGCCAACAACTCGTTATTGTCGTCTCTCCCTACCAGAGCGGGCTTGATATTATCGATGATAGCCGATAAGTCTTCTTGTATGTGCCCCTAAAGACTAGCACCATGAAGTAGGGCTACAAATGCGTCGAGTTCAAGCGAGTTGGACTAGACTAAGCTTAACTTATACTAAAATTTGTGCGAGTTGAAATTGAGTGAAGTTCAAGACTGAGTTGTAGAATGTGGCTCCTTTTTAGCCTACAACGATCTCGAGCTAGTATCTAACTAAAAATATGATTTTTTAAATAACTTATGGTAATTTTTTGAACAAGATAGGCCACAACACAATAAAGAAGTCACTATAAAATTTGACTTGTTCTTTCTCAAGTGAAGTCTAGTAGTTAATCAAGAGATCATGGATGAACTAACAATAGAAGAAAACGGAGGTGCTTTTGCTTTCAAACTTTAGCCGGAATAACAGGATATTTTGTTGAAATATATTGTCCACCTCCCTCCATCAGTTCGGACTTTTGGATGAGTTGGCTGGAGCATGAATTCAATATGGTAATCAGAGCCCCTTCCTCTCGTACATCTAGCCATGATGATTAGATCGATCTGGTTGAATCGAGAAGAAAGAAAAAGAGGATCGCC
Organism: Aegilops longissima; assembly: GCA_021605205.1. Taxonomy (NCBI): domain Eukaryota; kingdom Viridiplantae; phylum Streptophyta; class Magnoliopsida; order Poales; family Poaceae; genus Aegilops; species Aegilops longissima. Next base: position 522,904,679 of record CM038680.1, read on the forward strand.
AAGAGAAAGCTATGGCAGGCACCGCCGCTAGCACCGCTGCATCCACCGCTATTTCCACAACAAACTCCCTGACCACATCCACCATGAGTGCCCTATCCACCCAATCCGCCGGATTCACCCATGGGTCTTCTTCCACCTCCAGCAGCCCTACCTCTCTCAGCCCACCTCCATCGGAGAAGCTCACGAGGACAAATTTCCTCCTCTGGAAGGCCGTCGTGCTACCCCAGATCAAGGGAGCACATATGGAACACTTCCTGGACGCCGCAATGACGGCGCCTCCTGCCACTCTCACCATCAGCAAGGATGGGAAAGATGAGCAGATCTTCAACTACGTCCGCACAATCTGGTATGCTCAACAACAACAATTGCAAGGTTATCTAATGGCGTCTCTATCCCGTGAGGTTCTTGCCCAGGTGGTGACTCTCCAGACGCGGCCGAAGTGTGGGCGGCGATCCACACCACTTTTGCTGCTCACACCCAGGCGCAAGAGATCAGCAACCGCATCGAGCTCGCCAATCTTCACAAAGGGAACTCCACTACGGCGGAGTAGCTTGCCAAGATCAAGGCGCTGGCGGATGAGATCGCCACCACCAGCGCCCCTCTCTTAGATTGGGAGATGACCTCCTATGTCCTGAAGGGACTTGACCTCGAGTACAACTCCGTGGTGTCAGCCCTGCAAGCCCGCGTCGAGCCCATCACCACCCCAGAACTCTACAGCCAGCTCCTTAGCTTCGAGGCGCGTGTCAATCTTCTGCAAGGTACACATCACCGCCAGTCTTCTGTTAACAGTGCTTCTCGTGGGCGCGGCTACGGTGGTCGCAGCTGTGGTCACCAAGGTCATGGCCGTGGCGGCGGTCATGGCAGGCGCGGCAACAATCAGGGTCCGCCCCGCTCTGGTGGTGGTGACGTGGTGGCTACAACAACAACACCTACGACGTCTCCTCCAACTCTCGCCGCACTAGGTGTCAACTGTGCAAGAAAACGGGCCACGAAGTCATCGACTGCTAGAACCGGTATGGCGAGGACTTTGTACCTGATGCACGTCATGCAGCCGCTGCCATCCGGGAGCAAGGAGGAGGTGATGGTGATACGGTCTGGTATGCAGACTCCGGCGCTACGGACCATGTCACAAACGAGCTAGAAAAGCTTGCTCTTCGCGAGAGATATCATGGCAATGATCAGATTCACACCGTAAGCGGTGGAGGTATGGAAATTCAACACATTGGTCAAGCTTCTATTAATTCACCTAATCTTAAACGTGATCTAGTTCTCAAAGATGTCCTTCATGTTCCTGAAGCCGACAAAAATCTAGCATCTATGTCTCGTTTAACTCTCGACAATAATGTTTTCTTTGAGACTCATCCCACCTATTTTTTCATGAAGGATCGGGCAACGAGGGATCTCATTCATCACGGTAGATGCATCGGAGGGCTTTACCCCATCACATCAAGAGTCTTTAGTCGCAAGCGTCTTCGAGTTTACTCCGTCATCAAGCCCTCCTTGGCAAGGTGGCATCAAAGATTAGGACATCCTTCTTCAATAGTAGTAAAGCAAGTAGTCAATAAAGGCAATTTGTCATTGTCAAATAGTTCCGATAATGAGTCTGTATGTGAAGCTTGTCAATGTGCCAAGAGTCACCAACTTCCCTATCTTGTGTCCATTAGTGTGTCTCATGCTCCTTTAGAGCTTATTTTCAGTGATGTATGGGGTCATGCAAGAGATTCTTTTGGAAGGAAGAAATATTATGTTAGTTTCATTGATGGTTATAGCAAGTTCACCTGGATATACTTGCTTAAGTTTAAATTAGAAGTCTATTCTGTCTTCCAAGAGTTTTAGAAACTTGTTGAGAGATATTTTGACAGGAAAATTCTTGCAGTCCAAAGTGACTGGGAGGAGAGTTGAGAAACTCAATGCTTTCTTTCGTGACATAGGTATCATTCATCATGTATCTTGCCCCCATGCTCATAAACAGAACGACTCAGCTGAGAGAAAACACCATCACATTGTTGAAGTTGATCTCTCTTTATTAGCTCATGCTTCCATGCCACTTAAATATTGGGACGAAGCTTTCATCACAGCTACCTATCTCATTAATCGTCTCCCTAGTAGAGTTATTGGCAATACAACTACATTGGAACGTCTGTTTCATGAAAAACCAGATTACAACTCTCTCAAAAATTTTGGGTGTGCTTGCTACCCAAATTTTGTGTCCTTATAATCGCCACAAACTTGAGTTTCGTTCCACTCAGTGTGTTTTTCTTGGCTATAGTAATCTTCATAAGGGATATAAGTGTTTAGAAGTTGCAAAAAGTCGCATCTATATTTCTCAAGATGTTGTTTTCGCTGAGACACTGTTTCCTTTTGCAAAACTTCATCCTAATGCCGGAGCCTTACTTCATTCTGAAATTTCTCTTCTTTCAAACTCTTCATCTAGTTCTGATCACGAGGGTGAATTAATTAGAACTGATCATGTGCAAAAATCCATGAAAAATCTGGAGAATTTTGACACCTGTGCAGTAGCAGGACATGATTTTATGTCAGCAGAAACTGCCAAAACTGGCGTTGGATCCCAGGAGGATTTATCTGCAGGCGCGGGATCCAAGGCGCAGCGATCCGAGGCAGATTTGCGTGCAGGCGCATGATCCCAGGAGGGAATCGGCGACGCTGCGGCTGATGTTGCATGCACACCGAGCGCGGGGCCACGCGCAGACGGACTGCCACGCGCTTCTACGGGGCGGGTGGCCGACAACCGCTCAAGAGCGGACCCCACCATGGATAACGTGGGCGAGGTCCTACGGTAGGTAAGAGCACGCACAAGCACTTGACCGAAGGGGACCAGCGGTTCTACTCCTCCATCGAGGAGCCGTTCTTGCGAGAAGCAAGGGTGTCGTGAACGGTGGGAGGCCAAAGAAAGATAATTGACCTCTGAATACAGTGATCCTATGATCTAGATAGACTCCGTCCTTTTTTTAGATAAGGGTGACTT